>OY720040.1:10756120-11379487 GCA_963082485.1 Eudonia mercurella | reverse complement strand
ATTTGTTTTGTGTATATATGGTATTAAATTATAAATTATTCAGTAGCAATTCAATTGAAAAGAAAAAACTAAAGTTGTTTATAACAAACCAATTTATTTAGGTTTTAGCATTTTGGACCTTTCAAAATAAAAAATATGGTTTCAAAGATGACTAAACTAATAATTTGATTTGTAATGAGTAATGCAAGATTACGACTAAAACATATTTATATCTACCGCAGAAAAACTTTTAAGACGAATTATAAACTGGATCCTTCTTTTTTACTTAACAGCACCTAGCCTGAGTTTTTGACGCTATGCTATTAAAAACAGATGTTAAATTAGAATTAATAAATGACTTGGAAATATTAAGAATGATACAAAAAAGGCATTCGCGGTGGTATATGTTTATGTTCTACAAGATATTCGAAAGCCAATAACAAGTATTTACAAACTTATGACCCCCGCAAAAAAGTGATAACTTCCTTGTTTATATTGATTGTAATAATCTTTATGGTTTTGCTATGTGCGCTTATTTACCTCATTCAAATTTTAAGTTATTAAGTGAATTAGAAATTTCAAATATATATATATATATATATAGATTTTCAAAAAATATGCCTATTGACGGGGGATATTGGTTATATACTCGAAGTAGACTTAGAATACCCTAATCATTTGCATAATTATCATAACGATTTTCCATTCTGTGCTCAAAAAATTTGCTCCTCCAGGATCTAAAAACTTCGAAATTGATACCAAATTTATACGATAAGTTTTTTTATGTCATTCATTTTTTCTTCCTGAAAACATGTCTAAAACATGGTTTATTATTAAAAAAAAAAAAAAAATACACAGTAATTTAATTCAATCAGAGTCCATACTTAAAACAGTATATTGATATGAACACTGAGTTACGGAAAAAAGGTCAAATCTATATTTGAACAGGATTTCTTCAAACTTTTAAACAATAGTATGTTTGGTAAGACATTAGAAGATACTGAGAAAAGGGTTAGTGTGAAGTTGAGACAAACCCATATATATATACATTGGCTTTTCCGTATTAGAAATATCCAAAAGTCACATGTTTGATTTTCACTACTCTATTATGAAACCTTTTTATGGGGAAAAAATTAAAGCTTTGTTATACGGATACTGACAGTTTTTTTTTTATTCAATAGAAAGCAAAGATTTTTTATACAGATTTAAAGTTGAATTTTCTTAGATATTTCGATGCTAGTAATTATCCATTAAATAATTGTTTTTCGGTATACCAAGTCTTAACAAAAAAGTACCGGGTCTCTTCAAAGATGAACTAGGTGGAAATTTTTGATTTCTGAGTTTGTTGGTTTAAGATCAAAATTATACTGTATAAAACAGTACAAGAGGAATTAAAAAAGGCTAAAGGTATACAGAAACAGGTTTTTTAAAAAATGTACATTTCGAAGATTACTATAATGTATTAGACAAAAAATACTTTTTTTAAGAAAGAAAAAAACATTATTTTTTAAATCTTTAAAGCATGAAGTATTTACCCAAGAACAGAACAAAATAGCTTTGTCAGGTAATGACGACAAACGCGTAATATTAAAAAATAAAATATCTACTATGTCTTGGGGTCACTGGGATTATATATATTTTTTTTTAACAACGATTGTTTTCACTGTGTTTTTAAATCTTATTATATTTGGGGCTAAAAATGTATTATTATTTATTATCATTACTAAGATTCATTGTTTGAATTAAAAAATAATATGAACCTGTTATAAAGTATTGTAACCCGTTTTTCAATATACTTAAGTAGTTGCTTTTTGCTCAGATTCATTGTTTGAATAGGAAACGTAACTTATATTATGAAATGTAATGTAAATTTATGTACCTACCCAGCTGTTTTAATATACCTAATAAAATATAAAAGTAACAAACAAACTTGCATTTTTATTTAATTTAGTATATACCTTTGTATAATAAAACATTGACGGTAAATAAGTAAGAAAATTCTAACGCAAACAAGTTTGAACAAGTCAGTTTCAGAGTAGGTTGTGTAATACAACTCTTCTGATTATAAGGTAATATGAAACCTATTTAATACAAATCAGGTCACGTTATTGCTAAGTTAATCATTCTTTATTAATATCAATAATATTTTTTTTTTTTTTGCTAAATTGCAAATTACATGTGTAAAACAGGGAAGCATAAGTATGAAAAATAAAATAACCATGTAAATAACACAAAGAATCAGTTTATTGATAATAATATAAAAATCAAAATAAATTAAACTTAGACATGTTATTATCATAATACCATTTTCTAATACACACAGCATTATTTAATGCACAGTTTATTTTATGATTTACACAACTAAAGTCCGTTTTATTTTTACAAAATTTACTTTGTAACATTGAAAAATTAGGACATCCCTTTTCACCAATATCGATTACCACACAGTTTGCACATAAATCTTTGATCCACTTAATTTTTTCAAAACCCTTTGTAAATAACACAAAGAATCAGTTTATTGATAATAATATAAAAATTAAAATAAATTAAACTTAGACATGTTATTATCATAATACCATTTTCTAATACACACAGCATTATTTAATGCACAGTTTATTTTATGATTTACACAACTAAAGTCCGTTTTATTTTTACAAAATTTACTTTGTAACATTGAAAAATTAGGACATCCCTTTTCACCAATATCGATTACCACACAGTTTGCACATAAATCTTTGATCCACTTAATTTTTTCAAAACCCTTTGCAATAACTTTTTTATTCTTCAGATGAGGTATGATAACACGATGAAACTCCTTGTAGTCTATGTAGCCCTCACACCAGCTAATTCCTCGGTTTCTTTCTAACCATCTGACTCGTTTCTTTTCTACTTCTGTGAGATGATGAAATGAGTATGGTGGCTTTACCAAAAAAGTTTGTGTATGTTCCTGGCTCGCAATGGCTACTTCTTTTACAATAAAATTGTTATTTATATCTTTAAATCCTTGAACATCCACTATAAGTGTATCTACGTTCATGATATCTTCTTTACGATGTTACTTAGTGGTTTGTATTCAACAATGCAATCGTTGAGAATAAGACAGTATGCTGTAGTCTTATCTGGTAAATAGGAACTGTTTTCAGATTATCTGTTTGTCTGCAGCAGTCAACTACAAACAGAGGTGCTATATCTTTAAATTATTTCTATGTTAGCAACGGTTCTCCGTTTTGTGAATGGTTGAAGCACGACTTCGTAAGAACACAATAATGCGCATGCGTTTTATATTAGTTGAGATCCTTAGAAATGTTTCTTGCAACAACTTGCCTAAACGACCAAATACATTAAGATATCGGAAAGTAATGTCAATTCATCATCAACAGCCTATAAACGTCCCACTGCTGGGCACAGGCCTCCCACGTGAACAATAGCACGTGGGGATATTGAGCCATAACCCACCACGCTGGCCCAATGCGGGTTGGTGGGTTTTAACGACTGCCATCTTACGACATCAACCGGGACCAACGGCTTAACGTGCCTTCCGAAGCACGGAGGAGCTCGAGATGTTTTTTAATTGGTCACCCATCAGGCGACCCGGCATTGCGAAAGTTGCTTAGCGGGCAAGATCGCAAGCCGAACGCGCTAGCCGCTGCGCCATCGAGCTCCTCAATGTCAATTGTTAACGAACAATGGAGGTGATTAGATAATGAGAAAGAATTGTGGACGGTCCGACGGTGTAATCGCCAAAACACAGTGGTAGTTAACAATAGAGGCAATTAGATAAGGAGCAAGGGTCGTCTTATTGTTAACAATAGAGGTAATTAGATAACGAAGAAGGACCATCCGTGAGTAACGTAACTCGGAAACGGCAAGAGATATCGCTCTGGGACCCAGCGCAATCGATTCAAATGGGGGGGGTTTTCCTTTTTTTTTTTTTTTTTTTTTTTTTTTTTTTTTTTTTTTTTTTTAGGTTTGGTCGACCCTTGAAACGACTTTTCGATGATTCATTGAGCCAGAACCCGCGAATATGACTTTCCATACAAGTGAGCCAGAACTGTCGAATATACACTACTAACGGCTTAACGTGCCTTCCGAAGCACGGAGGAGCTCGAGATGTTTTTTAATTGGTCACCCATCAGGCGACCCGGCATTGCGAAAGTTGCTTAGCGGGCAAGATCGCAAGCCGAACGCGCTAGCCGCTGCGCCATCGAGCTCCTCAATGTCAATTGTTAACGAACAATGGAGGTGATTAGATAATGAGAAAGAATTGTGGACGGTCCGACGGTGTAATCGCCAAAAGACAGCGATAGTTAACAATAGAGGCAATTAGATAAGGAGCAAGGGTCGTCTTATTGTTAACAATAGAGGTAATTAGATAACGAAGAAGGACCATCCGTGAGTAACGTAACTCGGAAACGGCAAGAGATATCGCTCTGGGACCCAGCGCAATCGATTCAAATGGGGGGGTTTTCCTTTTTTTTTTTTTTTTTTTTTTTTTTTTTTTTTTTTTTTTTAGGTTTGGTCGACCCTTGAAACGACTTTTCGATGATTCATTGAGCCAGAACCCGCGAATATGACTTTCCATACAAGTGAGCCAGAACCCGCGAATACACACTACTGACATGTCAGACGTTCATTAGGTGACGTAAAAATGCTAAATTACTTCATTCAAATAGTTTATTGAGCATAATCTGATTTTCTATCTGTAATTACTAGATATGTTTTTTTTTCATTGGCAGCGCTAGTGTGCGGCGTAAACGCTCTTAAGCATTGTCTAACTTTAGTCATCGTCTTGTAGGAAAGCTAATTGTTCCCGTGGTCGACGTATGGGAGGTTGTTGTGATGATGGAGGGTTCCATGGCGATGGTAAATAACGACTCTCTCTCTTTATGTGATGTTGTATATTTACAGTGACTACATTGTGACTAACTTGTTATATAAACCTTACAACGCTGTTTATACAATATAAACTATGTAGATATTGGAGGGAGGATGCCGTGTCTTTTCTTTATCAGATCTACACGCGATTAGGAATGCGTTTACAAACTCTTTAACCATACGTGAGGATAAGAAATTATGTGGTGACCGCAGGCCGCCAATTCCACACAAGGGTAATAAGAGCCTAATACGGATTGATGGGTATTAACGACTGCGATCTTACCATAACAACTGGGGCTAACGGCTAACGTAGTTTCCGAAACACAGTTCTCGAGATTAATTAATCTGATCACCAGTTTGATGACCCGACATTCAAAACGCATTGGCAAGTTCGTAAACTGAACGCACTAACCGCTGCATTGATCCCCGTATGAAATATTGTAAACGATTCAAATTCAAATTTATTCAAAAGCCGGAACACAACAATACTACAATTGCTAACCAAACCGAGTAAACAAACATGTACGGGGGGTACATGTTTGTTGGGAGTTGAACCCGGGACCTCTGGGTCTGAGATCGGTGGTGGTGGTCTGAGACCGATGATTTAATCACTGTTTAATTAAATATTTATATAAAATACAGTGAAGAAAATACCTTGTCGCTCTAAAGCATTTCAAAAATCAAAAAAGTAGTGACAAAATTCAGCGCTTACGTCAGCCTTCCCGGTAGCATAATGGTCAGCACAGCCGCCCAGATTGCGGAAGACCCAGGTTCGATTCCTGGCTGGGTCGAGTGGGCGTTTAATTTTTCACTGTATTTTATATAAATATTTAATTCAGCTCAAGTGTAGCAATTAACACTTAAAAAATAAAAGTAAAAAATTCACTGTTTAATTTTCCCTTTATATACGGAACCGTTGTACTCGTAGAAAATCTACAATATACATTTTCCGCGTTTTATTTTAGCCTACGGTGACTATCATGCACGCATATGGAATGTTTTTCAGATATCTTGCTTACTTTTAGAACGTTAACTTCACTTGCATGTTTTGCTATCTGCACTTAGATTACTTACAGTTTTTATTGGCTGTGCTTTAGTTATTTTAAATGTTGAATAAATACTTGGGGATTAGTGTGATTTCAAGTGTTTCATTGACTTTAAAAGAAAAGTGTAAAAACAATAGCCTATACTGTTCCAATGCTGAGCAAAGGCCATCCATCGGGTGAAGCTTAATTCACTCGGAATCTCGAAATATTGAGAAACTGGCTTTTTTATCTGTAACTGTCATCATCATCAGCCTATAAAAGTCCCACTGCTGGGCACAGGCCTCCCACGTGAACAATAGCACGTGGGGATATGTAACTGTAACTGTCAAAACACAACAACATTACTAATAATTTTATGACACAACATGGCCACAACACATTTATATGTTAAGATGGTGTTTGCTAGCCGGGCGGTTTAATTTAGTAATTAATTTTGTTGTGCTCAGTGTGTGCCAATAAATGTATCTCTTCTTCTTCTTTTAAAACAAGATTTTCGTACCACCCAAAAAACGTTGTTTAGGAACACTACTCATATCAATGAAACGCTTCATACGTGTCTACCCACTATGAATAGACCCGTATATTGATGTGAGCATCAGTCGGATCTTGAATATGGATCTTCGGGCTAAAGTAGGGTTGCCATACATCTCGGTACACCGGGACATATCCCGGTTTGAAGCGTTGTGTTCCGGTCAGTAAGTCAGTGGTCCCGCTTTGGCCTAAAAAAATCAAGTTATCGTTTTTTATATAGATATTTATTGTCGATTTTTCATATTTTATTTAGTTTTAATATTTTTAATAAATATCTGCCAAAAATGAAACGTCTAACCTTGTAAAAGAGTCAGATTTAAAAAAAAACAATTAAGATGTCTTTATTATTAATTGGGTTTTCTAATTATCCATGGTTTACCTTATTTCTATTCGCGTTTGACCTTTAGTTAAACGTGAAATATACTGGTCGGCATTTCAGCATTTATGGCAGCCCTAGGCTAAAGTGATATCTATACTGTTATTAAAGAGGTAAAGTTTGTGACCTTTGTTGATAGTTTGTTTGAGGAGGGTAATCTCTGGAACTACTGGTACAATGCCAAAAATCATTCACTGTTAGAATGATTCATTCTTTGTAGGTAATTAGATAAAATAAGATATAGATATAACTATTGATAACGATAAAAATATTGATTTAAAAAGATACTAAACCAACGTGGACCAAGTCGCGGAGAAAGTGCTTGTGTAAAATAAATCAAGTATGTACCTACCTAAATCCAAATAAAGTATTTCATTGGCAAGGTGGGAGCGATTCAATGGAAAGTATCGATATCTGACGGTTTCTAAGTAATGAAAACGTCGACCTGTTTGCTCTTTCAGATTTACAAGCTTAGTTTTATATTAATTGAGCAATTGTTTGCGCAGTGTTGATTGAAATCCACCCTGTGAAACAAAGCGGTGTTCTCTTAACCATTGCTACGTTCGTGTGAATGATGTGTGTTCTTTTGTTTAAAAGCAACTCATGAAATATGCAAACTTATCCATGTTTTTACAAGTACGTGGTTCTCCTATCAAGCAATAGTTTAATGTACCATTTTATGAGCATGGTAATGTTACCTATGCATAATTCACGAAAATATTCAAAGTATCATCGTTGTAAAAATACTTAGAGATGTTGGTAAACAATATTTTTTATGGGATAGATTTATGGTCCACACTGTCGAACTTTTTTGATTCTTGACGAAAACATACTACATATGGTAGCTACGTTAATAATATGTATGAAATGATATATATATATATAATGATAATGTATGACAAACGAGTACATCATAAATGAATTTTAATATTTTTATTGTCAGTAGTCTGTTACAATTATTTTATAGTGTGTTATAATTTTTTATTAGTATAATAGCTAGTTAAAACAAACAGTTACTCCTTTAACTATAAAATTGAATTAAAAATCGTACTAAACAATGGAATTAATTAATGAAAATTATTATTATTATTATTATGTTCCTGTAATGTAAAAATTTAAATGACAAGATGCCAGTGATTCAAAACATTAATACTACTTACTTTTCATTACTTACTTCAAACTTCATAGAGGCGAAGCTATCTTCAATGCAATGAGAAATCTTCAAGAAATCTGCATGCTCCGAAAACCTTCAGTCAAACGCGAAATATGATGAAGCTGCAAGTCATTCGGACCTTCATTAATAGAAACGCGAGCGTCTTTGCCGGCATCTTTTCTCGGCTGCCTAGCGCTCTGCTCTTTCGTTCCCTACCAGTATTAAGTTGGAATATTTCACACGGAGGTTTACTTCAGTGGAATAACTTAATACCAACTCCTCTTTGAATATTCTGTTAAAGTTACGCTGTGAAAAGTCTGTGACGTTAACTCGCTAAAACGAAATCGTACTATCCGGCTCACAGGACCAACTTACAAGATCAAAGTTGACTCTAAAATTTGCTGCGCGTTTCAATAAAGTATTGAAGTAACAATGTGAGGACTTGTTTACTAAGTAATAGTTTCCTACGTGTGGCAACGATCCAAAAATGTCCTAAACCCAAGAAATACTTCTTAACACTTTGTAATAGAGACGGTATTCAAACGAGTGACTTATATTAAAATTTTATCTGCTGATACCTCATAAATGTATAGTAGCATTGTTGTATTCCGATAGATAGAGATAAGATAGCCAGTGCCTTAGTAGATGAGGATCCGAGTGAAGTGCGCTTCCAACTTCGGCCTTATCATCTCTCATTCTGGTAGTGAGTGAAGGTCACGTGCTTACCCGTTGTATATTTTTTAAAGAGGCATTGTTGTGTTCCGACAGTTAAAGTTAAAATATACAGTGCATCTGTTATTGAGTATTCCGAGGGAAGTGCGTCGTGTACTATCAGGTGAGATATCATCATCATCATCATCATCATCATCATCATCATCATCATCATCAGCTCATTTATGTCCCCACTGCTGGGGCACGAGCCTTCCCTATGGATGGATAGAGAAAACGGGCCATAAACCACCACGCGGGCCCAGTGCGGATTGGTGGTTGTTAACGACTGCTAATGCAGCCGGGACCAACGGTTTAACGTGCCTTCCGAAGCACGGAGGAGCTCGAGATGATAAATTTTTGGTCAATCATCCGATGGCCGGCCTTTGCCAAAGTTGCTTAACCTCAGCACTCGCAGACCGGGCGCGTAAACCACTGCGCCATCGAGCTCCTCAGGTGAGATATAGGCCAAGCGTTTGTTTAAAGTGTATGTGTCTCTGTAAACTACATTTGTTGTGACCAGACTTATGGCATAGTCCAGGGCAGCTCTGCCAGTAGTCTAATTAGGGGATACCACAATTGAAGTTTACAGAAAAGTCTCTTACGGGGTTTCCTTCTACACTTAAAATTCTCATACAGCCTTTAATTTCGATAAATCTCGTAAGGTCATATCTATGTGAACTAGTCTCGAATTAATTTGTAAATAGTGTCTAACACAAAACAACGTTGTTTTGTTCGATTACGTATCGAGATCACTCTGTATAAGTAATTTTGGTCCGTTTCGAAACATCCTGTAGAAATTGTCATCCCTTACTTAATGGGAGGGATCATTTTCCAATAATGCTGAAACACTTCATACTTTCTAACCAGGCCAAATACCGAAATTTAAGGAATGAGACAGATTTCCATACAAACTTTCCACCCTTATTTCACCCATCTAGGGGAGGTTTTTCAAAATATGCCAAAACACGTCATTCTTTATTTTTATTGAAAAATCTATAGATCGATTAAATTATTCATTTTTATAGTTATTACTTTAAAAATAACGATTTTTTCCAAAAGCCAAATACCAATTTTCGCCTAATTAGTTTCAGCGGTTTCGGCTCGGCGATGATGAATCAGTCAGTCATGACAAGTCATTATATGTATATCTATAGATTTAGAGATTCGCCATTATTAAGGCAATTTTACCTTTGATGTAACTTCTAGAAAATAGTTACATTACATTATGCTTTCGTCGAATCGCAACTAATGTTGTATTATTTATTATCATAACCACTCTTCCTCTTTAAGTTCTTTACATTTTAGGCTATTTTTAATAGGATTGTTACAATAATATTTGTAGCCAAAAAAAACAATATTTCGACACAGCTGCATACGCCATGATGGTATACCTAGTTTTTCCGAATCATAGCAAATATTCTCAGATAAGTGATACAGATCAAAATAATATAACTATCCGTTATTGTAATGATAGTTAAAAAGTTATGTTCACAATTTGTCCCTTCCAGTTGATTTAACTCTAAAGTTAGACCTTAATTCCGGTATCCTGGACTTTCAAATAATCTGCGGTTCTGCGCAATCACTTCGATCTTAGTAAATATTCTATTTATTTCTTCATACTATGGTATCAGCTAAATTAAAATATTGTACTTTTTTGTTGAGTTTTGTTTGAAGCACGTAATTAATAACTACTCATAACCACTACCTCACTTCCATCTTTGGTTTTATCATCACTTATTAAGACCAAACGCTTCCATATCACAATCTTCATAATTTGCCCGTTGTCTGTGACATGCCTTTCCTCATGCAACACGTCACAAGCTTGATCTTCGGCTCTTCTCATTTTGACAGCCTCTTTGTGTATATCGTCGCACTCCTCCGTACTTGTCCTCAACGGAGGACGAGTAATACCGTTGATCTCCACTCCAGAACGAACTGTTTTATTACAATCAGTATTATCTTATGTAACAAACACACACATAATATGACCAACCCACTGCCACATTGACTTCCTTCCTAATTCTTTGAGCTATGTCAACCACTTTGGGTTTGATAAAAAAGAGGGTTAGATTTCACTTATCGTACTTTGGAATTTAAGGCTTCATACTTTATTCCAGCCATGAACTAACAATAATGCTCCAGCTATATTATGTATTTAAGTGTAATATCATTAAGTCTTCTATTAAAAATAAACGCTAATTACTTGAGCTCTTCACTAACTCCTAAGGATAAAGTTTCCTACAATAAATTTTCAAACAAGTCACTATCTTAATAGCTCTTTATGAACTTACTGCTTGATAATAAAATACATTAGAGAACTTGCCAATGTCACAAAATAAGAAGACCCACAGAAGGTAAGCTTTTATTTAAGAAGGCCTGAGCCCAGCAGTTACCAGTTTGTTTATAGGCCATGATAATAACAGGTTCTATCTGAAGTAACATTATAACTTTGTCTTAAACACATATGTATGTATTTGTAAAAAGTTAATACGAATATTATCAATGGAAAACGCTGTACCACTTTAAATACCATCAGTCTGTCGATTCTGTTGGTGCGAATCTCTATTGTGCCTGACTCACTGTGATAGAGCCACAATGGGACTCATTGCCGCCCATTGTCGCTCGACGGCGGACTGACGCGGAACCAGTTCTATTCACGATTCAATGTTTAATTGAGACTTTAAACATAGATTTGTTTTGACTTTAAAAGTCATTTTCCGTGCTACAAAAGGCACTTACGACGTTAATGCTAGTTTTTCTCTTAAAATGGCAATTGTTAAAATCCAACTCTTGCTAGTAGAAAGCCAAAGCTTAAAATTGGCATGTCTTTGTTGGTGTGTGAAAAGGTTAAACTTATTAAAACTCACCAACCCGCGTTAAGCCAGTGCGGTAAGTTATGTCCTATAATCTCTTCATGTGCTCACTCAAGGCTCAAATCGCGTGCTTATTACTAGAAAGATACATTGTGATGACACGCAACACGTCTCACTTACGCTAGCATTACCGGCCACACACTACCGAAGCGCGCTAAAACTAACTGTAAAGCTGTAGCGCGCGAATTACTACGTGACTTTCGCTCTACGCTCGCTACGCTCAAGCCACAAAAACACCTTGCTGCAAAGGCAAGCGCCCGGTTAAAAAATTCTTTATAAATTTTTATACTGTTCGAAGCGATGCGAGCGCGAAATCGACGAATAATCTAGATGTTGTATGCAGCGCGCGACCTACTAACAGTGTAACTATCGCGCTACGCTCGCTACGCTCAAACTACGAAAGCACCGTGCCGCAACAGCGAGCGGCCAGCCAACCAAGTGGCAGGCACTTTCTAACAAAGCCTTTATGTATTTTCATTATAGTTCGACGCCGTGCGAGAGTAAAATTGACGGAGCGTAATAATATAGCGATGAAAATGTATACCGTTTCTCTGACAGCCGGTGTCTAATATATAAAAGCGCTGCGCTGCTACGGAGCAAGCGTATTTTCAGTTAAGTTTATTTCCTGGCTATCCAGGTTATCCAACGAATGGTTCATGAAGATCATACAGCAATGAACTACTATAATTAATATTATATACTATATACTTACACTTTTTACACACTTTATATTTACATTTAAAAACACCAATAAAAAGCACAAATATTATATTTTGTTTT
The DNA here is from genome assembly GCA_963082485.1 of Eudonia mercurella. Taxonomy (NCBI): domain Eukaryota; kingdom Metazoa; phylum Arthropoda; class Insecta; order Lepidoptera; family Crambidae; genus Eudonia; species Eudonia mercurella. The sequence goes on along the minus strand of OY720040.1, from coordinate 11,367,163 downwards.
TGTGAGTAGCATTTATAAGCCGACTTCAAAAACAGGAGGAGGTTCTCAATTCGTCTGTTTGTATTTTGTGGTCGCTCAGAGGTCGAAATTCGACCGTAATTTAACAAGGCTGCACGGATCGTATCCTAAGCAGTAAAAAATTAAAAAAGATAGAATGTGAGTTTGGATTGGCATTGACAGATGTCGGCTGCATTAAAGACACACAATACGTGTGTGTCAAATACTATGCGTGTGTGTCAAATTCATGGTAGTGTGTGTAGTGTTGTTTTTGTTGATTTATTGTATTTTTCATGCATAAATAAAAAATATAATAACATTCGGGTAACCTTCTCTATATAAACTATAAGTGTGCGAAATTTCATACTCCTCCGTCTCGCGCAAGTTTTGTAAAAACGGGTACAAAGTTTTTGCTACACGTATTAATATATAGATTTATAAAACGAATTGTCCTTATTTTTACCCATCAATTGTAGTGATGACTTGTTTCAATTTCCTTTGCCCAGCAGTAGGATAGTTATGGGCTATTTACTTACTACTACAATTTTTAATATTACCTAACAGTAGTATTTACTAAAGTAATTAATATTATTAAATAAAAAATATTTTTACTAGCTCTTAATTTGACTCGCAATAACAGAAAACTGAACGCCAAAAGTAATTAACACAATTCTCTCACGAACTAGCGAGCTAATTCAGTTGTAGGCAAACCACAATTTCTACTCCAAATTATATTCTTGACTCATGCTAGCTCGGCAAACACAGAAACGAATTAAATTAACAGATTTATATGTTTATTCGATAACTACTTACCGTCAGTTCTAATTATTGAATTGTTAAGTTCGAATTTTCTATTCAATTTTAAATGAAACCAGTAAATTGCAATTAAAACGTGGACTTCTGTAAATAGGTCAAGTGTGAATCACACAAAGTATTTGACATGACAGCGATCGATCGAAAATATAACCAATATAAAGCTTGCGTGACAAAATTATTCTAAAAGTGACAATAAAAGCAATACAGGTTGTTAATATGCTAAAACACTTATTAAAAAAAGTTTTCTATCACTAATTACAATGACGAAAGTTAAACTAAAGTTACATTTACTATTTACAGTACCTGTATGACCGAGCTTTGTTTGGTATTTTTTACGGATAAAACGACGTTATCTAAAAATTAAACCTAGCTAGATCGATTTATCGCCCCCGAAACTCCCTGCATACTAAATTTCATGAAAATCGTTGGAGCCGTTTCCGAGATTCAGATTATATATTATACACATACACAAAAATTGCTCGTTTCAAGGTATTAGATGGAGACAACAGTAAGAGGCTACGACAATACAAAACAGTTAAATGACTATTGCATTAGTAGGTAAAATCTTAATCAATTAAATGATGATGTCGCTTTTTGAACATGTCTCAAATACAATGTTATTTTTTTACAAAAAAGGATATGATGGAGTCTTGACACAGACTATAAATCAATAAAACCTTATTATATTATCTACTCTATGTGTCCCAAGGACGTGCTAATTAATGGAATTTCAACCGAAATGTTACAGCTTAAATTTTATTTTCTTTAATGTATTTATTTAATTAGTAAATAAAGAGTAATTATTATTATATCTGCTCATCTGTTCTAATGGTCTTGAACACTGACACCCGTCTCAGTACCTACAAACCGATAACGTACTGACTTTCATAAGAGTTAAATACCAGCCTGAAATAAAATAATGAAGAATGTCAAATCTTATATAAACGTGTCATGATCACACTTTTCGCCAAGTCCGATGACCTTTGTTTAAATCATAACCACAAACAAGATTCGCTTTACATTAACATTAATTATCTTAATCTGCTTAGCGTTAATCCGCTCGGTAATCAGGGTCGAACACCTTAAGTCACCAGCTAAGTCATTACCATTTCAAGTAGGTGTTTTTTTGGATCTCAATTTGACTAAGTTCTTTTAGATCTCGCAAATCTTGGAGGTATTTTCTTTTTAGAGTGCTGTAGGGTGATTCGATATTATCATTATTTGTATAGATTTACTCAAGATGTTTTTAACAGTAGGGGTTAACGCACCCGGTCTGCGATTGCCGAAATTAAACAACTTTCTCAAAGGATAATCATTGGATGGGTAACCAAAAGCTTATCATTTCGAGATCTTTGGAAGGCACGTAAAGCTGTTGGTCCCGGCTGCATTACTAACCACCAATCCTCACTGGAACCGCGTGGTGGCTTTTGATCCTTTTATGACGACGCGTTAGCAGGACATATTTCTCGTAGAACTAATGGCCGTTGGGACAAAACAGTTCTCGTGTGGTGACCGCACACTGCAAGGCGCAGTGTTGTAGGAAGGCCTCCAATAAGGTGGACCGACGATCTGGTGAGGGTCGCGGGTATCTGGATACGAGCAGTATAACCGGTCGTTTTAGAGATTTTTGGGTGAGGCCTTTTTCCAGCAGTGGACGTGTTTTAGCTGAGATGATGCATCATGATGATGTAGATGACGACGATCTTTCTGTTTCACAACGAGGTAGCGCTTTATCTTCGATAGCGATAAACAATCGAATGTAAAAGCGTACTTCACTTAGAACCTTTAGCTACTGAAGATTTATGAACCAGTATGGACCTCTTTTGTTATTTTCAGCGAGTTAATAGAAACAGATTACTCCCAAAAGGCCCTCCGCAAATTAATTGGGAAAACAGAAAACTATTAAATTTGTGGAGCTTTATATTCAGTGGATAAGTCTTGTGGTATCAGACCATTTACTAGAAAAATATTGGATCTGACCCTTTATTAATTTGTTGCTAGCTGCTATCCTACGGCACTAAGGCCCAACAGTCCCTATGCAAATCACGTCAATCCTTCAATCTAGTTTTACAAGAAGGAAGAGCTAACATTCATATTTTGTAGGTTTATTTTGTGCTGGCATCCAATACATACAGTGAGAGTTTTGGAAAAGTGTTTGTTTGCAAGTTTGCGTAAAATTATACGACGTAATAGTTGACATTAAATAAAGCTGCTTTGGCTTACAAAGTATAAATAGATACCTAGTGTTGTTAGATTTCGGCGGGTTAGACATGGTAGCGCACCACACAGATTGTCAGAGGGTGCAAGTTCAAATCCCGCCCGTGGAAATTTTTTCAGCGTTTCCAAATTGTAATTTGTACGCAACAAAGTTTGCGTAATTTGAATAATATTCATAGTTATAAAAAGTTAAGATTTTTGACAGACAATCCTAGATTTTTGTTTAAATCAGAAAATACCAGGAAATGCCTTATGAATCCTCCTCCGCCCTGGGAGGGGAATGTATTTTATCAGACTCACAACGGAGTAAAACCTTAAAATAACATCTCTTGTGTATATAGGAACGAAGTGGGTCCACTAAAAGAGCTCGCATACACGACAGACGCTTTCATATTATTTTTACCAAATAAGTAAAATTGTAGTATCAATACCTATTTTGTATTTGAATTCAATTTGGCCACATTAATTGGACTCTTAAGAATGTCAATACTATAATATGATCCGGTCGTAAGTCTACATGACTGCAGATCTTGTAATGAGCAATTCAACGACAAAAGAAGTGAGATCTAAATGGGTGCCAAGTTCAATGGTCAGTCCTGAAATTTATTTATAACAACATAAAATATTTTATAACAACTTAAAATATAATTTCTTCTATAACTTAGGATAATATATTGAAACCCTAAGGTCTGACTTGGCTAGTTCTCATATGTTCTCATCATGACACCCCTCATTCTCTTTATCTAAAATGGTTGTTTTAAAGAGACAAGACCGCCTTTGCCGAATTTAAAATTAAAATTTGTTTTCTGTTTACATACAGTGCGAGCAATCAATAATGTATTAGAAAATGCATTCCGAAAGTGAACTTCTTTGCTCATACTGATACATTTAAATATCGAATAATAAAATCTGAAAAACATTGGATAGCATCAACAACTTCAGCTTATTATGAACCTTAAGTCTTAGACATAAATATTAATTTAAATATTTTAATTTAAAGGTAGCAAAATATTTGCACTTAATACTTTTACTGTCATCGCCACAAACGTTCCGGGTTTTAATCGCTCAACGGAAATCTAATACACTATTGATCGAAGAGTGCGAGCAATACAGTGTCTATACTATCTATCTACCTATAGGTAGGTAACCTTAGCCATTTCTGATTATACGAAGTATATAAAGCACAGCTAGCGGTTTCCTAACAACAACGCACTGTCGCATTAATTGACTGATATTAATTCTCAAAAATTTATGGATTCTTGGAAATTGCGTTGGCTAATTGTGGAACTAACTAAATAGCGAGGGCCCTTTATCATGTACCTCAAACGTTGTTTTGAAGTGATAACACCACCTTTGTACACCTTTAAATTATATTTTTTTGATTTATTTTCTGTATTTTCTAGGTTGTCTCTCTGTTTACATCCCATGCTGTGCTGGGACGTGACAGTAATGTTTCAGCTGCCAAACCTCCCGTGCATGTAGTAAGAGCAAACTAAGGGACAAGGGTTCCAAGAGGCTCAGACATCAAACGATCAGCTAGCAACTTATCACTGTTGTTATCTATTTCACCTCGGATTCCTACTTTGATTATGCTAAATGTCTAAGAGACTCATTGGTGACCTTGCCCTGATAGACGCCAAGCTGCAAAGTCTAAAACATCGGCGTAGAGTGGCTCGTCTGTCGGTCTTCTACAGGATTCATTGCGGGGAGTGCGCAAAGAAGTTGCACGACCTAATCCCACCATCCACTATCCGCTATCGGAGTGCGAGACGCGAGTTCCATCCCTATGTTGTAGATATGCCACCTTCTTGTGTTCCCCGAAAGGTATAATCTGGACCTCTTCAAGGCCAGAGTTATTCTAGGCCGACATGATCCATCCTCGACCGCACCCTCATTTAACATCAGGTGAGGTGTGGTCATATGCCTGCCTAAAACCAATAAAAAAAATTGTGGCGCCGAGGTCATATACGGCGAGTTCACTCAAAATTTGTGATTTTGATGCTTGTCAACCCCTTTTTTAAAAGAAAGGCCGTGAGAGTGTGTCTGCATGTATATATTTAAATACCCGTTGCTAACCATAGCCAGTTGTCGCTATACGAATACAAAACTAGCGGTTTCCACAGCTTAAGACAAACATCGCACTGTCGCATTAATATCAGTTAGGATTCTCGGAAATTGCGTTGGCTAATTGTGGAACTAACTAAATAGTAAGGGCCCATCCCCGATTCGCTTGTCATAGAGGAGGCGCGGTCTAACAGTAGTTAGTGCTAATTACACAAATGGATTGAATTTGTCAGGGTGCGAGCTGTGTTGATTTCGCTTGTAATAACCCGAGTACCTACCTACGCATCGGTGGTAATATGATTACATCACTATGGTAATGTGGATGTTTTTATGCATGTGCTTTGGCTATGTAGTGGTGTACAAGCGATTGTATATAGAAAATATTTTAAAAAGTTACAATTTAGCGGTTTTATCGTTCTAAAGCGAATTATCTGCAGACCACCAGTCGGATGGAGTGAGTTAAAAACTGTAAAATCGGAGGTGCAAACCATTTAAACATACCAGCATAAAACTTTTAAACATCCACTCCATATTCTTGTTAGCAGTAGGATTATGCCTTGTACCTATTATAATGTTTGTGATGGAGGAGAAAGAAGCTGCGAGTACGTACGTTAATTACAAAACAGATGCCGGTATACAAAGTTCTAATTTCATATTATTTTGTGTCTAACAGAAATTGCATTTTGAACTTTAATGTGCAGTTTGTTAAAGTTGTTTATTTGCATTATTTAAAGTTTGCTTTTAGGACAGGCTTTGTGAAGCTTCATTTAATTACGTGAGAGTTTATTTCATGTCCGCAGGCTGTTTTGTTATAATGTTGGCTTGCATCAAAATATGATTATTGAAAACATCATTATCAGTATCTAAGTACCCATGTTTCGTCATATTGAAAATGTAACATTGCTTCGATAGTTACTGCTACGATGTATATATAGTTCTTCACTAGTTCTGGATTCTGGGTGAAGTATGCTTCCATCTTATCGTTACTAATTAGAAGGTAAGATAAAAAGCGCTTATGGAATAAAAAAAAACCAGCCAAGTGCGTGTCGGGCCACGCGCAGTGTAGGGTTCCGTAGCCCATTTCAATAATGCGGACTCTGAGAAGAGGGCTTTTATTTACATTTATTTAACGATGGCTCATATACTTAAATGTAGATACTACCGGTTTCACACACCAGACAACGTTATTTAAGCAGTTCCCAATGAGGAATTTGTACTGCGCCAAGTACATTTTATAAGTTGGTCGACTGTTACTCGTAAACTTGTAACTTCGTCATATATACGAAGACCGTGAATTTTTTTACGTATCCAAAAACAACCATTCGACTCTAACCAAATTTTGCACTTTAAAGCTCAATATTCACAAGCGGATGCCTCAATCAAAAAACTGTTACCAAAAACCCGCAATATTTTTGAAATTGGTATCCAACGACATCCAACACTATGTGGTAGACAAAAAAAATTACATCCCCACTTCACGTGTAGGAGAGGTAAATAAAAAAAATATATTTTTCAATATTTTTCTTCACCACTTTGTCGGCGTGACTAATATGTATATCCATGCCAAATTACAGCTTTCTAGTACTAAGAGTATATGAGCTAGGCTGGGGACGGACAGACAGATAGACAGACAGACAGACAGACAGGCAGACAGGCAGACAGGCAGACAGACAGACAGACACAGACAGACACAGACAGACACAGACAGACACAGACATACACAGACAGACAACATACAATACGTACATAAAATACGTTTACAAAAGTTATTAAAACTTTCCATTTAAATAACGAAAACGACTGACGCTTCGAACTGCTTACAACACTTTCAAATAACGTTCGATTCGAACCTAGAACCTTAATGGGCTCACGGTTTAGTCGAAGTAACTTTTGGCGCAGTAAAAAAGCAATTTGAACCGTTTGCAATTAACTGCGCCACTAACCGACGGTCACGCGATCTGAACCTATTCGTCAGTAATTTCACGTCGTTCCGACTAGAAACTGTGTTTTAGATTTCCCATTGATATGATGACTTTATTGCTGTTTGTGGTTTGATGTTCTTTTTTCGCGCAGGTTTTGTAATGGATTTTTTTAAGTTCCTAATAGTTTTCCTACTGTTGCTTGGTAGTAGATAAAACAAATTACGAATATTTAAAAGTGCATATTATAAAGAAATTTTTACTATTTTAACTTTGACTTACACCTGTTTGCACAAAACTTATAAATCGCCTAAGTCTTTGCCTAACTACTATCCGGTCAAGTTAAGTCGGCACCTGAGTGTAAGCGACGTTTTCGAGCCAGGTGCCGAGTAAACTTGACCGAGTAATAGTTAACCCAAGACTTAGGCAAATCATAAGTTTAGTGCAAACGGGTGTTAGACACTTAAATACTTCAAATTAGAATAAAGCACACAAAACACGAAATATCTATCACAAGCTTACCTATCAGTACGCGAGTAGTATAGGTAATTAGAGAAGGGTCATTAATATAACCACAGATGTATGTAATTTTATACAAAGGTATACAAATATTGAAAACACCGAAATGTTAACGTTTCAATGAATTTCACTTGTTCCAATACTCGTAAAATCGGATACAATTCGTTAAACAATAAACAAATAATTAATTCCATTTATAATAAATGGTCACAATGATAACAATGTTTAAGTTAATTGAATTGTGTCTGTTAATGTATTTGTGTGCATAAGAGGAAAATAAGCGGATTTTGACCGTCACTGTGATCTAATGTTTAAACTACAGCCGGTCTCAAACCCAGACGTTACAGGTTCGATTCTCAGAGAGGATTCAAAACTGGGTTCGGCTTACTACATTATCTAAGTTGTAATGTTGTTTTTACGAGATATCAGTAAGTGATGACAAGTGACAGTGACAGGTGTCAGTGAGTGGTTTTATTTTTATTTTTTATGATGGCTTTGCATAAGCATTTAGCCAATGAAAAAGTCTTACAATACTTATATAAACAAACAATATTTACTAAGTCCTCAGGCGGACTTTTTGAGAGAATTTGAAAAGTGACGTTGCACTGTTTTGTTTAATTTGCCAACACTCATGCACACTCACGAACACTTAACGGTTAGTAATCCACCATTATTTCACATAATTATTCGACATAACACAAATTTAAGAAAATAAAACAAAACCGCAGACATGATTCTTCACTTTCCCGCCAAGAAGTCCAGTCAGTAGTTGCCGATTATCTCTGATCAATATTATAGTGCATACCGTAAAACGCATAGTAACGTAAAACTTTAGAGGGGTAGTAGGAACCGACTTAATCGATTAGGATATATATGTATATACATAAATATATAGAGAAATTTAAAGCGTATTCTTCATTGTATGGATTATGTGCATTTAAATTCGTCTATAAAGTAAACTTGTTTAATTTTTCGGCAATCAATAACTTTTAATAAAAGTAATTACTTTGAGGCATAGCTCTTTCAAGTATGTTTTACATTATTAATATTTCGACTGGAGCCAGTTCCTACGTAAGTGAGGATTCCGGGTTAAGTGCCCGACCACTTTCAGCCTTATCATCACTTGACATCAGGTGTGATGAAAGCCTAGTAACTCTCTCGTAGAGGAATGAAAAAAAGCTGTGGCGGCTCCACCTACCGCATACGCCGCACATTGACACGAAGCAAACACCTTCTCAATTGTGTCAACAGATGGCGCCACAAACGCTTACCAACGACGTCGCCATACTACGACGTGAAATAGTATGGGAAGCCTGCATCGCGATAGCGAAGTTTCACCATCTCCTTCGCTATATATAGCACCTCCAACTAACAACCGTTGGACCTCGGTCCCCGAGCTATACCACCCAGCTCGGAGGAAGATCTTCCCTTTGGCCTTTCTCAATGTGGCATTCCATCCTACCACCAGGCTTCCCTACAGTGGTGACCCCGACGTGATGTACTACAAGCTTCCCTAAAGTGGGTGACCCCGACGTGATGAACACCATAAGCATCCCTACAAAGCAATCGGTTTGACGAAAATTTTAGTAAAAACATTAAAATATCTTAGTTGAGAATCTTCATCACATCACCATCACTATTTTATGTCCAAGCCTTCCCCTATGGATGGATAACGAGAACGGGCAACAAAACACCACGCGGGCTCAGTGTGGATCGGTGGTTGTTAACGACTGCTAAAACAGCCGGGACTAACGGCTTTACGTGCCTTCCGAAGCACAGAAGAGCTCGAGAGGATAAATTTTTGGTCACCCATCCGATGACCGACCTTTGTAAAAGTTGCATAACATTAACAATCGCAGACCGGGCGCGTTAACTACTGCGTTATCGAGCTCCTCTGTTGACAAACTTGCTACCAGATGCGAGGACGGCCACGTAATAAAAATAAAGGTAAAATTTTATTGCAATAGTAATTGTGCAACCAGCCACTGACATGTATAAAATTTTATTACCATTTCAATAGTGTGCGCCCCTACAAATGCATTCAATGTAGGTGGTTATTATGTATGATAATGTGGACAGTCGAGGGTTAATTGATATTGTTTTCTCTTTAATGCTTGATTGGAAAGCTCTTCAGTTCATATTATATATTTTTGGAGGTTAGTATTAGCCAATACTCTTTGAAAATTTGACGTTATTATTAGTGGAGACGGCGTATTGTAACAAGGTAGGATACTCGTAGGATGCCCTCAAGCTAGGTAGCCTAACCTACTGTTACATTACTATATTTATAATTACTTACTTTATTGTTAATAATTATAGTAAAATAACATAAAATTTTATATTATATTTTGCATGGAAATCAGGAATAAATACGTATAATTAACTAAAGTATGTATCCATTATGCCTTTTAATCTTTATGCCTAATAACTATTAGACAAATAAACAATATGCCTTATAACTTTATGCAAATTAAAATTAGGGCAAAAAATTATATCTATGCTTCTGACATAGTATGACAAAAAATAATTAAGTATGTCAAAATATGATTATGACAAAAAAATATATGCCTAACTCGTTATGCCAAATTAAATTAGGACAAAAAAAATAGTCGTAAAAAAGGGATCCCACAAATCATTACCCCACCCCCCAGCTAGAGATAGCTAGCTAGGCGGGCAAACTAGCCTTACCACCAATCAAACCGAGTACACAAACATGTACGCTGAGAATCGAACCTGGGATCTCTGGGTGTAAACCGGTGGTCTTAACCACTAGACCACAGAGGCGATTAATTTTTTTTCGGATTGACTTTTTAGTTTTGCTGTCATTATATTAAGTTCTAAAGTGCTACAAGGGTGGGGCCATTTTGAGCATTGTTCTTTGTAGTCCGTCAACATCATCACTATTACCCCTTTGTAACTTATCGTTGTTTAATTCACTTTTTTTTTATTTACGAAAAAGAAGTTATCTTTACGATAAAATGTACGAAGTAACATCGCCGCGGCAATAATTTACCACATTCTAAAGAAGCAGAGATAGGTAGGTACTAAAATATTTTTGCTTACAAAATATCTTTATTTAAAGTAGGTACATGATGCGCAGTAGCTTACTGCTTATCGCACTATAAAAAATCCAGCCACGCAAACTGGCTTCGCTCAAAAAGTGTATAAAAGCAATCCTTTCAAGGCATCGCCCATAAAAAGCTGCGATATGCTACACCGACATAGTAGTTACACATTACATTGTTATATTCACATCACGGTTAAAGATTTTTAGAGAAATTGAGTACGGCTAGTGAGGCATTAGTGAGGAGCTCGATGGCGCAGTGGTTAACGCACCCGGTCTGCGAGTGCTGAGGTTAAGCAACTTTCGCAAAGGCCGGTCATCGGATGGGTGATTAAAAACTTATCATCTCGAGCTCCTCCGTGCTTCGAAAGGCACGTAAAGCCGTTGGTTCCGGCTGCATTAGCAGTCGTTTACAACCACCAATCCGCACTGGGCCCGCGTGGTGGTTTATGGCCCGTACTCCTTATCCGTCCTTAGGGAAGGCTCGTGCCCCAGCAGTGGGGACATAAAATGAGCTGATGATGATGATGATGATGAGTACCGGCTTGTGAGGCACAACCTTGCTTCACTGTCTGACTCCACTTCTACACTAGCGCCGCTAATGGATTTAATTTGATAACTGTTAAACTGGATTTTATTTCAAACATTGCGGACTTTCCGACACTAGGCAAACATCTATTATTCGTGGAAATTTTTTCAACATTTGTGTTTTTATAATTTGTTCGCAACACAACTTGCGTTAAAAGTTATTTGAACAATTTATAAATAGCTTGCTCACTTCTTTAGTGATCTTTAATATTTGTAAAAATATTATGATCGGATGTTAGTGACGGTAGTTGTTGACATTGAATGGGCGCCTTTGGCTTTCAAAGTAAAAAGTGTTGAATAATTTCGGCGGGCTGGTTAGAACCACGATAGCTCAATTGGAAGAGCACCTGACCCGGTATGTCAGAAGGGTGCAGGTTCAAATCCTGCTCGTGGAAATTTTTTCAACATTTGTGTTTTTGTATCTATTATTTAATAATTGTGCACTACTTTTTGGTTTGTTTTTGTATGTATTCGCTTACACCAACAGTGGCCATTATTTGTAAATAAATGCGATAGCCCGTTTTGTATATAAACCACGCAATAAAAAGTAGTGCACAATTATTAAATAAATACTATGGATGCTTTCCTGTTGTCGGACGGTACGTAATATTTAAAAAAAGATCCGGTCCCTTAGTAATTGTCAAATTACGAGTATCAATTGGTGGCGCTAGTGTGTCCCCTTCGCCTTAAGATAGAGTGAAGTTGTCTGCCTACTCTGCAATAATAAGTAAGTTTTAAAGATAGAACTAGCGGCCGCCCGCAGTTTCAACCACGTGGTTCCCTTTCCCGTATTCCCTTTCCCGGGAATATCGGGATAAGGTTAAAGTTATAAACTATCTGTATGGTGAATTTCATCCAAATCCATCCATCCGTTGCAGCGTGAAGAAACGACAAAAATACACATATACACACACTTTCGCATTTATAATAATATTAAGTGTGATGTGATGTGATATGATTCTATAGAATGATATTGAAATATTTTTTAAATGTATTTGATTTTTAATTGTATTTGATGACGTAAGTTATACTTATTTAAAGATACAGCACAGGCTAGTTTAAGTTTTTCTTGTAATGTTTTTTTTGTAATGTATGCTTAATCCGTGTCATAATTAGTTTTTTTTAATATATAATATATTTAATTCATTTACCGATCACAACAGAGCAGTTTTTAATTTGACTAGCCCGTGCTAATTGGATCTGTGACTTTGGAAGATCAAAGGATTCTAACACTACATACCTACATCTAAATCGGTTCAGGCTTTTAGGAGATAAATAAAATTGACACTCTCACATACTTACATTAAACCCTGAAAACACAACACTTAATATTGTTGGACATTCGTGTACAAAAAGTGCTAATTATATATATTTTTTTATAAAAAAAAATAGACTGGGTGCATTGTCAGCCAGCCAGCAACAGCCGGGTATCGCTAATGAAGCCTCTTAATGAACTGATATTGCAGAAATTTTCATTTCGCTAGTCTATATTATTTTGGAAAATCTAATAATTCTATCAATACCACATACACCTACATCAGCTAAGGTTTTTTAAAGTTCATCATCAGCTCATTTTATGTCCTCACTGCTGGGGCACGAGCCTTCCCTATGGATAGATAGAGAGAACGGGCCATAAACCACCACGCTGACCCATTGCGGATTGGTGGTTATTAATGACTGTGTGGCGGCGCCACCTACTGCATACGCCGCACATTATTCGACACGAAGCAAAAACCTTCCCAACCGTGTCAACAGGTGGCGCCACAAACGCATACCAACGACGTCGCCATACTACGACAACAAAATAGTATGAGAAGCCTGCATCGCGGTAGCGAAGTTTTACCTTCTCCTTCGCTATATATAGCACCTCCAACCAACATCCGTTAGACCTCGGTCCCCGAGCTATACCACCCAGCTCGGAGGAAAGATAGATCTTCCCTTTGGCCTTCCTCAATGTGGCATCCAACCCGTACCACCCGGCTCCCCTACAACTGCTAATGCAGCCGGGACCAACGGCTTTACGTGCCTTTCGAAGTACGGAAAAGCTCGAGATGATACAATTTTGGTCACCCATCCGATTACCGGCATTTGCGAAAATTGCTTATAAGGTAGTCAAAAGTTGCTTATAAGTTAGTCATAGTAAAATAAAGACTCTCACACACATAAATTAACCCAAAAACGTATGAATCGTTTTTTGGACAGTCGTGTACAAAGATATTTTTTAATAAAAAATCTAGACTGCAGTGTGAGCCAGAAACCGGGCATCGCTAATGAAGCCCCCATTATAAATTGAAACTGCACAGTTTGGGTACAAAGTGCGTCGCGCACCTCATTAGTGCCCCTCCCGCCGTTTTGTGTTTGTTATACACAAATTAACGGAATAAGATTTGAACGTATTAATTTCGTTTCAACATGAAATGAAATGAATTTTGAATTGAATATTTTAAACTATGAGTTGTTTACAAAAGTGTAACTACTTATCACAATGTGAAATAACATGTGCAAGCGAGCAGGTAAGCCTACCTGCTCGCTTGCTCTCTTGACGCAAACTCAATCTCAATACAATTCCAATGCGATTAATATGTATCGATAATGGGATAAGTTTCGCAATTTCGGAACGCCCCATCTCGATAATAATTTGTGCACTCAATTTCCACGCAATTTAATTCCAAAGTAGCGCTATTATCGCTTTTAAGAGTGCCATTTGATTTTTTTAGATTTGGGATTGGAAATTGATTATTGCAATTGCGTTTCAAGAGTAACCCACCAGACTAAGATGACCACACGTTCTTATCATTAAAATAATCATCAATTTTATAGTAACCTTCATTCATTAGACCTGGTTTTATTTCCGTCTTAAACTTTTGTAATGGCAGTTCCGTTAGAGTGAAAGGCACTTTATTGTATATTTTTATACATTTCCCAATAAATTAACTACCAATCTTATTGAGTCTTAAGTTTTGGAACGGCAAGTTTGTTTTTATTTCTTTTCTCAAAATTATGGGTATTACTGTTTTTCAAATTTATCTAAGTTTTATAAACATAACCGATATTTTCATAAATATACTGTGAAGCTACAGTTAAAATATTAATCTGTTTAAGTAACTCTCTCAGCGTATCATGGGGTCTTAAGGCTATAAATAACGCGAATGGTTCTTTTCTGTAACACAAAAATGGTTTCAATGTCAGCCGCTGAGCTCCACAACAAAAGACCATAATGACATAACGCTGTAAAACTAACTCCCTTCCTTACTCCTCCCTCTCTTCAGAACTCTCCGTTATCCATTTCGATGGACCTCAGCATTCTTGGCACGGACATCGGCCAGGAACTGAACCCAAAATGCTACATCGAGAGTGTTATTTTAACTGCCTCCCGTAAGTTGGGTATTCTCAATAAGGTGAGGCGGTTTTTCACTCCCGAGCAGCGCTGTTTGCTGTACAAGACTCAGGTGCGATCGAGTATGGAGTATTGTTCCCATCTATGGGATGGCTCCGCTAAATACCTCCTCGATGCACTTGACAGACTGCAAAGGCGAGCGGTACGCATTATTGGAGATGCTGAGGTTACAGCCTCTCTAGAGGACCTCCAGCTGCGAAGAGACATTGCTTCTCTCAGTGTCTTCTACCGGAATTACTACGGTGAGTGTTCTGAAGAACTTTTTGATCTAATCCCGCCTTCTCCTTTCCTCTCCCGGACTACACGTGCTGGTCTTAGGAACCACCATCATACTGTACAGACAATCAGTACTCGTACTAAAAAATTTGGCAAGTCGTTCCTCTGTAAGACCATTCGGCTTTGGAATTCTTTGCCGGCGCATGTGTTTCCCAGCTCCTATAGTCCCGGGTCTTTTAAGCGGGGCGTGAAACGGCATTTATGCAGGCCGTCATGAATGGGTGCGCTTGTTAACGTGCGTGTTCCACGGTGAGGAGCGCTCTCATTATTTTGGACTGCATCGGCTGCTTACCATCAGGCAGGATGTGGTCACTATGACGTGTCAATATAAAAAAAAAAATAATAAAAACTAAAGTAAACCAATCTTGCCGTTTCTACATCAGTAAGTGACCTTATTTTTCTAACCGCATAGGCAGCTGAGCTAAGTCTTCCTGCTAAGGCAGCAATATGAGAACCTTGTGATTCAAGGTAATACCTAGGAAAACTGTCGAGTTAACTATTTCATCATTAATGCTTAATTAACCTGCTTCACATTGGGCATCGTGAATTTAACACATTTTTTTTTGCATTAAGCAGAAGGTTATTAGTGGTAAACCAATGTAATATTTGCCAACCAATGTAACGCCTTGCGCGCCGACTCGACGAATTTCAACCGCCAGAGCAGGCCGGGTTTCGAGGAGGATACGGAACCATAGACCACATCTTCACAGTGCGGCAGATTATACAGAAGACCGAAGAGTATAATCGGCCCCTGTGCTTAGCATTTGTGGACTATGAGAAGGCATTTGACTCTATCGAAACCTGGGCTGTTCTAGAATCCCTGCAACGATGCCAAGTCGATTGGCGACATATCCAAGTGTTGAGGTGTCTGTACAATGCTGCCACCATGGCCGTCCAAGTACAGAACCAGCAAACTAAGCATATCCCCTTGCATCGAGGTGTGAGACAAGGGGATGTGATATCCCCCAAATTGTTCACAAATGCATTGGAGGATATGTTTAAAACGCTGGACTGGAAAGGACGTGGCATTAACATCAACGGTGAACACATCTCACACTTGCGATTCGCGGACGACATAGTCATTGTGGCCGAAACGTTGCAAGATTTACGGTACATGCTGAACGGCCTAGCTGATTCTTCTCAACGCATCGGTCTCCGGATGAACTTGGACAAAACCAAGGTTATGTTCAACGAACATGCTATTCCGGGACCGATTGCAGTACAAGGCGGTGCTCTCGAAGTTGTTAAGGAATACGTCTACCTCGGGCAGATTTTGCAATTGGGTAGAAACAACTTCGAGAAAGAGGCTAACAGAAGGATACAGCTGGGCTGGGCAGCATATGGAAAATTACGTCAGGTTTTTACGTCACCTATTCCACAAAGTCTAAAGACGAAAGTCTTTAATCAGTGCGTCCTACCCGTCATGACATACGGAGCCGAAACGTGGACACTCACGGTAGGGCTGGTTCACAAATTTAAAGTCGCTCAGCGAGCTATGGAAAGGGCTATGCTCGGAGTTTCTCTGAAGGATCGACTTCGGAATGAGGTGATCCGACAGAGAACGAAAGTAATCGACATAGCCCATCGGATCAGCAAGCTGAAGTGGCAGTGGGCCGGTCATATTAGCCGCAGAACCGACAACCGTTGGGGTAAACGAGTTCTCGAGTGGAGACCGCGTATCGGCAAACGTAGTGTAGGACGCCCTCAGACTAGGTGGAGCGACGATCTTCGCAAGGTGGCTGGCAAGAGCTGGATGAGAGTAGCCGCGGATCGTGCTCGGTGGCGTGCACTTGGAGAGGCCTATGTCCAGCAGTGGACTAGTATAGGCTGATGATGATGATGATGATGAATGTAATATTTGAGAGAAAGTATTACTTACGTCGTCAAATATTGCTCTGTGTCTATCAATTTAAAAAATCAATGTGGTGTCATCAGCAAATAATACTATCTCACAAAGATCTTCGGCGTAGTAAGGTAGATCATTTAAATAAATGAGAAATAAAAGAGGTCCTAATATTGAACCTTGCGGCACCCCCATAAGTAGAATAGAATAGAATAGAATAGAATAGAATTTATTAACACACACTTAATTAGAACAATTATAAAACATAATATAAACATAATTAATTATAAGTAAGGGAGTGCCAGAAGAATCGGTACCGTTAATATTAACTTTTTGAACTCTGCCATTGAGGTATGATTTCAATAAGGTAAGTGAGTTGTCTGAGACACCATAATGTTCCATTTTCAATAATAAAGTCTCGTGATCGACACAGTCGAAAGCTTTCGATAAATCACAATAGATACCTATCGCATCCTGTTTCTGCTCCCATGCATCGAAAATATGCTTAATGAGTTGTATTTCTACCTTTAGTGAAACCGAATTGTTTGTTATGAAGTTACTGGTTATCCGTGAAATGTGACAGCAATTGATTAAAAATAACATTTTCAAAAAGTTTACTAAGAGCCGGTAGTATGGATATAGGTTGAAAATTAGATGGGTCACTTTTATCACCTGTTTTAAATAACGGTATAATTTTACTGTATTTCATTCAATCTGGAAATACACCTTCATCAACGCATTTACTAAATATTATTGCTAAATTAGACGCGATAGAAGATATTATAGATTTTAATATATTAGTGGAGATACCCCAAAGATCTTCAGTCTTTTTATATTAAGTTCTCTAAAAGCTTTTATTATTATATCAGAATCAATGTAGTAACTTCCGAACTTCATGGAATATTATTATTAATATTATACTCGACACAAGAAAAGACTGGCCAAGATGTTTACAATAATTTAATTTATTTGATGTAATGAGTAGAATTTTGAGAAAAAATTTCGAACGCGCCTGCTACTTCCATATCACCATTAATGTAAGCATTATCGACTTTGAGTTCAAGTATACGATCACGAGAACTTACTTTACAAGTTTCTTTATTAACCTCTGGTCTGTCTGAATACCAGACACAATGGAATTTCAATTGTTTGGCGTCGTGGATCTACGTTCCGACATACCAAGGCTTAATGACGTTCCAAGTGGCTTTTATTATATTTTTTTGAATTCACAATCTTTGCCTGAATGTAGTTAGCTTTTACTATGGAACAAACTTTATTGAACATTTTTGAATAATTTTTAACATATTCAATTACACTTGGATCCTTAGAATTGGCTTTTATATTATATAATTGATACAACCTATTTCAACTCCTATAGATCTGCCAGCTGTGGCCCAATCACTGAATTTAGTTTTAGACTTATCTAATTTGATTAATTTTTGAGTAAAGTTGTGATTAAACTCTTTTTTGATTATTTCGAATAGATTGTCATATAGGATATTAGCATTGTCATTTTTTAATGGTATCTGTGACACTCTCTCATTTACATTCCTTTTAAATCTGGCTAATCGATTAGTGGTCACTGGCCTGTACAAAATATTTTTTGAAGGACGTTCATATTGATGCTCAAGTGTAACTATCTGACAATTGTAATCAGAATTTATAAAATTTATTATTGATTTCTCAATAAGATTACAATTAGAAAAAATATTATCTAAACAGGTAGCTGATATGGCTGTAACTCTTGTGGGTTCATTAAAAACATTTTGCAAGTTAAGCGATTTGAAAAGATTAAGAAACCTTACAAAAACCTTAAAAAAATAGTTAAAAAAATTAAAAAAACATGACTGCCATAACAAAAAAGGCCAAAAAAAAGAACTAAAACTGCCATGAAAATTTCAGTTTTATCAATTAAACAGTTTTGATTTTTTGTATACAGTCAGTGAGTGAATGAGTGACATTTTACTTTTATAAATACAGATATATAAATACATAACATCTTGTTTTTTGCCTTTTAGTTCTTTTTCTTGCCTTTTTTGTCATGGCAGTCGTGTTTTTTTTTTTAATAAAATATGTTAATAAAAATATGTTATAAATATGTAAAAAAATTTTTTTTTAATAAAATATGTCATGCTAGGTAATTTAATTTATAAGAATTTTTATTCAAGAAGAAACAAAAATTTACCTCTACAGATAGCATGCTAAACATCAAGTTCTACTCTCTAACTCCACAAATTTTCATCATACAAAATTTCATCCCCTTTTTTACCCACATAGGGGTTGAATTTCCAAATTTTTAACCTATGTTTATTTATTTATTTATTTATTTATTTATTTCCATTTGTACCTGCCTGCATAAATGTTAGTCGGAACGATGCAAGAATTGTAACGATACCTTACATATCTAAATCGGTTCAGGTGTTTAGAAGTTATGGTGGAATAAAGAAATATCATGAAAACGTAACACTCCTTGTTTTGACAGTTGTGTAAAAATTTTTTTTTTTTTTTATACGTAGCACGGCAAATGACTCCAATTCACCTGATGTTAAGTAAATATGGAATCCAGATGCGACGATAACTGGTGCAGCGTGAGAACAGCGCAGCGTCAGTTATCCTCACTTTGCCGGCCCACAAGGTGCCTCTTCACGCCTCGTTTGAAGGACCCCATATCATAGGAAGGAGGGAAAACGTGTGCTGGCAAACTATTCCATGTTTTGGAGGTGCGACAAAAAAACGAGTCACCAAATTTCTTAGTGCGCGATGGAATATTAGAGAAAGTGAAGCGGTGACTCCGGAGAGCAGCACGTGTACTCCTATGGAAGAAGGGAGAAGGTGGGATGAGGTCAAAGAGTTCTTCAGAGCACTCGCCATGGTATAAGCGGTAAAACACGCTGAGTGACGCAATATCTCTTCGCAATTGCAGAGTTTCAAGGGTATTTGTGACGTCTGCGTTGCCGATAATGCGTACAGCGCGACGCTACAATCTGTCCAAAGCATCGAGAAGGTACTTTGCGGAACCGTCCCAGATGTGCGAGCAATACTCCACGCAAGACCGTTCCTGTGTCTTGTACAAAAGGCACAACTGGTCAGGCGTAAAGAATCGCCGCACCCTGTTCAGAATACCGAGTTTTCGCGAGGCTGAAATCGACATCAGAATGAATCGCATGCCCTGCACGCTCACTATGACCGGATCCATAATGGCAAAAGTATTATCTTAAATCCATTTTAACTAGCTGCTGACACGTACAGAATTGAAAAGTTCTCGCCACTATCTCGGCGAAGATAGAAGTTTTCTCGGAAACTTCTTGATCTGCGCAAGTGGTAGACTATTCCATAAATATTGAGGAGTTGGATTGGATAGTGAAAGTTACATTTGGATCGTAAATTATTTATCGCATTGCGTCGCGTCATGGACACGCTCGTTTGATTGCGAATCAGTAGCCATTTTGTTTGCAAAGAACTTAAGGCGGCTTTTCCACCAGAGCTGCGCGAGGAGAAGCGGTGCGCTAGAAAAAAATCCACCAATAGAATTACTTCATTTTACACCGCAAGGAAAAGGCGGTTAAGTAATCAGTTTTATTTATAATGTTAACACCTTTGTATGAAAACTTGGTTAGAAAAAGAGTTTTTGTACCTATATCTAAATAACTTCATCATTATCATCATCATCAGCTAAACTAGTCCACTGTTGGACATAAGCCTCTCCAAGTGCACAGCTCTGAGCACAATCCGCGAAGATTGTCGCTCTACCTAATCTGAGGGCACCACCTAACTTATCATCAGCTCATTGCTGCGGCACGAGCCTTCCCTATAGATGGATAGGGAGTGGCCATAAACCACCACGCGAGACCAGTGTGGATTGGTGGTTGTTAACAACTGCTAATACAGCTGGGACCAACGACTTTACGTGTCTTCCGAAGCACGGAGGAGCTTGAGAGGATACATTTTTGGTCCACCACGTTTAACCACGGCATCATAGAGCTTCTAACTCCACCTAACTCACAAGCACTTAATTGCATGACTCTAGAAAAATTCGTAAAAGAGTTTCATTTGAATACTTAAACACTTCACAACGCTCATTTCACTTAATGTTACAATGTTGCTTGAAAGCCTGAAAACTACTTAAAATTCTGAAAGAACACGAAGTAGGCATAAAAGTGGACGTCTTAAAATTAATTTTACATTCCTCCTGGAAAGGGTTAGTGCGGTAATAAAAATTTTAATATACGCATAAAGCAATGAGTTATACCAGGCTTATGGCTCACTGCATACTGCACGTTATTGCGGAATCATTTTGTCTGGGCCGAAGAATCTAATGTGCGTTCTTTATGATGTTGTAATAAATTTTATGGTAATATAAATTGTTTGAGAATTTAATTGAAATTTGTGTGGGATGAAACGAGTTTTGCGAGTGCTATTGTAGTTCAACTTACATTTCATGTGATTTGATATAGTCATACAGCAACTGTAGCTAAAGTCGGACCTTTTCATCGGCTCTATAAATCATCATCATCATTATCATCATCATCATCATCATCATCATCATCATCATCATCATCATCATCATTATCATCATCATCACCGGGTCATTTTATATCCCCACTGTTTGTATTGTTTTCATGTGTAGCAACAAAAGCCATTTTATATAAGATTCTAATTTTTATTCTTCTCCTAATTAATATCGAAACCGTCTTTCAAAAACAACATCAAAAATCCTTCAGCACCATTCCACTTTTACATATTTTCAACCATTATCAAATTTCATTATCAAACGTTCTATCACCGCTTTATGATAATATCATTTTATTATCATTAATATTCAACGCTTCAAATGATGCAAACTGCAGCTGATCTGCCGGCTTAAAACCTAGTCACAAAAAAATGAGACTGCCGAAGGTAAGCTTTATTCTAACGCACTAAAGCAACGCACACATAGACAACCTCTCACGAACACCGAATCTCGCAGTTGGGTCTTATTGCTAAAAATTAAAAAGGCACTTATGCTTTTCACTTATTTTAAAAAGCAACTTTTTTAAATTGCTTTTTACTTATATGCTTATAACATTTTAAGGGCAATTAATGGCTTAAAAAGTGAACTGTTGTCTGATGCGTACGCTTTTTTATTAAGCAATTAGTTTTTCGTAAATGAAAAGTGTAAATACTTTTGAAATTTTAAGCAATGTACATGTTTTTAAAGAGCAAGTATTGTAGTAGTTTACCTATTAATCAACAGGTTGTGCTGGTCACAATGAATGAAAAAGTAAAAAGCAAAAGTTAAATCTGCGTAAAAAAATTAGTGACTTACTTGCTTTACTTTGAAAAGCATGCTTCATTGATTGCTTTTTGCTTTTTTATCCACCTCTACTCGCAACAGTTGCGTTCGTACTTTTCCAAACTGTTCCGAGATTCGTGACTGTAAGAGGTCTATGAGTGCGTTGCTCGAGCGCGGTATGTATGTAAAGCCCGGTGAACCTGAAAATGTCGTATGTATTAAGCTTCTGGGGGACTCCTTATTTTGTGCTCTTGGCGTGCCGAATAATCTCATTACTGAAACAGTGATGCACTAAATTCCCGATAAACGGGAACACCTGACAATCATATGCCATTATTTGAGAATAGCTGACACTAATAGCAGCAACTAAAGCCGCTATTCGACTATTAATCATGGCGATATAATAATTGAATCGTTATTATAAACACAACCACTTTTATTCTTCTCTACAGCTGAAAGACATCCCGAATGGGTGGTAAAAAGGGTTTGGACGATTGAAAAGAACTTTAAAAAAAGTTTGTTTGAATAAAAAAATACTTTTATGCTTGAAAGCAATAAACATTTTAAAATGTTCAAATAATTTTTAACTCAAATTTTGTTGCGAACAAATTACAAAAGCACAAATGTTGAAATAATTTCCACGAGCAGGATTTGAACCTGCACCCTTCTGACATACCGGGTCAGGTGCTCTTCCAATTGAGCTATCGTGGTTCTAACCAGCCCGCCGAAATTATTTAACACTTTTAATTTTACTTTGAAAGCCAAAGGCGCCCATTCACTAATAAACATTTTATTTATTCTATAACGTGAGCTAATCTCCTTTGCTCTTCGCCATATTCATCAATTCTATCTCAAATCAATTAACTTCTTCCTACCATCTTTATGCAGATGACTTACAAATTTATACGCAAGCACCAGTGGATCAATTAGGTATAGCTATCACCACCTTAAACACTGACTTGGCTACAATATCTAAGTGGAGCAAAACATATGGACTTCTAATGAATCCTGCCAAAACGCAGGTAATATGTATTGGCAGTCCTAAAATGACACCCAGAATTGACTGGTCACTTTTACCTAAAATACTTTTTGACGGTTCTGAGCTGTATTTGTGTGACCGTGTCAAAAACTTGGGTGTCATACTTGACAAAAATTTAACTTGGAGCTCTCAAAAACAGGAACTCAGTAGAAAAATGTTTGCCTCTGCGGGGTCTTTGAAAAGACTGCGCAATTTTCTTCCGACCACCACTAAAATTGCACTTGCACAATCTCTTCTTCTTCCTATATTAGATTATGTTCTATATCGATGTTACGGAAGAGCAACTCAATAAGCTTGAGCGACTTCAGAATTTTAGTATACGATTCATATTTGGACTTCGCAAATATGATCATGTCTCCGAATTTCGTACTAAACTCAAGTGGTTGCCAATTCGCCTTCGCCGGAATGCTCATGTGCTCTCCCTGCTTTACAGTATTCTTTTTAATCCAAACACTCCCTCCTATCTTAAGAATCGATTCCGATTCCTGTGTGACTCACACCCACGATCATTAAGATCGTCGAATAACATGACGCTAGAGATACCAACCCATTCCACAAAATTCTACGATAAATCTTTTACTGTACTAGCTGCTCGATTGTGGAATGCATTGCCTGTAACAATCAGAAATGCTAAAACGTTAGCAACCTTTAAGAGACTACTGAAGGATCATTACTTGTCCCAAAAACCATCGTCTCTCTAATATGCTTTTATACAGTACTATGCATCCTTATATGTATCATAACTATTATGTTTGTATCAATAGTATACTAAGTATTTATCATTATTTATTGCTGTTAATTATATTATAATTATTTATGGTGCACCGACGCGACGACGAACCCACTTCAAATTCAAATATTTTTTGTCCATCCAAAGGTTGTCTGGAAGAGATCACTCTTAGTGATAGTTAGTTTATTTATCTTATCTTATCTTTATCTTTAAGATTAAAACTAAAATGCCTCTACCTACTCTTATTAATATTTGTAATTTTGATTAGAGCATCAGAGCCTTGATTCTGCTATTTTAAGACATCCAGATCCGTGTCTCAGTGGCCTAATTCATGACATTTTGACAGAGATTCCGAGACCTCGAGCCACCGAGACACAAAGGTTAAGGATGTTTTAAAAATAATCGAATCAAGACCTTATAGAAGGTCTATTTTTAGTCCACGTTTAAGAATAACAGGGCCTAAGTATTATATTTCTGTAACAGTCACATATTAGTTTACATGGTTATAGTAAAGCATATTTTGCAATGTCCAGTCGATGGGTAACCAAACCTATACTATATATAAATAATATCTATAAATTAATACGTGAAGCAAAAACTTTGTACCTACCCGTTTTTACGAAAATTGCGCGGACGGAGGAGAATGAAATTTCGCACACTTATAGTTTATACAGAGAAGGTTATCCGGATAATAATGTTTTTTTTTTTAAATTATGCATAAAAATACATTAAATCAACAAAAACAACAATACACACACTACCATGAATTTGACACACACGTATTGTTTGTCTTAATGCGGCCGACATCTGTCATTGCCAATCCAAACTCACAATATATCTTTTTTAATTTTTCATTGCTTAAGATACAATCCGTAAATTACGGTCGAATTTCGACCACTGGGCGACCACTAGTTTATATAAATATCTCTGTTACTCCTCCACGCTTTGGTAGTAAGCCGTTGGACCCGGTAAATTGTGGTTGGTTGACAGTCTTTACAACCCACAGACAAGCAATAGGTTTTCGTGGTTAGATATAGCCCGATCTCCCCATGCAAGTATATTATAATATAAACTAATGTGAATAGACAAGAGACCAGAAAGGAACATATACAACGTTCTTACCTATATCATTTTCATTATCTTACTGTCTACCATTTTGAAATAAAAGTCTACCAGTGAAACGATTTAACCGATCATCAGTAGCGTGTAATCCAGTTATCGATACAATGAAACGGTCAGTTATCGATAATTGAATTGTATCGACACCTAATATCGATTACTCGCATGGGCGACACTACTGGCACAGCTACTGGCGAGTCAAATTCGATTAAAGCGTGTTCAAAACAGGTCTGCTACTAAACGGTGTCTATATTATCTGTGGAGGATTTATCTTCTTTCTAATATATAAAATTCTCGCGTCACAGTTTTCGTTGCCATACTCCTCCGAAACGGCTTGACCGATTTTGATGAAATTTTTTGTGCTTATCCGGTATCTATGAGAATCGGCCAACATCTATTTTTCATCCCCCTAAATGTTAGGGGTAGTCCACCCCTAAATTTTTTTTTTATTTTTTATGGCAAAACAACGTTTGCCGGGTCATCCGGTATCTATGAGAATCGGCCAACATCTATTTTTCATCCCCCGAAATGTTAGGTGTAGTCCACCCCTAAATTTTATTTTTATTTTTTATGGCAAAACAACGTTTGCCGGGTCATCCGGTATCTATGAGAATCGGCCAACTTCTATTTTTCATCCCCCTAAATGTTAGGGGTAGTCCACCCCTAAATTTTTTTTAAATTTTTTATGGCAAAACGACGTTTGCCGGGTCAGCTAGTATGTAATAAGATCATATAAAAAAACATATGTATTAATAATAGTCCCTGGGGTAAGCCTTGGTCCAGCAGTGGACGTCTTTTATCTGAAATGACAATGATGATATAAGTCAAATTCAAATATATTTTTTTATATAGACTTAAGAATAAGTGCTTTTGAATCGTCTAAATATTTATATTTCCCCAACATATAAAAATAATACCTGTAATATTAATAGCAGCCGTAAAAATAGAAATATAAAAAAAAATGTCTTCTTCCAGACGAGGGATCCTGAAAAATTACATTTAACTTTATATTGTATTTACTAACACTCATTAAGGTCACGGACACTTAACGGTTAATATTCCACGAATTAAACATATTTCTTTATAAAATAACACGAAACTCCACTTCCACTATGACTCAGCCACAACGCTGGCTGGCTTGCCTTATGAAGACTGCTCCGAAACTCAAACAATTGATAATTCGTAATAATCACCATTCATCATCATCATCATCATCATCATCAGCTCATTTTATGTCCCCACTGCTGGAGCATGAGCCTTCCCTATGGATTGATAGAGAGAACGGGCCATAGGAAAACCAGGGAAACTACTACGCGGGGCCAGTGCGGGTTGGTGGTTGTTAATGAATGCTGATGCAGCAGGGAACAACGGCTTTACGTGCCTTCCGAAGCACGGAGAAGTTCGAGATGATATATTTTTGGTCACCCGTCCGATGACCGGCCATTGCGAAAGTTGTTTAACCTCAGCACACGCAGACCGGGCACGATAACCACTGCGCCATCGAGCTCCTCAATCAATCATCATTTATTCATAACTTATATCTACTACTCGACTCGTACAGTCGGCGGCAGATCAAACTACCCAAACCTGTCAAATTTCTCCAATGAATATTGATCCTTAAAACCAAACAATAAAGTTCAAAATTGGGTGTAGAAATTTGACAGTTGATCTGCCGCCGTATGTACATCAAAATAATTTAGATGTAATTAATTAACTTAGGTATTATAATTATCTATATCTTCTATATCTATTTCTATACCACTGTATAAATCTGTAGGCTCTGTCTGTAGTCACCGACACCAATTCTACGATTTTTGAAATTTTTGTCTGTCTGTCTGCCTGTCTGTCTGTATGTCCTCTTATAACTCAAGAACGGCTTGACCGATCTTGATGAAAATTTGTATGTACTAAGAACATGAGATTGTGCAAATGATAGGTTATATAATATTATGATGTTGGTAAACCTAATAATTGTTTGATTTAGCATTCATTGATCCATTATTTCCGCACAGCGAAGCGGGCGGGTGACGGTTAGTGGTTATATAATTTGGAAAGATGACAGTGTTGAAAAAATTCCACGAGCGGGATTCGAACACCTTGTGACATGCAGAGTCAGGTGCACCACCAACTATTTTTTTCGCAACAAAATTTGCGTAAAGTTATAATAAAATAACCATACTCATAAATATAGCTTGGCTCATTCTTATTTATATTGATCTTTAATATTTGTAAAAATATTAAGATCGGATGTTGATGACGTAGTTTTCGACATTGCACAGGGCCTTTTTGGCTTACAGAGTAATAGTAGATAGCGTTGATTAATTTCGGCGAGTTGGATTGAGCCACGATAGCATAATTGGTATTGCACCTGACCCGGCATGTTATAGGGTGCGGGTTCCAACACTTTGTCTTTTTTCAATTTAGGTATTATGATTAATAATAATACCAATCATCAACGGCTTACCAACACCGTATCGCAGGTAAGTCTGGCTTGGGTCGAAATATTAAAACAAAAAAATTTGGACTTCCCATACACGTAATCATCCTGATTTGTATGAAGAGACCAAACATTTTTGGCATATGGCCCATGGTTCTAGAAGAAAGGTGTTAACTTACTGATTCTAAGTGGCTCCTGAAAATTTGGGTACTGTTTTAAAAATAATACTTAAAATGTTTTTTTTTCTTACAATATTCTAAGGACTAAAATAGAGGGTCACTTATTGGGTAAGTACTAAATCTAAGGTATTGGGAGACTCGTGCCTGATATTGCTTAACGGTCCTTCGAGCCGCAAAAAAACAAATAATCTCAAATATAAGCACAATCTATAGAATCCGAGATAAACTCCCCTAAATTAGTGATCATGTATAAGCAAATTAGACAGTCATCTATTCGATTTACCCAGAATGTTGCCCGGATACCCGGCAAGCGGTCGGGTAGTGGGCCCTTTGTTATTGAGCTTGAGCTACGCAGTAAAGATAATTGAAAAGGTAGCGGTAAGGTCAAGGCAGTACTGCATTCCTAATTCCTTGTGTCCCTTAATTTAAATTTAACTGTTAAAAGGGTCAAGTTGAAATATCGTTTTCAGATACTTAGTAATAAACGAAGGTCATTTAAGATGTCAACGTTGAGTAAGTGTTATTAGATTAAAGCAATGTTCTTGTAATTACCTAGTTTAATTGTAAAAGTGACAAAACCCGTGAAACGAGGTAGCCATCCACCACTCTTATATCTATTTCTGCTATTTAAAGGGTTATTTTTACAAATTGAATTGGCTTATAAACATTAAGGCGAAGGGTAAGGCAAACTAGCGCCGCTAATGGATTTAATTTGATAACTGCTAAACTGGATGTTTTTTCAAACATTGTGGACCTTCCGACACTAGGCAAACATGTATTATTTAATAATTGTGCACTACTTTTACATTTGTTTTTGTATTCATTCGCTAACACCAAAAGTGGTCATTGTTTGTGAATAAATGCGATAGCCCGTTTTGTGAATTAACCACGCAACAAAAGTAGTGCACAATTATTAAATAAATACTATGGATGCTTTCCTGTTGTCGGACGGTACGCAATGTTTAAAAAAAGATCCGGTTCGTTAGTAATTGTCAAATTATCAATTGGTGGCGCTAGTGTGATTTTACCCTTCGCCTTAACCTGCTCCGTAAAAGAAAATGTAAGGTGGTTGTGGACAGTTTCCTTAAAAAACTCGACTACCAGGCTACAAAAAAAATATTATTCAAATCTAACTCTATTAACATCATAATCGATATAACATAATTAGATAAGTCAATTGTTGCCTACCATTAGTCTCCCCTTATCTACCTTCCTTAAGTTCCTTCTCACGCCTCTCGTTACCTTACATACCCATATCGACACTCATTTCTCTTATTGACTTAAATTATAATTCAGACGTTTTTAAATAGCACATAGAATATGCTAAAACTCTAAATAGTTTTTTTTTTGCTATTAAAGGTATTTTCAAGTATTTTAAAGGTAGGAGGAACTCGATGGCGCAGTGGTTAACGGGCTCGGTCTACGAGTGCTGAGGTTAAGCAACTTTAGCAAAAGCTCATTGGATGGGTGACCAAAAATGTATTATCTCGAGCTCTTCTGTGCTTAGGCACGTAAAGCCGTTGGTCCCGGCTACATTAGCTGCCGTTAACAACCACCAATCCGCACTGGGCCCGCGTGGTGGTTCATGACCCGTTCTCCCTATTCCATCTACTTATATAGAGAAGGCTCGTGCCCGTGCAGTGGGGACATATCGTCTGCTTACTGGTAAAGTATAATAAGATTACTTACATTTCGTTGAATTGAGATAATAAGGTTTGAAAGTTCAAGTCGATCTTTGACTATCGTTAAAATGAATTGTTGCGAAATTTTACATGCCTATTAATAGATTAAATATTCTACTTTATCTGTGTTAATTTAATGCAACATCACTTGCGGAGAATTTATCAATAAATGAATATTATTGACCGAGGGCATACACTTATTTAATTTTAGCTGATATTGATAAGAAGAGAAATAAAACCTATGTTTGCCACAAGGTCTTAGCAGTTTGAATAAAAATGACAAGCTAATGATAAAAGGTTAATAAATGAGTTTAAATTATTTTACCTTACCGTAAACTTCATAGTTAAGTAAATACCAAACCTACAAAGAAAAAACTTAAAGTGACTTAACACTCACTTGTAGACACAATGCAGACGCATTGCTCGAATTCAGTGATAAGTCGATTTACTTTTGTTCAACAGAATGATTATTGGTATTTTTTGCCATTTACCATATTTTTATCTTTGCGTTGAACGGTCTTAACGTTTGTTCCATTTTATCAGTAGATAGAGCGTCGAAAATTACATATAATTGCATTAATAACCCATTTGTGATAAAAAAAATACGTTTATCATGTTTTACCAGTAACCAGACGATATATGGGCTGGTGATAATGATGATGATAATGATGATGATGATGATGATGATGATAATGATGATGATGATGATGATGATGATGATGATGATGAAATGATTATAATAAATAGTTTACAAAAATACATTTGTTTGTACAGTATAGACAGTGAAAATATTAGGGGAGACCGAGTCATAATCGTATAGCTAAGAACAAACCTATATAAAATCGAAATAAATGAGTTACATTTTGATAATCAATTCATTTATTAGAGCCTCTCATTGGCTATAGAAATTGACAAAAAATAATACTATATATATAACACAAACTAAACCTCGACGAATTACGATTTTGCCCCGGGGGGTGAACAAAACCGTCAACACCTAAAAATAATATTTATGATATCGTGCCTGCAGCGACAAGTGTCTGTTGACAGATTGATCCTATTGGCTACTTGCCGTTGTCGGCAAATGAGCGGCTAATTCAAAATAATAACGGACACAGCTATACTGTTCGGTTTTACCCCGGTATACAGTTTTGTACGGGTCTCCCCTACGTACAATAATAAAGAGGTAACGTTATGTATATATGTTTGTTTTTATGTTTGCTTGTTTGTTTGTCGGGGCTAATCTCTGGAATTACTGGTTCAATTCCAAAAATTCTTTCACTGATAGAATGTTACACACCTTGTGGGTAACACAGCCCATTGAGCGTCGATCGACCACCAGGTGGCCGATAACAATTAAAATTCTATTGGTGCCTGTATTCACGCAGACGAGTGCATAGGCTATATTTTATTTTGATAAAGATTAGTCTTCAGCTCGAAATCTCTAAATTTGTAAATCAAGTCGGTAAAAAAGCGCTGTGTATTCGCTTCATCGGCGTACGCTGATCAAACGGATGGGTATAGATGAAAATAATGTATCTTAAAAATGTTATTCATCAGTTGATAAAAAAAGTCGGCAACACGATATACCTAGCTTTTATAGTAAAGCCACAATAACGTCATTTATCTACACTAATGTTATGAAGAGGTAACCTCTGAAACTAATGATCTAATTTCAAATTGTTGATCTCAAGGGATCTTGGAGTAAAAAGCGGACTGTATTTCAAGGTTTATAATATTATTTCTAACAATTAAATCGTGTGTCCGTACAAAGTAAAATCGGCCGGTGCCTAAGCTGTCGCGAAGCCAAGTGCGGCGGTGTGCGGCGGGCCAGGGGTCCGAACCTGTTCCCACCGCCCGCCGCTACGTCGTCGTGTTGCCGAGAGCGGCCGAACGCCACTCGCGCGCCGACATGCTCCCCGGGTTGAAGTGGGAAGCGAAGAGAAGACTTCAAGGTGATGGAAGTGGGCAGAAGCAGTTGAAGGCTCGCCGAATTGTCCCCTTCTTTGTCTTGACCTCAGCCACCCGCGTGACGCCGTCCACACCAGGATACGTCTTCGTCACTCGCCCCAAGCACCACAGCAGCGGTGGCGTAGTCCGATCTTTGACGAGGACGAGTGACCCTGCTTTGAGCTCGCCTGTGGATGAGTACCATTTTGACTTGTTCTGCAGCAGAGAAATGTACTCGTTAGTAAATCGTCTCCAGAAGTGCTGCGCGATGTACTGCGTTCTTCTCCATCTGTCCAGGCGGGAGATGTTGGCGTTGGTCACCTGCGGGTTTGGTACGGATAAAAGTGGTCGTCCAATTAAGAAGTGAGCGGGAGTGAGAGCCGAAAAATCATTGGGATCTGAAGAAAGAGGAGTGAGAGGGCGAGAGTTAAGTACTGCCTCTATTTGATTTAAACAAGTAATCATCTCCTCGTATGTAAGATGAGTGAGATGAAGAAGTCTTTTAAGATGGTGCTTACAGGATTTAACAGCTGCCTCAGCCAAAGAATTAAAGTGTGGAGAATAGGCAGGGGTGAAAATAAATTCAATGCCCTCCTGCGCAATCGCAGCTGCAACGTTTGACGAACGCAAGAACCTACGCATTTCATTTGATGCGCCAACAAAGTTTGTCCCATTATCGGACGTGATGCTTCGAGGCTTGCCCCGACGCGCCACGAATCGATTGAGTGCGGCCAAGTAAGAGTCTGACGTGAGGTCCGTAACGAGCTCCAAATGAACAGCTTTCACTGCGGAGCAAACAAAGATGCACAAATATGATTTAATGAGCTTACACCCGCGCCCTTTACGATCAGCTATCAGTACTGGCCCTGCATAGTCGACGTAGCAATGTTGAAATGGATAATCAAGATATGTCCTTGAACTAGGTAGGTGGCCCATAATGGGCTGCACGATTTGAGCTTTATGCCTGAAACAGATGAGACATTTATTGACTACGACCTTAGACAGGTTTCTGCCTTTAAGAGGCCAATAAGTTTGGCGTATGCTAGCCAAAAGAAGCTGGGGACCGGCATGTAAAAGAGTTTTATGCTGCATTTCAAATATAAGTTTTGTTATATAATGCTTACTACAAATTAAAATGGGGTGTTTTATATTAAAGTTATAAGGGGAATTATCAAGCCTCCCGCCCACACGAATGAGGTCATTATCGTCTAAAAAGGGTGTCAAGGAAATCAATCTATTTTTGCGCGACAATGTCTTTTTTGTTTTAAGTATTTCATATTCTTGAGGGAACATTTGAAGTTGAGCGCAATGTAAAATGTAATTAAGTGAATTTTGTAACTCGGTTGTTGAGAGATTGCCACACAATTTATTGTTTTTGTTTTTTAGGTTAAATAAATATCTTTTTATGTAAGCAACTACTATTTTTAATTTTGTAAAACTAGAGTACTTTTCTAATATATTTTGCACTACGGAATGGTTATTAAGCGGAAAGCATCTACTATTGCTACAAGCACTGTTGTTATTTATTAAATGCGCAACTACTTCAGATTGATCCTGCTTCACGTTGTTGGGCATTTTAGGCCAATCATTTTCATTGCGTAATAAAAATGATGGTCCAGACCACCACAATGGGGTATGGCCAATGACATCAGCCCTAAGACCACGTGAAACGAGATCAGCTGGGTTGTCTTTCGACGGTACGTAGCTCCAGGTATGACCACAGGTACTGTCTTGAATTTCGTGAATTCTATTGCGCACAAAAGGTTGCAATTGGGCAGTTGGAGTAGCTAGCCATCCTAAGACGATGGTCGAGTCACACCAGAACCTACATGTGTTAATGCGCAAACTAAAAGATTCCAAAACCTTAGTACACAGTCTTGCTCCTAACAAGGCTCCGCAGAGCTCGAGCCGTGGCATTGTTGTTGGCTTAATCGGTGCCACACGGTTCCTAGACGTCAGCAGCCGCACGCGCACTGAACCCGAGCTGCTGCTCGATCGCACGTATAGGCATGCTCCGTACGCTCTTTCGGAAGCATCTGTGAAAACATGAATTTCATGAGTAGTAGAGCTTTGACAAAAGACCCACCGAGGAATACATAATGAATTTAGACATACTAATGTGTTTTCAAATGTTGACCAAAGATTTTGAATTTCTGTTGAGACTGTTTGATCCCAATCGTACTTTTCGATCCATAGGCGTTGCATAATAAGCTTTGCCTCTACGATGCATGGACCAACGAGACCAAGAGGATCAAATATTTGACTTAAGACTGATAAGATACGACGTTTTGTAATATTTTTTGTATATTTGACTATATTAATTGTGTATGTAAGTGAGTCAGAGTCACAGATCCAATTTAAACCTAATATTTTGGATAACGAAGTGCCTTGACCCTGCTCGGAAAAAACTAAATTATTATTTGACTCGTTTAAAAAATTATTATCTAATTGAGGCAGTATTTTTAAGTTATTAGAGCGCCATTTGCGCAAATTAAAATTTGCAGAACAAAGAATTTTTTGTACCTGCTGGGATACTTCTACGACTTCCTCTATCGTGCCCCCGCCATTCAAAAAGTCGTCACAGTAAAAGTCACGTAAAATAGCAGACTTTACGCGCTCATCTTGTGACTCATTGGCTAAGGTACTTAAGCATTTAGTTGCTAAGTATGGAGCGGAAGCTGTACCGTACGTAACAGTATTGAGGGTATAGGTACTAATAGGGTTTTGAGGGTCGAAACGAAAAACAATTTTTTGAAGAGGTCGTTGTTCAATGGAAAGGTCGATAGCCCTGTAAAATTTTTCTATGTCGGCTGAAACGACATACCTGTGTTGACGAAAACGAATTAAAATTGATAAAAGATCGTTCTGAACAACAGGTCCTACCATTTGAAGATCGTTCAGTGACTTGCCTGAAGTGGTGGGGGCCGAAGCGTCGAACACCACCCGAAGTTTAGTGGTAGTACTAGATTCACGAATGACCCCATGATGTGGAATAAAATATTGTATTTGGGAATCATCGGATGAAGAAATACGCTCAATATCTTTTGTCATATGGCCTAATTGTTCGTACTCGCGCATAAATTCATAGTATTTATTTTTAAAAAGAGGTTCTCGTTGGAATCGACGTTCCAGGGATAAAAACCTACTTTTAGCGGTACTATAAGAATGCCCTAGGATACTGGGATCCTTTTTAAGAGGCATAGTGACCACAAAACGACCATCGTCTTTACGACTGGTATTTTGAATAAAGTGTTGCTCGCAAGTTC
Organism: Eudonia mercurella; assembly: GCA_963082485.1. Taxonomy (NCBI): domain Eukaryota; kingdom Metazoa; phylum Arthropoda; class Insecta; order Lepidoptera; family Crambidae; genus Eudonia; species Eudonia mercurella. Next base: position 11,332,789 of record OY720040.1, on the reverse strand, counting down.
GTTCCTCTAAAGACATGGAATGATGAACTGAAACGTTATCAAGTTCCCAAAATTGAGTAAGGTCGGGAAACGAATTACTAAAGTTACAGAAATGCGAAGAGGTAAAATCGTTATGACGAGAAACAGTACCTGACACTAGCCAGCCAAGTTTGGTTTCGCATAATTTTGGTAGATTTTTACCTAAGTCTATAGTGTTAGTACCCAAGACGTTCCAAAATACTTCGGCCCCTACCAGGATGTCAATGACCGACGGAATATTAAAATTCGGGTCAGCTAACTTAAGACCTGATGGGATAGGAACGTGGTTGATGTTTATGAAAGAAGACGGTAAGACCTTAGTTATCTCAGGCAAGATATGACACTCGATATCTTTTACGTACGCACAGCATAAAGACTGAATTATAAGATTGCAAGACTGTGTACTATTAGATATGTGATTATTGATACCTGTGACCTTGGTGCTCGTCCCGCGTCGTGACAAACCCAGCTTGTCACACAAACTCAAAGTAACAAAGTTGGCCGTACTACCGTTGTCCAGCAGTAACCGAGCTGTGTACTTCTTACCCGCCGCGCTCACCACTTTCACCAGTGCTGTGGACAGTAAAATATTCGCAGAAGTAGCAAGCTGCATGGAATTGGCAGATAAAGCGATAGTATCGGATGTAGAAGGCAAAGGGTTTGCAATAGGCTCGGGGTCGTTTGATTCTAAATGCAATAGCGTGTTATGTTTATATTTGCAATATTTACAATGTGTCAACCTGCATTGTTTGACACCGTGACCCAGTCGCAAGCAGTTAAGACAAACGTTAAGATCCTTAGCCTTTTTTATACGATTTTGAATTGTCAATTTTCTAAAGGATTCACATGTAAATAAAGAATGAGGTTGGGAGCAAAGTGGACAAGTGATTAAATTTTGTTCATTATGATTACGATTATAAGATTTATTATTTATGTTTTTATTATTAAAAGGTGTTTTATTTGACGAATAATGACTATTATTTAAGGCCACTATTGTAGTATTAGACATATTAAAATTTGTTTCGATTGATTCCAATAAATCGGCTTTCCTGCTTATGAATGTGCAAAATTGTGACAAAGTGGGATCCTCAGACAATCCATTGCGATACTCTTCCCAGTGACGACTGGTAACGATGTCTAACCTCTTGGCCATTATAAATATAAGAAGAGTATCCCAATGTTTGGTAGGCTGATTCAAAGTTGTAAGCGCCCTTATATTTTTATTTGTGATGTCAACAAGGCTACGAAGAGAAACACTAGATTCCTTTGATATGGGTTGAACATCAAAAAGTGCCTGAATATGGTTATTAATTAAAAGACGATTGTTGTTAAAGCGCTCACATAATAAGTCCCATGCAATTTTGTAATTATCCCCCTTAAAATCAATATTTTTAATAATTAAAGCAGCTGACCCCTGGAGTGAAGCTCTTAAATAATGAAATTTATTTATTTCGTCTATGCAACTGTTATCGTGAATCAAAGAAATAAATGTATCACGAAACTCCAGCCAGTATTGATAGCTACCATCAAAGGTAGGTAAATTAATTTTGGGCAAACGAACGAAATTATTTTTATGTTGTGCACCTGAGTTACTGTTTTCGAAGCTCGATACGGAACCTGCGTCCTTGGAAGTAGCCCCGAGCATGCTGCGCGCGAGTGCCACTAGCTCGTAGTACTGGGACTCGAACTCCTCTCGCTCAGCAAACACGGCATCCGACTCCTCTGATAATACTTCGATGTCGGTCTGTAATGTATCAAATTCCTCATATAAAGTTTCAAATTTTTTAAATCGTTCCGCTAAGTTTAAACGTTGCAACTGTGAAAGGCTTTGAACGTCGTTTATTATCTTAAGATAGTTGCTAAATATTGTAAGCTTGGATTTCATTGAACTGCGTCTTTTAACTAAGGTTTTAAGTTCAGCCATTATGATAATAAAATTATCACTGTGCAAATGAATGAAATGAGTAGCAAAATTCACTAATGAGTTAAGGAATGCGCATAAAAAAGGGTCACTCAATAGCGAGGCGTGCAAGCAGGTAAAAATCTTTTGTTCGCTGGCCGATGCGCTCGATAACGAGTGCCTACGCTCTGACGAAATGTGTTCACCACGTGCGCGTTGTTAGCAAGAAAGAATTAATATCGTGATGCGATTTTTAAATATAGCTATAAGAAACTTTAATGAATAGATTTTAAGGGCCAAATTTAGAAAAAATAAGATGATAATGAAAATATGATTTTATCAATCGGCAAAGGTGGGGTCAATATAGGTTTGGGAAGCAATTAATTGGAACGAACTCACTGTTAAACCATATATACTCCCGTATGATAAGGTGACATCAGCTTCCACGACGTTGCAGGCGGTGGCGGCGATCCCACGTTGGCACGGTCAAAGTCCACGCGCTTAACCGCGCTTCTCAGACGTGAAGACGAATTAATTTGCGAAACTGGACGTACTCGGCGAGATTTAATTTAAAAGGACCATTATGTTGATCTCAAGGGATCTTGGAGTAAAAAGCGGACTGTATTTCAAGGTTTATAATATTATTTCTAACAATTAAATCGTGTGTCCGTACAAAGTAAAATCGGCCGGTGCCTAAGCTGTCGCGAAGCCAAGTGCGGCGGTGTGCGGCGGGCCAGGGGTCCGAACCTGTTCCCACCGCCCGCCGCTACGTCGTCGTGTTGCCGAGAGCGGCCGAACGCCACTCGCGCGCCGACACAAATATTATTTTTCCATTCATCATCAGCTCATTTTTACGTCCCCACTGCTGGGGCACGAGCCTTCCCTATGGATGGATAGGGAGAACGGGCCATAAACCACCACGCGGGCCCAGTGCGGATTGGTGGTTATTAACGACTGCTAATGCAGCCGGGACCAACGGCTTTACGTGCCTTCCGAAGCACGGAGGAGCTCGAGATGATAAATTTTTGGTCACCCATCCGATGACCGGCCTTTGCGAAAGTTGCTTAACCTCAGCACTCGCAGACCGGGCGCGTTAACCATTGCGCCATCGAGCTCCTCCTCTTTTTCCATTATTTAAAATGAAATTTCAGGGAAGACATCGACATATAATTTATTTTGTTATACAATGGTTTACACTTCCAAATCTTAAAATTTCTCTATGAAGTCATAAAAAAGAAGTGCAACTTGGATGCTTTTTAAGCGTGCGCTGACCAAACAGTTGTGTTTACATGATAATAATGTAAAACAGAAATATTATTTATCAGTAGATCTAAAAAAAGTCAGCGGCCTACCTAACCTCTATATTTAAACCACGTTAATGTTTTTATGTTAAAAAAACATTTTATTTTTCAAGGTGTTGTTTAAGTGTATTTATTAGGCATAATATATTAATCTTACTAAAGTGGGGACACTTGAGGTGTCGTTTTCCCGTAGCGTAAGCATAAATATGCAAAACCGGACTTTTAGCGGCAGTCGTCCCGCGCCCATAGTAAAGACAGCACATACCGTAAACCACTTATCATTTATCTATCGCACAGGGTCCTTCCAGAGATACCTGCATAAGTATTTACATTGGTGACCCCGACGTGGAGACTGTGCCGATGCGGCTGCAGCCGGTCCAGCAGCCCGCTGCGCCAGCAGCAGCAGCACAGGCGGGGTGCCTGGTGCACGGTTACGTAATGTGAACGGTGAATTTTTGTGCTATAGATAACCTTTATTTATGATATAATACCTAAGTGTTATTATTTTTATGGATACTAAACTAAAACGTTTTTAGTAATAACATAGTAAATAAATTTTATGCATGTAAACATCCAAATGTTTGTGTTCAAAACAATTTTTAACGCAAATTTTGTTACGAACAAATTATAAAACACAAATGGTGAAAAAAATTCCACGAGCAGGATTTGAACCTGCACCCTTCTGACATTCCGGGTCAGGTGCTCTTCCAATTGAGCTATCGTGGTTCTAACCAGCCCGCTGAAATTATTCAACACTTTTTACTTTGAAAGCCAAAGGCGCCCATTCAATGTCAACAACTACCGTCACTAACATCCGATCATAATATTTTTACAAATATTAAAGATCAGTTAAGAAGAAAGCAAGCTTTGAAAAAAATTCCACGAGCAGGATTTGAACTTGCACCCTTCTGACATTCCGGGTCAGGTGCTCTTCCAATTGAGCTGTCGTGGTTCTAACCAGCCCGCTGAAATTATTCAACACTTTTTACTTTGAAAGCCAAAGGCGGCCATTCAATGTCAACAACTACCTCCTAAATTCTGCTCGTGGAAATTTTTTCAACATTTGTGTTTTTATAATTTGTATCTAAATGTTTGTGTTAATAGTTATATAGTACAAAATCATGACTATTACTGTTACTTAGTCACGTTTTTTTACTGCTATTCATAAAAATATTTTTGGTGTAATGAAATCCATTTTTCAAATAATCGTAATAATATTTCTCTACTAGGTCGTCTAGAGGAGATCCCTTTTAGCGATAAGCCCACCTATTAAATAGTGTGTAACTTCTAATGCTTTTCGTTATACTTATATACGATTTTCATACAAAGTAATCCTTTAAAACGTGAAATTTAAATAAAAATTATAACAAAATGTACTTGAAAAAAAATTCATATAATTGTGTAAAGTCTATACCGTAAAACAGGTATAAAAAAACTACCAAATCACTACAACTATTCGCAAGAATTTAAAAAATATAGTTTAAGATGCAGAATAAACACTTCCAAATCTTAATTTCCTAAAGTTATATTTAGTCCTATGGTATTCACATAAATAATCTTATATAAAGAATCGATAAAGCTCTTTTCCCATTAAATATGTGAGTATAACATGTTTAAATAATTTTAACGCAAATTTTGTTGCGAAACAAATTACAAAAACACAAATGTTAAAAAAATATCCACAAGCAACAAAATTTGCGTTAAAATTATTTAAACATTTTATAATAGCTTGCCTAATTCTTAACTGATCTTTAGTATTTGTAAAAATATTATGATCGGATGTTAATGACGGTAGTTGTTGACATTGAATGGGCGCCTTTGGCTTTCAAAGTATAAAGTAAATAGTGTTGAATAATTTCGGCGGGCTGGTTAGAACCACGATAACTTTGGAAGTTTTTGTAAAATTGTGTTTTTGTAAAAAAATATTGTTTCAAATATTACATTACCTGCATTCATTTAATCTGCTGATAATTATAACGATGATTAAGTACTTTTAACTTTTTTGTAATAAGTTATTGAATAAACAATTTTCTAACAATCAAATAACAATTTGAACAAAACGAGAGATCAAAATTGAACTGTATATGCAGCAGTGTGTTCTAAACATGCTTAACCCAGACATAATATACATACGGTGAAAATGTACCTACTACATGGACGACCGTCTAATTTTCCTTAATTAAGGCCACTATGATTTAGAGAGGGCTTATTTTAGATGCATGTTTTAGGCCTGTTATTCAGGTTTAGTTGGGAAATAAATTCCTCGGATTATACGGGTTAACTGAACTGACGGTTTTAATTCATGTAGGCAATTTAAACTGTCCGTGGAAGTTGCGAATAATGAGGACAAAGGTTTAAATAGAAAACAACAAACGATTTAATGTAACTTACATTTAGTATGTAGCCATATTAGCACTGCGTTTCGCATATGTCGCCATAACATCAATGTCTGTAGCATTGTTGTGTACCGGCAGCTAGAGATAAGATAGCCAGTGCCTCAGTAGTTGAGGCTCGGGTGAAGTGCGCTTCCACCATTATTAGCCTTTGTCAGCATCACTTAACATCAGGTGAGCTGATGAAGGCCCTGTGCTTACCCGTAAGATATTAAAAAAAAATTATGGTTAGTGCATCAAACTTAATAATAAAATAAAAAACAGAGGGCTTAAAATTCTGTTTTTATATAAATCGAGCATGATTTGGATTTTTGGTAAAGGGTATAATTTAAACGCTCACCTGAAATATTTTTTAGACCCTAAGCCTAAGTACCAAATAAATTAAATGACTGTACAAATATTATTTTTGCTTCCCAAAATGGATAAATGCTCACCAAATTTTTACACTTTTATTCAAATTATTGAGGATACTAGCTGCCCTACTCCTGTAGGTCAATTATTTAAATGATTGAGGATACTAGCTGCCCTATTCTTGTAGGTCAATTATTTAAATGATTGAGGATACTAGCTGCCCTACTCCTGTAGGTCAATTATTCTTAGGTTCAATTATTAGGTTCTGACACTTCGGGTTTCTTGCGCGGGATTTGGAACACTAGATGAGTAGAATCTTTGAGTAGGGTCAAAAACGCTAGGGTTTTTTAACTTCTCCGACCTATGATCTTATCTTATCTTTATAAGGGCCTGCTGAGGTTTCCCTCTCCCTGGAGTACTTTAACCCATCGGGATCTTTTGTGCACCTTGTGTTTTTCATTCTTCCTCTGTAAAGACCGAACCTTTGATAATCGGAAAATTTAAATTTTATTAAGTCGGTTATAGAAAAAAATAGTAAGAAAATAAAAATAAATTTCAAATAAATAAGAATCGATTTTTTATTTATTTGAAATTATAAATTTCAACTATGCTGATCTGGATTTAATATTTGATTTGGGATTATTTGGGTTTTCTTACATCACAAACGCATAAAAGACGTCCTGAATGGGAAAAAAACTAAATTTATGGACGATTAAAAATTAGGTACTTTTGAAATAAATTTATTGTAATAAAAAAACATATTAATTGTATTCGAAATAGCAGCACTATAACTGTATCTAATATTTTGTCATTAATTTGTGGTGAAAATTAAATGAGGCTACAACGTAAGTAAATGAGGCTACAACGTAAGTCATTGGCCGAGGTCATACGAGTTCGTATGACCTCGGCCAATGACTTACTTGTCTTATCAGATAAGGACAACAATTATACTTTTTACATCCATTTGGATGATAAACGACGTGCGGCGACGTTTAACGTAATGAATTTTCATTAATTTAATACGTCACCGCCCGTCGGTTAATACAGCATTTAAACTCTTCTAAGAGTGTTAGTATCTAGTGCTTGTATTTTAGAAAGGCTTTACAATGAAAATTGATATAATAAAGCTGCAAATCATCTTGGAAAACATATTTTGTGTGTTCAGAAACTATAGTGCTATAACTGTGAAATTGAAAGTTTTAGTAATAATACGAATGTCGGTTGAATTAGTTGTATCTGCGTTTATTGTTCTACTGCATTTGCATGATCATATAAATCCACTGGACTTACCATCTCTTGTATGGGCCAGTTATATACTAGTGTTATGTAATAACGCAATTACATTAATATTTCCATTGACGAATAGCCTTACATTTATTGATTTTATCAAGAAGTTTTATAAAGTCGAAAGCATCTTCAAAAATTTAACAACATACAAAAGATTTACCAAACTGTCGATCATCTACTTTAATTTTTATTTCATAATCTTTGTCAATTTACATCACTTGTTCTTTTTGGATAATCTTATACATAGTGAAAAGTATTTTATGGATTGGGCTTTTTACATTGCAATAACAATTTCTGAAGTGAGATATGTTATGGCTTTTCTTTCATTTCGGTCAATGATATTGATCATACAATATTTATTAAATCACTTGCAATTTTTTCTTGATCAATATCAACAAGTAATTATAAACAAAACAATACCAACCGACAGTAGTGTCAATTTATGTGACGTTATACATCAATGGTTAGTCACGTATCAAAATATTCTCATCTGTAGCAAAAAGTTGAACCAATGCTTTGGTGTCCAGGTAACAATCTTATTAGTTGACTAGCTGATCCGGCGGACTTCGTACCGCTTTGACAGTTTCCATCATTGAATATATACTACTCAAAACAAAATAAGGGCCACGAGGTATTTTGTCTGTACCATGAAAATAATAAAACCAATATTAATTTTTTTGTCTCCATAACGAAAACTAATGTTGTTTTTACCGTGTAGACCAATAAATTTATTCCAATAATAATGATTAAAAAGTTTATTTGCTTTTGAAAGAAAAAACACATTTAAGGTTAAAAATAAAAACAATGTAAAGTTACTGAAAACAAAAGAAAATACTCCATGCTCATCTTTTAGTAACGGGTATGCCCCCCTCGTTTCGTTACGCACTCCTGAAGCCTGGAGTGCATGCTCTCAATCAAATGCTTGACATTTTCCATTGGAATCTCTTCCCAGGCTCTTTTAACAGCGTTGATGAGTTGCTGTTGGTTGTGGATTTCCTGATCACCGTCTCTAACTCTTCGTTTCAACTGATCCCACATGTGCTCTATTGGATTTAAGTCCGGACTGTTCGCCGGCCACGGCAAGACTTGAATTTGAGACGCTTCCAGTACAAACCGAGTCGCTTGAGCCGTGTGTGCACGAGCATTGTCTTGCATCAAGATGAATCCAGGACCCGCTCGCTGGGCAAATGGGATCACATGTGGTCTGACGACTTCCTCAATATACCGCTGAGCAGTAACAGTACCCTCATTTAAAATAGCGAGCTCAGTTTTGCCGTGTAAGCTTATCCCGCCCCAAATCATTACATTTGGACCACCAAAACGATCGACTTTATGGATGCAGGCTTCTGAAAATCTCTCGCCGCGTCTTCTCCATACTCTAATACGCCGATCGTCGTTAAAAAACTTAACTTTGCATTCGTCTGTGAAGAGCACCATGCCCCATTGGTTTATGTCCCAGTCCAAATGTTGACGGGAAAATCTTAAACGATTTGCACGATGATTTCTGGTTAATGGAATACGGACAACTCGCCTTCTTGATGCCTGCTGGTCTTCATGCAATCGATTACGAATAGTTTGGTCACTGACACGAGTACCCGTTGTGAGCCGTAAACGATTTTGCAGCTTGCGGGCCGTCGTTGTGCGATCTCGGCGCGCACTTAATCGAATGTAACGATCCTCTTGAGCTGTTGTAATGCGAACTCTGCCCGAACCAGGTCTTCTTCTAACACTGCCGGTCTCTTGGAAACGATTCCATAGATTTTGAATAGCTCTTCGAGAAAATCCCAATTGCAAACCCACAGATCGCTGCGAATGACCTTCTTCAATCATTGTAACGGCTCTGGTTGCTGTCAGCGAGTCCATATGACGCCTGCGTGCTTGTGGCATATTGCAAAAGATGTTTCTGACTCGAGATATCAATGAACTCTGATAATTTCTAATAAACCAAGAAGCTAAGGAAAGCAAAACGTCAAAGAAAATGCAATCAAAATTTTCAAAAATAATTTTAAATCAAATTTTATTTAAAATTGTTGCCAGCATTAGATGAATACTACAATATTAAAAAGTTTAGGTATCAAAGAGTTTGTATACTCAATATTTTACTACTTTCAATATGTAAATGTTTAATAATTTACACCAAAATGAAAAAATACCTCGTGGCCCTTATTTTGTTTTGAGTAGTATATATATCAATGGTTTCCATGACAACAAAATAAATAAATCATTTTGTATTGGAAAATTAAATTGTCATTTTTAGTTTTTTATTTAATATATTTTTTTAATATAGCCTATATTACTCAGCGCTAATGTAGCATTCTAATGGTGAAAGAATTTTTCAAATCGGTTCAGTAGTTTTTGAGTTTATTCGATGCAAACATACATACATACAAAAATACAAAGGTTTTTTTCTCTTTATAATATTAGTATAGATAAGAAAAATCTGAAAAACTTAAGTATTCAATATAATTATTTTTCATTTCAGATTTTGCTACATCTATTATGCAGCACATTAATTTATATTTTTAGTTTATACGGAACAATCGCAAGATTGACAAAGGTGATTATATGATTATTATTGTTGTGAAATATTATACATTAGACGCTTGCATATCAGACTATCCAACACTATCAAATTTCTTCAATAAATTTTCAATCATATGCCGTAGACATAAAGTTTAATGTCTATTGAGAATATTTGAGAGCATTTTCGGCAGTCTTATTTGCAGGCTTCTTTACATAGACCATGGCAAGACAATAATATTTTCATTTACAGCGTGATGTGCAGACGATGGATATAGCAATAATACTGTATTGCAGTCAGTACTTATTTCTTGTTGTGATGATTGTGCGCTCGGGACAAACAGTGGAAAACACGTCAGCTAAATTAAAACAGTCACTGACAAGATTGTATAACATGGTACTTAAAAGTAAGTAACATTCTTATTCCCCTGTTCACAAAGTAAAAATGGTAAAATAATTACTAAGATATCAGGGAACCAAAGTTGTAGACTTCCCTTATACTTTTTACGATAATATAAAAAAACAGACATTATAGGTATACTTATTAGATGTTTAGTATCTAAAGTGAAATCATGATTAGTTTCGTGTTTAATAGTAAACATGAAACCAATCTTGCAAAAAGTTGATATCATTAGAGTACTTAATTATTATTAACGGGATTATTACCATCTTTTTTGTTGTGTGTGAGTTTCCGATATTTCGGCACAGTTGCATGCGCCGTGATCTCGGATGTATACTGAAGTTATTGCGGGTGGGTGATTAAGCGCAGACAAAACGATCTACCCTCTTCCTTAGTCGTTTTTGCGCTCGTTACTCGTACCACTGTCTCCTAAGTCACTATTCACTAGAACTTGTTCTCGACACACTACACTGACCGTATCAGATCAGGAAACGGTACTTTTTGTTCTTTTTGCGGTCTTTACATAAGCTAATCACTGGATTCCAGATACTATATATAGTCACATTTTATCAACTGCAAATATTTTGATGATAAATTCAACAACATAAATATAAACTATTTTTATGAAAAAACCTTAAATTTTTATACGCTAGTTTTCAAGAAAAACGTCAAAAGACATTTCGATTAAAAAGAAAATAAAGCACTTTCGGTAGTTTCAATTTTAAGGAGCCAAAAACAGAGAGGCCGCAATGCCTTCACCGCTTACACGTGCCCCTAGTTTCATTAAAAAAAACCGACAGAACGGCCGCTCTTAAAAATATTACAATTTTTGAGTCAGGAAAAGTAAAAAAAAACTATCCTGATTTTTTTTTAAATGGCAGGGGTAATATTTGAAGTTGATAAAAAGTGACCTCATATAATAGTTAATTATTCTAATGTAAGAGACCATGATACTTTAAAAAGTTATAGTTGATATCATGTTAAAATGTGAATGGATCTCACAGACACTAGTTATTTAATGTCTTCGGTCACCCAAAAGCATTTTTTGGGTGATTATAAGCCGTCTTTTTAGTTTTGTTTCTGTTATCTGTTTCAGGTCACACATCTTCCGAGCGTAAGGCAGTGAAGTATGTTCAGCGATTCGTTACAATCAACCCAGTGAAGATAATGTTTTCCCAGTCAGTGTCTGCGTCGATGTCCATGGTGCCTGCTCTGATGGCGTTTCTAAACACTTATGTTATCATATTGTTACAGTTAAATAAAATTGTTTAAATGATGTTTAATCAACATTGCCTTTGGGAGGAATACTTTCATGATATTCCTCCCCGGTTACCAAAGAATTTTTTGATGTGTAACATCTTTCCGCTCGCCTTCTAGGTATTATACAATTTATGGAAATGATTTCGTAGAAATGCGATGGAAGTACCGTAACATCTAGAAATATGACGGAAGTAGCGTAACAGTGTGATCCGCTCGCCTTCTATATATACTCTTAGCGAATCCCCGCACTCCAGAGCCTGGACTAAGTAATACTGTATAAAAGGCAGCGTCAGTTAGCGCTCGGGCTCACTTTGCGTTAGACGGTTGGATGTGACGGACGTAGTCTAGTGGCGTTATAGTGCTCCCTTATATATTTTTCTTTAAATAATTAGTTGGTCGTTATTATGATCATTGTGTGTTAGAGTAAATTGTAATTAAGATAATAAGAAAATCATTAAACTATTAGGTTCTTGTTAGACGGTTGTTTTGTTTTAAATCAACTCACTTCTGGTTTGTAAAAATATAATATATATTATCTTATATATATAGTGTGATATGCATTTGTGGGAGTGATATATATATCTCTCTCTCAGTCAGTAGTTCGTTTGCGAGTTTGCTAGCGAAATAAAAAAAGAGAAAAAATATACGTCACTGTTAATTTAAAATTCTATTTTCTATTGTAATATTGATTTCAAAAAGTAAGATGTCAAATGTTACACATCATATGCGACTACTGTAAGGCTCGTTAATTTTTTTATATCTTATATCTTAGTAAGCACTTGGCTTTCATCTCACCTGATGTTAAGTGATGATAAGGCCGAAGGTGATAGCGTGTGAATAAAACAAATACAACCACTGACACTCATGTTAGATGAAACGTGTAACTACACTCGAACCATAAATTACGCCTATTTTTTGTAAATATAAATCGTTTTAAAAAAACATTCAATATCTGGTAATTGTTGGTCAACTTTTTTTCTATCTTTTTCGTCTTTCATTTTACCTGATGTTAGGTGATAACAAGGTTGAATGTGGAAGCGCACTTTACTCAGAACCTCACCTACTGAGGCACTGGCTATTTTATCTCTAGCTGCCGGAACACAACAATGCTACAAACATTGATGTTATGGCGACATATTTATATAAGATGGTGGTAGCTGGCCAGGCGGACACTCTCGTGTCTTTAAGTCCTAACCTTAAGAACTGCTCACGAGACTCCGACTAAAATGAGTCTGAGTCGAGTCTTTCAAAGCGCTCCAATGAAAACTTGACTCACTGAACTGAATTAAATACTGGGTGGCGCAAAATTCACGACGGGGTGGCATTTGGTTACAACTTTTAATTTTTTTTATTATTCATCTTTATTATTATGAGATAATAATAAACACTCTTGGAGATATGTTTGAGTTAGGTTTTAAAATTTACATCACGAACAGACCCCTAAGGACGAGTGGGCAAAGTGCGTTTCTCAGTGGTTCCGTCGGATGCAGCAATGTATTGATGTGAATGGACACTATTTTGAAAAGAAATAATAAAATTAATAACGTGTTAGATTATTCAGTTTTTGATTATCTAACCACTTACCAATTTCAAGAAGTTTTCGCTCGTGGTGCGCCCGATCGCCCTGCGCCGGATCAAACCATTTTTCTCATCGTCGTAACTTTTAAAATATTACGTAGTGTTTTTACACTAGGTACGTAATATTTTAAACTTCCTGTCAAAAGACAATGTTTATTTAAACTAAATATCAGAAGCGAAAAAAGTATTTATTAGGTTAAGAATCAGTTGGTAACTACAAAATGTGCACTGGAAATATAGTATCAAATTTTATTGTGTTTATGGCTAACTGTTTTGGCAATAATGGCTTACTTTCAAAATATAGATATATAATGTTGCGGACTTCTTTGTAAAAATATTCAGGAGACACTTTTTCACCATAAGGATATTCGTATAATTCGTACGGTATTTGCAGCGCACGCCAAGATAGCTCGGAAATAGCAGTTTTTTGCCTGTTACTCTTAATCATAATAAAATATCCTTACAAATTGTAGTCCGTATGTTATTCTTGAGTAAGAACTGTATTATAGTAAAGTTTCATTAAATTCCATCGAGTAGTTTTTGCGTAAAAGAGTAACAAACATCCATCCTCACAAACTTTAGCAATTATAATATTAGTAGGGATTACACATACAACGACTCAAACGTAAGTAACACGTTTACTGAACACAATTTTTATAATGAGAAAATGTAGTAAAATGATGTCACAGTGTGCTGTTGAAAAAACAATTAATAACCTTTCGTATTGCCTCGATCACATTGTTTTCGACAGATATGGACAATAATTATGCTTAATGCGTCAAATTCATTACTTTAAGACGCCGCTAGCAGTAGTCTATTACTTTTAAACTTTCTTTATAGTGAGAAGAAGGTATTTACTGCTTTTATTGCAGTTAAACTTCACAATGAAAATTGATATAATAAAACTACTAATCTTATTAGAAAACATATTTTGTGCGTTCAGAAGTTACAGTGCCCTGTCTTTGAAACGGAAAGTTTTAGTAATAATACGAACATCAGTTGAATTAGTGATGTCTACGTTGGTCATAGTATTGTATGCGCTTGTGATTACATTACCAATGGATCTATCGATGCAGCTGGTTATATGGTCCAGTTATTTAATAATTATATATAGTAATGCGATTTCGTTGATATTACCATTGGCGAACAGCGTTGTGTTTAATGATTTCGTCAAGAAGTTGTATAAAGTCGAAAGCGTCTATAAAAATGTTGCTACATACACAAGGTTTTCTCAACTCTTGGTCATACAATTCATTGTATATTTAATAATCTACGTCAGTTTAAATAATTTTTTCTTCTTAAATAATCTTATAAACAGTGAAGTGAAGCCTCTCGATTTGGTCTATTACTTTCTAGTTATATTCTCTGAAGTGAGATATATTTTATCATTTCTCTCATTTTGGTCAATGATTTTGATCATACAATGTTTATTGAAACATCTCCAAATTTCAATTCAACAATATCAACTTGAAATAATAAACGAAGCAAGATCAACCGACAGTTATACCAATTTATGTAACGTTATACATAGATGGTTAACTATTTATGAGAATATTGTCATCTGTAGCAAAAAGTTAAATCAATGTTTTGGTTGTCAGGTAACAAACTTTGTTTTTTATAAATTTTAAACCCGAGTTTTTGTTTATGCAAACCATACGGCAAATATTTCCACACCACCTGATGTTAAGTGGAAATGGAGTCCAGACGCGAAGACAATTGGTGCAACGTGAAAACAACGCAGCATCAGTCACCCTCACCTTGCCTTTTAGAACGACTCCACATTCTGGGTGTGAAGTGTAACGTCGTCTTTTTGAAAGAAGTTGGTTGGAATGTCATACATTCTGTGCATGAACTACTCATGATTTGATATACTCAGACAACCGAATTCAATTTGGGTGAGGAAAAATTTAGTTTTACAATTTTTTAATAGGTTTTTCTAGTTAGGTGCCTATTAACCAGCTGATGTACAGATATTTGTAAATAAAAAAATAAAAAAAATGTTAAGTATATTAATATAGATGAATATTTTATTGATAAATGCAACTATTTAATAATGTAAAAAAATGCTAAAAAAATGCTCAAAAAATGCTCAAAAAATGATCAAATTAGAATATCTCATAAAATAATAGAGCTAGCAGCATGAATGAAACTGTATGTTGTAGATAATTTCATAGTTAATAATAACGACACTAAAATAGTGGAAACGTTATTTGTTTATTTAATAAAATTACATAAGAAACAAAATATCAACATTTTTTGCGTTGAAAAATTGAAAGACCCACCCACACACCACATAAAAACAAACTTTAAAGCCATATTAATACTTCGTATCGCCTCCACGGGCTCTTCTTACAGCTACCAGACGGGCATTGGGCATGCTGTTTATTAAGTTTATTATGCGATGTTGCGGGATATTGTTCCATTCTTCCACTAACACATGTTTCAGATCTAAGTGTAGCTGGGGTTGGGTACCGATTTCTCACACGCCTTCCGAGCTCATCCCAAGCGTGCTCAATTTGGATTTAGATCCGGGCTTCTCGAGGGCCAGTCCATACAATTGATGCCAACGTCCTGAATATACTCATTTACAATTTGAGCTGTATGTGGCCTAGCATTGTCATGCATAAATATGGAATTTCACCCATATTAATCAAATATGGGCCGACTAACTCAATAAGGATCTCTTCTACATCCCAAACCATAACAGATCTACCGCCGAAAGGTACTTTTTCCTCAAAACAAGCTGGAATAAAACGTTCCCCTGGCCGTCGGTAAACTCTTCGCCGCCCATCCTGTGCATAGAGCATAAATCTAGATTCATCAGAAAACATTACTCTTGCCCATTCTTCGTCTCCCCATTGTGCATGTTCGCGGGCATAACGTAATCTTGCTACTCGATGTCCCCTTGCAATTTTTGGGCTATTTGTGGGTCTATGTGGGAGCCAGCCGCCGCCTAACAGTCAGCTCGCTTACCTCGTCTCTTCGGGTCTCTCTAAATTGATTTGTTACTTCAACTGCCGTGAGGTGTCGATTTCGGAGCATGGTCGTAACAATAAATCGATGCTTTCGAGCCGTAGTATATCTCGGTCTGCCGGTTCCTGGTATTTTAATGTTGGTCCAGTTTCTCGGAAACGTTGCACGACTCTTTGCACCGCAGAATGTGACATGCCTGATACTCTCGCTGTACTTCTCTGACTTCTGCCTTCTTCTAGCATAGTGACGATACGTGTACATTCTTCTGGCGTTAGCGATATGATAGTAATTCAGAAAGTGAAAGACGATGATGACTGCCTTTTATCATTTTGATTTGAGAGATTGAAAACAAAAGTGAGAAAACAAGTAAAAGTAAAACACACGTGATTTGAAATTATTACCAAATTCGCACTTTTGTTAATATTTTTCCAAAATACGTTGTACCTATAACATTTAAGGTACGATACATAAATTAAACATGTTAAAATTATTTTTAATATAAAGTTAGTTTCATGCATGTTTATTAATTTACAAGATACATAAGATTTTGTCGCTGACCCGTATTATTTGTCCACGAGTGTATATATAATATAAATTTATATTATTTTATTTTATTTTTATTATTACAGCGCGTCGTCTCTTCTAAGACTCTGATTGCGTGCCCGACAGGATCTATAATGATCTCAAGTGTTATACTAACACCTTTATGTATTATGGTTTTGCAATAAAGATATTGAGTATGGAGTACAGAGTTCATGGGAATAAACGCACGACATATTAATGTGGAGTGTGGTTGTTAGGGTATCAATCAAATTGATAGGGGTTTATATTGTGTAGTTGAGCAGGTTTTCTGACAAAGTTTAGCACAAAAAATTAATGACCACATTTTTTATTATTTTCATTTTCAGATTGTGCAACAACTACTATGTAGTACATTGATGTACATCTTTGATACGTACGGAGTTATCGCATTTTTAACATTGGTACTTACAATAATTTGATTATTATCTCCTTTATTTATTTTCTTTCTTAAAACTAGATTTTTACATTATTTTATAATAAAAACAATAAAACATTATAAAAACCTAATCCTAGAGTACCACCAGCAGCGGGACAGGGCCCAAGCTACCGGTGGTCAGGGCTGCAGAATGAGGAACCTCCTGACAATACGTGCCGTGTCAAGCAGTATTGCTTTCTGAATCTGACCCTTGATCCAATCATCAAGCGAGAGCCTCTTAAGGTGTTGGTCGAAATCCTTGCTATCAGACCGTTTGCTAAATATTATTATTATTATTATTCTGTGAAATATTTGTACAGGGTGTATAAATTACCTACTGTGCACAGAACCCTTTAATAAAAATGACGAATATGCCTGAAAAGCACCAGCAAGCACCATGGCCGAGATATTGAAATTGCTTGTTTCAAAGTAAAATTGCAAAGTGACAAACCAAGGTCTTGCTGATACATTGTCAACATACATTGTTGATGGTCGTCAACCCAATTGTCGAAAATCATTTTTGTTATTAGCCCACAGACTGCTAGTGTAGAAGCTAGTGCTTTTGTTTGTAAATCTACATAACTATTATTTTACATAGTATCACAGTAGTCTTTTTACGGGTGTGTAATATATAATATAACAACATATCGTATAATGATCAAAACATATACAATCAAACGATAGTTTTGTTTAATTTAACACTTATTTTTTTGACGAATAACAAACGATTGAGCCTAACTCATTTAATATAACAGCCGTTTAATATAACATTTACATGACATAATAATTAAAATACATAACAATTATCTTGTATAAGGACATTAAGTATAACATTCATTTACGATAACACTTTTTTTGTATAATACTTAAAACATAATTATAATGATTACTTAATATAAAATCCATTTCATATAATATCTATATCATACAGTATTTAATAAATTACTTTTTCGTATAAAATCATTATTTTAATGCTATCAACTGATCACCTAATTTAAATTAACTTATCAATAATAACATACCCAATAGCAACCACTCAAGTAGACATGCAGCAAGCAAGTATGCAAAATACAAGCAAGCAAGCATGAAGACAAGCATGCATGCTTGATGCAGCATGCAAGCAAGTATGCATAATGCAAGTAAGCAAGCAAGCATGCAGCAAACATAATTTCTGTCACGCCTCCGGCGCTGCGGGGCTCTGGCAGTCCCACGCGAGCTTATCGTCGTAAATGGTTTTCAGTCACCACCGCAGGTTCGGCTTGCTGGCCGGCCTGGCCGGCCAGTCACAGCCGCGGCGGCGGGCCTTTGAAACCACATGCTCCTCAGCTCGCGAGCCGCCTCGCCCCTCCGCGACTACGCGGGCTTAAATTACAGTCTAGGGGTAGGGCAGACAAGACTAGGTGGAGTCGGTTTTGCAGCGATTCGTTTCTGTCACTGACACTGTATACCCAACAGATTAATAAGTGAATTTATTGTTATACCAAGTGAAGATTATATCAATCAATCATTATTTTAAACGTTATTATCTTAAAAAATAGTTATATAAAATGACGCGTATATAAAAAAAATATATGAAATGAACGATATACCTAGTAAATGAGTTTTATTTCAAATGGCATTATTCGTTATAAACGTTATACTAAATGGTATTATATAAAATGAACATTATGTAAAGTAAACGTTTTGATAAATAAAATTATATTAAGTGTTGGTATAACAAATGATTATTATGTAAAATGAACGTTATTAAAGTTAAATTATATGAAATGTTATATCAAGTGAGACGCACCGCTTTTTACTTGGTTGCGTGGCTATGTTTCGGGAATATATCTACTTACATACACCTATTACCAACCATTATGTATACAACAATAACATTTTTCTTTGTAGCGTAATCTGGGGATATTTGATATAACACTAATACTGTTTGTTGGTCAACACTTATTCCTTGTAGTGACGATTACCCGCTCAGGACAAATGGTGGAAAACACGTCAGCTGAATTAAAACAGACACTGTCAAGGTTGCATAACATGGTGCTGATTAGTAAGTAAAGTGTATATATTGTCCTGTTTTCTTGTATACAACGTGTAACAGAAAGGTGTGGTATAAATGAAATTACCCAAACTGTATCCGATCTAGACAAGTATGTGTTGTTACTGATATAATTGTTGACTTTAATTTGTCATGAAATTGTACATGAAATATTTTTATTAGTGAAGTCATGCGCGTCAGGCGCACATAAGCAAGCAGCAGTGATCATATATGTAAGTACAAAGAGGTTACTATATCACTAGGGCTTTGACAAAAGTAAAATGTCACAATAGAAATATTTAATTAAAGTTGCATAACATGAAGTTAATAATTATGTCTTAGTAAGTCTGTATACAAGATCTAGATCGGATACACTTAAGATCTTTTCATTTTTAACACACCTTTCTGTTACACGTTGTATAAACTCAATAGTTACTTGCTACAATATAATTTTTGATTCATGTTAAAAATGTGAATGGATGTCACAGTCAATAATTAATAATTTCTATACTTTATACGGGTATTTTTGAGTTATTAATTGTTCTTATGATCTGTTTTAGCGCACACGCCTACTGAGCATAAGGCAGTAAAGGATTTTTTGCGATTCGTTACAATTAACCCGGTGAAGATAATGTTTTCGCCGTCAATGCCTGTGTCGATGTCCTTGGTGCCTGCTGTGATGTCGTTTCTTATCACTTATGTTATCGTATTGTTACAGTTCAATAATGTTGTTTAAAAAGCTTTTTACTAAACATTACCTCTAAGATAAATCACTTGATGAGATTCTTTCCAAACTAGCTAAGTAATTTTTAAGTTATCTTTGACACATTTTAACAATTCAATTTTTTTTTAATTGGTTTGGATTCTCTGGTAAATATAAAGCAAAACGTGAGATTGCATTTGCTTTATTAAAAAATAAATCTTACATCCCAATACTATGCTTAAATAATAAATATTAATATCATTATTTACAGTGTAATAAATTTATAAATTCCGATTAGTTGAAAATTAAAGTAATAAAGTTATTTCCTAATAAATCCTTTTTTTATTTCCGAAATCACATTCTTATCTTATCTCATTTTAGTGGGGCCTGCTGAGGTTTCCCTCTTTCAGTAACACTTTGGTCCATCGGGATCTTTTGTGCAACACCATCCTTTCACTCTTCTTCCTTTGTAAAGATAGATGTCATAAGTTTGGCAACGTCTTTAAGAGCGAAGAGCTTGAAGTCCTCCGATTTCGGGTATGTATACCCCAGGAGTCCCATTCTTTTCTAAGCCAGAGTCACAGTCACACAGTAGGTGCTGCATTGACTCCGTTTCCTCTTCACATGCTCTACACAAGCTATTTGTTGATAGATGTATTCTGTGAAGTATTTGTTTGTGGAATAGTGCCCTATCAAGGCACCGATGGTTAATCGGGCCTGCCTTCTACTGCCTCCGCATATGAACTTACTCCGTCCTTAGACGTTTTCGCCTAGGAAGGATTTGGAGTGTTTCATACCCGGCTGCTCTTTCCATTCTATGCTGTTGAGCCTGTTTACGATGTGATCTTTTAAGGCTTTGTTAATGGTACTTGGTGCAAGTGCCACGAACGGCTCAGGACCAATGAGCTGAGTCTTCAAGCCCTCTCTGGCAAGTGCATCCGCCATCTTGTTGCCATGGATTCCCATATGGCCTGGGACCCAGATCAATCTCACCTTGTTATGTCTACTTAGCTTGTTAAGAACTTTAGTGGTTTTTAGAACAAGGCTAGAGTCGATCCGGGGCGATATGAGTGACTTGAGCGCAGCTTGGCTGTCACTCAAAATAAATATATTACGCTTTTTCATAGCTAATTCTATGTTCTGCTTTGCGCATAGAAGAATTGGCAAAGTTTCTGCTTGGTAAACAGTGGCAAATTTCCCCATGCTTTGACTATGTTTGAAGTCGTTATTATAGATGCCTACCCCTGTGCCCGACTTCATTTTTGATCCGTCGGCGTCTTTTTCCAAAGACGGTGGCCCTCGTTTCCATTCGTCCCTGGTTGGAACATAAACTTTAAATTTCTTTTAGAATATGAATATAAAATATTTATCGCACCCCATTTCCATAACTCTGTCAAGAATGGCAGTTGGTTCCCATTTTGTGTGTTTAGTCAGAGGTTTAGATGCGTCCCACAGGCCAGTCACCTTTAGTCTATGTAACGCTTTCTTTGCTTCTGTTTCTATTACAATGTGCAAGGGTGAAAGGTCTGTGAGGACCTCCAGCGCTGCCGTTGGAGTGGTTCTAAAGGCACCAGTGATTGCCAGACAAGCTGTTCTCTGAAGTTTGATAAGAGCATTCTTAAAGATCTTCAGTCTGGTTCTGGGCCACCAGACGATGCTGCCATATGTAAGGATCGGTCTCACCATCGTCATGTAGATCCACCTAATGATTTTGGGGTTGAGTCCCAACATCTTGCCATAGGTAGACCGATACATGCCAAAGACTCTGTAAGCCTTTGCTACGGTCGTGTCCACATGCTGTTTCCAAGTAAGTTCCCTATCCAGCGTTAAACCTGGATATTTCACTTCCTTGGACCATGAGAGCTGGGTGCAATAGTGTGTTAGGTTACCCAGTCCCGTAGTATTTCTCATTCTTGTGAAGGGGATTACTATTGTTTTCCCCGGGTTTACAGAGAGGTGATGGTCATGGGATGTGTTTCACCTTTCTGGGGAGTCCTCAAGTCTCCTTAACTTAATGTAAAACAGTATAGTATTAAAAGAAAATGTGACTCCGATTTACGTAAAGCCGTATCGCATTCCACATGCATTGAAAGGTGAAGTTGAAAAGCAGGTCCAAGAAATGTTATAAAATGACATCATAGAAAAAACTGCATCTGAGTGGTCCAGTCCAGTTCTTCTGGTGTCAAAAAAAACTGATAGATCAAACGAAAAAAATTGCGTTTAGTTGTCGATTATCGGCAACTTAATTATAATATACAAGACGATAAATTCCCTTTGCCAAATATCACCGATATTTTAGATTCGTTATCAGGAAGTATTTATTTTTCCAAGCTAGACTTGCCACAACCGTATTTTTAACTATCCTTAAATCCTGGTTCGCGTAAATATACATCTTTTAGGTTAAATATGTATTAACTTTCTTTGGATAGTAAATCTCGTAAATACACTACCTTTACAGCCGGAAAACAATACCAGATGAAGTGCTGTCCAATGGGCCTCAAAACCAGTGCTAGTGTCTTTTCCAGGCTTATGACAATAGCTATGGCAGGGCTTAACTATAATAAATGTTTTATATACCTAGATGACTGTATTATAGGTAAAAATATAGATAACCATAATAAAAATCTCATTAGCGTACTGAACCGTTTGAGAGAAGTAAACCTCAAATTAAACCCGATTAAATGCGAACTTTATATTTATTCAACCTAAAAGACCCTTCGAGTCGATTCAACCTAAAAGACCCTTCCGTTTATATTTAGAAGAATACGATTTTACTGTAGAATACGTCCAAGGTCGAAATAATGCAGCTGCAGATGCATTAAGTCGTCTCTCGGTGACGTCACAAGATTTAAAAACTTTGCACGATAAAGTCGTGTGAAAAATTGTAAAAGTTCTCAAATACAAAAGTGCTCAAATAAAAACATACGAGAACCCTTAACAATTACGTCTACAGCTGATTCAGTTTTCGATAGGATAAGTTAAGTTTAGATTTAATGGGCCCTCTAGATATAGAACTAGTGGTCGCCCAATGGTCGAAATCCGACCGTAATTTTTTAAAGCTGCACGGATTGTATCAAGCAATGAAAAATTAAAAAGATAGAATGTGAGTTTGGATTGGCATTGACAGATGTCGCCCGCATTAAAGACAAACAACACACACGTGTTAAATACATATGCGTGTGTGTGTCAAATACATGGTAGTGTGTGTATTGTTGTTTTTGTTGATTTAAAGTATTTTTTATGCATAATTTAAAAAAAATATTAACATTCGGATAACCTTCTCTACATAAACTATAGATGTGCGAAATTTCATACTTCTCCGTACGCGCAATTTTCATAAAAACGGGTACAAAGTTTTTGCTTCACGTATTAATATATAGATAAGTACATTCTTACTCTTCAATGCGACTTAAGCAAATTCTTGGAAGCGTATCCTTTACCGCGGAATGATGCCGAAACCGTTGCCAAGCCTTTAGTTAATAATGTTATATTGCGCTATGGCATACCTAAACAATTTTTGAGCGATAAGGGAACAAAATTTACGTCACCAATAATGAGCGAAATCTGTAACTTATTAGGCATCGAAAAAATACACTCTACAGCGTATCATCACGAGATAATGGGTGGCATAGAAAACACGCATAAACATTTGGCCGCTTATCTTAGAATCCCATGTGAAAATAATAAGTCCGATTGGAGTGAATGGGTTCAATATTGGTGCTTTTCTTTTAACACTAGCGTTCATTCATTAACAAAATATTAAAATATAATGTAATAAGTAAGTATTTTAGTAAATATCATACTAAAGTTAAAAAAATACTTTACATAATGTAATACCGTATTAGTATAGGTATTTAGTTTTAAGTTTTTTTTTAGTTAAGTGGGGTGTGTACCCTATACTTTTCGGGTATACGCGGTCCCACGGAAGAGTTGAAAATGTGTCATACTTAGCAGTGGCTGAAGAAAATACTGATGGATGTATTGAGCTGTTCTGGTGCGATTAACGTGCTTGAAGGGTGGCATCACAGAATAAATATCCAAATTCCTAGGCATCCAACTTTTTATGTTTTTCTACATAAAATTACCAAGGACTAACACTTCGATCAAATTATATTAAGAAATAACTTCAATTAAATTATTGAATAAATTTATTTTCTTTAAGCTTCTTTATTAAAACTATTAAAAATATCCAAAAACCGATTATTGATTCTCATTCTTATGGCAAATATATGGATATCTTTAGTAGTATGTTTATATAATATTATTATTATTTTATGTTTTTGCTATTAGTACAAATAGCCATTATTAAGTTTAAGAAACAAATTAGTATAGTAGGTACGTACGTACCTAGTTGATTTTTCATGACTATTAAAAGAAGATTATGATTACTTATGTTAAAAAAGAAATATTTTGTAAAATTAATAAAAATATTGGATAATAAAAATTGTTTTATTTTACTGATCTCTTGTTCTAGATATTATTCAACGAACTGCGTGTCTGTCAAATTGCTTGTCTGTTGAACTGCGTGTCTGTCGAACTGCATATTTGACTAGTTGAGTTTCTGTTTTGTAGTCTGACGAAATGCATATATTATGACCACCTGCGTATCTGTCGACATGCGTGTGATCCCTTAAGATTCGTTACAATATGTATTGGGTAATCGAGTAGGATATGGAAGATGTCCTCGTCCATCGTCGGGTCACAGGCACATGAAGGGCTGCCCCTGCGCTTAAACCTGTGTAGGTATGTACAGAATCCTCCATTACCTGTCAAGACCTGCGACGCAGTTCGGTCGATGGACATCTTCCTTACAGTGTTATTTGCGTCCACCCCATTAGGGAAAAAGACCTTGGTGGTCAAAGCTGTGGCTTCTGTCCTATACCTGCTGTCCCACTGCTCGATCGTTTCCGGCCGTAAATGACGTTTAACGAATGAGATGGGGCAGCAGTCATAGTTCGCTCTGGTCTTCAGTTTGAGGGCGTCTTCCTTCGCTAATTCATCCGCTCTCTCGTTCTCTCCCACTCCGACGTGGGCCTGTATTCAGTATAAAGAGATTTTGGTGGTTGTCTCTCAGGAATTCTAGGTTACCCTGTATCGCCTTCGTGATTAGGTGCGAGGAGCAAGGGCGTAGAGAGCCTGTATCTATCAACGTTTTGAGAGCCGACCTCGAGTCGCTCAGAATAGCCGCTTCTTCGAATTTTTTACCAATGATAATTTCAGTCGCTTGGAGGATAGCGTATAACTCGGCTTGGAAGACCGTACAGTATGGCTCCAATCTGAATTTTCGGGTACACGTCTAAGCCGTCCCCTCCCAACAGGTCAGGGCGGCTCCGACTTTCCCCTCTAGCATGCTGCCATCCGTGAAGCCTTCTGCCAACTCGCTGTCCTCTTCTGCGTTTTCCAAAAGGGTAAATTTTGAATTGTGGGAAACCCCAGGCAGTATTGAGTGCCAGGAGGGCTGAGCAGCGCGCACCATTCACAGAAAACACCCACCCCAGTAGGATGCTAATGATTATTCATTGAAGAAATTTCACAGTTTTGGATAGGTTGATGTAAAGATTGTGCAGATTAATATGATTTTTTTTAAGAAGATGGATGGGCTACTTGTCAAAAAAATAAATAAAATAGTTAATAAAAGCATTCAAGTTTTAATTTAGATTTTTCGGAAAAAACTAGCGTGAATTAAACTCTGTGGTGAAAATCAGGCAAATATGTGCGAGTGCGTCTGCCATCCGGTAATTATCATTTAAAAAATTATCATTTAAACTATCCTAAATATATTATTACACATACAACCACTGACACGTAGGTAACATGTTTACGAAACATAATTTTTCTAATAGGAAATTGTGGTTGAGTGATGTGACATCAGCGTGCTGTTAAAAAAACAATAAATAACCGTTCGTATTGCCTCGGTCACATACTTGTTTTTTGACAGATATGAACAATAATTATGCTTAATGCGTCAAATTCATTACTTTAAGACGCCGGCCGCTACCAGTAGTCTATTACTTTTAAACTCTCATCAGAGTGAGAAGAAGGTATCTACTGCTTGTATTTCAGTTAGACTTCACAATGAAAATTGATATAATAAAACTACTAATCTTATTGGAAAACCTATTTTGTGCGTTCAGAAATTACAGTGCCCTGTCTTTGAAATGGAAAGTTTTAGTAATAATACGAACATCAGTTGAATTCGTGATGACTTCGTTGGTCATAGTCTTGTATATGCTTGTGATTACATTATCAATGGATCTATCGATGCAGCTGGTTATATGGTCCAGTTATGTACTAGTTATATATAGTAATGGGATTTCGTTGATATTACCATTGGCGAACAGCGTTGTGTTTAATGATTTCGTCAAGAAGTTGTATAAAGTCGAAAGCGTCCATAAAAATGTTGCTACATACACAAGGTTTTCTCAACTCTTGATCATACAATTCATTGTATATTTAATGATCTTCGTCAGTTTACATAATTTTTTCTTCTTAAATAATCTTATAAACAGTGAAGTGAAGCGTCTCGATTTGGTCTTTTACTTTCTAATATTATTTTTTGAAGTGAGATATATTTTAGCATTTCTCTCATTTCGGTCAATGATTTTGATCATACGATATTTATTGAAACATCTCCAAGTTTCAATTCAACAATATCAACTTGAAATAATAAACGAAGCAAGATCAACCGACAGTTATACCAATTTATGTAACGTGATACATAAATGGTTAACTATTTATGAGAATATTGTCATCTGTAGCAAAAAGTTAAATCAATGTTTTGGTTGTCAGGTAACAAACTTTACTATATATTTGTTTTTTAAAAATTTTAAAACCGAGTTTTTGTTTATGCAAACCATACGGCAAATGTCTCCACTCCACCTGATGTTAAGTGGAAATGGAGACCAGACGCGAAGACAATTGGTGCAACGTGAAAACAACGCAGCATCAGTGACCCTCACCCTGCCTTTTAGAAGGAGTCCACATTCTGGGTGTGAAGTGTAACGTCGTCTTCTTGATAGAAGTTGGTTGGAATGTCATACATTCTGTGCATGAACTACTCATGATTTGATATACTCAGACAACCGAATTCAATTTGGTTGGGGAAAAATAAATCTTAAGTTATTAGTATTATTTTTAAATTTTTATAGGTATTTCTAGTACAGATTCACACGCTGACGTACAGATATTTGTAAACAAAGAAACTAATTGAAAATGGAATTGAGAATGTTGGAAAAAGGGAAGGGAGGCCCTTATAGTGGGACGATATAGGCTGAAAATAAATAATAATAATAATTGAAAATAGTAATAATAATATACATGAAAATTTTATTGATAAATACAATAATATCTTCAAACGAGGCGTGAAGAGGCACCTTGTGGGCCGGCAAAGTGAGGATAACTGATGCTGCGTTGTTTTCACGCTGCACCAGTTGTCGTCGCATCTGGAATTCATATTCACTTAACATCAGGTGAATTGGAGTCATTTGCCGTGCTATGTATAAAAAAAAAATTAATAAAAAAAATTTATAATTTTATATGTTATTATTTTATTTTATTTTTATTATTAGAGTGTGTCCTCCCTTTAACACTCTGATTGCGTGCCCAACAGGATCCATAATGATCTAAATTGTTACATTACAATATTTATTATGTGTTATGGTATTGCAATAAAGATATCGAGTATTGAGTACAGAGTTCATGGGAGTAAACCTTAAACGCACGAAATATTTATATGGAGTGTGAATGTTAAGGTATCAATAAAATTGATATATGGGTTTATAATATGTGTAGCTGAGCACGTTTTTTGACAAAGTTTAGCATAAAATGTTAATTACCACATTTTTAATTATTTTCATTTTCAGATTGTGCAACACCTAGTAAGTAGTTTATTAATCTACATCTTTAATACGTACGGAATTATCAAATCACTAACATTGGTACTTACTCTTTATTTATTTTTTCTCATATATAAATTTACATTTTTAAATATTTTTTAAAAACAAAATAAATTAAACATTTAAAAATATAAAATAAATAGGGGTCAGCCGGCATCGGGACCATGGTCCAAGCTACCGGTGATTAGGGCTCCAGAGACAGGAACCTCCTCACAATGCGTGACGTATCGAGGAGAACTGCCTTCTGAATCGGGCCCTTGATCCAGCCGCCTAACGACAGCCTCATTAGATGTTGATCGAGGCTCTTGGCCATCAGGCCATTAGCCGTAACAACAATCGGGACGATGACAGCCGAATCCATACTCCACATATCGACAACCTCGTGTGCTAAGTCGACATATTTGATTTGTTTCTCTGTCTCAGCTTTCACGAGGTTCTCGTCATGGGGAATGGTGATATATTATTATTATTGTGAAATATTTATACAGGATGTATGTTAATACCAGTAAAATCCCGAATTCACCCATTAATAAAAATGACGAATATAACTGAAAAGCACCAGCAAGTACCATGGCCGAGATATTTAAATTGCTTGTTTCAAAGTAAAATTGCAAAGTGACAACCCTAGCTCCAGCATTGGCAACATACATTGTTGTTGGTCATCAACCCAATTGTCAAAAATCTTTGTTATTAGCCCACAGACTGCTAGTGTAGAAGCTAGTGCTTTAGTTTGTAAATCTACGTTACTATGATTTTACATATTATCACGGTAGTCTTTTTACTTGGTTGCGTGGCTATGTTTCGGGATTATACTAACATACACCTATTACCAACCATTCTGTGTATGTACAACAATAACATTTTTCTTTGTAGCGCAATGTGCAGACATTTGATATAGCGTTAATACTGTTTTGTGGTCAACACTTATTCCTTATAGTGACAATTACACGCTCAGGACAAATGGTGGAAAACACATTAGCTGAATTAAAACAGACACTGTCAAGGTTGTATAACATGGTGCTGATCAGTAAGTAAAGTTTATATTGTCCTGTCTTCTTGTATACAACGTGTAACAGAAAGGTAAAAAGGAAATGATCTAAAGTATATCTTGAATGTGTTTTTACTAATACATAATTATTAACTTAAATTTGTCATGCAATTGTAAATTGAATATTTATATTTAAAGCAAGCAGCAGTGATCATAAATGTTAGTACACAGAGGTTATTGTACCAATAGGACTGTGACTTGTATATTTTGAAATAACGTCATAATAGAAATATTTAATTAAAATTGCATAACATAATTATTAACTTTAACCAGTCAAATCACGAACAAAATAAATGACAGCACCTGCACCGATGACGTAAGTCGCAAAATAGCAAAAAAAATTAATTTGAAATTGAAAAAAAAAATTGAAAATGCGCAGAGAATAAAGTTGTTGGGAGTTGAGAGTGTAGCAAATTTATTCTAGTTTGTCTATAGTTGAACTTCTTCATACAAAAGTAGGCTCTAAATAGACAAAATTTAGGTTTTAAGTCGCTTGGTCGGGTCTGGGCGTTTACGCCCGGTTGGAGTCTGAGGGTGAATTCGCCCGCTTGGGATCAGAAGGTAATAATTATGTCTTAGTATGTCTGCATACAAGATCTAGATCGGATACACTTTAGATATTTTTATTTTTACCACACATTTCTGTTACACGTTGTATAGGCTCAATAGTTACATAGGCTACAATATAATTTTTGACTCATGTTAAAAATGTAAATGGATGTCACAGTCAATAATTAATAATTTCTATACTTTAAACATGTAATTTTTGAGTTATTAATTGTTCTTATCATCTGTTTTAGGGCACAAGCTTACAGAGCATAAGTCAGTGAAGGATTTTCAACGATTCGTTACAATTAACCCGGTGAAGATAATGTTTTCGCCGTCAGTGCCTGTGTCGTTTTCCTTGGTTCCTGCTGTGATGTCGTTTCTTATCACTCATATTATCGTATTGTTACAATTCAATAAAGTTGTTTAAAAAACTTTTTACTCAACATTACTTTTAAGACAAATTACTTGATGAGATTCCTTCCAAACTAGCTAAGTAATTTTTAAGTTATCTTTGACACATTTTAACAATTCAGTTTTTCTTAAATGAGCGTTTTTGATTCGGTTTGGATTTTCTTGTAAATATAAAGCAAAACGTGAGGTTGCATTTGCTTTCAGTTCAATAACAAAACTTGGAGACGGTGTGATGAGCCGCTTTGCAGAGTAGTATAGAATAATTTACTTGTCACGTCTGCTACTACTGCGGAGCGTGAACGCCTGCTGGCTGTGGGCAAGTGGGAGTCGGGTCTTTGGCTTCATGCACTACCGTCGTCGAACTTATGTACTTTGTTCGACGACACTACTTTCCGCCTCACTGCTTCCCTGCGTCTAGGAGCTCCTTGTTGTTCTTCCCATCGCTGTCACTGTGGTGAAGTTGTCAACGGCCTTGGACACCATGGCCTGACTTGCAGCCGTAGTGCGGGCCGCTTAGAACGGCACGCGAACATTAATGACATCATCTGACGAGCTCTTGTCACCGTCGGCGTTTCAGCTGTATTAGAACCCAATGGCTTGGCACGAGACGATGGCAAGAGATCGGACGGTATGTCTTTATTTCCTTAGAAGTTGGGTAGGCCTTTAGTGTGGGATGCAACTTGTGTCGATACACTTGCGCCATCCCATCTTCCTAGCACTGCGTGCTGTGCTGGTGCTGCTGCTGCAGCTGCAGAAAACCTCAAGCGGCGAAAGTATAATAACCTTATCGGTAATTATATTTTCGAGCCGTTTGGGATTGAAACCCTCGGGCCGTGGGGTCCGAATGCTCATGTTTTGTTTAATGACATCTTCAAACGGCTAGTTAACACTTCCCATGACTCAAAGACTGGCTTTTTCCTTGGCCAGAGACTAAGCATTGCCATTCAACGTGGCAATGCCGCCAGTCTCTTGGGTACTTTACCAGTCGACTGCGACGCGGAGGAATTTTTTGACGCCATATTTTAGTTTTGTATTAGTTTTAGTTACTTTAGGTTATTATATAATCTCAGATATTAATTTTGTAATTTACAATAATAAAAAATTCTAGTATAACAAAAATTGAATCTTACATCCCAACTTTATGCTAAATAAATACGAAAAACTTATATTTGAATATTAATATCATCAATTACAATGTAATAAATTTCTTAAATCCGATTAGTTGAAATTTTTCATTTCCTATTTATTATAAATCCTTTTTTATTTCCGAAATCACAAAACTCGTACCGCCTTACAAATAAAAACATAATACACTGAGCTTATTCCATAGTTGTACTGAGAATAGTTATGATTAGTGTAAGGTAAGAATAAGGAGAAATAGTTTTGAAGTCAGTTATTGTTTCTTTTTTAAATAATTTTTTTGCGCTTGATACTTGTATTACTGTCTCCTGAATCACTATTCACTCGAACTTGTTCTCGACACACTACACTGACCTCATCGGATCAGGAAACGGCATTTTTGTTCTTTTTGCGGTCTTTGCTTACATAAGCTAATGTATGTGACCATGACAGTTTAAAACGTTATAGTTAATATTTAGTAAAATTTTACAAATTTTGTAAAGAGCATTCAGAATACTTGAGTACTGACCAACACTATGTCCAGTCGTATGACCTCGCCGCCCACTAACTTGTCTGATGTCAGATAATGAAAATAATTATGCTGAATGCATACAAATTCATAACGTTAATGCTTCGCCGACTTAAGTCGTAATCTCTTTTTAGAATTTACAGTTTGAAGAAGTGTTGAAGAGGCAAGTGCTACTTGTATTTTAACAATTCTTTACTATGAAGATAGATATTATAAAACTACAAATCATATTGGCAAATGTACTTTGTGCGTTCAGAAATTATAGTGTCATGACTGTAAAATGGAAAGTTTTAGTAATAATACGAACGTTGGGTGAATTAGTGATATATACGTTGTTTATAGCATTGCATGCATATGAAATTTCAAGTTCATCAGATATGTCGTCAAAGTTGATTGTATGCACTAATTATTGTATAATTATGTTTGATAACGCAATTTCATTGATATTTCCACTGGCGAACAGTGTCGTATTTAATGATTTTGTCAAGAACTTGCATATAGTAGAAAACATCTGCAGAAATGTAGCTACTTATAGAAGATTTACAAAACTCTCGATCTTATATTTGGTTTCAGATTTCATAATTTTTATGATTTTATATAATTTCTTCTTTTTAAATAATCTTATAAACAGTGAAATGAACTTTTTCGATCTGACATTTTATTTTGTATCATTAATTTCTGAGATGAGATATGTTGCATCATTTTTTTTATTTCGTTCAATGATTTTAATAATACGATCTTTATTGAATCATCTTCAAATTTCCATACATGAATATCTACAAGTCATAATAAACCATACAAGACCAACCGACAGTAATACCAATTCATGTGACGTTATACAAAAATGGTTGATCACTTATAACTATATTCTCATCTGTAGCAAAAAGTTAAACCAATGTTTTGGCTGTGAGGTAATAACGTTTACATTTTCATTTAAGTCTTTTAAGTTTATGTTGAAATAGTAATGTATTATTGACTACTTTGTAAATAATTTTAAATTTCCAGATTTTACTCCATCTATTATGCAGTACATACAGCTACATTTTTAATATATACGGAATAATTGCAAGATTTGTTACAATGGTATAGTTGATTGTTAATGTTGTAAATAAATTATATATTTTAAAAATGATGGCACATAAATAACAAAAATCTTTGTTTTGTAGCGTATCGTGCATGCATATGACATTGCTTTGATACTTTTTTTTGTTCAATACCTATATCTTGTTGTGACGATTATGCGCTTGGGACAAATTGTAGAAAACTCGTCAGCCGAAATAAAACAATCACTGTCAAGATTGTATAACACGGTACTCATCAGTAAGTGCATATTTTCTTATTCCATTCTTCGCAAACTCAAAAAATCACACTAGCGTAAGACAAAAATACAATTTTTTCAACACAGAATGTCAGAGGTACACACTTGTATACAATCCTTATTAATTTCAAATTGTAAATGGTTTCTAAATAAGTACAAGTAGTTTTACGTGTATTAACATATATATGTGGCAGTCGGATTGTATAATCCGCCGCATTACGTTACGGCTAGCCGTTTTCAAAAACAGGGCCGTTTTGAAATACGGCCGGTGGTTCAACGACTAGCTGGATTGTAATTGCAATAAGATCTTCATTAAGGCGGCCCACGTTTAGCCGCATCGTACTACTAGTTAGATTTTAGGGTGACCATTATCATGTCGTTGAAGCGTCAACGTTTGATGATATGCCCATCCACGTTTGGCCATATCGTTAATGTAGGAAATCTTATTGTTGGTTAGGTTAAGTTAATTTTTTTTCCGAGCGAAGCGCAGCGTAGCGAGAGCCAGTCACGGAAAGGGGGAGCGCAGACAATATTTTACGATATGATCACTAAAGTTTGACCATTTCATGATGTAGCCGCGCGTTTAGTTGCCCATATCGAGAAACGATTTCTTATCATTGATCTGCCCAAACCACATCATGATGTGGCCAATAGACAGTGAAACATTTCATGAAATTAAAACTGTCAAAGCGGCGGCTAATGAAAAACGGCTAGCGGTAATGTAATGCGGCGGATTATACAATCCTTTTGTCTAGTTTTAACTCTTATTCCATTGTATTGAGTTACATTGTTAACATGTTAATTCTCGTGCGTGACTGTACCTAAATGTAAAAATATTTGTAGTTTCAAAATCGTATTGTTAATATTTTCGGTCTTTCAAACGCAATTTTTTGGGTATTTATAACTGTGCCTGCATGATTATTCTGATTATCTTTTTCAGGGCATACACCTGAGCATAAGGCAGTGAAAGATTTTCAGCGATTCGTTACAATCAACCCAGTGAAGATAATGTTTTCCCCGTCAGTGTCTGTGTCATTGTCCTTGGTGCCAGTAGTGATGTCGTTTCTAATCACTTATGTTATCGTATTGTTACAGTTCAATAAAGTTGTTTAAAAGCTGTTTTACTCAACATACCTAATCTAAGTCTACAGTAATAATAATAAATTAATAAATTTATTTCATATTACACAGAGCTCCATAAAAGTGTTAGTAATAACATTATGCGTAGGTTAGTTCTATATCAAGTTATATAAATTAAAATTAAAAAGGAACCTAATAACAAAGTGGTAGAGTGTTCGTAAATCTCCCCAAAAAAATTATTACCTATTACTGTAATTTTTTAAGATTTTCCTTTTACACACGATTTTCCTTTTTGACCAGTAACAGTTAATTTCGGAAGTCGTATTAAATTTAAAACAATTTATTATAACAAAAGATATGTCAAGTGTGTGTTTTAAAATTATAAATAAAAACATTATAATTTGGTTTTATTCTTACAGTGAGAGTATTTATTTGATATTTTAAAATTCAGTTAATAATATTGTTTATTGAAGTAATTAAAAAAACAAACATTGTTAAAAGTAATGTATAAATAATCTAAAGGCTAAGAAAATCATTGGTTTGGTTTTGGTTCGTTTTTTTGTAATATTTTGGCTTAAGTCCGATCTTAAATTTAATATTTGTTTTGTTATGATATCTCTGTCATGTAAAATCGGATCTGTTCTTTATTAATGTTATCAATATAACATGTGAGTTACAATTGACTCTGTGTAAAATTTTGTTACTCTTTTCATACAGTTCTAGTTTGTTTTGTTATCTTATTTTACCATAGTAAAAATTAAAATTTAATTTCTAATAGATAGTTTCAGATATCATCATCATCATCAGCTCATTTAAGTCCCCACTGTTGGGGCACGAGCCTTCCCTGTAGATGGATAGAAAGAACGGGCCATAAACCACCACGCGGGCCCAGTGCGGATTGGTGGTTGTTAACGAGGCTCATTCGCATAATAATAGATTCTCAAAATATGAGATTCTTAAAATATTAGATTATCAAAATAGCAGATTCTCAATATAGCCAAAGTACAATCAAGAAAAAAATCATTAAATTATTTTACTAATTTTATTTTCTAAATTTGCAGTCATAGTAATCAAAAACAAAAAAATATAACGACTGCTAATGCAGCCGGGACTAACGGCTTACCGTGCCTTCCGAAGCACGGAGGAGCTCGAGATGATAAATTTTTGGCCACCCATTCGATGACCGGCCTTTGCGAAAGTTGTAACCTCAGCACTCGCAGACCGGGCGCGTTAACCACTGCGCCATCGAGCTCTTTGAGTTTTAGATATAAGTATACATAAAAAAAGTCAAAATTTACATTGTTTTCTTTCCTTTTTTCAATAACAGGAAAGGTGTAGTGTATGAGTCACTTGCCCCTTATTGTATTGTTAGGCATGTATTATTTAGTATTAAATCACACATCAAAGGCTACACTCATTTCATTTAAAGCGTCTCCCGGTCCCCACATTTAGCCGGCAAGTTAGATTGCAACGCTTTGGCTCGACGCCAGTAGGTTAGCTACGGCTGCCCGTAAGATGCGTCAGTAATTCTTGGCCAACCTGTGCAACGCGCTGGGCATCCACTGTAATGTAAGCCTTCTTGCAGGACTTGGTGGCATTGTTATAGGCTGCTTTCAGTGTGCGGGTCTCAGAATCTCATTGGGCTGTACCTCTGATCCAAGCGCGGTATGCCGCCTGCCTGTAACAACAGCGTTGACACACTCGCGGTTGAACCATCGGTTGCGCCTGCATTTGCTGATGAGATAGAAGTGCGGAATATAGTATTCCATTCCTAAGAATAGCTCATCAGCAAGCATCTCATCCACCGATCTGATACCCCGTGTGGTGCCAGGGGTAAAGAATTGCACCACCCCATCTCTTCCCGTGGGTGTCGTAGAAGGCGACTATGGGACCATTTCAGAGGATGGGCAGCAGCGTCTCTCTGTGATTATTCTCACCTTACTGCGATCGCCAACCCGCCTGCCAAGCGTGGCGATTATGGCCAAATTCCCCTCAAAATTATTTATCTTTGAGGGAGGCCTTTGTCCAGCAGTGGACGTCTTTTTGGCTGAGATGAGAAGCATCTGATCCAAGCGCGGTATGCCGCTTGCCTGTTAACTACAGCGTTGACACACTCACGGTTGAACCATCGGTTGCGCTTGCCTTTGCTGATGTGTGATCGTGTGTGGAGTTCAATAGTTTTGTAATAGTGTGTGTATACCGACCCCCATCGGGCCATTTCAATATTTTTGAATCTGTAATGGAAGACGTACTTAGAAAATTAAAATTAAAAAGAAATTTGTTTTAGTATGTGGAGATTTTAATATAGATATTTTAGAAAACACTTCAACGAGTATTCGTAAAGTAAATTTATTTCTCGAACCCACTAGAATAACTTCACATTCTGCCACTTGTCTCGATAATATTTTTACCGACTATGACAATGTTTCTAAGTCACTCATTAGTAATCTTACGTCTGACCATTGCGGTTTGAAAGTGACCTATGATTTTGATATTAGGGATGAACCAAAAATAGTGAACTGTAAACCAGTTATAAAAGAGCGAGGGGAGTGTTTCAAAAATGGTATAGCTTGTAAAATTGATGCATTACCCTTTGTACAAAATGATCCAGATGTACTTTATAGTAATCTTTTTAACTTAATGAAGACCGAATACAACTAGGTGTTTACACCAAAAACAATAAAAATTACTCATAAACTTAAGTTCTGTGGATAGGCCACGACTGGTATATATAAAAGTAGAAATAAATTCTATGATTTATATAGTTTAAAACAATATAACCAAAATGTTAATTTTACGGAATATGTAAAGAATTATTTGAAAATGTTTAAGAAAGTGTGCATAGTAGCAAAATCTAATTACATTAAAGAAAAAATTAAAAAGTCTAACAATAAAATTAAAGCCACTTGGGACATTTTAAACCGTGAAACAGGTAAATTTAAAACACGGGATAATACTTTCACTTTAAGAGTAAACGACAACTTAGTTAATTAACAACGTCAAATTTAGATTCATCAACAGAAGCTGCACACTTTACTCAAAAACAATGTACCAAAATGTAATCTTTCCTTTCAATTTAAATACATTGATTCAATTAATATTATTAAAACATTCAAATCACTTAAATTAAAAACACGAGTGATTTGTGGGGTATATCTATTAAAGTAATTAAAGATATTATTCATTCTATTGCACCCTACCTTGCTGACATTTTTAATAACTGTGTCGATAAAGGAATCTGTCCTGATCTTATGAAATTTAGTAAAGTTATACTTTTATTCAATTCAGGAAACAAAGAAGACCCTAGTAACTATCGACCCATTTCAATATTACCAGCGCTAAGTAACATTTATGAAAAAATTATACTCGAACAGTTGATGACATTTTAACACAAACAACCTTTTACATATTAAGCAATACGGCTTTACTAAGGATCGTTCTACTACTGATGCAGGTGTTGCTCTAATAAAACATATATTTGATGCCTGGGAGAAGTCTCAAAACGCCCTTGGAGTTTTTGCGACTTGTCTATTGCTTTCGATTGCTTTGAGCACCAGACTTTGGTGATGAAGCTACATTATTACGGTCTCAAAAATTTTGAACTAAATTTAATACAGTCATATCTTAGCTCTAGAACACAAACTGTCGATATAAATGGTACTAAATCATCTGGTTCTCATGTAAAAAAAGGAGTTCCACAAGGGTCGATTCTTGGTTCTTTTCTATTCTTGATTTATGTTAATGACTTGCCATTCTTTGTAGAGAACTTCTGTGAAATTGTATTATTTGCAGATGATACTTCCCTCAATTTTAATGTAACTATGTGTAAGACTACTTATGAAAATGTAAATAAAGCTCATTCAGAGGTACTCCGTTGGTTTACTATTAATAATTTACAGCTTAACGCTAAGAAAACAAAATTTATTAAATTTATATTACTTATGCTATATATTAGTTCTACTGCTTCTGCCATTAGAAAAATAAGGCAATTTAAACTGCTAGAACAGTTTACTTTAGTTATTTTCATGGTGTCATGTCGTATGGCCTCTTACTGTGGGGAACAGCGGCTGATATTGAAACTATATTCATTTTACAAAAACGAGCAGTAAGAACAATCTATATACTAGGTTCATGAATTTCTTTAAGAAATCTTTTTAAAGAGATTGGTGTCTTAATGGATGGCGTCTCAATTTATTTATAATTGTATAGTTCTTGTACGTTGCAATATCAACTCACTTACTAAACACGGTCACGTACATAATTTCAATACTAGAAGTAAGACAAAACTTGCAATGCCACTGTTCAGGTTACAGAAGGTACTTGGTTCTTTTTAGGGGCAAGGTATACACTATTACAATAAAATACCAACTACTAGTTTGACCTTTAGTTAAGTTTAAAAAACATGTAAAGTCATCTTTACTTAAAAAAGATAAAGGGTATTATACAGTCAAAGAATATTGAGATGATAAAACATCCTGGCTATAATAAAAAACGCATACTTTACTACTTTTGATAATAAAAAATTATACTGGCCTTTATAAACAGTGTCCTACAGATAACAAATAGCGTTGCGTTGAACATTTCAATTAGTTTTGATTTAGAGTAGCTTGGGTGTGTCATGCTCTCTTTATTGTCTCTGCGGTGGTGGCATGTGCGTAGGGTCGTTACATTCCCTAAAATATGGTTGAGCGAAGCGATGGATGATTCATATGTCATACGCGTGAACGAGTGCCGCCTGTGAAAGCTGGTCTGCTCTTGCATACTTGTCTTATTTTTATTATTATTAACTATAGTTTAACCGTGTTACATTGTAAAAAAAATAAACTGGTAAATTATGTTTCTGCAAACTTAAATATTTTATTTATTTATTTTATCTTTTTTGTGTTTTCTTTTTACCATGACGTTCATAAGAGCTATTTGTAGCCTAAACTGTATAAATGATTTTGAATTTTAAAGTCCTAATCATAAAGACTGCTCACGAGTCTTGGACTAAAATTAGCTCTGAGTCTGAGTCGAGTCTTTCAAAGCGATCCAATGAAAACTTGACACACTGACCTGAGTTAAGTTCGTTAAAAAGACTAAAAACTTTTTGATGAAGACGATACTCAACCTTAATGGTCGATTATATTACCAACTATTCTTAAAGAACTCATTTATAATCGAAATAGGTAATTCTTGGAAATAATATAAACAATATTTAAATGCCTGTATCCTTTATTGTACTTATATATCATAACATACTAAAATAAACACCCTTTTTATTTAATAACCTTAGTTTTCACCATTGTGTTCGATCAAATCAGTTGATTGTGTATCAAACGTGCCCAGAAATCTATATAAGCTAAATGAAGCTCACTTTTTCGAAAAGGACTTCAGGATTAAAAGACTTGAGTTCCAATGTCGTATTATGATGACTTACGAGTTTTGTCACTTACAAAAGACTCTTAATAATGAGTCAAGTAGTAGGTACAGAGAGTCTATTCGTTGTAAAAAGCATTTAGAATACTCGAGTACTGCTCAACACTATGTCCAGTCGTATGACCTCGCCGCCCACTAACTTACATATCTGATGTCAGATAATGAAAATAATTATGCTGAATGCATACAAATTCATAACGTTAATGCTTCGCCGACATAAGCCGTTTCATATAACACTAATCTCCTTTTAGAGTTAAAAGTTTGAAGTATTATTCGGAAAAGTGTTGAGGAAGCAAGTACTACTTGTATTTTAGCTAGTCTTTACTATGAAGATAGATATTATAAAACTACAAATCATATTGGCAAATGTACTTTGTGCGTTCAGAAATTATAGTGTCATGACTGTAAAATGGAAAGTTTTAGCAATAATACGAACGTTGGGTGAATTAGTGATGTATACGTTGGTTATAGCATTGCATATATATAAAATTTCACGTTCATCAGATATATTATCAAAGTTGATCGTATGCACCATTTATTTTATAATCATGTTTGATAACGCAATTTCATTGATATTTCCACTGGCGAACAGCGTCGTATTTAATGATATTGTCAAGAACTTGCATATAGTAGAAAACATAATATGTAGAAATGTAGCTACTTACAGAAGGTTTTCAAAACTCTCGATATTATATTTTGTTTCAGATTTCATAATTTTTATGATTATATATAATTTCTTCTATTTAAATAATCTTATAAACAGTGAAATGAGCTTTTTCGATCTCACATTTTATTTTGTATCATTATTTTCTCAGATAAGATATGTTGTGTCATGTTTTTTATTTCGTTCAATGATTTTAATAATACGATCTTTATTGAATCATCTTCAAATTTCAATTCATGCATATCTACAAGTCATAATAAACCATACAAGACCAACCGACAGTAATACCAATTCATGTGACGTTATACAAAAATGGTTGATCACTTATAACTATATTCTCATCTGTAGCAAAAAGTTAAACCAATGTTTTGGCTGTGAGGTAATAACGTTTACATTTTCATTTAAGTCGTGTTAAAATAGTATTATTGATTACTTTGTAAATAATTTTGAATTTCCAGATTTTACTCCATCTTTTAGGCAGTACATACAACTACATTTTTATTATGTACAGAATAATTGCAAGATTTGTTACAGTGGTATAGTTGATTGTTAATGTTGTGAATAAATTATATATTTTAAAAATCTTGGCACATAAATAAAAATCTTTGTTTTGTAGCGTAACGTGCGTGCATCTGACATTGCCTTGATACTTTTTTTTGTTCAATACATATACCTTGTTGTGACGATTATGCGCTCGGGACAAATTGTAGAAAACTCGTCAGCTGAATTAAAACAGTCACTGTCGAGGTTGTATAACACGATACTCATCAGTAAGTGCATATTTTCATATTCACATTAGCGTAAGACAAAAATACAATTTGTTCAACAGGATGTCAGAAGTACACACTTGTATACAATCCTTAGTAGTTTTAACTTGTAAATGGTTTCTCGAGGAGTTCGATGGCACAGTGTTTAACGCGCCCGGTCTGCGAGTGCTGAGGTTAAGCAACTTTCGCATCCGATGACTGGATCGGATGGGTGACCAAAAAATTAATCATCTCGAGCCTCTCCGTGCTTCAGAAGGCACGTAAAGCCGTTGGCCCCGGCTGAATTAGCAGTCGTTAACAATCACCAATCAGCACTGAGCCCGCGTGGTGGTTTATGGCCCGTTCTTCCTATCCATCCATAGTGAAGGCTCGTGCCCCAGCAGTGGGGACATAAAAATGAGCTGATGATGATGATGATGTTGAAATGGTTTCTAAATACATGTAATTTCACGAGCATTAACATGACTGTATAATCTTTTGTATAGTTTTGACTCTTATTCCATTGTATTAAGAGTTACATTGTTAACATATTAATACTCGTGCGTGACTGTACCTGAATTGTTATCAAATGTTAAAATATTTATAGTTTCAAAATCGTATACATAGTTAATATTTTCGGTCTTTCAAACGCAAATTTTTGGTAATTTATAACTGTGCCTACATGATTATTCCTATTATCTTTTTCAGGGCATACACCTGAGCATAAGGCGGTGAAAGATCTTCAGCGATTTGTTACATTCAACCCAGTGAAGATAATGTTTTCCCCGTCACCAGTGTCTGTGTCTTTGTCCTTGGTGCCTGTAGCGATGTCGTTTCTAATCACTTATGTTATCGTATTGTTACAGTTTAATAATGTTGTTTAAAAGCTGTTTTACTCAACATAACCTTATTCTATAGTAATAATAATAAATACATAAATTTATTTCAGATTACACAGAGATCCATAAAAGTGTTAGTAAAAATATTATGCATAGGTTAGTTGTATATCTATAATTAAAAAGGAACCTAATAACAAAGTGATGTAGTGTTTGTTAATCACCCCAACAAAATTATTACCTATTACTGTAATATTTTAAGATTTTCCTCAGCATCAGCGCAAGGCCTCTTTCCATAATAATGGAATAAAATTGTTT
This sequence comes from Eudonia mercurella, assembly GCA_963082485.1. Taxonomy (NCBI): domain Eukaryota; kingdom Metazoa; phylum Arthropoda; class Insecta; order Lepidoptera; family Crambidae; genus Eudonia; species Eudonia mercurella. The sequence continues at coordinate 11,291,145 of OY720040.1, read as the reverse complement.
AACTAATTTGAAAGCACAAAGATTAAAACATTTTAAACTGTTAGAAATAGTCAAAAACACAAGTATGATATTCTGAATGAGACCTTAAGAGTTTGCACCAGGTCAACCAATCAAAATCTTCTTTTGACAACTACCAGAGTCGAACGGCTTACCGTTTAGGTCTTGATAATTTAATTTGATAACAAGTACGGTAGCTAACTTTGCGAAAACTGCTCACTTGCTAGATCACAATCCAAACGCTATTAGCCAATTTATCCAACACATCCTACTAATTCTTTAATTACTCTACTAAGCCAGCATGTACGGTAACTAAAGCATGCAGCGACCCGTTGGGCATTACAGACCCACTCTGTTTAATTGTCTGTGAAATGTTTAACAAAAGGGGTTCATGTCATCCAATATCTCAGTAATAGTGGAGAAGTTTTTAATATTGTCACAACTGCCGAGTAAACTCTGAAACTAGAAACATTATTTTCTTTGCACATACACAAGCTTTCAAAGGTTTCAATTAACATTGACGATTAATTAGCACCTTTAGTCTTTTTTAATAATGTGAAATGTGAGGATAAATATTAAAAAGTAATGTGTAAATTAAACGCGAGAAGATCCGTAAAAGTTGTTTCATTTCAATGTAAAATTTTTAAGTTATTTGCATATTTTCGAATTTTAAAATTAGAGTTTGATAGCCTTCGTCAAACACATCAATAATATCTTTTATTTGTTGATTATTATTTATTTTCATAAAATAATAAAGCAAATTAAGTATTTTTAAGTAAACACTCCATATAAAAGTATTTTTAAGTAAACACTCCATTAGCTACATAAAGGTTATTCCCGCGTGCTGTATTAAGTCTGCTACGAAATGGCTGCGACTGTAAGTGTGTTTTTATTTCTAGTAATTTTGTAAATTTAGGCATGTAGGTACTCCTTTATTATTAGTCAATGTGTCTTTCAATCACATACATAGATCTAGCGCTGCGTCACAAGTTCATAATTAATTAAAATCTATCTATTTATTGCAGCCCTTGTAGGGTCCGTCTTTGGACATAGACCTCTTCTCTGCTTCTCCACTCTTAACGATCTACCGCCACACGCATCCAGTTGGTGCCAGCTTGCTGCCGGATATCATCCGTTCATCTCTTGGGCGGTCGACCTCTGCCGCGGGTGTTAGCGTGGGGTCGCCATTCTAGCGATCTTCTCGCCCACCGGCTGTGGTCCATTCTGCAATGTGTCCTGCTCATCTCCACTTTCTGCGCTCTATTTCTTCGACCACGTCGACCACTTTGGTTTTCTGCCGAATCCACTCATTCCTTCTACGGTTCATGAGGGTGATACCGAGCCTAGATCTCTTCATAGCCTTCTGTGCGACACGGAGTTTCTCGGCAGACTTTTCCGTTAAAGTGGTGGTCTCCATACCATAAGTGAAGACAGGCAGAACACACTGGTTGAAGACCTTCGATTTCAGATGTTGGGATATTATTTTGGAATTGCATTATAGTTTTATTGGCTGCAAAGGCCGCCCAAGCCTGCGCCACTCGTCGTTTGACTTCTGCTACTTGATCTTCAAGCCCAAGAGTGGTTTTATGGCCGAGATAAACATAGTAGTCAACTACTTCGACAGGGAATGTGCGATTTTCCGCTTCTAGGATGTTGGTCATTATTTTGGTCTTTGATCGGTTCATTTGCAATCCCACTTTAGCTGATTCACTTTGAAGTTCGTCGAGCATAACCACCATGTCATCGATGTCGTCTGAGATCAAAGCAATGTCATCCGCACACCGCAGGTTGTTCAACCTCTCGCCGTCAATCAGCAGGCCTTTGTCGCTCCTGTCGAGTCTCTTAAAAACGGCGTTAAAAAGATTTGGAGATATTGTGTCGCTCTGTCGCACTCCACTAAAAATCTTCTCCAATAAAAATATATAATACAAATTTATCTGTTTCAATTACTTTTTTATTCTTACTTTTGTCCATTTAACGGTCTCAAATAATCTTTCAGTTCCATGTTCCAGATGTTAGCATGTGGCATATGATTCAGATATTTATTGATACTGTTTTATAAACACGGACACCTGTGCATACACTATTGGTCAAGTAAAAGAATACAATATTTTTGTATTTACTATTAATTACCGTTCGAAACCTTTAGGCACTTGAAAAGACCTCGTTTAAAAATCAGATCTGTGTAATCAGCAAAGTAACATGTGAAAGTTCTAGTTGGCACAGGTCGTTTTTTTAAGCTAGGAACTATATCGGCCATATATGCTTCCCTGTGTTACTCCAAAACCAACCAGCATGTCATTACTAGTAAGAATATAAATTTTCTAATAGATGAATAGTCTTCTATGAATTAACTGAATTATAACTGAAGTCACCTAATATCAAATCACTCTTGCTCAATCTCTGATGCTTCTGATCCTTGATTATGCTGATAGGTGCTATCTCGATGCAACCGAGAAACTACTGAACAAGCTTGAGCGCCTTCAAAATGTATGCATTTACTTCATATTTAGCCTTCGTAAGTATGATCATGAACAACAATGATATGAACAACAACAATAATATGAACAAAGCTAGTGGTCCGGACGGAATTCCAGCAATTGTCCTACGTAACTGTGCGCCTGAATTGTCTCCGGTATTAACACGCCTGTACCGCCTCTCACTAGAGACTGGACAAGTTCCACAGTTGTGGAAACTTGCTAATGTGCAACCTGTACCCAAAAAGGGTAGCCGTGCCGATCCTTCCAACTATAGGCCGATTTCGGTAACGTCCGTACTCTGTAAGATTATGGAACGTATACTGAACACTCGTCTGATAGCATACCTTGAAGATAACGACCTCCTTAGCGATCGCCAGTTTGGATTTCGCTGCGGCCGGTCGACTGGAGATCTTCTCGTGTATGCTACCCATCTTTGGAGTGAAGCAATTGAGAGACACGGCGAAGCCCTTGCTGTCTCGCTTGATATCTCCAAAGCCTTTGATAGGGTCTGGCATGGCAGCCTAATTAGTAAGCTTCCATCATATGGAATCTCTGATGGCCTTTGCATCTGGATCACTGACTTCCTCAAGAAACGAAAAATTCGAGTCGTGGTGGATGGTCAATCATCCGACTTAGTCGAAATAGATGCCGGAGTTCCACAAGGATCAGTGTTTTCTGCTACACTATTTGTTATACATATTAACGACCTTCTAGTGCCCGGTACCATTGGATATGCGGATGACACAACAATAACTAGCAGATACCTATCCGATGCAAGGGCCTCCAAAGATGATATCCAGTCTTGTCGAGAGTCCCTGGTTGAGCAAATAAATCTGGCACTTCAGGCTGTCTCGGACTGGGGAAATGCCAATCTTGTCAGTTTTAACGCTACCAAAACGCAGGCGTGCTTATTCACCGCTAAACGGAGTCCTTTCCAGCTGACTCCAACTTTCCAAAATGTATCTTTGCCATTGACCGAACACCTTCAACTTCTTGGCCTGAAGTTGTCGTCCACTCTGAATTTTGGCGAGTACATCGAGTCCATAGCAAAAAATGCTGCTAAAAAACTAGGCGTCCTCTCAAGGGCTAAGCGTTACTTCTCACAGGACCAACTGCTTATGTTATACAAAGCACAGATTCGTCCATGCATGGAGTACTGCAGTCACCTTTGGGATGGTTCTGCTAAGTATCAGCTGGCAACTTTGGACGCGATTGAAAACCGGGCCAGGAGACTCATAGGTGACTCAACATTGGCTACAGCTGAACTTCAGAGCCTCAGTCACCGTCGCAGAGTTGCTGGTCTTTCGGTGTTTTATAGAATACATTTTGGAGAGTGTGCGAGTGAACTACACGATCTCGTTCCCCCAGCCCCCTTCCACCATCGGGGTACTAGACGCAGGTTAGCCTACCATCCGTACATTGTAGACATACCACCTGTCCGTACCAAGCGGTTTGCTAACTCTTTTCTTCTGCGAACCGCCAAAGAGTGGAATGCGCTGCCTGGTCACGTGTTCCCTGATCACTACGACCTGGGTCTCTTCAAAGCAAGAGTGAATAGGCATTTCCTGTCTAAGCATGTATCACCTTAGGCCACATCCCGCTCACCAAAAGGCAGGTTGGTGGCCAAATGATTAGACAGTTTGCTTTAAAAAAAAAAAAAAAAACATCAGAATACAAACAACGGTTACAATGGCTTCCGATACGAATGCGCCGTAATTATCATATAATCTTTATGATATTCTTTTTAACCCATCTTCTCTTCATTACCTTAAGGAGCGTTTTATCGTACCTTTCGTCACCTGGACGCGCTCATCACTCAGACTACTATCTCCACTTAAATCTTCCTCGTTGCAGCACTAACATGTATGGCGATTCTTTTACTGTCTAAGCAGCAAAACTTTGGAATAAGTTACCAATACCTCTACGAGAATGTCGCGCTGTGGCTACTTTTAAAAAACAACTTAAAGTTATCTACTATCGGTTACTTGAGTGGCACTGTTATGTTACGTTATGTTTTTATTTATAGAATATATATTATATTTAGTATTATAGGTATTCATATTTTTGTGTATATATATAATTTAATGTGTGGTTATCTTTATGATATACAAATATCATGTTTTCTTAATAGTTTTTATATTGTCTCCACTAGTTCGCTAATGTAATTTAGGCTGTTTATGTACTAGGATAAAGATTAGAAGACGATTTTATTTAGCTAAGTATCTAAAGAGTAATAAATAAAACAGTATTTTAAACAACTTTATTGAATTGTAGCAAAATGATAACATAAGATATTAGAAAAGACATCAAAGCTGGCACTATGGACATTGACACAGATACTGACGAGGAAAACATTATCTTCACTGGGTTAATTGTAACGAACCGTTGAAGATCCTTCACTGCTTTACGCTCTGAAGGGGTTTGCCCTGAAACAGATAGTAGGAATAATTATGCAGCGACACTTAGCAACTATAATAATGCTAATTTATATCATTATGAATAAGAACTACTTAAACTTTAAATAACACTTTTATTATTACTTACTTAAATAGTGACAGTGAACTTAGTACACATTTTCTAACAATACATGACTATATTTTTTATCAATCGTAACATAACAAAATATTGTTAGACATTCTTTCTGATAGAAAGTATGTATCTGCTGCCTATGGAAACCTTAAACTTTAAAAATGAGGACGTTCTTATTTGTCTGTATATTTTATTTATGTACGACGCACATATTTCTGACATCTATGTTTTATGTTCCCTTTGTTTGGTTCTCTAATTGTCCTGTTGTATAAACTATATTAGCAAGATTGTATTTTTCTACTAAAATAAAACAATTATGTACTTACTGATCAGCACCATGTTTAACAACTTTGAAAGTGACTGTTTTAATTCAATCATTGTGTTTTCCACCATTTGTCCCGAGCGCATAATCGTCACTAAAAGGAATACGTACTGAACACATAACATTATCATTAATATATCAAATGTTTGCTCGTTCCGCTACAAAATAAATGAAATTATAGTTCTGTCATGGTCTTTGTACTTAACTTTATTTACAATAATATAAAATAATACCGTACCAGCAACACAAGTCTTGCGATTATTCCATAGGTATTAAAAATGTAGACTATTGTGCCAGATAGCACATGCAGTAACATCTAATTAAAAAAATAATTAAAAAAATATTTAAATAAGTTCAAAAATTTATTAACACACTGTTATTATGCTGTTATGCATTAATATCTAGCTGAAAAAACATGTAGTTAATCTCTTTCACAGTCGGTTTCACGCTCACCTTCGTATCTTTGTCTTTTTTCAAATTGTAATTTGTTCGCAACAATATTTGCGTAAAATTATAATAATCAACCATAATCATACTTCCATTAAATTGCAAGTGTCAATAATTATCTAAGCCACTATTGACTTGCTATCAGAATACACACTTACAATAAACACAACAAAATATGGGGAACTACTAGACATCATCAAAAAAATTGTAATAATGACGTTCATAAATTACTCTCATGGGAATCACAAACATAGATAGATAAACTCATTATTGCTCATACACAGATGGAAAAAAAAAACAACAGTTACACAAAAACCTAAAAGCTAGTATATACTACAACCATAGGTTCAAGAATCCAAGAAAGAGATAGAGGAAGTGCGCAAGCATTAAATAAATAAGTACATATATAACCCTTCACACAAAAAATTGTATATAAATATATATTATATAACATACATTAAATAAACTATAACATGTTACTAGCAGATGAGTGAAGTAGGAAATACTTGTGCAGTTTAGATTTAAAGGTGGAAAGTTATTTGGAATAACGGATTTCAGGCGGTAGTTGGTTCCAAAGGAACGTAGCTTTGACGGTAGAAGAGTCCTTAAAATATCCAGACCGAGTAAAAGGAGGCTTTAGGATAATAGTGTGGTCAGCTGTTGGTACAAGTGTCTATAAGATTCCAATTTGGCAAAATAATATAAATGTAGGTTAAAAAACACGCCTAAGAGAATCTTTGAGTGACCCAGAAGGACTTCGATGAATATTATGCTCAGAAATTTCCCAATGAGCAGATGGAGATTTGTTAACAAGATCAAAAGATGCTCTTTAAGGTAAGAAAGTGTTTGATTCCAAAAAGCGTAAATAATTTAAACTTTTTTAAAAAGTGAAACGTGTATCCAAATTTAAATAAAAAAATTAAAATTGTTACCTGCCAGCCAAAACATAGGTTGAACTTTTTGCTACATATGAGAATATTGTTATACGTGATTGACCATTTATGTATAAGGTCACATATTGTTGTACTACAATCATCAATAGGTCTTGATTTGTTTATTATGATTTGTTGATATTCATCAAGTGAAATATGAAGATGACTTAATAAAGATTGTATGATTAAAACCATTGAACCAAATGAAAGAAATGCTAGAATATTCCTCATTTCAAGAACAAATAATAAAATGAAATATGTAAAATTGTTAAAGTTAAGTTCACTATTTACAAAATTATGCACTAAGTAAAATGTATGTAGAATTAAGAGCATTGTGAAAAAACAGATGAATAATATGGTCGAGAGTTTTGAAGCCCTTTTGTATGTTCTAACATTTTTAAAGATCTCTTGGACTTCATTCAATTTTTTTACAAAATCAATAAATATTACGCTTTTTCCTAATGGAAATATTACTGTAATTGTGTTATCAAACATAATTACTAAATAATTAAACCATATAATCAACTTTGACGATATATCTGCTGAACGTGAAGCTGTATGCCCATACAATGCTATGGCCATCGTAGATATAATTAATTCAACCGACGTTCGTATTATTACTAAAACTTTCCATTTCACAGTCATGGCATTATAATTTCTAAACACACAAAATACATTTTCCAATACGATTTTTAGATTTATAATATCTATCTTCATTGTTATGTTTAACTAAGAAACAAGCAGTTGATACTTCAAACTCTAAAAAGAAATTGAGTGTTACATTAAGCGACCTGACATGACCGTCGACGTAAGTAAGTCATTACAACTTTATAATGCATTAGGCATAATTATTATTCTTATATGTTAACAGCGTTGTCGCCAAGGTCTTACAAACGAATATCGATTTTTCAGTGAAAAACACACTGTGGTCTCACCTTACCTTGATGTCTTATTAAAAAATATAGTCTATATTATATAAATTCTGAATTAAATTCACGTAGGTAATGTTAAGCTGCTGTGTGTGTAAAATTATTTATAAAACGAATTAATAATTATGTTATATTATTTAATTGATGACTGACGATAAACGTATGCTTACTGTTTGCCATCATACAGACAGTACTAATAAGAAAACCCTAGAGACCCCCAGACGTCTTCTTCGAGACGACGGCTTTCATTGGGCGTGCTTTCTCTGGTGGGCCGTTGCCGGGGTAAACGCTGAACTGAATGCCTCATGATGGTCACGGTTGACCCTAGCAATTATAGAAACCCAAACTGCATTACTATTTATGTAAGCCTGGAACGATGTCGGGACCATGATGCTCCCTAGTGGTACTCCAAAACCAACCAACACTCATCATTGATAATATCAATAATTTTGCATATTATTGATTGTGCAAAATCAATTTAATTACTGGAGTTAATAACAAGATTTTAGAGATTTTCATCAGAAGAAGATAGAGACAGTGTCTAATGCTTAGGTATATTCCAATCTTTTTTAATGTCTAAACTATTTGTAAATATAATTGAAACTGTTCATAAACGAGATCGATTAGGAGACGATATTTAGTGAGCTCGCTGAAATTTGTATACAAAAAATAATGTCCCATTCATGGCTTCGTCCGTTTGAGAACACCCTTAACCCATATCCCATGATAGATCCCCTTATCGCAGCGCCACCTATTGGGTCCAATTGTGAATGTAAACTATTCAGAGACCCACTCAAACATTCACAAAAAATTGCATCAAGCAGTCCAGGTACTTAGGAGGAGTTCAGTAATATACACACGTATTGAAGACTCATAATTATGTAAGTTTTAAACCACTTTATTGAACTGTAACACTATAATAACATAAGAGATTAGAAAAGCCATCAAAGCTGGCACCATAGACATCGACACAGACAATGTTGGGGAAAACATTATTTTCACGGGGTTGATTGTAACGAGTCGTTTAAGATCCTTTACTGCCTTATGCTCGGAAGGTGTTTGCCCTGGAACAGATAGTAGGAATAAAATTGCAGCTATATTTAAAACCACAAATAATGCTAGTTTGGATGACTAAAAACTTATTTGACCTGATTTTTTTTTTCCATGTGATGTAATGTAACATATATTTTAAATTTAATGTAATGTTTTTTTTTTATTATTTAAATGTCGAATTTGGACAAACTGTGTACATTGTTTGGGGTTGCATCCCAGCTCAATATTTTTTATATTAATTGTTTTATGTAATTTTGGATGTGACCTGTTAATGTACCTAAGTAAATAAATAAAAATAAAAAATAAAAAATATTCAATCTTTAGTTAGTGACAGTGTGCATAATACACAATATCTAGAGCGATTTCTATTTTTTTATCTAACACTAGCGAACCCGGCGGACTTCGTACCGCTCTGACAGTTGCCATCATTGAGTTAAATTTATAACAATGGTTTCCATGACAACAAAACAAACAGATCATTTTGTATTGGAAAATGAAATGGTTGTTTTTAGTGGTTTTTTTAACATACTCAGTTTTATTTGTGTTTTTGTAATTTGTTTCGCAACAAAATTTGCGTTAAAGTTATATAAATAAAACAAAAACATTTTATAAATAGCTTGCCTACTTTTAACTGATCTTTAGTATTTGTAAAAATATTATGATCGGATGTTAACGACGGTAGTTGTTGACATTGAATGGGCGCCTTTGGCTTTCAAAGTAAAAAATAAATAGTGTTGCATAATTTCGGCGGGCTGGTTAGAACCATTATAGCTCAATTGGGAGAGCACCTGACCGGGTATGTCAGAAGGGTGTAAGTTCAAATCCTGCTCGTGGAATTTTTTTCAACATATGCATTTTTGTAGTTGTCAGACATAATTTCTGATGAAAAGTTATATTTATGTCTGCATAGAAGACCATAAACAACGTTAAGTTTTCTTTTTAACTGACTTTAAAAGAGACTTTAGAAGATTCTCATAGTTTGATTATTGTTTTTTATGTTTGTTCGCGCATATACAGAATACATACAGAGTCCCACGTTTATTATAAAATTATTGTATAATTTAATAGCATAGTCATTGTAATGGGAGAGCAAAGTCAACTTAAAACAGGCATTAATTGCTTAAAAGGAGATTCCGGCCACTAAAACCAAAAATTTTAGTTCTTTTTTTGTTTTTTTTTATATCTTCGATGTTCTTTGTCCATGTCTATGTTTCGGTCCTGTTGTCCTGTTGTAGAAATTATATTAATATAATTGACGGGTTGTTGTCTAAGACAATATACTTACTGATCAGCACCATGCTTAACAAACTTGAAAGTGACTGTTTTAATTCAGCTGACGTGTTTTCCACTATTTGTCCCGCACGCATAATCGTCAGTACAAGGAATACGTACTGTCCACAAAATAATACCATTAATATATCAAATTTTTGCTCGTTTCGCTGAAAAATAAAATAATGTTATTTTTCCGGCATAATCTATGTTTAATGCTTTATTTACAATAATATGAATCAAAACGTACCGGCAAAACTAATCTTGTGATTAATCCACAGATATTAAATACGTAGATTCCTGTGGCAGATAACAGATGCAGTAACATCTACAATAAATAAAACAAGTTCAAAAGTTATTTTGTAGTTGAAGAGAGCAGCAGCAAACTTAGACATAAAAATGAACTTGAATACAATGAATACCACATTATTATCCTGTACCTCGTGATGTTCAAGAAAAGTTATCATACTGTTACAAAGTATATTCTTCAGAAGCTAAGAGAGAATAGTTATATGCGAGTGTACACTTTGAATAGCCCAGCCAACGGAGCAAGGAAGCATTTGATTCAGAGAAGTGCAATTAGAAAGTGAAACGTACTTTTCTAAATTTATAAAATAGTCTTTATTATTTAAAATTTTGTGACAATACTATATACTGATACTGAGGAGCTCGATGGCGCAGTGGTTAACGCGCCCGGTCTGCGAGTGCTGAGGTTAAGCAACTTTCGCAAAGGCCGGCCATCGGATGAGTGACCAAAAATTTATGATCTCGAGCTCCTCCGTGCTTTGGAAAGCACGTAAAGCCGTTGGTCCCGGCTGCATTAGCAGTCGTTAACAACCACTAATCCGCACTGGGCCCGCGTGGTGGTTTATGGCCCATTCTCCCTATCCATCTATAGGGAAAGCTCGTGCCCCAGCAGTGGGGACATAAAATGAGCTGATGATGATGATGATGATATAATATAGGCACAAGAAAAAAATTTTACTACAAATAATCAACCAGCCTCAGAAAGCTCGAGTGCGAATCGAACCCACGACTTTGGATAACCGGTCCAATACTCTGACCGCTGCGCTACCGAAGTTTACGGGTCGGGTTTTTTTTCTAATAAAATTTTATCTTTATAAAATAAATAAATGTTATAAAATTGTTACCTGTCGGCCATAATATTGGTTGAACTCTTTACTACATATAAGAATATCCTTATATGTGATTGACCATTTATGTACAAGGTCACATAAGTTCGTATCACAATCGTCAATTGGTCTTGCTTTGTTCATTATGATTTGTCGATATTGATTAAGTGAAATGTTAAAATGGTTTAATAAAGATTGTATGATCGAAACCATTGACCCAAATGAAAGAAATACTAGAATATATCTCATTTCAGTAAAAAACATGAAAAAGGAATTTGTCAAATTGGTAAAGTTGAATTCAACGTATAAAGAAAATTTTAAGTGAAAAATATAGAGAACGGTACACATTGTTAAAATAAAAATGAATTGTACAATCAAGAGTTTTAAAGCCCTTCTGTATGTAGTAACATTTTTATAAAGTTCTTGAACATGATACAATTTATTGACAAACCCGATAAAAATAACGCTGTTCTTTAATGGTAATATCAATGAAATTACGTTATCAAACGCAATTATGAAATAATCGATGCATACTATCAACTTCGACGATATGTCTGATGAACGTGCTATTATACTATAAGTACCCAATGCAATGACCAACGTAGACATCACTATTTCCACCGACATTCGTATTATTACTAAAACTTTCCATTTCACGGTCATGGCACTATAATTTCTAAACATACAACATACATTCTCCAATACGATTTGTAGCTTTATAATATCTATCTTCATTGTAAGGTAAGTGTGTACAAACAGTACGAGTATATACTTCAAACTCTAGAAAGGTATTGAGTGTTATATTAAACGACTTCTCGTGGGCGGTAGCGTAAATGAATTACAACTTTAATGCATTAAGTATTAAACATTACTTTTCTTATCTGACAATAGCAGATGGACATGTGAACGATTATCGATTTTCCTTTTTAAACTAGCACGCCCTTAGGTACATAGTTCTTTTAGCGTAATGTCTTATTATTATAATAGTCAATTGTACATCTATTGCTATGTCTCAACTATTAATGAAGAGGTATAGTTTGTGACTTTGTTTGTTTGTTTAAGGAGGGGAACTTATGGAACTACTGGTCCAATTCCAAAAATTCTTTCACTGATAAAATGCTACATTTCTTGAACAGGCTGTAATGTATTTAAAAAAGAAAACTTGTTTTTCAAACTGCTATTAGTTCGCAACAAAATTTGCGTAAAATTATATTTAATCTTAGCGGCACGCTCACGACTTCGTCCGCTTGAGTGTAGACCTGTTTCCCATAATGGTTTAAAAAAACTTAGAACCCTATTGCAGCGCCACATGCCAGGTTCAATTGTGAATCGAAACCATCCAGGGATCCACTTAAACGCACACAAAAAGTTTTATCAAAATTGATCCAAACGTTTAGATGGAGTTCAGTGACATACGGAAGAATTATATTATGTTTTCTATTCTTTCTAGCTAGGCAATAACAAGTACCGCTCTACATTAGGTAATGTTCTCTTGTACAGCGAATGAAATTTGGTGACATACCGATAGCAGCGCCATCTACCGGGTCCAATTGTGTTTTCAAACTATCAGGGAACCAATTGAAATATACACACAAAATTTCATCCAAATCGGTCCAGCCGTTTAGGAGAAGTTAGGTGACAAATACACGTACCTACAGAAAAATTAAACATATAAAGATAAATAACGTAAGTATATAACTTTTTTTACTTAGATGTATAATATCATTGGATAACAAAACCGTTCTGCTACGCAGTCACTTTTTAATGTCGAGTAACAGAATCTGGCTTCTATTTTGCGTGGAAAGGAACTCGGTATTTGTCATACTAATTGTCCCCGTAAGGCTGTGAGATGAGTCCCATTAGACAACACACTCTTGTTGGAATTTAAAACATAACGTGTTGGTAGCGGAAAGACAGGCAAAACAAAATGAAAGTTATTATTAATTTTAAAAAAAATTACTAAAAATCCCAGTTGTTTTAATTGCGAACTTATTTTCCAAAACATTCACCAAAATAAAAAGTAACATAAAAGAATAAAAAACCATTAAAACAACAATCATTGCTTAAAAATTAGGGAATACAAAATTAAAAATGACTTTTTACGCCGCTTTTGAACGCTTCGTTGTCCAGTGGCAAATCGCTTGTTAGAATGATAATAAATAATGGGATGTAAGGGGTCCCAACCTTCACCATTTGGAGCCCACGCCTACCTCTCCTGCGCGTGGTGCACCCTGCTGACCAACAGACAAGGCTCTGGCGACCGATCGATGGCGGGATACCAATCACAGCCCGAACGCAGCTAACAAAGTGCACAGACTGGTGTCGGGCAGCAGCGACACTGGTGCGATTAGCTACGCACAGCGATTGCCAACCCGCATTCCCAGCGTGGCAATTATGGGCAAACCCTCCAAATGACGACACGAAACAGACCATGGCCCTCAGTTCCCGGCCGCCCAGCTATTTCTGATCACGGCGGCGGTCACGGTAACAGCAAGGCAAGAGGTGCAAAGAATCCCCGGGTTTACGGAAGGCCGCCAAAAACAACCTCAGATGATCCAATACACGCTCGATTGAACGAGCAATTAAGTAAAACTGGGGGTCGAAAGTGTTTGTCCAGTCTATTGGGAAAAGCCACTTGACGTAGGCATTGCCTCAAGGCCAGAGGTTCTTTCGGAAATCGAAAACTTCTACAGCCAGTTATACGCATCACATGCATCTCAAACTGATCCCGAAAATGAGGATACCAGAGCCCCATTGACTCGCCACTTTACCGAAGACTTGCCAGAAATCAGCCTAAGACCTAAGTGAAATTGAGATGGCTCTTAGGCAGCTTATAAACGGAAAAGCCCCTGGCGAAGACGGTGTCACATCTAGGCTCCTCAAAGCTGGTGGTAAACCTGTATTAAAGGAGCTCCAAAATATCTTTAACGCCGTTCTCGATGGGAGAACTTTGGGGCGTGGAGTAGGAGTGTCGTCATGCTGTTCTTCAAAAAAGGAGACAAGACCCTACTGAAGAACTACCGACCCATTTCGCTTCTAAGCCACGTCTATAAGCTGTTTTCAAAAATCATCACAAACCGCCTTGAGCGCCGACTCGACGAATTTGAATCGCCAGAGCAGGCCGGGTTTCGAGAAAGATAGGGATCCATAGACCACATCTTCACAGTGCGGGAGATTATACAAAAGACCGAAGAGTATAATCGGCCCCTGTGCTTAGCATTTGTGGACTATGAAGGCATTTGACTCTATCGAATCCTGGGCTGTTCTAGAATCCTTGCAATGATGCCAAGTCGATTGGCGATATACCCAAGTGTTGAGGTGTCTGTACATTGCTGCTATCATGGCCATTCAAGTACAGAACCAGCAAACTAAGCATATCTCCTTGCATCGAGGTGTGAGACAAGAGGATGTGATATCCCCCAAATTGTTCACAAATGCATTGGAGGATGTGTTTAAAACGCTGGACTGGAAAGGACGTGGCATTAACATCAACGGCGAACACATCTCACACTTGCGATTCGCGGACGACATCGTCATGGTGGCCGAAACGTTGCAGGATTTGCGGTTCATGCTGAACGGCCCAGCAGATTCTTCTCAACGCATCGGTCTCCGGATAAACTTGTACAAAACCAAGGTTATGTTTAACGAACATGCCATTTCGGGACCGATTGCAGTACAAAGCGGTCCTCTCGAAGTTGTTACCTCGGGTAGATTTTGCAATTGGGAAGAAACAATTTCGAGAAAGAGGCTAACAGAAGGATACAGCTAGGCTGGGCAGCATGTGGGAAATTAGGTCGGGTTTTTATGTCGCCTATTCCACAAAGTCTAAAGACGAAAGTCTTCAATCAGTGCGTCCTACCGATCATGACACATGGAGCCGAAACGTGGACAAGCTGGTTCACAAACTTAAAGTCGCTTAGCGAGTTATGGAAAGGAATAAGTTCGGAGTTTTTTGAAGGATCGACTTCGGAATGAGGTGATCCGACAGAGAACGAAAGTAATCGACATAGCCCATCGGATCAGCAAGCTGAAGTTGCAGTGGCCCGGTCATATTAGCCGCAGAACCGACAACCGTTGGGATAAACGAGTTCTCGGGTGGAGACCGCGTATCGGCAAACTTAGTGTAGGACGTCCTCAGACTAGGTGGAGCGACGATTTTCGCAAGGTGACTGGCAAGTGCTGGATGAGAGTAGCCGCGGATCGTGCTCGGTGGCGTGCACTTGGAGAGGCCTATGTCCAGCAGTTGGCCGTAGTATAGGCTGATGATGATGAATGATAATAATATGACCAATATAGTATATACAGATTGCATGTCTTGATTTGGTCACCATACACACATTTACACACACACACACCCGAACACACCCCCTCACTCTCATTCACACACACACACACACATAACAATTACACTGGAAAAAAACATGAATTTCTGCATGAATTTGTGGAGGAGCTCGATGGCGCAGTGGCTGACGCGCCCGGTCTACGATTGCTAAGGTTAAGCAACTTTCGCAAAGGCCGTTCATCGGATAGGTGACCAAAAACTTACCATCTCGAACTCCTCCATGCTTCGGAAGGCACGTTAAGCAGTTGTTCCCGGCTGCATTAGCAGTCGTTAACAACCACCAATCCACACTGGGCCCGCGTGGTTGTTTATGGCGCGTTCTCCCTATTCATCCACAGGGAAGGCTCGTGCCCCAGCAGTGGGGACATAAAAATTAGCCGATAATGATGATGAATTTCTGTAACCTAAAAAGTTATTGATAAACACTGAACTGACGGAAAAAAAGTGACGTCATAGTTCACCATTCCCATCCAATTTCTATAAAAAAATCGTTTTGACAGTTGCTAAAAAGTTTCTCTATTGGTATATGGTATATATATACGTTACTATATATATACTTCTCGCCACCAACCCTAGGATCTATCCGTTCGACAAAAGTTAAACGCTATGTTCCAATCACTACACCACAAGCGATTAATTTGCTTCACAACATCTGGTATCAAAGAAAGCTCATTTCATCCCACACCAACCAACGTGTTGATTAAGGCCCCAATGAGGGCGTCACCTTCATCAAACTCAATATTCATTACAGGAATCCGGCCGGTAATATTGGAATAGTTCCTGAGCTCTGAATACCGGTGCTTAGGTGAAAGTAAAGGGCGAAAGGTTAACTGGGATTACTAATTTACCAGCCGTTAAACAATGATGTATATTTTTTATTTATACGTGAAGAAAAAGCTTTGTACCCCTTTAAAAGCACATAGCGCGCGCGGAAGAGTCCGCGATATGGCGATGTTAAAATTTATATGGAGAAGGAACGCTTGAAGATTGTTCTTATAGAATCAACTTTTACGGATCTACTCGCGTTTATTTAACACATTGATTTAATTATAACAAAAATTACGTTAATAAATAATAAAAGTAATCTTCTACTTGTATAGAATATTGTCTAGTCACTGAACACAGCTTTCTGTGTTTCGGATATAAGTAATATAATTAAAAATTTATTAACGATGATAGTAGAGGATTTTATATTCCGTTTTATTGAATTTATTATTTATTAAATCCAAAAAAACAGATAATTCTATCCCGAACACATTGTACCTCTAGACAATTCCACGGAATCTGACGGCTTATCAATTGCCAATCTTTTCAATACTTTTTTTCAATCAGTTTTCCAAAATGAACCAAACCCGGCCCCTGATTACAAATCGCCCAGTGAATCAAATTCTTGCATTATCGAATCTATAAATATTACGCCACTAAGAATAGAAAAATACCTTTCACGAATTGACACTAGCAAGGGTTATGGGCCCGATGGGTGTCACCCCCTCTTATTAAAGACATGTTGCAAACAGTTGGCGTAGCCGGTATCCTTTTTGTTTCGTTGCTCCCTGACTTGCGGATTTATGCCCACTGTTTGGAAATAGTCTTTAGTGGTACCAATTTTTAAAAGTAGTGACAGGTACTATGTTCGTAATTATCGAGGTATTTCAAAGCTTTCAGTTATCCCCAAGCTTTTCGAAAAAATAATATACGATGAGTTATTTTTGGTGCTGAGACCATTTTACTAATAACACAGCAACATGGGTTTATTGACAAGCGGTCAACTGAAACGAATCTGTGCGAATTTGTTGATCAGGTACTTGTGGGTATAGACATGGGTTTCCAGGTGGACGCTGTGTATACTGACTACTTGAAATGTTTTGATAAAATTTCACATTCTATTTTAGTTAAAAAAATGGAGTATGTCGGTATACATGGTGACTTTCTGAGGTGGTTGACATCGTACCTTTGTAACAGAACTCATGAACATCATTAAGATTTTATACCAATTCCTTCTGGTGTTCTCATCTCGGACCCCTGCTTTTCAACATTTTTATAAATAATGTTGTTAACTGTTTCAAAAACTCACATTTTTACTATTTGCTGATGACACAAAAATATTCACAATTGTAAAATCAGTTTGTGATTGCATTAAGTTACAAGACGATTTAGTTATGATATACACGACGATTTATATATGAGTACACAAAATTCAAAAAAATTCAAAATTCAAAATCATTTTAGGCTACAAATACTAATGTACTGAGAAGAACTCAACAAACTCAGCAAGTGTCCAGATCGTTTCTCCCTTACATCGTCAAAAATATTGGAAAATGCCCTATCATAAAAGGACATTTTCCATAACAAATAAAAACACATAATGTAAAGGACAATCACATGTAAAAAACACAAAAAAGAAAAAAAGAAATAAATACAATATTTAAGTTTGCAAAAACATCATTTACCAGTTGAATTTTTTACAATGTCATACAGTACTAGTAAAAGTCAAAACCTGTCTAAGAAAAAACAAAGTTAAACTATAGTTAATAATAATAAAAATAAGACAAGTATGTAAACATGTATCCCCCACTGGGAATCAAACCCGGGACCTCTGGGTCTGAGAGCCAGAGGTCCACTACACCACAGATGCGTTAGAGGCGGTATTCCATAAGATTATCAAAACTATCCAAGTACTTCACCTAACTCCAATTAACATCAAAGCTCCAGTTTATTTATAAGTGCCGAAATTGTGTCAAGTTAATTATAACTTTATTATATGAGTGATACGTCACACGCTCGCGCGACCTCTGAGAATACCGTGATGGATGAAGGCTGCTAAGTTTGCAGACATAATTACATGACACTTGACGGAACAGGCCACTTGTTTCAGTATTCATAACACTTTTTAACTTTATCTTTGGTTAGTGGCTCCAATGTGACACTTTAAGACCCAGTGTTCGACCATTTTTCATCGCCAAAATATAAGCTCAATTATATTTTTCATACTAACGTTTTTTCAATTTTTTTAGCAACTATTTTGTATTTTTATTTTATTTATTAAAATTTACAAAGGTACTTAATATTGATCTATAGATCGAAGCAGTGTGATAAAAACCAATATTGGTTTGTCGACTCACTGACACTTGCCGCCTTACGCTCACAATGTACTCCAACCCACCCACAACTAGGCTAACATTTTGCGTGAGGTTCGCAAATTCTAGCGCTGCGCTGCCTAACCACACACGCAATAATTTGTGGGTGCACGGGGTGGTTTTTGATAATTTATTTACAATTATGTATTCTCTAATGTATACTATTTCTGTGTCTTAACTGCACAAAGTGTTTATTTTTCTCCTAAATATTACTTTTCACCAACATTAAGTATTTCGAAATCTTCATCATCATCATCATCAGCTCATTTTTATGTCCCCACTGCTGGGGCAAGAACCTTCCCTATGGATGGATAAGGAGAACGGGGCATAAACCACCACGCGGGCCCAGTGTGGATTGGTGGTTATTAACGACTGCTAATGCAGCCGGAACTAACGGCTTTACGCGCCTTCCGAAGCACGGAGGAGCTCGAGATGATAAATTTTTGGTCACCCATCTGATGACCTTTGCAAAAGTCGCGTTAACCACTGCGCCATCGAGCTCCTCATAATTAGGTATTTATACCATACCTATTCTGATCATTCATGACAATACAAATCACTAGGAGTAGACTTAGCTGTGGTATGCCAGCGGCGTATAACCCGACCTATTTGTAATGCACGCCGGAAGCCACGATGCTCTCACCATAATCATACTAATTAATGCAGTTCGGGTTGCATACCAAATGTTTCAAATTACTTTCAGTCCTTTGGTTAGGGAGCGAGAGCGAATAAATTGTCCGGTGGCGGTGGTTAGATAATTATTTAGATTTAATTAATATAGTTATCTCCACAAAAGTTGAGAATTCCGGGTGAAGGGCGCTTTCACCTTTGGTCTTATCATCACTGAACATTAGATGAGATGAAGTCTGTGTAAGTGCTTACCCGTAAGATATTCTTCTCTCAGTGTCTTCTACCGAAATTACTACGGTGAGTGTTCTGAAGAACTTTTTGATCTAATCCCGCCTTCTCCTTTCCTCTCCCGGACTACACGTGCTGGTCTTAGGAACCACCGTCATACTGTACAGACAATCAGTACTCGTACCAAAAAATTTGGCAAGTCGTTCCTCTGTAAGACCATTCGGCTTTGGAATTCTTTGCCGGCGCATGTGTTACCCAGCTCTTATAGTCCCGGGTCTTTTAAGCGGGGCGTGAAACGGCATTTATGCAGGCCGTCATGAATGGGTGCGCTTGATGCCGTGCTTATTCCGCGGTGAGGAGCGCTCTCATTGTTTTGGACTGCATCGGCTGCTTACCATCAGGCAGGATGTGGTCACTATGACGTGTCAATATAAAAAAAATAAGGGCCTTTCTTAAAAATATTTACCTACTAATATATATTTTCAAAGCCTTATTAGCCTATAAACCTTCCCCTACTGGGCTCAGGGGTGCGATTCTTGAACCTTGAGAAGAATCGGCAAAACACTCAGCAAGGTCGTCTTTTTTCTCCCTTGCAGCGTTAATATATTGGAAATTGCCCTATCATAGCAGGACACTTTCCATTATAAATAAACACACATCATATAAAAGACAACCACAACACGTAAAAAAACAAAATAAAACATGTACATAAGTTAGCAAATTTGCATCAGGGAAAAGTTTCAATTTCCACAATGTCATACAGTACCACTACAGTACTCTAGTAAAAGTAAAAAATTGTTTTTCAACGTCAAACTATAGTAAATTATACTAAAAATAAGATAAGTATGCAAGAACAGACCAGCCTCCACAGGCAGCAGCCGTTCACGAGTATGACATATCAATCAGCCACCGCTTTGTTCAACCATATTTTAGGGAAGGTAACGACCCGACACACACGCCACCACTGCAGAGACAATAAAGAGAGCATGACATACTCAAGATACCTGTACTCTAAATAAAAAACTAAATGATTTATTTAACGCAACGATTACCATTACGATACGAAATACGACAACGATATGATTATCAATTACGGTTGCTCCTTCTGTCTTTTACTCAAAGTCACTTATAACAAATTTTTGACGCCAAAAAATGTCGAACGATATCCTAATAACCAAATTTTAAATATTGTAAAAAATATTATATTTAAAATCGTACTTCATAAAATGTTTAAATAATTTTTAACGCAAATTTTGTTGCGAACTAATTACTAAAACACAGATGTTGAAAAAAATGTTTTCAAAAAAAAAAATATTTTTTTTTCAACATTTGTATCTTACTTCATGTTAATTTTCATTTCAAGATCACCGGTGAGATTCAAAAATCGCCTCCCCTCCATTCTCATTTAAATTACACATCGGGAAGTCGGGTGGGTTAATGCGAGTCAGTGTATTTTAGCCACTGATCTTTAATACACCAACAATAGGGAGAACAACTTAACATAACGTAGTTGTCGACGTTGAATAGGACTCCTTTGGCTTACAAAGTAAGAGTAGACAGTGTTGATTAATTTCGACAAGTTGGATTGACCCACGATAGCATAGTTGGTATTGCAACCGACCCGGCATATCATTCAAATCTTTTTAACAATTTGTCTTATTTCAAACTTAAAATACGTTAAAAAGTCTAAATACCTTGACATTTTCCTTGCTTTAGATTTTAATTTGGACATTCGGTGACCCAGCATTGATTATTAAATTGCTGATTAGAAAACTATGTATGTTTACATGACATGAACACTTTGAGCGTCTGAAACTATTTTAAGCGATCGATCCTAGTGAATGCGACAGAGGAGTCAACCGTCTATCGTGAGCGGGCGTGGGCTATAAATTAGTCTTCGTTGGAGCTCTTAAATGTCTGCGGCGTAGGCACCAGTATAACCCGGCTCATTTGGAATGCGCACCGAGCCACCGGTACAGAGGCTCTCTCTCATACCGACATTAATTATGGACATCGCACAGAATACAAAACGACGCTTGTCAACGCCATTTTTGCCACTCCACGGTATGAATTGAAGGCTTTAAAACTGAAAGTCATTGCAGTGTTGATTGCTTACAGTCTGTATGGTTTTTGGGAGGATTTTTTTGGAGAGATTTTGCTGATGGCCTGAGGCAGCCTTTTCACCATTACAGGTTTTTTTGAGGGTGGAAAGAAACTTACTAAACTTCCTCAAGCCGAAGACATGTCATCAAAACACCGTTAGAGAGTTTCTAGAGGGAATGGCATCACGCAAGATACTATTAACTAAATTATATTTCTTTTTTTCTTACAGGTTTTGACTTTTACTAGTACTGTATGACATTGTAAAAAAATTAAACTAGTAAATGAAGTTATTGCAAACTTAAATATTTTATTTATTTATTTTATCTTTTTTGTGTTTTTTTTTACATGTTGTATATTATGTCCTTTATATTTTGTGTTTGTATTTGTGATGGAAAGTGTTTTTTTATGATAGGGCATTTTCCAACAATTTTGACGCTGTAAGGGAGAAAAGTCTTGCCGAGTTTCTTGCCGGTTCTTCTCAGTACAAAGTATCCTGCCCAGAGTAGACTTACGAACCGATGGCATAATGACGTTCACAAGAGCTATTTGTAGCCTAAACCGAATAAATAATTTTAAATTTTGAATCGAATCTTGGCTAATAAATAATGTTCTATCTTTTCTATTTATCTAAGCGTGTCCCTCTTTTCCTACTAGATTCTCCGAGAAGTACAGCCCGAACGAGCATCTTAAGGCTACTCTAGGTAGGCTAGTATCTGATTCCAGTGAAGCTGAATGTGTTATGGAATTTAGACGATGCAACGGGTCGACTGTGGTATCGTGGGGGTACTATGTAGTGCATAGATAAGTTGACTCGTTTGTGGCAAACACAGAAAGACCACGTTACGAAATTCTTTTCGCGGTTAACATAATATTCATTGCTCGATGGCGCAGTGGTTAACGCACCCGGTCTGCGAGTGTTGAGGTAAGCAACATTCTCAAAGGCCGGTCATCGGATGGGTAACCAAAAATTTATCATCTCGAGCTCCTCCGTGCTTCGGAAGGCACGTTAAGCCGTTGATCCCGGCTGCATTAGCAGTCGTTAACAACCACCAATCCGCACTGGGCCCGCGTGGTGGTTCATGGTCCGTTCTCCCTATCCATCCATAGGGAAGGCTCGTGCCCCAGCAGTGGGGACGTAAATGAGATGTTGATGATGATGAAGCTATTAATTCACAATACGTTGTTATATCGATAGCATGGCACGAATTTCGCTATGTAGTCTTTCCGTGTTTGCCACATGCTTTTTTTATAGGAACCATAACATTCTAGATATCATTCTTCAACTGCCAGTATATATATCGTTGAACTTAACCCGGGGAGCGCACAGTAGGGTCTATATGACCAGCGACATTTTTATGCGTGGGTATTTCCCAGAAAATATTGGGTGACGTTGCCGTACTTCTCAGTAGCTGGACCTCTCCTCCTTGTTTCTTACCGCTATTCAGTCGGGTTGCGCTTGCATCGGTGGATATACGTGGCCAAACGACAGAAGGGGTAAATATGACCCAAATATACACTCGGTGTCGTAGTTTTGTGCCATATTTTTAAAACATTTGTCTTTTATTTTAACTTTATTTTCGAGGTTTTTTTTGCGATATTTACGAAATGACCCGAGAAAAACTCGAAAGGCACCGGATTTTAGCCGTTTTATAGGAGTCGGACTCCGAAATCGAAAACATTTAGTCGGAAAACAGTGGCACTAAACAAGACGCGACTAACGACGATAGCGATAATTAACCTTTGAGTGTATTACAGCGAAAAAAGATAGGAAAACCAATCACACTTGTCAAAATTTTGCTACAAGACAGAAGTTGTTTATTTTTGTTACTCTACACATAGGTACTTTTAGTTTTTTTTTTTTTTTTTTTCATGTTTAATAGTTAATTTGTTTAAGTTTACCAAACATCCCTAAAATAGCAAATAAAAATTAGTAGTTGTATTCGAATTACATAATTTTATAATATGGGTCATCTTGGCCTAATCCGACAGTCCGTGTTACAATTTGCCACTGTGCTAACGCCGGGTTAAGTTGAAGATGTAAAAACAAAACATCGTACAAAACGATTTATTATAATAAAAAGCAAAAATCTACCACGTTCTTTGCAATTAAGTGTATTATATTCTATTCTATATATTCATAGTTTACGACTGCATTCATTTCGTAAAAATATTTACGGGTTAATAACATTAGACATTACAATTGCCTGTTCAAGAATCTTTTATTTGTAAATGGCCTCTGCATGTCTTCACAGCACAACACCTAACGCCATCTCTCGACGAGCCAAGTAAAACAAGTATCTAAAAATGTCACACAGATGTCGCTCCCATCACGCTGCTCTACATTTCTTTCGAATAACAATAAAACACTCTTTCTATCAAAATTCAACACAATTAATTAGAATAATACTTTTAAAAAATTATTTATTTATTTATTTATACGTTATTGTTAAAAATTTAGTTTGATTTTACACCATTAGTTCAGCCAAATCGCAATTCAACCAATAGGAACTCTCAGTTTGCGCTAAGCAATTGGCGCGTGTGGTATTATAAGGTGCTCCTTGTCGGCCTCAGCAAATTTTTTTATTAAAAGTGATACGTACAAATTTATAAGGCTTCAGTGCTGTATTATATTTGTGACTGTTGGTTTTAGTTTTGATTTATCAAGGAACGGGTGAGTTTTTTTGCGATAACTTCTTTTTAATGATTTTATAATAGTTTGCTCGAAATCTTAAATAAAATGCTTGTGTTAATAATTTTCAGTGTGTTAAAATTGTATTTAATGAAAGTTAAATATATTTTGAGTTATTTCATTAACTTTGCTATTATTATTAAACCGTTATATCGTATTAAATTAGTTCAATGGTAAAATAAAGATACCTACTATTAAAAATGTAACTAACTGCGTATAATGTTTCTTTGTCTTAAAATATTTGCAATTTTAAGATGTAGAACAGTGTTAATAAATAATTTTCTAATTGCTAAGTACTTACAGTGTTATTATTTTACAACAGTGATTGGTGCTGCCATCTAGCGGAGAAGTAATGAGATAGAGAATGCTTTTATGAAACACGATGCTACTTGTTATGCTTTTCTGTGATGTCATATTAACGCTGCTCAAGAGGTGGCGCTACTGTCTAGTAAATATGTAGAGCTATAATTCTCACAAAATTACATACAAGTTATTGGATAGTCGGCATTTTGTTTATTCCACAAGGGTGAAGCGCTAGGCTTTTATCTCATCTGATGAAGTAAATCTATCTTAAGATAGGGTTGAAGATTAAAACGTATTGCTCACGGTATCCTCAACTGTTTGGGCGAGCGATGGTCAGGTTAAACTTCTTCATGCGCTATTGCTATTGGTTAAGATAATTAAATATAGTATTGATTAAGTGGTCATTTATTTAAGAACAGTAGGCATTTAAGAAACCCGTTAGCCGTATGGCATGGCAGCCAACAGAGATTTCGTCCTATAATATCACGATTACATATTTTTTATAGAAACATTGGCTAACGGCTCTACTCTAACACAGAGCTTCCAATTTTGATAAAATTTTTCGGGATCACTGGTTACGAGTATAAAATTGTTGGTGGTCGTCACAATTGAGAAATAAAAAAAACCATTGCTTGAATAGAATAGAATAGAATATAGAATAGAATAATTAATATTCTATTATAATAAAAATATATTATAATATTATAATAAATGATTATTGCTTAAACTGTGTAGGGAATAAATAGTTATGACATTATTCGTCAATTATTATTTTCATGAGGAGCTCGATGGCGCAGTGGTTAACGCGCCCGGCTGCGAGTGCTGAGGTTAAGCAACTTTCGCAAAGGCCGGTCATCGGATGGGTGACCAAAAATTTATTATCTCGAGCTCCTCCGTGCTTCGGAAGGCACGTTAAGAGGGGGTATAAAGGTAAATCACCAATCGTAGATTTGATTTTAACACTAGAAGATAAACCACGATTTACCCGAAAAAAATATCATAGATACTACAGCATACTTGAAAGGGACTGGCTTAAGCGAAAACATAATATATTAAAATTTTATCGATAAAATAAAATCACAAACTTACGTCTACTTTTCAACTAGAATCAATTTATTTTCAATTTGACGCATATTACTGAGCCAATATTTTAACACATAATATCAAATTATATTACCGAGCGACTGTATTAGCGATTTGAAAAAAAAATGTATATTTTACGAGTAAATAAACTAAAACTAATTCGGCGCTTACGACATTCTTATTCCGTGCAGAACGCTCCAGTCTGTCGCACCTGACCCGAGGTAACAGGCATGTTTTGTTTCATCGATTAGTCGCGATCACTCTGTTGAGACGAGAGGACTGTGTTTCTGTGCTCAGGGCGCCGAGAAAATATTTCGTTAAAATAAGATATTATTATCATAATATTGTTATTATTTCTTTTCATTGGTGATGAATAGTCTCACCTTGAAATATCGACCCTTACGCATTAACTTTAGAGCTCACTATACAATGTATTAGAAGCGCTGAAGCAATGACGGCGACGCGGGTACCGGGTATAGTATATGCAAAACAGAACGATGCTTTTGACCACTCGTATTGGTGGCAGTATGTATAGTAATTTTTTTTCACAGTACATACATAATTAAGTTGAATTAGCTATTCTGGAAGTATTGTATCATACTTGGTATATTACCGTACAAACTTGTGATTTACAATTATTTTGTATTTCAGAACTGCTGCAGCTCGTAAATGTCGTAATATCTCACAAGCCGATGAATGCTATCCGGTCAAACTCGTACGCAAAAATCTCTCATCAACTCTGTTAGTTCGTTACAGTTGTTTAATTTAAAGCTATTCGTATATTTATTTTTATAAAAACCATAGAATGTAAACATAATATTGATTTTTTTATATGTTAACACATGAAAAGTCTGTCGTTGCTGACTGTACAATCCAGCTCGAAGATCTCGTAGATCTCGAAGAGCTCGCAGATGAAATGCCTCGCGATACCTGAAAAATGAATGTAAAAGCTTATTTCTATAAAAATGAACTTGAATTTGGTCCAGAATTATCTTTTCAAATATTTTACTAAATGTAGGTAGCACAGAAATTGGTCTAAAGTTAGTGGGGTCAGATGTGCTACCTGATTTGTATAATGGAATTACTTTACTGTGCTTCATTAGGTCAGGAAAAACACCACAGTCAATACATTCGTTAAATATGCAAGCTAAAACTGAAGCTATTGTCTCAATAACGGATTTAGTGACGTCAACGGAATTACCCCACAAATCAGCAGTCTTTTTTTTTATTAAGAGTGTTAAAAGTTTTAATTATATCTCTAAAATCAATTTTTTGAAAACTAAAATGGTTTTCACTAGGTTTGACATTTTCCTTTAGAACCGCTTCAGCTACAGTGGGGGACGAGTCCAAAGTCTTTGTAGTTGAAACTGGAATATCAGTAAAAAACTTCTCAAATGCCGCAGCAACATCAGCATCAGAAGTTAAGATTTGATTTTCGAAGCTCAATTTGTACTCATTGTTACGACTTTTGACATTTCCAGTTTCACTATTTATAATATTCCATGTCATTTTTATTTTGTTATCACTTAGCTTAATCTTTGAACTCAGGAATTTTGCCTTTGCTAATCGACATACTGTTTTAAATAACTTAGAATATTTTTTGACATACAATTTGAAATCTTCACTGGTGTTATAGTTGCGTTCATCATATAGCTCATAAAGTCGCTTTTTACTTTTGTGGATACCAATTGTATAGCCCATTAGTATAGTAGTAGTATAGCAATTGTTGTAGCCCATTCACTAAAAGTAACAGTACCACTAACCGAGATCATCTTTGGAATAAAAGTTTTATTAAATTCTAAACAATATTTATGAAAGAAATCATTATAAAATTCATTTGGGTTATCATTATATTCTACATAACATAATATTATCATAGAGATTGTTTTGAAGCGTTCTAGACGACCTGCAGTTTTTGGTACAACAGTGATAATCTGTTTCTTCACTTGCTGACACTGATGTGGAAGGCTGACCATTTGGCCACAATGATCAGAGTCTAGTTTATTAATAATGAGTTTACAGAGGTACTAGATCAGTGTATATATTATCGATACAAGTGGCCGAATTGGCAGTTATTCTAGTCGGCTCCAAAAATAAATTATTCAAATTATATGATTGAAATAAATTTTTAATTTTGATAGAACCTGTAGACTTTTCTAACAAATTAATATTAAAATCACCGCAAACAACTATCTTTTTACCTACATTGCGGATTTTATATAATGATTCATCCATTACTTTTTCAAAATAATCATACAATGCTGACGGAGGCCTGTATACACTTAATACAACAAGTCGCTCCAGCTCCGCACAAGCTATTTCTATTGTTTGCTCAACCGAGAGGCTCATTATGTCTTTTCTTTCCTTTAATTTTAACTTCTTATCGACTATAATTAAGGAGCCACCATGAATTGAATTTACTCGACTGAACGAACTACCTACCAAATGATTATTAAAATTGAACATGAACTGATGATCTTTAAGCCAGTGTTCAGTAATACACAGAATATCAACTTTATTATCGTTCATGAACAATGCAATCTCTGGATCTTTGCCCATCATTCCTTGAATGTTTTGGTGAACCATACTGATTGACTGAACATTTTTAATAATTGTAGGTTGAGACGGGCTTTTCTTAGAATTAATTACACATTTATTTAAAATATTACCAAACGTTTTGCAAGAGAATTCCTCTTTTGTCTTATGATTTAATTTAAAATCGTCATTAAAGAAAAGCTTTGTAAAAAAGCTTATTATAAAGTGTCTGATTACATTCAAGACAAAACAGCATGGGTTAAAAATGCTTCAATCACCCCAACAGGTATTTCTAATTTAAAATATTGTTAAGTAATTTTAAACTTGTATAACTTGATAACGGCATATAATTTTGTAAATGTCGTTACTTATATTAAAACTGTGGAGTTTCTTGCGCCCATTCTTCTTCACAACTAAAAAATAGACGTCCTGAATGGGTAGTAGGTAAAAAAAATGTTTGGACGATTCAAAAGTACTTTTCTAAAGTTTATTTGAATACAAAATATTTGACACTTTGACTTTGACTTTGATTACAGAAAGTCTGTTTATCTTAAGTGTAAACAATATTTTAGTTTTTTTTACCATTAAAAAAACAATAAAATTTTTCATTAAATTTCAATAGTAAGTTCTATAAAGATTGTTACATTTTAAGACAAGTTAGAATGAACAGACCTTAAATACATAATTTAATGCAAAAATGTTTTAACTTACCTTATTTCTGTCTGTTCTTTGCAGTACAGGTACAAACCAGGGAACGAATTCTGAAAAAAAAAAATGTAAACCTATGAATCTATGTAAATAAAGCGATAGTTTTGTAATAAAATTAGACTTCTTTTTTTTACATTGTCGACACTCTTTGAAGAAGAGATATAACAGTAAGAGCACTTACACACGAGCAGCACTTTGGTATCAATAGAGGTAACTGTAGCGTCGGATGGTAGGCCTTTGACCTTTAACGTGTCGACAGCAACCGCTGACTGTTGCAGTTACTTCTGTCGATAGCAAAGTGCGACTGAAAGGGATAATATAATCTACATGATACAAAAAATAATCTACATAATACAAAAATGCTTAAAGATTTCATGGCACCTACGCCTTTATAAAATAAAACAATATTAAATATTTAAAGTAGCAATATATAATAAAAATATATGATATCATTACTTACCTTTGCGTATTATTTACCACCAGCAAAGAGTATTTTAGTGTTTCGAAGTACAGCTAGGTGATCCGACTCGCACTTAGCCGGTTTTTATCTGATTATTTTAGGTATACTGTGCGCGATCGCACTAAACACGAGTACACACGAGGGAGCGACCTGCCAATTTGTTGCGTTGGCCGCCACGCCGTACGCACGGACGAAAGCGGGGCGTGAAAGGGGCGCGGGTGGAATCTGTTTTTTTTCTAGGTTTATACGCCCTCTTAAGCAGTTGGTCCCGGCTGCATTGGCAGTCGTTAACAACCACCAATTCGCACTGGGCCCGCGTGGTGGTCTATGGCCCGTTCTCCCTATCCATCCATAGGGAAGGCTCGTGCCCCAGCAGTGGAAACATAAATGAGCTGATTGATGATGATGATGATGAAGATAATTAAATATAGTATTGATTAAGTGGTTATTTATTAAGAACAGTAGGCATTTAAGGAACCCGTTAGCCGTATGACATGGCAGCCAACAGAGATTTCGTCCTATAATATCATGATTACATATTTTTTATAGAAACACTGGCTAACGACTCTACTCTAACACAGAGCTTCCAATTTTGCTAAAATTTTTCGGTATCACCGGTTGCGAGTATGAAGTTGTTGGTGGTCGTCACAATTGAGAAATAAAAAAAACCATTGCTTGAATAAATAGTTATGACATTATTCGTCAAAATTAATATGTGTATCACATACAGTTTAGTTAAGTAGGCTATAGCAATCGTTTTGCTTATGCAAAGATTTTTTTTGGACATAACAGTATTTACAAAAATATGACTAAAAGCTAAATTAGATACACATTTTATAGACGAGTGCCCAACATTGCTAAATTACAACAATGTAGGTAGGGGTAAAGTGGCATCTGTGTTTGACCCAGTAATCTATTGTTTGACACTAGGGATGGATCTTTATTTATTCAATGTTAACGAAACGAGACCGTTCATTAATGTTCATCAGCTATTAGATCGTCTAGTAAACTAGTTGATTTCGTCGACTAGTCGATGTGAGACGATTTACACGTCAGGCGCTGGCGGGACGTCTCCGTAGAAAAGATGAATTTGTAGTAGACATTTTTATTTTATGTGAATTTATTTTATTTGTTTATATTGAAGTTTTATGTGGGTTATTTGGAATAAGGATTTTCTTATGTAGTATAGTAGTTATTTTTTTTAGTTGTTACTTGATACTATTATTTTCTATTGTTATGTTTTGTCTAATTTTATATATTTTTTTGTTTTTTTAATGGTTACTTTAGGACATTTATTATTATGTAATGGAAAATTGTATAATCAGATTGAAATACTTAGTTGATTAAATGTTAATGTAAAATAAAAAAATAAAAAGTTATCTGAAATAAAATTATTAGTTGCTTTAAAATATGTAATTACTTATAAATAATTAATTTGATTTGCATCAACCGTGCAACCAGTCCATCTCTTTCGCACTCGCAAAACTATTATTTTTATTTCTGCAACATTGACGTCGTATGAAGAACGGTATTAGTTTCAGTTTAGCCGTCTACGAATTCGACTGGTTGATAAAGAAACGGTGAACCGTTGAATCGTTAGTTGCACGTCGCCGGTTGATTTAAGAGGAAATACTAAGGTTTACGATTAAATGAAAAGTAGACAAAATCAACGTTTCGTAGTCCCCTGATTCCTCCTCTAAAACTGGACTAAGGTTACTACGAAACGTTGATTTTGTCTCATCATCATCATCATCTCAGCCAAAAAGACGTCCACTGCTGGACAAAGGCCTCCCTCAAGGATATAATTTTGAGGGGAATTTGCCATAATCGCCACGTTTGGCAGACGGGTTGGCGATCGCAGTAAGGTGAGAATAATCACAGAGAGACGCTGCTGCCCATCCTCTGGAATGGTCACCTTCTACGACACCCACGGGAAGAGATGGGGTGGTGCAATTCTTTACCCCCGGCACCACACGGGGTCTACTTTTCATATAATCAGTCGACCTTATTAGTATTTCCTCTTAACTAGTCCGTTCTCAACGCTCATCCACATTTGGTAGGTACCAGTTTTCAGGGTTTTCTGTATCTGGCAGAATTTTGTTGCTCCGTATTTTATTACTTTATCAACGTGTGGGTTTTCAGTTGTTGCATAGGCATAGGTCAAAAAAAACAGTAGATGATTTAATTTCTAATGAATGATTAAGGCGAAGGGTAAGGCACACTAGCGCCACCAATTGATAATTTGACAATTATTAACGGACCGGATCTTTTTATAAACATTGCGTACCGTCCGACAACAGGAAAGCATCCATAGTTTTTATTTAATAATTGTGCACTACTTTTTGTTGCGTGGTTTATTTACAAAACGGGCTATCGCATTTGTTCACAAACAATGACCACTGTTAGTGTTAGCGAATGCATACAAAAACAAACCTAAAAGTAGTGCACAATTATTAAATAACAGATGTTTGCCTAGTGTCGGAAGGTCCGCAATGTTTGAAAAAAAATCCAGTTTAGCAGTTATCAAATTAAATCCATTAGCGGCGCTAGTGTGCCTTACCCTTCGCCTTAAGGGGAAGAGGTGCCGATCATTAGTTCTCGTCAAACACTGGCGCCTTGCAGCGTTTATGACTGGTTTCATTTGGCAAAAGTTACGACATAATTTAAACATCATAGTTTTTGTAAGCGTACTTATTAATGTTTTAACATAAGTACTTTAATATTACACGTCAAATAGTTTCTATTCAATGTGATCAGCAGCACTGAAACTCGATGAACATTCTCAGTGAAAGAAATATAATGAAGTCTCCCATTTTCTTTTATCTTTTCTTCAAAGTGATTGCAAGATTTCTTTCGAATGGAAATGAATTTTATCTGGATGGGAAATAAATGAGGGGAGAATCAGATGAGACTTTAACGCGGAAGATGTTGGAATAAATATTAAATTGGATTGTTAGATAGGTAGTACTATAGAAACAATTAAGTGTTTATCCCTCTGAGCGGTAGCAAATACTACTTAACACTTTCTTATATTACTTAGATTGTATTTTTCATCCCCTAAGCACTTGGAGTATCCAAGAATATAGATTCTTGCTTGCTTCCGTACAGACTTGAAATAATAATAGATTTGATTGATAATAGTTTATTGACACTAAAAATAATCGAAGCCTCAGCACAAGAACGCGGCGCATGGAATTGAGCCCTATGTGATCGGGTGTTAGTGACGTTAGTTGTTGACATTGAATGGGCGTCTTTGGCTTTCAAAGTAAAAAGCGTTGAATAATTTCGGCGGGCTGGTTAGAACCACGATAACTCAATTGGAAGAGCACCTGACCCGGAATGT
This sequence comes from Eudonia mercurella, assembly GCA_963082485.1. Taxonomy (NCBI): domain Eukaryota; kingdom Metazoa; phylum Arthropoda; class Insecta; order Lepidoptera; family Crambidae; genus Eudonia; species Eudonia mercurella. The sequence goes on along the minus strand of OY720040.1, from coordinate 11,258,493 downwards.
CAGAAGGGTGCAGGTTCAAATCCTGCTCGTGGAAATTTTTTCAACATTTGTGTTTTTGTAATTTGTTCGCAACAAAATTTGCGTTAAAAATTATTTGAACATTTATAAATAGCTTGCCTACTTCTTAACTGATCTTTAATATTTGTAAAAATATTATGATCGGGTGTTAGTGACGGTAGTTATTGACATTGAATGGGCGTCTTTGGCTTTCAAAGTAAAAAGTGTTGAATAATTTCGGCGGGCTGGTTAGAACCACGATAGCTCAATTGGAAGAGCACCTGACCCGGAATGTCAGAAGGGTAATTTGTTCGCAACAAAATTTGCGTTAAAAATTATTTGAACATGAATAAACAATAATTAAATAAAAGAATGCATATTTAATGTGAAATGCTGACAAGCGCAATGTACGGTAATTCGCCGTACAAATACCTTATGATTAGATTTTCCTAGATTATCAACATCAGGGGCCTTACGATGTTCTTAAAGCAATATAACTGCAATATAACTTTTTTTTATATTTACGGGTAAGCCTTGATCTCACCTGATGTTAAGTTATGATAAGGCCATTTGGTGGAAGCGCACTTCACCCGGGATCCTCAACTAGTGAGGCACTGGCTATCTTATCTCTAGCTGCCGGAACACAACAATGCTACAAACATTGTTGTTATGGCGACATATTTAGATAAGATGGTGGTAGCTAGCCAGGCGGACAAACAAGTCCTACCACCAACTAAACCGAGTACACAAAGATGTACCCCCGCTGGGAATCGAACCCGGGACCTCTGGGTCTAAACCGGTGGTCTTAACCACTAGACCACAGAGGCGGTTTGGACTAACTAACATAGTAGGTAATATAAGTTAATACTAACAATGTAACAACACATTGAGTTTTGGTCACTTTAGTGAATCAATATTGTACTATATTCTATTCTATTAATTCATGAAAACGCTATTATGAAAACAAGACGCCAGTATATACGCCGCTACACGTGTCTCTTTTTCATAACCACAAAAACACTGCTACAATATTGCTTTAAAAGCTCATATACAGAGTGTTTGGTAATGCATGTATGATCACGAATATGACAGATATATATGCCGGGCATAAGTCGTAGAACCCCGGAAAATTATAAACATACCAGAAAAGCACCATATAGCCGAGATATTAAGGTTGTTTGTTACTAAGTAAAATTGTAAAGTGACAGCCCTAGGTCCAGCTGATACATTGCTCTTGTTCGTTAACCTCATGATCCAAACAAAAAAGAAGTTAAAATATGTCAGGGTTGAACAAAAATAATGTAGGTAGGTAATAAAATAAATTTGAGTTTTTGCATGGAAAAGTAACTCTTCATAAATATGATTTTGCATTAAATATTTATAAAACATTTTTAAAAACAGTGAAAAAATTAAACGTAAACCCGACCCAGCCAGGAATAGAACCTGAGTCTTCCGCAATCCGGGCGGCTGCACTGACCGCTAAGCTACCGGGAAGGCTAAGGTTTAATTTTTTTTACTGTTTTTTATAAATATTTTATAAATATAATTCAGCTTCAGTGCAGCAATTAGCACTTAAAAATAAAAAGTAGAATGATTTTGCATGTTACAACGGTGTTATTTATACTTTGGTTGCATGGCTATGTCCTAAACACATATTACCAAACATCCTGTATTATTAGCCCAGTCTATCGTGTTATTAGTCCATGCTCATGGTTACCCACCTTATTCTGACATTTTCTTGATAGTTCAAATGTCATATTAGGCAAACAAGCAACTAAGATTATAAACGTTTTCAAACAGCAGAATTGAGGCCCTAAACTCTCTTTCTATCTCATCTTAGTAGCCTGCTGTAGTTTCCCTTAAAGTGCTTTTCGAATCTGGAAATACTTAAAATATTTTATTACTAGTGTATATTAGCCATAACTGCTTTACTCTTGGGCAAATGCCTCCCACACTTTTTACTTTTTTCCTAACATCTGTATATCCTGAAGAAACTGCCTCATAAGAGATGCCCACATGACTGTTAAATTAAAGATTTAAAAAAAACGACTATGTTTCGAGACACATGCTTCATCAAGCTTAACGTTCTTTTCTGTTACAGGTAAAGAAAAACAAAAACATGGTAAGTGTAAATACAGATAGGTACATGATTTGAAAATACTTACAACTTCGTAAGGTTTGTTCAGACCAAGATTTAAAAAAATACAATTTAAATGAAACAACTTTTACGGATCTACTCGCGTTTATTTTATTTTACATTATTTAATGTTTATCCTGACGTTTCGGATCCTTTGCAGGGTCCGTGGTCACAGGGAGACTGAGGTGTTGGTCATCTCATAATTAGTTAGTAGCTTGTATCTCTCTCTCTCTCTCTGGGGTCGGCCCCTCATGTCTGAGGATCGTGGTCAGCATCAGGGTTGCATCTGGAGCGGATGATCTGCCTCCACCGGTTTCTGTCCAGCGCGTCTCTTACGACCGTGTAGAATTTGGAGGAAGACGAGTCTTTCACTTGATCGATCCATCTTGTTGGTGAACGACCGCGCGATCTTTTGCCTTCGGTGTTCCCAACCACAAGCAATTTTTCCAAACTTTCGTCGCCTCTGCGCATTGTGTGGCCGAAATATGAAAGAATGCGTTGTTGGCATAAGGTAGACAAGCGAGATTTAATTTGGAGCTGAGTAAGGATCGATGCATTGGTGCGTTTTGCAGTCCAAGGTATTCTTAGCATACGTCTCCAGCACCACATCTCGAATGCATCAACCCTTTGTCTTTCTCGGGCCAGGATTGTCCACGTCTCTACTCCATACAGGAAGATTGGGAATACCAGGGCTCGTATCAATCTGATCTTGGTTTTGATACCAATTCCTCTTTTTTTCCAGATGTTATTTAAACGGGTCATAGCATCTCTTGCCATCCCGATGCGTCTTTTTATCTCGGGGACACAGCTGCCGTCATTGCAGATTTGGGAGCCCAGGTAAATGTAGCGGTCGACGACGTTAATGCCAGGAATGTTACAGGTGACATTTGTTAGCTTTCCGGCTCGATCCACTATCATCACCTTAGTTTTCGCTCTGTTCACTGCGAGACCAATGTTGCCACTTTCTAATTCGAGTCTTTGAAATATCTCACTCATTTCTTCCATAGATGTTGCCAGGAGAACGGTGTCGTCGGCATATCGGAGATTTGATAATCTTTTTCCACCTATAGGGAAACCCTTCTCCCAATTTTCGATGGTCTTCCGAATAATGTACTCTCCATATATGTTAAAAAGTGCAGGGGACAAGATGCAACCCTGTCTTACTCCTTTTTTAGTTTGGAACATATTGGAGCATTCAGTGCCTATCCTGATAAAAGAACGGTTTTCAGTGTACAGACTCTGGATTAAAGCAACGAGGTGTTCAGGAGTTCCCATTTCAAGCAGCACATTCCATAGTCTGTCCCATTGCACGCAGTCAAAGGCTTTTGTGTAGTCAATAAAGCATAGTACCACGGGGCTGTTGAATTCTCTGCTCTTTTCGATGATTTGACGGACATTCAGTATTTGTTCCCGTGTTCCTTTGCCCTTAACGAAACCTGCCTGCTCTTCGGGTATTTGTCGGCTTAAAAAGTAGTTAAGACGTCTATTAATTACATGGAGGAGGATCTTACTTGCATGAGATATTAAAGCTATAGTCCTGTAATTTCCACAGTCTTTTGAAGAGCCTTTCTTATGCAATGGTATGAACACCGATTCTGTCCAGTCTTTTGGCCATCTTCCAGTATTCCAGATGGTATTACATATTTCGGTGATTGCCTTTGTGCCTCTTTGACCTAGGTTTTTTATCATTTCGGCTGTGATGGCATCCTTACCCGGTGATTTCTGACACTTAAGAGCTTTGATGGCATGTTCAACTTCTGATGGTAGGATATCAGGTTCTTTTGTCGACCATGTAATATTAGCGTTATTAGGATCTCTCGTGTCATATAACTCAGAGCAGTAGTTTTTCCAGCGCTCTAACACGTGAGCCACATTTGTAAGTATACGCCCGTCTTTGTCTTCAATGGCACAGGTTCTCGGTTTACGCGTTCCAGTCAATTCTTTAACTTTTTGAAAAAGATATCTGGATTCGTTTTTCAGTGAGTGCTGTTCAAGTTCGAGACAGATTCCGTTGATGTGATTGTCATAATCTTTCCGACAGCGTAGTTGAACTTGGCGGCTCAGTTCTGAATAGCGCTGCTGATCTTCAGTTGAACATATACCTTTCTCCTTTAGTTCACGTCTCTCAAGGATGATTTGAGCCGTCTTAGATGTGATGAAATCTTTCATAACGGGTTTCGCCAGCTTATTATCTCTAGCTGTTTCCTCTATCATTTTTTTTAAATATTCCCATTTACTGTCGCTGTCTGTCATGTCGCTGGGAAAGTCTACCATTCTATGCTCGAAACCTTCTCTGAAGCCACCGATATTAACACTATGCATATTCTGAACTACTTTAGGTTTTTGTATCCTCTTTAGCCGCACTTGAACTGTTGCTACAAGAAGCTGGTGGTCGGAGCCGCAGTCAGCGCCGGGGAAAGTTGTGGCGTTTGTCACTGAGCTTCTCCATCGCGTCCCTATCAGTATGTAGTCAATTTGGTTTCTACATCTGTCGCCAGGGGATATCCAGGTGTATAATCTACGGATGTGATGTTTGAAGCAGGTGTTGGTGATGGTTAAATTTTCTTCACAACAGAACTGTACCAGACGCTCGCCCCTATCATTGCGTTCTCCGATTCCGTGTTTGCCCACTACTCGACGAAGGTGGTCATCGTTTGTGGTATCTCCAACTTTGGCATTAAAGTCCCCTAAGATGATGGTAAATTCACGCTTTGGAAGTCCTTTAAGTGTCGCAGTCAACGTATCGTAAAAGCTCTCCATTTCTTCTTCAGTTGACTGTGCTGTGGGGGCATAAACCTGCACGATGTTAAGCTTGCACGGTACAGTGTTAAGTTTGAGTGTTACTATACGATCGTTAACTGGGTTATATCCCACGACGCACTTGTTCAACGCTCGTGGGACGATGAAGGCCACTCCTCTACTGCTATCGTCTTCTGGGCCCGAAAAATACACTGTACTTCCAAGGTCAGATGTAAAGTGGCCCTGGCCTTTCCAGTGTGTTTCGCTTAGCCCTAGCAGGTGAACGTTCTTCCTCTGCATTTCGTTTTCCACAATTCGCAATTTGCCAGGTTGGTTGAGGCCGCGTACATTCCACGTTCCGATGCGATGTGGATGGCGCATCGACTTGCTGGTGTTAGGTTCGCCAGTAGCTAAATTTCCATGCGGCGCCTGACGAGTCACGAACGCATGGCCGGTAGCACATTTGACACCAACTCTCCCGGGAAGATGGCGCCGGGCGTCAGCCGGATCGCCAGACATACTCTTTACTGTTCTTAGACCTTCCATGCTGACTCTCTTGGGAAAATAGAAGCAGTGGTTTCCCGTTGCCTTCTGCCCCAGACATTTTAGAAGTTATTTAGACCCCAAGGCCGCTGTTGCCTCTACGGGCGGTTGCCCGTCCGGTGATATGGTTATACCGCCATTGCCCGGTCGCCAGAGCCTCGTCCGTTATCTAGCAGGGAGCACCGCGGCGCCCAGTGGACGCCGCCGTCGACTATTCATAACGAACCACCGACGCGCGCAGGTGAGGTTGACTGTTGGGCCGGATAAAGGTGTTATTTCCGATCTCCCCTTACTCCCCTTAGTAGCTTGTATACCCTCATTTAATTTAATCGGGTGCGTTCCGTTTTACGCAGAAAGAGCTTACAGTATCTTTTGGTCTGGCAGTATGGTGTTGGGGCTGGGATTTAATATTTTGTATGATGGGGTCCCAGGCTGGTGGTAGACTCCAACTGTAAGAGAGCCCACTTTGTGGGCTCTCTTACATCGGGCAAACAAAGAGAAGTATAGGAACCCGCGTTAAAGAACATATAGCCGACGTCAAGCATAGGCGCGAAAATAAGTCTGCAGTATGCGAACATTCCCAAGAGGGGCCCAACCATTACATCAGATTTGATAAACTGCAAGTACTCGCTAGAGAACAACGATTCATCCCTAGGATGATACGCGAGGCTATTGAAATTAAAAAACATCCTAATTTTAATAGAGAAGATGGTTGGAGTCTACCACCAGCCTGGGACCCCATCATACAAAATATTAAATCCCAGCCCCAACACCATACTGCCAGACCAAAAGATACTGTAAGCTCTTTCTGCGTAAAACGGAACGCACCCGATTAAATTAAATGAGGGTATACAAGCTACTAACTAATTATGAGATGACCAACACCTCAGTCTCCCTGTGACCACGGACCCTGCAAAGGATCCGAAACGTCAGGATAAACATTAAATAATGTAAAATAAAATAAACGCGAGTAGATCCGTAAAAGTTGTTTCATTTAAATGTGTAGTGTTCGCGTAAACTTTAGAAAACAATAAAATACAATTTTCTATGTTCTAGTACGGTTTCGTGAACTACGCATTGGAGTTGCTCGTGATGAAGACGTTCGGAGAAGAAACATGGGAGACCATCAAGTAATAATTATTTTATTTTACGTAACCGCATAAAGTCGATAAGATTTTTTTTAAATTTAACCTGCAAATCCTATGTATAAGCAAATATCAAATTCAATTTTATTTATTCAAAGTTAACTTATATAAATATATTTTGAACTTCAAATCTAAGCCATAACTTTGTAAACCCTACGGTGGAGACCTTGTACCGAGAATATTCTCTACCTGGCTTATAACTGATTCATACCTGATGATAAAAGAAAAAACTTGATAGGTAGCTAAAAATAAAAGCGCACTTCTCTCGAAAGCCCTAAACACTGAACTATGACATCGAATGTATGATAGCTAGTGTTTGAGGGCGTCCGCAGCGTTAAGCGGGAGCAAATCGCGATTGCCCGCTGCAGACAAATATAATGGTATTGAAGCTGTGATGTGTCAAAGTGCATATCAGTGATCCGTTCTGCGAGCTGACGAACGTGCCCCGTCGACCGCGCTGCGTGCGACGGGCGACCCGCCTCACGTAGCTGTACGCCCGCTTGACGCAGCGGACGCCCTCAAGCATTCGATGTCATACTTCAGTGTTTAGAGCTTCCAAGAGAAGAATAAGCTCTTTTATTTTTCAGCTAACTATCAAGTTTTTTTTTATCATAAGGTATGAAACAGATTCAAGTCAGGTACAGGGTATTCTTAAAGCTTCTAAGCTTAGGCCGGTTGTACTTTGGATGTGTTTTTGACTGGTACGAACATCTCCGAGCACACACGATACATCCTGATCCTCCGAATACTATGGTACCAGGCACACTAAGTGCGAGCTGGTGGTGCGTGTACAAGAGAATCATAAAGTTTTACTACTTTCTTGACTGAGGTTGAAAATTCCTAGGACAAAAAGATTTAATGTTATACATTTAAGTTTTACTATTTCAGAAAAAAGGCGGAGGTGTCTATGGAGGGATCCTTTCTAGTAAGGCAGATTTATGAAGACGAAATAACCTACAACCTTATTACAGCGGCAGTGGAGGTGCTACGTAAGTTTCATTTAACACATTTTCATTTCATTTTATTTGATAAGTTTAACAGATGATTCATTAGCTGATTAGGAGTAATCTATGGAACAGTAAAACATTAATTACTGAAGGTTTCGTTTATTTATTTGTTTCTCAATTTATTGGAACATCAACAGAAAAATTTATATGACATAATAAACCAAAATGTAGGAGCAAATGAAACAGAAAAATTAAACAAAATTGATTAAATAAAAAAATACAATTACTTTTGGTAACTTACTTTCCACAATGTAAAGAGACTTAAAAACTAAGCGTATATTTTTATTATTTTTCTACAAAGACATACTCATCATTCTTAAATGATAGTACATTAAAAAACCATAATTACATAAAGTTTTCTTCAGTGCCATTAATTTCTTTGCAATTATAAAAAAAATATCAGTCAAAAATGTTATGATTACAGAAATTCCCGCTGATTCGATTCTGGAGCTCTTTGGGAAGACTTTCTTCGAGTTTTGCCAAGACTCTGGGTACGACAAGATTCTTCAAGTGCTTGGAGCCACTCCGCGTGATTTCTTGCAGGTATCATGCAAACATTTCCTAACGTACCTACATATTATAATTTGTTTACTGTTTAGTCATCAAATAATACATAATTATTCACCCACCATCCTCAACTACTGAGCAACTGGCTAATTACATCACTGGCGGAGCAAAATTTGCTACTAACGATGGTGTTCTGCTATCAGAACAGATCTAGATAACGTGGTGGTGGCTTCCCAGGAGAACTTAGATCAAGCTCTACCACCAACCAAGCCTGGGACTTCGAATAGGTCTGAGCGACCAGTTTATCCAAACCACTGGGTCTAAAGGAATAGGTAGGGAGTTCACATTTGCAATTCAATCGATCTTTACATGACATGACACGGGAGCTTAGTTTTTTATAATGGAGAATATGCCTTCAACCTACCAATGCACCCGAGAAGACGAGAGGGCTATCCGGGTACACTATAAGCAATTCCTTTTTTATGCTAGGGACCACACATTGCCAAGTAACACTAAGTCCGGGGAAACGCGGATGATTATGTGTAGCTCTCCCCCATTTTCAGTGATTTGGGAGAAGTAGGGCATACACACTAAAAAACCCTAGCACACCCCCTCGCTTGCCGCCAAGGTAATCCGGGACCACCAGTTGGACAATCTCCAGATGTTCACCGTTCCCCAGCAGCGGCTCGCCAGAGGGAACCAGAGGAGCCTAGCAACTTAATACAGCCTTCATTGCCATAGTGATCCTCGTATCATTTCAGAATCTGGATGGCTTGCATGACCACCTCGGGACGCTGTACCCTGGAATGCGCTCACCATCGTTCCGCTGCACGGAGAGACCTGAAGATGGTGCCTTGGTTCTCCACTACTATTCTGATAGACCTGGATTGGAGCATATCGTCATTGGTATTGTGAAGGTGAGCTGACATTTGGAAGCTTGAACGATTGTAGACGCATTTTAAACTGTTACTCAAATCTATTCAATTCAAGTCAATTCTTTATTGATCTCCAAAAAGTTTTTACAATATTGGTTAGATAGAACTTTATGGACCCGGATTGGGCACGATAATATTTTGAGAGGAAATAATATTCAATAGAACCTTATTTTTAATTAAAACTAGTGTTTAAGACACACACATACACCTTCATAATTACCATAGTAACCGTTATGCTGAAACTTGTGAGTACCTTCACCTGACTCCAAGCACTCCAAAATTATGATTTAGTTTGCTGCAAACAATTTAACTCTTCATACAATGATTACATACGGGAGTGAGACGTGGTCCTTTACTATGGGTCTCATAAGAAGGCTCAAGGTCACCCAGCGAGCAATGGAGAGAGCGATGCTCGGTATTTCCTTGCGCGATAGAATCAGAAATGATGAAATCCGCAGGAGAACTAAAACAACTGACATCGCTCGGAGGATTGCTCAGCTGAAGTGGCAGTGGGCGGGACACATAGCGCGGAGAACCGATGGCCGTTGGGGCGGAAAGGTTCTCGATTGGCGACCACGCACCGGACGACGTTCCGTAGGCAGGCCCCCTACAAGGTGGACCGACGATCTGGTCAAGGTCGCGGGAAGCCGCTGGATGCGGGCAGCGCAGGACCGATCGGTGTGGCGATCCTTGGGGGAGGCCTATGCCCAGCAGTGGGCGTCATATGGCTGATGATGATGATGATGATGATGACAATGGAATAACCGCCTCTGTGGTCTAGTGGTTAAGACCACCGGTTTAGACCCAGAGGTCCCGGGTTCGATTCCCAGCGGGGGGTACGTTTGTGTACTCGGTTTGGTTGGTGGTAGGACTTGTTTGTCCGCCTGGCTAGTTACCACCATCTTATCTAAATATGTCGCCATAACATCAATGTTTGTAGCATTGTTGTGTTCCGGCAGCTAGAGATAAGATAGCCAGTGCCTCACTAGTTGAGGATCCCGGGTGAAGTGCGCTTCCACCAAATGGCCTTATCATCACTTAACATCAGGTGAGATCAAGGCACTGTGCTTAACCGTAAATATAAAAAAAAAATAAGAGTCAAAAGTGTAACATTTTAATGCTTCTGACTGTACCTACCTCATATGATACAGCAAGTGTCCTTAGGCTGCGGTAAACGCTTATCATCAGGAATATCTTAAGCTTGTTTGCTCAATCAGTCGACTTAAAATACATAATACCAATTTGTATTTCCTTCAGAAAGACAAATGCATGATAATAGGTATATCTATTCTTTGAAGACCAAATGCGTATTCTGTGGAATGGCCATCTATGCATGAAAACATCAATTAAGTTTGATACTTTCCATTGACGGTCTATGTGCGATCAATAGAAATAAAATCTCCTTCATCATTTGCAGACGGTAGCCAGCAAGCTTCATAACACTGAGGTGAAGGTGGAAATCCTGAAGACCAAGGAGGAATGTGACCACGTGCAGTTCCTCATCACGGAGACGTCTACTTCTGGGAGGGTGTCGGTGCCGGAGATAGCTGAGATTGAAACTTTGTCCTTGGGTAATAATTGACTAAATTATATGAATGTCATTTATAAACGCAAATCCATATCAAGACTCTATGATCGTTTCGTTAATCATCAAGTACTTAAGTACGAGTTTAATATTGAAAATATTGTGTCATTTAATTAAACTTATCAAATAACAATAACAAGCTAGAAAAGGTTTTATTGACCTAAAAATATTTATTTATTAAATTAAAATATTTAGGTACATAATTGTAGATGACCCGAAAAATACACTCACACAAGTTAAAGTCTTGCAAAATATCAAAAAAATCATACAAACCTTAGTAATAATTTTTGAGAAAACACATGACCTTGGAGTACGATATCTCTATTCTCAAAAGGCGTAGAGGGGACAGAGTGGCTACCACTAAACGAACACACTCTCAGTTTGACCAATGTCAATATGGCTATCTGTCTTCGACTTTTATAAAAGTCGAAAAATAAGAGCCTAAAAATCTATCCATTGACCTTACGTAAATGCAGACAAAAATTATCAACATGGCTAAAGTCCTTGGAATATGATGAGATCGAACGACTACTCAAAAGTGACACCTGACACACACGCACATACACACACACCCTCTCACACACACACATACACACCCCTGTTTGTACAGACGGCCTTTCGAGGACTATGGTTTTATATCACCCATCCGAGGACTCTCTCAAAAACTATGTTAATGACGTTGTATTGCTTTTTTAATACGATGGAAAGAAACAGAACATACATTGCTAATTGACAAGTCTATTCTTGTAGCGTTATCGCAGCATTTTGTTTATTAACTTTCGTTGACCAATGCGGGGACCTAAAATACACTGCCAACGCTTGTGGAGACATCTTTCCGAGGACGTTTGTGTTAACCTTTCGAGGACCCAATCGCCGGACTAGACATGACAATCCGAGGCCTCATTTCACACACTTTCTCTTGAGCCCAGTACAGTGCGAGGACCTTGTGTTAGACTTTACACAAACTATGTGAGGACGTTTTCCCGAGTCCCGCGTATACAATACGAGGACCACTAATGTGTAAAAATAACATGTTTGAAGTACCATCTAAGAACCTTTATTTTTTAATGCTCCAACACAGTATTTTCACTATTGGCTGACAAAATGACCAATCCCGAATAATTTGTTGCGTGGAAGTGTAGGCCTTTGTTTATCAAAGAAACCTAGCGATGCTTGTGACTAAAGTCGCACGCATCGCAGTAGCCGCAGATTGCACACAAGACTCCAATACGGTGCGGACGTATTACAGCAGTCTACGGGTAGCTTCTTGTGATAATTTATTATGATTCCTATTTCACTTACGTAATATATGATTTTATATTAAAAATATTATAATACATTTAAATCTTAAAGGTTTAGTGAACATTGTAATAACAATGTAACATTTAATAGTAAAAAGCTTAGATTTATTTTCTCTGATCTATTTATGCAAGTAGGGATTAGTCATACCTAGTCAGGACTTGTAATTGTAAGGATTAAGTAGTTTCGACTTGGCGCGGCGAAGTTTACAATAACTCGCGTTGGGGTATATGTGAACTGCTATTTTCGTATTGAGACCAAAATATTTGATTGTGTTAAAGAGGCGAAATGCACAATCTCTGACTTCAGTGATCGTAAATTTTTTTTTTAAATATTACGTGGAAGTTTTATTATAAATTATCCTATTTATATTTATGGTATTAAATTAAGAATGCGCCACCGCGATAAATTGTACCCCCGCTGGGAATCAAACTAAGACTTCTGGGTCTGAGACCGGTGGTCTTATCACTAGACCACAGAGGCGGTAAAACTGGTGGTAGAATTGTCATAAAAAATATTAAAATATTTAAGAATTTTTACCGCACCTGTGGTCTAGTGGTAAGAACTCAAACCCAGAGGTCCCTAGTTCGATTCCCAGCGGGGGTACAAATTGTGCTCGGTTTAGTCGGTGGGTAGGGCTTGTTCTAATTCCGCCTGGCTAGCTACCACCATCTTATCTAAATATGTCGCCATAACAACCATGTTATCAACATTGTTGTGTTCCGGCAGTTAGAAGTTCTGGCAGGTTCTGGTAGGTAGTTAGTTAGTAGTTACTCTAAGTAATGGCTACTTATAAAAAAAAGTCACTTATGGATAAAATGTTTAAATAATTTTTAATGCAAATTTTGTTGCGAACAAATTACAAAAAACTTATGGATAATTAAAATTTGCCCGTGACTCCATTCGTAAGAGCTATAAAAATGATTATAAAGGATATTAAATATTTTGTTTACCTTAAGAAGTTCGTATACACCACTATGAATGGTGGTGGTGTGAGAACACAATACCACAGAGAAGTTAAACTGTGTCTATGATCTGACCCAACTGATTTAGATGTAACACCGTATTTTTTTAGATAATTATGCTTTCTAACAAAGAAAACTGAATCAAAATCTGTTGAGCGGTTTGTGTGTGATAAAGTACCTAACAAACAAATAGACAGACGGACAAACAAAAATTCTAAGATTTAAAAAAATATATATTTAGGGTATGTTTTTTTTTGGAGAGTTTGCTGATGGCATTTTCAGCTTCACCGGGCTTTTTTTTCAGGGGCGGCGAGAAACGTAAAGGGTTCCTCAAGCCGTGTGAAACTTATCACCTTCTGAGGTTTTCTAGAGGTAACGGCATCACGCACTAGTGGCTGTCCCCGTGCCCTACTAGATTCTTCGAGGGGTTCGGATCGGATCGGGGGGATCAACCCGAGGGCGCTTCTAAAGGCTCGGACCTCGGCTCGGGTTGACCGGGTCGTGGTGGTGGGGAGAAGCGTATATGAACCGGCTCGTCGTACCCTTGTTCTACGAATACGGTGTCTTGGGCCTAAGTTAGTGTGTATGTTTAGTGTATTCTGTAAATGTGTAGTGGCATTTAGAGGATCGGGCGGGGGGGTTCGCAACTTATATACTTTATTTCTTCTTTTATATGCAGTTACATTTAAATAAATAAAAAGTAAATATGGTAAGAAGAAAGACAAAGTGTTGAAAAAATTCCACGAGTGGGATTCGAACCCGTACCCCATGACTCTCTGTTCAATGAGCTCTATTCAATGTCGACAACTACGTCATCAACATCCGATCTTAATATTTTTACAAATATTGAAAGATCAGTTAAGAATTGGGCAAGCTATATTTACGATTCTTTACATATAATTTTACGCAAATAGCAACGAGCAAACAAATTAGAATTTGAAAAATACGAAGTGTTGAAAAACAATCCACAAGCGGGATTCGAACCCGCACCCATGCCAGGTCAGGTGCACTGCCAACTATGCAATCGTGGCTCAATCACAACAATATTTCGCAAATATGCGTAAAATAATATGTAAATTATCATAAATATAGCTTGCCTAATTCTTAACTGATCTTTCAATATTTGTAAAAATATTATCATCGGATGTTGATGACGTAGTAGTGGTCGACATTGAATAGAGCTCCTTTGGCTTATAAAGTAAAAGTAGATAGTGTTGATTAATTTCGGCGAGTTGGATTGAGCCACGATAGCGTAGTTGGTAGTACACATGACTCGTCATGTCATGGGGTGCGGGTTCGAATCCCGCTCGTGGATTTTTTTCAACACGTTGTTTTTTTTCAATTACTTATACATTTTTGTTTTTGTTATGATAATGTTTGATCACATATTTTACTATACAGTTACATTTTATTATACAGTTACTATTCTTCGTATTCAACACAATAACCAATCACAATATTTGTACTGTTTGTCACTGAGGAGTTCTATGGGGCATTCCAGTAATCCACGACCCTTTGTCCACTGATTGGTACCTAACCAACTACTATTCTTTGTATTCAAAACATTAATTAATCATAACATGTGTACTGTTCTTTATTGAGGAGTTCCATAGAGTATCTCTGTAGTTCACAATCCTTTATCTACTGATAGGTACCTTACCAGCTATTTTCTTTTGTATTCAATACAATAACTAACCACAATATGTGTACTATTGATAACTAAAGAGTTATATGTAGTATCTCAGTAATCCTCGACCCTTCGTCCACTGATAGGTACCTAACCAACTATTTTTCTTCGTATTCAACACAATAACCAATCACAATATGTTTACTGTTTGTCACTGAGGAGTTCTGTGAGGCATTTCAGTAATCCACGACCCTTTGTCCACTGCTATGTACCTAACTAACTATTATTCTTTGTATTCAATACAATAACTAATCATAATATATGTACTGTTCTTTATTGAGGAGTTCCATAGAGTATCTCTGTAGTTCACGATCTTTTGTCTACTGATAGGTACCTAACCAGCTATTTTTTTTTGTATTCAATACAATAACTAACCACAATATGTGTACTGTTGATAACTAAAGAGTTCTATATGGTATCTCAGTAATCCACGACCCTTCGTCCACTGATAGGTACCTAACCAACTACTTTTCTTCGTATTCAACACAATAACCAATCACAATATGTGAACTGTTCGTCATTCAGGAGATCCATAGGATATCTCCGAAGTCTGTGATGTTTGATTATTGATGGGTACCTAACCAGCTAGTTTATTTCGTATTGCATATTAAAAAGCTTGTTTTTAAAAAGGTTTTTTTATTTTTTAAAGTTTATTTTTACTTTTTTAATATTTTAGTTTTCTCTATGTTTAGCTAGTGCTAAACTATTTTTTTCTAAGAAGCAATGTCGTTTGTGGATATCGCTTTCATTAGCAATCTTTTCCTGTCGCTTCAATTTCGCCTTCTCTAAACGTCTCTTTCTTTGTGTAGTAGTTTCTTTTTTGTTCATGTTGTTCCCACGAGTATAGGACAAAAACGGCCCATCCCCAGAGGTCCATTGTAGGGGGTAGGTATAAGGGCTTCAGTACAACAGGGTTCGACCTGGTACCCTGAGGCGCAACGTTAGCAATATGACATGTTTATACACCCTCATACCATTCAGCCCTCGGCACGTGCTCACCTTAGCATTGGGTCATCCATCTAATCCATCAAATTTATTTATTTTTATTGATTTAAACATTTGCAACATATAAAGTAACAGCAAATATTACATGGCGGACTTAATGCCTGAGTCATTCTCTACCAGACAACTTTAGGGTGATGCAGAGATAACATTGGTAGGTTCAACAAGATATATTATAAATAATTTAAATGTAAGTATATAACACATGCATAAATATTGTATATACATAAACATATAATTACGTGCATTGTAAATACGTAAACTACAATAAATAAACATACATAAAATACATAAGTAGTTCTAATAGGACGTTATTAAGATGATTCTGCCATGATTTTATCAAACAAGAGCTCGCGGACTTTCTTTATGTAGCCATCCTGATTTCGAGAGGCAGCGCGTTCTACAGGAGAATGGATTGAAAAAAAACAATGAACAAAACCAGATGTATGAGAGGGACAGAAATAAAGATGATTATTTGAGGACCGGAGATTTTTACTCTGAAAGGAGCAAAGAAGCATCTAATCAAAGACAGAATCCACATTCATAACAAACGGAACGAACGAACGAACGAACTTATTTTCCAGAGCCTATGGTTATCTTCCAGCTCCATCATCATACCCTGGTTACCATCTAGCACCAAAGTATTCGTCAAGATGAATCATACGAGCCCAAACTTGATGGGGTTGTGTCGTTTAATTACCGAGTTCCTGTGTCCATTTTCTAGCTCCATTATCAGACCCTGGTTACAATATATTGTAACCAGGTGCTATAGCACCAAAGTACTCGTCAAGACGAACCATACGAGCCCAAACTCGATGGGGTTGTGTCGTTTAATTACCGAGTTCCTATGGCCATCTTCCAGCTCCATCATCAAACTCTGGTTACCATCTAGCACCAAAGTACTCATCAAGACGGATCAAACGAGTCCAAACTCGATGGGGTTGCGTCGTTTAACTACCGAGTTCCTATGGCTACCTTTCGGTTCCATCATCAAACCCTGGTTACCATCTTGCACCAAAGTACTCGTCAAGACGAATTATACGAACCCAAACTCGATGGGGTTGTGTCGTTTAATTACCGAGTTCCTGTGGGTATCTTGTAGCTCCATCATCAGACCCTGGTTACCATTTAGCACCAAAGTACTCGTCAAGACGAACCATACGAACCCAAACTCGATGGGGTTGTGTCGTTTAATTACCGAGTTCCTATGGCCATCTTCCAGCTCCATCATCAGACCCTAGTTACCATTTAGCACCAAAGTTCTCGTCAAGACGAATCTAATGAGTCCAAACTCGATGGGGTTGTGTCATTTAACAACCAAGTTCCTATGGCCACCTTCCGGTTTCATCATCAGATCAGCTTCATGTATTAATAATTTTGCATTTTTATCCGATTTACATATGCATGCAAAATTTTAGCTCAATCAGTAACCGGGAAGTGGATCATATTTAACCTGCAAGATTTGATTACAGACACCGGAACAGGTGAATGAAACTAAATAAAAGCTTGTAAAAATGCAACCATCTCGGGAAAAATATCTAGCGATCAAAAAAAAATCATCCAAATTGGTGCATAAATGACGGAGATATGCGCGAACAAACACATAAAAAAACATATAGGTAGGTACAACCGAATTGATAACCTCCTAAATTGTGTTATGAAAATCAGGAACAACGACGGTACTACAACAACCCAAATCTAGGACAATATAGAAAAAGTTCGTTTTTCTATATGATGACCTCGGAGATGGTGACATCAGAGACCGGCGTGCGAGCCACTCGAATAGGGAGGTCTTTGAGAATGAAGGTTGCATTAAAAGTTATGATCATCTATTTAAAAAATACTTACTTTGCTTACATTCTTTGTTCTTACAAAACGAGGACGGAAAAACAACACTCTTTGATAACGACGTGAAAATCTTTCCATATGAGGACCTAAATACACTTTGTCAGATACTGATACTAATCCGAGGTCTTGAGTGTAAAATTTACACATTAGTCCTCAGACAGTACAACATACATGACTCATGTGTATAGCAAGTGTGTATAAATCGATAGTGGCGCCGCCTGGTGTTCACACTCTGTCGGGGTGTGTACAGAAATTTCCAAGACCAATCCGAGGATTTCTTGACTTTTCTTTATTAAGTATATAGAAAGGTTCAAAATCGCACGTAGAGTACGATGCAGTAGTCAAGTCAAACCGAGGACTCGCAAAAAAGTCCTCGGATTGAAAACGTCCTCGGATGTTCCTTGTGTATTCAGGCCTACGTCCTCGTATGGTACTTAAAACAAACACACATCCCCACACACACACACACACCCCCACACACACACACACCCCCTCCCTCACCCTCACACACACACACACACATACCCTCTCACACCCTCTCACTCACTCATACACACCCTCACAATCACACACACACTCAATTCAATATATAGTTTAGTTTAAGTCCTGTTTAAATAGGTACTTCGTATAATATGTACCGCAAATAAAAATGTATTTAAGGAAGAGCGACTCCTTTTTGGTACAGGGGCACTATGCACCCAATAGGAGGAGTCAATCACTGCCTCTTGTAAAACAATTTTTGGTACAGAAATAAATGATTTCGATTTTGATAATGTAATCAGCTGGTACAATAATATTATGTACCTACTAGCGTCCTGCCCCGGCTTCGCACGGGTGTACTTTAATTTTTAAACATTTTCTTTAATACAGCCTATGTTACTCAGTGCTAATGTAGCATTCTAACGGTGAAAGAATTTTTTAAATCAGTTCAGTAATTTTTGAGTTTATTTGTTCCAAACATACATACAAAAATACAAAGCTTTCCTCTTTATTATATTAGTATAGATTTTATCTATCTGTATTTCTTTACCTTACTTTTTCTCGAAAATACGAAGTAATGTTTTTTGAAAACTAGCTCCTAAACTACACATGCTAGAACTAATACTAGCTACAATTTTTTTTTGTGTCGGTTGTACAGACGCTAGTTTGCACAACCTATCCAAAACTGTCAAATTTCTTTAATACATTTTTAACCTTATAACATAGACATAAAATTCAAAGTCTATTGAGGTTTGACAATTTGTGGTAGGTAGACGTGTAGGCACTTGAAATAACCGTACAACCCAACCATTTGTTATCACCAGAACCGAAAGTGAGTCCAGCAACCTTCTGCCGAGTGTTCCCTTTCCACCTCATGTTTGACCGGGAGCTCAACATCGTCCAAGCTGGACGCACCGTCTCCCGTCTGCTGCCGAGAGTTACAAGGCCAGGATGCAAGATCACCGATGTTTTGGATACCGTGAGTGTTTGTTACATTAAAATAAATACATTACCACTTTTGAACAATTATTAACGCTCTAAATTGCACCTAACATCTCATCTCTGCGCTACACTACGGTTGACTGGTAAATAATGCCTCAGGCGTTAAGTCCGCCATGTAATTTAATGTTGTAAAAGTTTAAAATAAATAAATAGTTTTTGTTTTGTTTTCTATTACAAAAACAGTCCGAGAAATTGAACCACAAATACTCTTTTTTGGTCTGTTTTCAAATTAGGAAGGTCGATTGCAGTATTGCTCGTAAGCACCAATATTTGACAATCTTAATTGACCTTTATGATCGAAACCCTGATAACATTTGCGGCCCGCCACAATGGTCCCTTTGGACACATCTCTCTACGAGACGCTAAGCCCCTCTGGTGTGCCCCCTGGTGTGGGAGCGGCCGCCTCTACACCTTGAAGAGTTGTTTGCGAGAAATGTAAGAAGGATGGTATTCCTCACTCCCGCTCTCTGATGCTCGTGCAGCCTACCTAGTTTTTGAATTAATCACACTGCACCCATCAGTTATACTATTAACAATCCAAGTTTTTCTAGGTACGGCCTCATTTGGAGATGACATTTGCAAATGTGTTGTCCCACATCAACACTGTTTATGTGCTGAAGACCAAGCCTGAAGAGATGACGGTCACCGACCCTCATGAGGAGATAGCTTCTCTACGCCTAAAGGTAACTACGACTTTTTATGTTTATCGCTAAAGTTTATTATCTCGAGCTCCTTCGTGCTTCAACAAGCACGTTAAGCCGTTGGTCCCAGCTGCATTAGAAGTTGTTAACAACCACCGCACTGCACAAGACCCACGTGGTTTATGGCTGTTCTGTTCTCCTTGTGGTATTTACAATCATAGGAAAACTTGTACCGAAAATGAGCTGCTGCCGATGTTGAAAGTTACCACACTACATTGGGGACGTCGCGTGTGCGAACTCTACAGTGGTATATCTTGTTACGTATGCAACAGATGTTACTCTTATAGTAACTATCTATCTAATTCAAACCGAGAAGTTAACGCCCTCCAAGGTGAATGCGTGAAGTCCCGATCAAGAGGAAGCTATCCCAAAGCATCCCCAAGTAAATATAAATATTGGGCCATGGCGCAATCAAAAATATGCCTAGAATGAACAATGGATGAATATGGACTGTAGTTTATTTTGACGAAAATAGTAAACTGAAATTAAAATTAAGAAGAATCTTTGATAATGTTTTTTTTTCAGGGTCAAATGCTTTACATACCGGATAGTGACGTAGTGGTGTTCCAGTGCTACCCAAGCGTAACCAACTTAGATGATCTAACTCGGTATGTATTGCTAAATTATTGTAAAAAAAACACTTATCATTAATCTTATTTCCAGATATATCGCATGGTATTTGACAATGATTTTTACCACGACATGCAATGAATTGGCATCGAATCAATTTGATGGTACATTACGATAAAGCTCAAAATTGAAGAAACTGTCAGTATCAAATCTTACTGGACTTTATCAGTAAATTTTTGAGTAACATAGTAGCAGTGTGTAAAACGAGACGCGTATATGTATGCCGTACACACATCTCGCTTTCACAATTGCAATAATACTGGTTTAAGACCTCATGATAAGGCCCCAAACACAAAATAAAACAGCTTCGCTCCGACTGTTCCGAGATTCGTGTACGTGAAAGGTTCTATGTGTGCATTACTCGAACGCGGAATGCTTACCTTCTGTTGGTCTCTTCAATTTGTGCCCCAGACTTACCAGCAGTCACCGTACTACGCTGACGTAGTTAAATATTTCACTTATTCTTCCCATATGCTACTCCATTTGTGCAAAAACTCTTTGACGAAGCTTGTATTTTAATCCTCATATTTGTTATTTTTTTTTTCTATTATTTGTTTCCACTTCACCCCATTTCATTAAGTGCCTTCTACTGATTTCAGCCGCGGTCTCTGCATCTCCGACATACCGTTGCACGACGCAACCCGCGACCTGGTTCTCATGTCGGAGCAGTTCGAAGCTGACTACAAATTGACGCAGAATCTGGAGGTCCTCACTGATAAGCTGCAGCAGACATTCCGGGAGTTGGACTCGGAGAAGCAAAAGACCGATAGGTATAGATAGATTTTCTTATTAAGCTACGACATAGACTCTTTCCAAGACAAAAAAAAGGTAGATAACGCCAAGACTTCGTTTGATATCTTCAAACAACTGTGATTTAAATCGACTAATAAGTTGGACAGTTTGGTACTGTCTAAGGAGGTTCGAAATTTGTAATCTTGACTATTTAAAAAAAAATTGGCATTAAAGAGTTTGCGTTACAACAGATCTAATGCTTGAATTGCTTTTCTATATAACAAGCCATTAAATTATGTCTCAAATCATCAGTAACTCATTATTAAAAGGTATTAGGTAGTACAATAATTAGTACTCGTATGACTAACACCTTCATACCGTTACCATCGTCCCAATGATATTTTCAATAAGCAACAATCATTTTTGCATAATTTTCAAAGGATTTTTAAAGAAGTACAACGATTTTTTACCAATTCCAAGTGTGTTCTGTAACCGTTTTTACTATCGTAGTATTTGGAGACTATCACAATTTATTAATATCACATAACCAGCTCGGCTTTATCCTCACTGCTGGGAAACGACTCATGAGCCTTCCTATGGATGGTAACCACAGAGAGGCCATAAACAACCACTGTATTTGAACTGATCGATTCTGTATCCTGCTTCTTCCTAATTCTTTACAGGCTGCTGTACTCAGTGCTGCCTATAAGTGTGGCCACTGAACTCCGCCATCGCCGTCCAGTTCAGGCTCGCAGATACGATCCGGTCACCCTTCTCTTCAGCGGTATAGTAGGCTTTGCCAACTACTGTGCGAGGCACACTGACCACAAGGGTGCCATGAAGATAGTGAGGATGCTTAACGATTTGTACACGGCGTTCGATGTGCTCACTGACCCGAAGAGGAACCCTAATGTGTACAAGGTATGTTTGTGATCTTATTTGAAGTTTTAGTGTGGCAGTGTATTCGACAGGAATCAGCGATCGATACTTTTTTCTTTTAATCATTAACCTGACGTCTGCTGTGAATACAGACACAATAGAATTTTATCTGTTTTTAGGACGGATCTGGCACTTAGCAGACGAAATATCAACTAGGTAGTTTAATTTGTAAGCATTTTTAGACAAAAAGAAACAAAAATTAACCTCTACAGATATCATGCTAAACATTATAACCCCCCTTATTCATAAAAACTATTTAAGCATTATTTAGTTAAATATTGTTTTGTCAACGTCACACAAACGTCATTTTAAATTTGAGAAAAAGAGACAAAACAATGATTGCCTAAATTATGCTTAAATAGTTTTTATGAATATGGGGGCAAGTTCTAGTCTCTAACTCCAATAATGACGAATTTTCATCATACAAAATTTCATCACCTATTTTACCCACATAGGGGTTGAATTTCCAAATTTTTATCTCTTCTATCTTTTTTTATCTAGCCTATGTTAGTCGAAACGATGCAAGGATTGTAACGTTACCTCATAGGTATATCTAAATCGGTTGAGGCGTTTAGAAGTTATGGTGGAATAAAGAAACATCACATACATACATACATGAACCCAATGATATTTTATGTTTATGAACCTGTATCATAAAACGTGATGATAATATGACTTACTCAAATAAATTAGTTCTGGTACAGTCAAGTGTCCTAATATGTACGAGTAGGTATACTTACTAAAATGCAATGACCCTTTAACAAACAATAAAATTGTTATTTTTTATTTCTTTTCAGTCTTATTTTAATTGCTTAAGGTTTATATATCTGGTGGCAATATACTTGCCATTGCTTTCGATAGGGTTAAAATTTAAAAAAATATTTTACTTTGCAGGTAGAGACAGTGGGTGATAAATACATGGCCGTTTCCGGACTGCCGGAGTATGAAGTGGCTCACGCCAAGAACATCTCCCTGCTGGCGTTGGAGATGATGGACCTGTCTCAGACTGTGACTGTCGACGGAGAACCTGTTGTAAGTACAAATCACTAATCAGCAGCGTCGACCAATATAACTGAAAAGACTGACAATTGCCATATTAGGTACAATGCGTACCTACCTAGGAATTTTACTGACCTTTTTTTATTCCTTACGGTTAAGCACTTGGCACGTAGCAACTATTACTTATCTGTGACTTGATCTTCAAGCATGGAAGCGCACTTCAACTGAAGCCGCTGGAACAAAAGAATGCAACTAACATTGATGTTATGGCGACATAATTGATTAGATGCTGGTAGCTAGCTAGGCGGACAAACAAGCTCTACCATCAAGCAAACCGAGTACATAAACATGTACCCCCCGCTGGCAATTGAACACGGGACCTCAAGGTGCCTCTTTACGCTTCTTTTAAAGGAACCCATGTCATAGGAAGGAGGGAAAACGTGTACTGGCTTAGCTTGCAAGATTGCAGCCTAATGCAAAGTCGTAATTAATGCCTTCCAAAATATGTTTTGTTAGGGCATCACCATCGGTATCCACTCCGGTGAAGTGGTGACTGGCGTGATCGGCCACCGCATGCCTCGCTATTGCCTGTTCGGGAACACTGTCAATCTGACCAGCCGCTGCGAGACCACTGGGGTGCCTGGCACCATCAACGTCAGTGAGGACACTTACAGGTAAGATCATAACAGAGTTAACATCATCAGTCTTGGGAGTGTGGAAAAGCGCTCAGGTACATGTATGTAGTTACATACATGTACCTGAGCGCTACCAGGTGGTATAAAGAGCGTGTGAAAGTGCGTGTTAACCAGCCCCCCAACCGCCTAACTCTCTCGCTTTCGATCGCTTTAAAGGCGAGGGCCTCGCCTCGCTTTCTAATATAATATCGAAATACAATACCGAATAATATCGAAAGCTATAGCCTATAGCTCCGTCTCCTCCTCGCCTCGCCTTCAAAACGATCGAAAGCGAGAGAGTTAGACAGTCGACCCCCAGGTCTTTGTAATCGGGTCTTCGTATACTTGTTCTACTAGTACAGTATCTTGGGCCTATGCGAGTATGCATGTGTAGTGTATCACGTGAGTGTGTAGTGGTATTTTGAAGAGCGGGCGAGATCTGCTGGTTTCACTTCTACCTACATAAACAATTCCACATGGGAGAGTTGACCAGCACCCACTATGCCTAATGCGGGTTGATGGCTTTTAACGGTTGTCATCTTACGAGTACAACCAGAGCCCCACCTTCCAAAATATGGAGTTTTTTTTTTTGAGAAAGTTGAAATGAGAGTTTTCTAATTTGCCTGAGGCAATCAGAAAACTCTCATTTCAGCGGCATTTTAAGCGTCACCGGACTCGTTCTGGGGGCGACGAAAAACTAAAAGGGTTCTTCAAGCCGTGTGATTGAAACACCGTCAGAGGTTTTCTAGAAGAAATGGCATCACGCACTAGTGCGTGTCCTCACTCAATTCAATTTAAATATATAATTATGATACTTGAGATTTATAGTTTCATTGGACAAAGGCGTTTATGCATAAAATGAAGACTTACATGTCAGCCATAACTACGACCGAAATGCGACGCAACACACGGTTCTCTGTACATTGCTCATTATGCTCCAATAATCTTAGCAATCAATAATGCCAAGAACGCAATGGAAAGGGAATAAGGTCGTCGCACCATAATTCTGCTGTGTACGTATCCAAGTCGTTAATATTCATTAGTCGGTATGATGTACATGATAATGTGGTAATGAAGATATTGTGATTTCAACAATTGACAGATACAATCATTTATTAACTTTGATTTCACTTGAATACTGTTACTTAGTTGCATCTTCTTGTAGCCACAAGTTATATTTATTCAATCAGATCTCTGATATGGCTGTTATTACACTTGCAATCTAGTTTCATTGCAAACTAAACGAACTTTTCAGAGCCGTGTAGAAGAAATTTTTTTTCTGGGCATTGTAAGCGCCAAAACTAAGTTAAACTTTTCGATCGTTGCAGAACGCATAGAGACTGCTACTGATTTTTCTCTAGCAATGTTTTTTGTTTGCCTCAAACGGCCTTTACAGTGCACCGGACTTCAAAAGCAAAGATCCATGTAGGAACGTTTCGTCAGTAATTTATTTTAAGTTATTTGTGAGGACATTGATCGTGAATTACTAAACACGTATTGAAGTTCTTTGCATAACAGAAAACATCAAAATAAAGAATCCCAACGATTTCAAACATCTTTAATCATCAAACAGATCCAAATATTTTTTCAAGGACAAAGGCACAGGCAACTTCTGAATTCCGAACGGAAGCTCGAAATTTTTCCACAGCATCTCACGTACCATACACCTGCACAAATGCTTTAACTCTACAGGTCTCAAACCACATCTCGACGTTGGAATCAAATGGTCCTCCAAAATAACTCCGTACTTTTCCAGGGCCACTTTCCTCTGATAATTATAATCTTCTGGCAAACCTAAGTTGCTCAAAGCTTTGTCAACTGTAAAGTCAATTCTTGGAATCGCTCTCAAAATAAGCTTCAGACAACCAACTAGTTCATACGGATACACTCTATTAAACTCATTTAATCTATCAAGTATTGATTCTGCTGGATTTGTGGAAACTTTGTCATATGTTATTCTAGCTCCAAATCTTAATAGTATCATCAACATTTCTGAGGATCCCTTCTGTATGACGACTCTCACAGGTGAAGATTTGCCACAGCTCTCTAAAGGTACATCGATGAATCGATATGTCTTGTCTCCTTCATTATATTCTAAATTGGCGTTGGTAGCATGATCTAGGAAGTATACGAGAGCATGTACGTTTTCTTCTTTGTCTGTAAAGTCGGATTTCCAGCCAGCCAAGAAGTATGGAGCCGATGTGCCGAATATAGCACCTGAAAAAAAGCATTATCTTACATTATCATCATATCAACGTCTTACTGTTGGTTTCAGTCTTTCCACAAAAACAATAGGGGTTACTGATATACAAATTTAATATACTTTGCACTGTACGAGTAACAATTGCGTCTAAATATGTTTAAAATTTTAACTTTTTCATTTATAATTTATCTTTTTGCGTACCAGTAAAATAAAACTGTGAGAGAAACGCTGAACCATATTAGGACAATTGTAAAACTAATTAACGTAATGATTAACATCAAGAGCTTGCTATGTTCCGGTTTGAAGGAAGGAAATAACAGGGCATCTATGCGTCTAGGAATAAGTACTGAAGCCTCAGATTAGCAATGAGCACGTGGTACCGTTTGCTGTTGCAAGCATCAATAGGATGAGTTGGCCAAATTCCATCAGGCAGTCCATATACAGGTTTGACAAATTATCAAGATACAAAAAAAATTGCAGACCTAAAAACCAGTTGACAACAATAATAATTAATTCCATAACATTAAACGTTAACATGAAATCACGTAACAGTTCCTTATAACATTGACCTATTTCATAAATATTTGACCAAAGCATAAACTTCTGTAACATAAAAAGTTATTAATAAAGACTGAATTGACGGAACAAAGTGGCGACACATTTGCATAGGCAAAGGCGTCCAACATTAACAAGCATCCAACATCCTGATAGCCGTTGGACGGGAGCCCTTTCGGTCGGATCTCTTTCGTCATAATGTAGTTTGGCATAACAGTTTCAGCATAAAGTTTTCTCGCATAAATTATGATAAGCAGAGTGTTATAAACCCATAATGGTTTCATCGGCATAATTTTAACTTACTATTTATCATAATTTTAATCAGCATAAATGTAAAGAATAATAAAAGCATAAAAGAAAGAAACGTAGACGTAGAATTTAGAAATTTAATTTATCATAAAATACGAAAGACATAATGGATGTATCCATAACATTTAAAGTCATAAATGAATAATAAATTTGGCTTAGATTATTTAAGAAATAATAAGACATACATCTCACTATAATCAAAATAATATAACAAAATAATTATTATTGTTCTGTTATGTATGCTTGTGAATTATTGAAGTAAATAAATGAAGACTCGCCTACTGTTTATACTGTGCGCCGCGCTGTTTTGTTAGCTAAAACGAGGGTAGCGCTTACAGAAATACTAGCTGCCCTACTCCTGTAGGTCACGTGATAGGTTAGAAATTCAATTGAATTTAATTTCGAGGTTATTTTTTTTTAATTACACGACAGAAATCTAGCTATATATCATTATTATAAAAGAAGTTATGGCGAAATAAATTATGCCTAATGATTTATTCTGAATGAACGTTATGGGAAACGAAGAGAATGCCAAAAAACGTTATGCAGCCTCAAAATATGCCTCTTTAATTTATGCAACCCAATATGGACCCCAGTTGGACAGTATATTACAAACAGTATGTTATACTTTTTTTTTACCTAAAAAGATTCTTTCGAAAGTCCGCTCGCATGCGTACAGCTCATCCAGTAACGCTGCAACAGTCCCATTGTCTTGGAGGCTCCAATCGAACGCCAGTTTCATCGCAATATACAGGAGGTTGTGATATTTCCCCATGAGACATACGTCACCGTTGTCAGATTTGCAGTTGTTGTGGTATCGGAGGGCGGACAGAACGAAGTTTTTGCAAGTGGCGTCATCTGATTTGTTCTGTCCTGAAACATTTTTTTTATTATTTTTATTTTTGCATTCATAATGCTATATGTAGTTACGAGATAAAGTTTTACTGAGCTGAGGGGTCTCGGTAGCTCAGCAGTCAAAGCATTAGACCGGTAATCTAAGAGTCGTGGGTTCAATTCTCACTCGAGCTTCCTGAGAATTTTCTAGTAAAATGTTATCTTATAATTTATTTTTATTAAATCATCAATAACATCATCATCATAATCATCATCATCATCATCATCATCATCATCATCATCATCATCATCATCATCATCCTCATCATCATCATTAAAGCTGGACACTGACCGAAGCGTATCATCGTAACGTAACATGTTCGATGCGAGCATTCGCATGGTCAATACAGTGAGTCGAGCCGCTCGTCGCTCGCTCCGCCCTATTGGTCAGACAGCAACAATAATGTATCAAGCATGCCGCGAATGGTACGTTACGATTACCTTAAGGTGGGTCTAAGCTAGACGAGCCGAGCACGAGCGGAGCACGAGCCGAGCCAAAATTCGTGTAGTGTGGACCGACTTACGAGCCTCGAACGAGCGCGCTTCGAGCGTTTGGCTCGTGCTCAACTGTGCTCCGCCTATTGTCGGTTTTTGACGAACACAGAGGGAAGCACACTGCGGAAAACTATATTCGATTAGAGTGATTGTTGTAAGCTTGTTGTACGTCCACACTTGACACCGCGAGTAGAGCGGTTCGGCTCGTGCTCCGCTCGTGCTCGGCTCGTCTAGCGTAGACCACCTTTACGGTGTTCGCTCCGGTCAGTTTCGACTATAAGAATACGAACACTGGCTAATAGTACAAAAAACCAATAAGTACTTGAAACGGTCCCCGAATAAAATAAATTTGTAAATGTGCGAGTATTTACATTTACCCACTCCATGACAGATCTTTGAATGAGCCATAAAACTTTAGTTATGGTCAAAGCAATTTTCAAATAGTGAACCTCAACCAAATGTTTTGTAACGCTTTCTTTCACCATGATTCGTTTTAGTTTCAATTGAAATTAAAAGTGAATTTCTTTCATACTGGTAGACGGTTTACCAATTTTCGTAGTATC
The DNA here is from genome assembly GCA_963082485.1 of Eudonia mercurella. Taxonomy (NCBI): domain Eukaryota; kingdom Metazoa; phylum Arthropoda; class Insecta; order Lepidoptera; family Crambidae; genus Eudonia; species Eudonia mercurella. The sequence goes on along the minus strand of OY720040.1, from coordinate 11,229,921 downwards.
TTATCGTGAAAGTACAGACGCACATCTACCTACCCAAAACTGTCAGATTTGATGTGCAGGCGTATGTACCACAGTTCACAACGAAAGTGTCCAGTTAAGGGGGTGCAGCGCGGAATTTGAAAATTTACGTGTTTTTAAGTCACTGGTGCTAGAAAATATTAAGACTTTTCTTATTTTTTTACCCAAACGCCTATGATTTTACGAAAGTAAACATTGCTCTAATTAAATCACCAGCCTACTCTGTACACATATTAGTGTGCGTGCGCAGTTTTGCGTGCGCGCTGCACCCCCTTAAGTACCGTGTCATAACTATATTAAAAAGAAGTTACGAAGCTAGTTGCTTTGACAAAGTACTAGCTGACTGTATATACATGCTCACAGAAAACCTAACACATACAAATTTTATTCTTTATCCATACACTCCTACAAATAAAGCTATAGCTAAGTATAATACTAATACTGTTGCTTTTTAATATTTATTTCATAGACTACAATGACTATTTTGATATCTATTGTAATTAGCATATAATAATTTCCTCCTGCTGAGCAAAGGCCTTCAACATTCAAATCAAGTCATCGCTACAACTAATGGGTATTGACTTGATCACGCTTGCGTAAAATGCAGTTTGGTGATCGATCACAAACTCGAACTATGCATCAATAGGAAACAAAATCGGAAACATACCTACTTTGCCCGACCGGGAATTGAATACAGAACCATCAGATATCGGGCCCGAGCCCTTCGCCTTTCGGCCACCGAGGCGTATTATTAATTAAAGTAAAATTAAAAATATGAGAAAAAGTATAAAAAATATATTTTCGGTACCTTTAGCACAGCCAGCTATAACCGTATTGAAATACTCCACAAGCTCCCGCCGTTTGTACCTTTCGTTCAAACAGTCCCTATTCAAATTACTAAACACTTCCTCGAAATACAAATCCATGAAAGAATCCATAGCAATCACAGAGAATTTCCCAAAATTGTCCAAAAACACTGAGAGCGGGATCTATCCGTTTGTGATGTCCATTTGACTTTGTCACTTAAAAACTCTCAAAACTCAAAACGATGTCCATAGACAAAACACTATGTACAAATAGGTATTAAGACTTTTTGCGGACTTCGGATTGAATTAAAATATTAGGCTATACTAAACATCTAACCCCTGCCGGAGTTAGCACCACAGTGGTAGGAAATCACATGTTACCCTCCACAGCTCACGGAAACCATCTAACGGCTTAATCTCCTTACCTTAATGTTGCGGGGAAGCCTTATGGATATCCTGTGTTTTTCTGTCAATATCCGTAGCACGACCTATACTATTACGACTCAGCATTCGTCAATTGGAACATTCTGTTTCATTATCGAGTTTTAAATAATAAGATTAGGATCATCAGGCACTTATGCCATCTCTGAAACTGTCTAAGCGTGCTCTATCCAGCTGTGGAGTCAATACGAGGCGGATAACTGCATATGTGAGACAGGTACTGTTCGCACAATACTTTGTCTCTTTCTAGTGAGTGATACATTTTTGTGAGTATAGTAATATTTAGTACCTTATGGCTCTATCTATTCCAAGAGGTTCTGGTTGCCCTACATATTGTTCTAGGTTTATAGGTAAAATGTCTTCTAGTTTAGTATTAACATCATCATCATCTCAGCCAAAAGATGCCCACTGACAAAGGCCTCCTTGGAGGATCTCCTTAACGACCGGTTTCTCCACAATGAGCATCAAAATCATCGAAACAATATCTTGGTCAAAAACATCTAAGCATAAAATGTGTTTAAAGTAGTTGATGATACTCGTAGAGCCGTCAGATCATATCATAAAAAGCTCACTTCACCCGAAATCTTCAACTACTGGAAACTGGCTATCATATCACTACTCAATAGTAGTTCCAATGAACCAGACAGAACCACAAAGATGATCGGAACTGTGGGTAAATTAAAGGCACGTTACATATCAAAACTATAGGTCTGTGGTCGGAACACACTAATAGCACTAACTCGTTCCTATTGAAACAGGCATAAATTATACGCTGGTCTATCTAAAGACGACAGTCTGTTATTTTTATTTGATAAAAATAGATAAATGATACAATTCATTCCTTTGATTTAAGCTATCTGATGAGAGAGGACAACTTCGATGAGCAGTTCGAGCTGACCTACCGCGGCCACGTGTCCATGAAGGGAAAAGCTGAGCCAATGCAAACCTGGTTCCTGACGAGGAAGAAGATCTAATCACCGCTGAACTGGGTGAAGGAGACGGGGGAACGGTTGAAGGACAATATGTTAGCATTCAAGGATACTCTCCTGGCGAAGATCAGTGATGTGACTAATAGAGTGGTTAGAAAGAGTTAGAGTATGGTTTTGCATAGAATGTTGTGAAGGTAAAAGATCTTGATCGAAAAGGTATTATACATTTTTGGTATAGAACATAAATAAAAGGAAAACATAGAATATTATTATATTCTATTCTTTTCACTGTAAGGATCTAGTCCTTTTCGATTAGGAAATCGAAAAGGACTCATACTTTTTCGTAATATGAACATAAAGAGAAGCAACACATCCACTACTATACTATAATATAGTACTACTCGTACTATAAAACTATACTATATACTATACTGTTACAAGAAAAGAATAGAATAAAATAGATTTCTATTCACTATTACAATACATTCACATGTTTTAAAGAATCAAAGAATAAAGTTTAAGAAGGTTTTGAATTGTATTATCATATTTGCTTGTCAAAGGACTGTCAAAATATAAAAGATAGAAATATAATATTTGATTGGTCTAGAAGGTTTTGTCCAGTTTCCGCGTCAGTTTTCTTAACACCCTTTAAATCAACTAGTAATTAATATAAATAATAGCTCTGAGCAACTATAATTTTGCACTTTAAATGTCATAAGCACTATTTTAGAACGAAAAATTATAGATACGTAAGAATCATATTAATTGACGTGTCTTAGAGCGGCAGTGAGAAATATTTTTTCCTAAATAACTGCATTCTATGTAGCCTAATTAGTTAAAGTCACGAGTATAATATATTATCAACAATTTTGTGTATTAATTAAGATGTAGTTACGTCAATTTTAACTATTAAATCATTGTAATTATGTTTCAACATAACAGTATATACATATATACGCCGATTTAGACGGCATTCTGGTGTATTGGTAGAGATTCTTTCACATCCCTTAAATTCTCGGGTTCGATACCCGGTGGTATGTTTGTGTAATAAACACAAACATTGTTCTTATTAGGAACTATTTATGTATGTTTATTATCTAGTATCTCTTAGAGGAACAAACTTTGAATAGTTTGTCTATGAATAAAATATAAATATAATCACTTACACCATTAGTAAGCAAGCGAGATAATTTTAAATATGAAATAGTTATTGCAAGGCCTATCTATTTACATTATAAAACTATATATTGGTCTAATCCCTTACTTCTAAGAATCTTCTTCATATACACTCTTAAACTTTTTGACAAAGTCTAGACCCCTATACCGCATGAGTATTCCGGGTGTATATTTACTCTGTGCCTATACTATGTTGAATCCCGTTAAAAACTCCGAATTTTCTACGTCAATATTTATATCGAATATAAATTGGTGTTTATTAGGGTAAGTACATACTCGTATATCTATAGTAATAAAATTAGTTCTTAGTGTACTGCAATTATTGCAAATACTCGTACATTTTAATTGTTTTTAATGTTTATGTTTTATGATAATTTATTAAATAACATATTACTTTAAGAAGAAAAAAAAGAAAAATATAAAAAAACATATTTATTAAAAACAACTTTTTCTTCCGTTTCTAGGCCTAATTGTTTGTAATTTTTGAGCTATGAAGTTTTTTTTTTAGACATACTCTTGTTCTAATTGTAAACAATTTATTTAATTATAATTTATTTAATAATATATATTACCTTTATGAAAAGTAAAACATTTTCTTCGATTTGTAGCCTAATTTAATTAATTTGTAGCCTTGTTGTGGCCTAATTGTTGTAACGTAAATGTTTGCGCTACGAAATTATTTATGTTACATTATATACTCTTGTTATATGTTTTTTCATTCAACTTCTAAAATATTGATATACAGCCAAGTATTAAAATATGTGTACGCGTTTGAAACTTCAAAAACTTTTTTATTCGGTACAAAAGCCATCTATACTAACTTAACTACCCTCACTTAATTTTTTGCCAAAGAACTACTGAGTTTTGACAAAAATAGAAATCATCAGAAAAATAAAGGAGATAAGTCTTTGTATCTAAGGCTTTAGGGTTGGTAACAGGGTGGTTATATACCGATGGTGTTACAAACATTAAAAGCTTGTGACAAATGCTCCCATCCATTTCCATAAAAAAAAAATTGGTTACGAGCTGTCAAAACTGTAAACATATTTTCGCCGTTAACTGTACCTTGTACTCTAGTCAATATGAGTATTACTTTGTAGCTTTAATTGTATAGTCAAGCAGTGTGTAAGTAAATGTTATTTTTGTTTAATAACTTGCATTTCATCACATTTCGTGATTATATTGAATCTTTATTATAATTGTGATAAATGTGTAATAGAAAAACATGTAAACAAAGTAACTGCATTTTTATTAATATCGCATTTCTTTTTAGATTTTTTAATTACTCTTATAATAAGTGACGATAGGGTCAAATTTGAAAGCGCACTTTACCGGGAATCCTCAACCACTGAATACATCACCCATACCTGCTATAAATAAGGATTGTTACTAATTCCCGTTTAAGATTAAACCGAAATTTTTTCTTCATAATCCAGAGAAATTTTTTTATTGTTTACTACTGATTTCATTAATGCGCATAGTTATGCAAAATTAGCATAACTCCCATAGTAAAATGGTCATTCTCCTTTATCAACACAACCTAATCATACGTTGTAAGCCAAAGGAGCCTTAACCAATGTAAACCACTACGTGTTAAAATAGTTTAAAAAACCCCATTATTTTCCCTACAATTTGACCGTAAGGTATTTTTAACGTATTTTGGACTTCGGTGTTACCTAATACATTATATTTTGATGTGTAACATCTTTCAGCTCGCCTTTTATTTATATACAATTTGTGGGAGTGATTTCGTAGAAATGCGACGGAAGTACCGTAACATCTAGAAATGTGACGGAAGTAGCGTAACAATGTGATCCGCTTATAGGTTTATATACCATATAATCATATATATATCATAATATGATATATATGATATGATGCATTTGTATGAAGCTTACTTTCAGCAGTAATAAGAAGTTATTACAATTAATAGGAGTGATTTCGTTGAAAAAGTAACAGTAGAAGTAACAGTGAGACTGAAACTTACCTTCAGCAGTCTAGTACGTCAGTGCATGAAATTATATATAAAATCATCATCATCATCTCATTTTATGTCCCCACTGCTGGGGCACGAGCCTTCCCTATGGATGGATAGGGAGAACGGGCCATAAACCACCACGCGGGCCCAGTGCGGATTGGTGGTTGTTAACGACTGCTAATGCAGCCGGGACCAACGGCTTAACGTGCCTTCCGAAGCACGGAGAAGCTCGAGATGATAATTTTTTGGTCACCCATCCGATGACCGGCCTTTGCGAAAGTTGCTTAACCTTAGCACTCGCAGACCTGGCGCGTTAACCACTGCGCCATCGAGCTCCTCAGCCGCCATCGAGCTCCTCATGGCATATATAAGATAGCTGGCAAAAAAAAAAAACAAAAAAAAATTAAAACAAAAATTAAAAAAAACAAAGAAAAAAATAGAAAAAAAATAGGTCATTGATATTGATATTGTTATCTCAGTTATCTTGATATCTACTCGAAGCTTATACTTGTACAGTCGCCTGCACATCAAACCTATCCAAAATGGACAAATTTCTTCAATAAATTTACAACTATATGCCTGAGATATACAATTCAAAGTCTATTAAGAAAATTAGTCTGATGTGCAGCCTTATGTAAATACTTTGATTATTAGTAGGTACAGGGGTAAAAGTAAAATTACTGTAAGTACTGTTAAATACGCCCCTTCGCAGGTTTATTTGTGTATAATCATAAGATACCCCGCTGGTTTGCATAGCCAGTTATTGGTTAGTGGTACAAACAGCACGTACAGTTATTCAAATCGACTGGCTAACTCCGATAAGAAGCCTTTGCTAGATGAACGCTGATTAGAAAGAGAGCGTAGCTAGAGCGTTTAGCGTAATACAATTATTCCGATTTTGAACAGTCGACAATATTATGTATCACTGTGGAACCAGCTCATTTTATATCCTCACTCTGCCGGCCTACAAGGTGCCTCTTCACGCCTCGTTTGAAGGACCCCATATCATAGGAAGGAGGGAAAACGTGTGTTGGCAAACTATTCCATGTTTTGGAGGTGCGACAAAGAAACGAGTCACCAAACTTCTTAGAGCGCGATGGAATATTTGAGACAGTGAAGTGATGGTGACTCTGGAGAGCAGCATCTGTACTCCTGTGGAAGAAAGAAGAAGGTGGGATGAGGTCAAAGAGTTCTTCAGAGCACTCGCCATGGTATAAGTGGTAAAACACGCTGAGTGACGCAATATCGCTACGCAATTGCAGAGATTCAAGAGTATTTGCGATTTCTGCGTTGCCGATAATGAGTACAGCGCGACGCTGCAATCTGTCCAAGGCATCAAGAAGGTACTTTGCGGAATCGTCCCATATGTGCGAGCAATACTCCACGCAAGACCGTACCTGTGTCTTGTACAAAAGGCACAACTGGTCAGGCGTAAAGAATCGCCGCACCCTGTTCAGAATACCGAGTTTTCGTGAGGCTGTTTTGATCACGGCTTCGATGTATTCCTTTTGGTTCAGATCGCAGAGTATAGTCATACCGAGCATGTTGATACTGCTTTGCAGGCTTAGAAATGTACCCTGAAGAGTAGGAAGGGGAAGGAATGGTGACTTTTGCCGTGAACGCACCCACCTGTGTTTTCTTGGCATTGAACTCAACAAGATTAATGGATCCCCATTTAGATATGGGGTCCAATACCGATTGAGCTCATTGGCAAGATCCACTCGATTGACTTCGGTTTCAACCCGCCCTGCCACTGGGTGACCGTTATATCCCCCATGCACTGTGCTATCATCTGCATAGTAATGAATATTTCCAAGTGGAAGCATATAATTGATATGCAGAAGGAACAGCGTGGGGGACAGAACGGGACCTTGAGAGGCACCAGCATTTACTGACATGAACCGCGAAGCGCATCCATCAGATAGAACATTGTTTTTACAGCTTCAGAATATTGAAGAATTCACTGTCCTAGAAGGTGACTTTCTATCTCACAACACATACACAAAGACATAAGAGAGCTTAAATTTTATTATTACAATTATAATTACGTCACAGAATAAAGATCAAACAATGTCATAAAGTACTAATAGAAAAAATCATTTATGAGAAACAAAGTAAGTACAATAATAATTAACATAACTATGTAGTTGGTCATCAATCTCTCATTTTAAAATTTAATTAGCTATTACGATTGTCACCCAACCGAGTTGGTTTACCGTTAAATGACAGTTTTATGACGTATTTTAATTAATTAATTTTAGTCAAAGTCAAAGTCAAATATTTTGTATTCAAATAAACTTTAGAAAAGTGCTTTTGAATCGTCCAAACAATTTTTACCTACTACCCATTCAGGACGTCTGTTTTTAACTGTGGAGAAGAATGGGCGCAAGAAACTCCACAGCTTTAGTATAAGTAACGACATGTAGTATTTAAATATAAAGATTATTTGTAAAATGATACTTATTCTTATTTAAACAACTAGAGTGCCAACGGTGCAGGTAAGATGCAATTTTGAAATTTGTCATAATTAATTTTCGTTTTATAGTAATTTCGTTATCAACCACCAACCCTTGCTGGGCCCGCTTGGTAGAACGGGCCATAGCCTCCCCGATCCGATCCGAACCCCGCGGAGAATCTAGTACGGCACGGGGACACGCACTGGTGCGTAATGCCGTTCCCTCTAGGAAACCTCCGAAGGTGCTTCGTTTCACACGGCTTGAGGAACCCTTTAAGTTTTTTGCCGCCTCCAAAAAAGCCCGTTGAAGCTGAAAATGCCAACTGAGGTAATCTCTCTCCAAAATAAAGGGCTATAGCCCCTATTTATCCAGAGGAAAGGCTTGTGCCCCAGCAGTGGAACATAAAAATGAGCTGATGATGTTGTCGAGGAACTCGATGGCGGAAGAGCTCGATGGCGCAGTGGTTAACACGCCCGGTCTGCAAGTGCTGAGGTTAAGCAACTTTCGCAAAGGCCGGTCATCGGATGGGTGACCAAAAATGTATCATCTCGAGCTCCTCCGTGCTTCGGAAGGTACGTAAAGCCGTTGGTCCCGGCTGCATTAGCAGTCGTCAACAACCACCAATCCGCACTGAGCCCGCGTGGTGGTTTATGACCCGTTCTCCCTATCCATCCATAAGGAAGGCTCGTGCCTCAGCAGTGGGGACAAAAATGAGCTGATGATGTTGTTTACGTAATCGTAACGGTGAACTAGCAAAACAGACACACATTTTCGCTTCAAGTTGTGTAGTAGTGGCATATCTTTAACAGATACACGTAAACGAGATTCCGATAAGTGATCCGCCTCCAACGGCCTTTCTACCTGCGGACGCTGGAGGCCGCCGGACGACATTCCACTGCGCCGATTATTTTTAGGCATTTGCTAATAACTGTGCCGCAAACACGTAGGTACGGACCTCAGTGCTGGAGCTAACCTTTTTTTAGTGATTTAACGAAAAAAAAAAAAATAATATAACTTTTTAAACTATCATGGTCACTTACATTAGAATAAATATTATTAACGGGATTATTACCATGTTTTTTGTTGTGTTTGAGTATCCGATATTTCGGCACAGTTGCATGCGCCATGATCACGGATGTACTGTGACCTAACACAACAAAAAACATGGTAATAATCCAGTTAATAATATTTATTCTAATAAAAAAAAAAATTAGTATTCTACTTATTTAAATGACACGTTTTTAAACAACCTCTGTGTATAAGAACGCCTCAGTAGTATATTGGTTTAGACCACCGGTCAAGAACTCCAATTACCCCGTTGTGTCCACCGTTTAGGAGAACTGTACTGGGTGGTAGCTCTCCTGTACCCAGGATTTGTAAACTGCTTAATAGCATCAGTCATATGATTGATTTACACAATGACTCCTTAAATGCATACCGCAAATCGATTTGGAAGCATCTTTCTGGCCCTGATATTTTTTAATGACTGATTTCTAATGTTATTCATTCATATATTCATATTCATATTCACACATTCATATATTACGTATGTTTTGTCTAAATTAGTCTAATTAGTTTTTAGTCTTTAATTATCTTTATTTCTATGCATGCAGTGTTTACCTATAATTAGTTGTTACATTTAGCTTAAGTAACTTGTAAAAGTCTATAGTAGTATTAATGTAAACAACTGTTGGTAAACCTATTAAAATAAAATAAAATAAAATAAGACCCAGTAGACCCAGAGGTCCCGGGTTGGATTTCCTGCGGGGGATACTTTAGTGCTCGGTTTGGTTGCTCGAAGGGCTTGTTTGCCCACCTGGCTAGCTACCACCATCTAGTCTAAATATGTAGCAATAACATCAATGTTAGTAGCACTGTTGTGTTCCGGCAGTTAAAGATAAGAAAGCCAGAGTGAGTGTGCTTCCATCTTTGGTCTCACGTAACATCAGGTAAGATGAAGGTCAAGTACTTACCTGTTAAAAAGTTTATACTGATTTAACCCATCTAGACCGACCAGGTAGGCTACTGTTGACGCAAACTCAATCTCAATACAATTCCAATGCGATTAATATGTATCGATATTGGGATAAGTTTTGCAATTTAGGAACGCCCCATCTAGATAATAATTCTTTCACTCAATTTCCACGCAATTTAATTCCAATGAATAAATAAATTATAAATAAATTTAGATTTGTTTAATGCAATTGTGTTTCAAGAGTTACCAACCAGGCGTTTGTGTGTTGTTGTAAAAAAAACTTTAAAAGTATAATTTTAGGGTACATCTATATAATACTTTTAGAGCTGTTATAATACCCTGTCGGATTAAGTTAATTTGTCATCAGTCTACAAACGCCCTACTGTTGGGCGGAGGGCTTCGCTCAATCCCCCAGTGGTGAGTTTCTTATCAACTGAGTTTTGGAGAAGCCGCATATAATCTGTGTCTCTCAATCTCATTCTTGTTCTTTTAATAAGCGAGGCTATGTGTTGTTAAGAAGGAGTTCTTAGCAATTTCAGTATCTGATATATGGGTATTGAAACAATCTATACATAAACAATATTTATCTAACGTAGTTTGAAATAAATACCTTGTTTGGTAAGACCACGACGCTTGTATAATTAAAAACGTTATTGAATCTTAAAAAGTCAAGCTGTTTTATTACCAGACAGAAGCCATATAAATGAACGCATCGAAAAATCTTGTGTTTTAATAACGTAACAAAACTCTCGTAAGTAAGGAGTTGTTTTTGTTTTTGGATAATTAAAAATTATAAATATTAATTGATTTATTATTTTAAGCATTCATATTTTTTTAAATCTCTGTAACATTTTATTAATTATTTTATTGAAATTAGATTGACCGATTTTTATTTATTTTTTAATTTCTATTTTGATTTTAAATTTCGATTAAATTTAAATTTTTAATTTTGATTTTTATTCTGGTTTTTGATTTTATTCTGTTAATGTGATATTTTATTGTAATTATTTGTATGGATGTAAATTATCTGAATAAATAAATTATTATAATTAACATTATTAATAAAATAACATAAAATAATTTAACAATGTACATACGACTGCGTACCAGACAACCACACACTGTCAAATTTTCTCAAAAGACTTTCAACTTTATATCTGCGGTACATGGTTGAACATTAATTAAAGAAATTTGGCTCTTTTGGATAGTTTGATGAGCAGTTTGCCACTTGTCTCGGGGTACTGCGGTCGTCTGTACTCTACTAATATTTCTTTTCGTTATTTTGCTGGATAAAAAAACGATAAGCTTTTTCTAAAAAAAAAGTAATGATATATTTACATATAATTTTACGCAAATATTATTGCGAACAAATTACAAATTGAAAAAAGACAAAGTGTTGAAAAAATTCCACGAGCGGGATTCGAACCCGCACCCCATGACATGCCGGGTCAGGTGCACTGCCAACTATGGTATCGTGACTCAATCCAACTTGCCGAAATTAATCAACACTATCTACTTTTACTTTATAAGCCAAAGGAGCCCTTTTCAATGTCGACAACTACGTCATCGACATCCGATCTTAATATTTTTACAAATATTGAAAGATCAGTTAAGAATAAGGCAAGCTATATTTATGATTTCTTTTTTTAAAATCATGATTGGATTCGGCCAGCAAACTTCGGAAAGGTTTTTTTGCGTAAAAAACAGTACCTAACTATTATAACTATGTTATAACTAAAAAAATTTACTTTTTTTTTAAAGTGTTGATTGCTACACTTAAGCTGAATTAAATATTTATAAAAAATACAGTGAAAAAATTAAATGCTTAATCGACCCAGCCAGGAATCGAACCTGGGTCTTCCGCAATCCGGGCGGCTGCACTGTCCATTATGCTACCGGGAAGGCTGACGTGAGCGCTGAATTTTGTCACTGCATTTTAATTTTTGAAATATTGAGGTGGCATTGTGTTATCAATTTGTGGTATTCATCTGCAAAGATGAATCTGCATGTCCATGGGTTGCAAATACCTTTGGATAGATGGCACTAATGTCGCTCTAAAGCATTTCAAAAATCAAAAAGCAGTGACAAAATTCAGCGCTTACATCAGCCTTCCCGGTAGCATAATGGTCAGTGCAGCCGCCCGGATTGCGGAAGACCCAGGTTCGATTCCTGGCTGGGTCGGGTGGGCGTTTAATTGTTTCACTGTATTTTTTATAAATATGTTATAACTATGTTATAGCTATTTTTTTTGCACAAAAGATCCCGATGGGTCGAAGTGCTACTGCAAGAGGGAAACCTCAGCAGGCGCCACTAAGATATGATATAGCTACTTCAGCTAATAAGCACTGCTAACTTTTCGGATAGGTACCTTAACATATAGGCCGAACTGTTTAATTCTGTTGTATTTTTAAGGTAGTTATTTAAATTGTAAATCGTAACTAATTTTTTTTTCAGTTTACAAATTAAAAAATAATACTTATAAATTATTATAGAATTGATATTGCCTCAATAACAATAAATATTATAGTTACTGAAATATCTATATTTATCGCCTCTGTGGTCTATTGGCTGAGACCACCGGTTTAGCCCCAGAGGTCCCGGGTTCGATTCCCAGCGGAGGGTACATGTTTGTGTACTCGGTTTGGTTGGTGGTAGGGCTTGTTTGTCCGCCTGGCTAGCTACCACCATCTTATCTAAATATGTCTCCATAACATCAATGTTTGTAGCATTGTTGTGTTCCGGCAGCTAGAGATAAGATAGCCAGTGCCTCACTAGTTGAGGATCCCGGGTGAAGTGCGCTTCCATCATTGGCCTTATCATCACTTAACATCAGGTGAGATCAAGGCACTGTGCTTACAAGTTAATATAAAAAAAATATCTCCTCAATAGTCTATTAGTAATGCATCTGGTCTCATATCTGGAGGTCTTGGATCAATTTTCAGATCAAGCAAAGGGTGCCCCGGATTTATAACTCATCATCATCATCATCATCATCTCAGCCAAAAGACGTCCACTGCTGGACAAAGGCCTCCCCCAAGGATCTCCACAACGACCGGTTTTGTGCTGCTCGCATCCAGCGGCTTCATAACTCATTGAGTAATAATTCTATTTACTGTCTTACTGCTAGGCCAATGTCTCCATCATTGAAATCAAGCCAGCGCTACAAACGGTAAGGACTTCCACAGTGCACGCTTGCCAAATGCGGGTTGGTGATTACAAACCCGGGCTATGATTCAAAAATCCGAAACACACTTTGTCCGACCTGGGAACTGATCCTGGGACATCCGGGTATTGGGCCGAGCGCTTTGCCACTCGGCTATCGAGGCGGGAGGTGAATGTTGGTATGTAACTTTCATCATCATCATCATCAGTTCATTTATGTCCCCACTGCTGGGGCACGAGCCTTCCCTATGGATGGATAGGGAGAACGGGCCATGAACACCACGCGGGCCCTGTGCGGGCTGGTGATTATTAACGACTGCTAATGCAGCCGGGACCAACGACTTAACGTGCCTTCCGAAGCACGGAGGAGCTCGAGATGATAAATTTTTGGTCACCCATCCGATGACCGGCCTTTGCGAAAGTTGCTTAACCTCAGCACTCGCAGACCGGGTGCGTTAACCACTGCGCCATCGAGCTCCTCCGTAATGTAACTTTAACAAACGATAATTTAACCTTAAACTTAAGCAAAAATTGCTGGCGCACCTAGCTCATTGATAATTTAAGAAATGCCGAATTTCACAACGACAGGCTGCGAAATAATTGCAAGTTATTTTGTGTATTGGAACTTGTTGACTAACGTTGCTTACAAGGTTTTTTTTCCTAATATCGATGGTCTAACTTACTGTCTAACTTGTCTTTTAACCCTCTAAACATTTCGATTGCTGCTTAAGTTCATCATGTTGAATGCATTAACAAACCACAATCGTCAATGTATATCGAACCGTTTGCTGCAGACGTTCCGTTTTAAAGTTAGTATTAACTGAGTAACCAATATTTGCAGCGATGACGTTAGTGTTTTTGGAAACTTATTTCTCAGACAATAAACTTGACCGGATCTCTGACAGGCAAATGAAACAATGTATTGAATTTAAGATTGAATCTTGTATGTAGTAATCATGTAAAGGAAATACCATCAAAAACAAACTTGTAAAAAAAACAAGTCTCGCAACTCAGTTCTTCTACCGTAAAAAGTTGTGAGATCCATGTAATACCGAGTTCTCAATATTAAAAACATTTTATGTTTTAAATAAATAGATTGACTTGGCCATCGCATGAAAACACAACGTATTCACAAGTAATACATATATTATATTAAATTAGATTGTTTAGTGCGATTGACAAGTCAATCTCACTAAGTGAAAAAATTAAGAAACTTTGACTAGTTATAATTCTTAACCTACTGGTTCAAATTGAATTAAATTTGAAATATACCGTGTTTATACAATGCCAAGTTTATACAGTGTTACTGAAAATTCAAGCTTCTAGTTTTATCCACAACGAAGTTTTAGGGGGTCGAAAATGGCCTGAACTGTTTTGAGAAAACGATGGTACGGCCGTGACGGTTTTTTGCTCGACTTGGCGGGGGCACTGCCGTGCCCTCAGATGAAAAAAACACCCCGATAGACGAGTGGCAAAGCGCTCGGCCCGATGTCCGGAGGTTAGTTCTTTTTTTTAATATTTTACAGGTAAGCACAGTGCCTTGATCTAACCCGATGTTAAGTGATGATAAGGCCAATCGGTGGAAGCGCACTTCACCCAGAATCCTCAACTAGTCAGGCACTGGCTATCTTATCTCTAGCTGCCGAAACACAACAATGCTACAAACATTGATGTTATGGCGACATATTTAGATAAGATGGTGGTAGCTAACCAGGCGGACAAACAAGTCCTACCACCAACTAAACCGAGTACACAAACATGTACCCCCTGATGGGAATCGAATCCAGGACCTCTGGGTCTAAACCGGTGGTCATAACTACTAGACCATAGAAGCGGTTGAATACCTAAGTCTGGCAATGTGTATTTTGGCTTTTTCGGTACATAGCCCGGGTTTGGCATCAACCTTCATCTGGCAGGGGTAGTGGTTAAGTCATAACCAAACAATAAAAATGATGACTGACAGTAGTTTTTTATTAGCATTGGGACAGTAGATTACTAAGATAATTACTATAAACAAGCTGACCCGGCAAACGTTGTTTTGCCATATAAATTATTGCTGCTCCACTACTATTAGTCATAGCGTGATGTTATATAGCCTATAGCCTTCATCAATAAATGGACTATTCAACACAAAAATAATTTTTCAATTCGAACCAGTAGTTCCTGAGATTAGCGCGTTCAACCAAACAAACAAACAAATAAACTCTTCAGCTTTATAATATTAGTATAGATAAAGAATTGACGGCCTCCGTAGTCGAGTGGCTCGCACGCTGGTTTCTGGTGTTGCCTCCGAGGTCCCGGGTTCGATTCCCGGTCGGGACAATGTAGAAAAACGATTTTCTACATTTGCTCGAGTCTTGGTGGTTGTGGCACCGTCGTTGCTTCTGATTTCAATAACACAAGTGCTAAAGTCTTTGGATGCACAGCAATGTATGTGAAGTTGTCTAATATTTATTTACATATATTTATATAACTATACTAGCTATGCCCCACGGTTTCACCCGCGTTTATAGTCATAGTGTTATGTAATATAGCCTTCCTCAATAAATGGACTATTCAACACAAAAATAATTTTTCAATTCGAACCAGTAGTTCCTGAGATTAACGCGTTTAACCAAACAAACAAACAAACAAACAAACTTTATAATATTATTACAGATTTATTTATTAACGTTAATATTATGCGAACACTGCCGCCGGATAGCTTCAATCCACGAGCATTATGAATCGAGTAAGTACCAGATAAGTATTTTTTTTTAGCTTTGCTCATTCATGGCAGACCGTAAGAGACCATGGCCATGCTGCCTTCCATGTTTTCCAGGACAATAGCCAGTTCATAGACAGAGAAGGCGATACCTAGTAGAATCATCATATTCTTTTTGTTCCCAATATTATGTAGACACCTTGAAAATGAGCGTACACGCAACCGAAATAAAGCTAAAAGGGTTCTTGCTTAAAATCACAACCATGAAATGTGATCTTCTCGTTTGGCCATATGATACTAAAACAGAGCCGTAGACACATTCCTCAAAAACTGGTTGGTTGTAATCACAATTGGACTATTCAAAAGTGCTTAACAAGTTAAAACTTAAATATAGAATTTTTGATTTTGTCACGACAGCCATTTGAAAATAACAGGGGAACTTCCTTAACTTAATAATGTAATTAACTGCAAAAAATATCTATTCAAAGGAACACTTCAAAAGGTTTCATTAAATATTTTGTGTTATTGTATATATAGAACGCCTTTTGGCTTAATGCCTCTACTAAAATTTTCCTATACTAAAGACATCAACGAATTAGGTATCTAAAGTTTATTTTTTCATCTTAGTCTAATTTTGTCTCCTACTCGTATTATCATTCCTTACCCATGCATGACATAAATTAGTTTTAATAATATTTTTACGGCTTCCATCATTTATCGATTAAAAATAAAAGAAATTATAACGAGACATTGCAAAAAAAATCGACTCGTGCGCCGCACGCTGAAGGCGACCGAGGTGTGCTAAAACTAACAAAACAGTTGTACTACCATTTCGCCGTAAATAGTCATCATATTTAGTGTTTAAGAAATAAAGTTTACATTCGAACGCACCGCAATCTACCTGATGATGTGAATGGAGAAGGCTCACAAGTACCAGTCATTTGTGAAACCGCTTCAGTCCGCGTCAGGCGTTTGTTGCTCACGCACGCATGCGCGTCCCCACGCCGCTGATTGGTTCGTTCGAAAATTCGAATACAAACCGTCAAATAGGATCGATCGGTTTTGAGCCAAACTTTTCCTCGCGACTGTACTGTGAGCTGTGTTGACAATTCATTAAGTGGCCAGTGCTGTGACATTGAAACAAGACTGTGTTCAAAACAAGACTCGTGTGTTTTTTAAGGTCGGATTTGTTCTCACGTATTCTGGTAAGATTTTGAATTAATTATTTTTAATGTGTCGTTTGTTTTTACGGTTGCTATTCTCACGGCTATTGCTGACATTTTGGCGTAGATTGTAGTTATTGTAGCTGGTGATGTTTTGAAAGGCCTTATCTGTTAATTGCAGAACCGTTTCTGCATCGGTATTACATTAAGACTTATGAATAGTTTTGATCGTGTTATCACGTCTTATGTTTCACATTGATATGTTTATCTCGACGTTTATAAAAGTGATTGGTGGGTCAAAAGACTGGGATGTGTGGAAAGGTTCATAAATTTTTATTAAGAAATATTATTACATTTTTATTATTAAGATTTTTTTAATATTTCGTCTTTAAATTAGATTTTATCTTTATATGTATAATTTTATTACTGAAGTTTAACATTAAAAGATTAAAATTACATTAGCATCGCAAATTAGAAAGGTTATTATTAGCACCATTGTTTAATATCTTCTGACATGTGGTCGAATTGATTTATAGTTCAGTTAATTTAGAATAGCGGGTTCACATCCATTTTCAGTCTTATCGTCATTTGCCTTCCGGTGTGATGAAGGTCATTTCTCCACCTTAGCATAAGGTGCAAAATGAGAAAATTTAAATACTCCTTTCACATTCAAATAAAATTATAGAATTTATTCGCAAATATAAAAAAGAAATGGAGCAGCGATTGGCCTTTATTTCACCAGATAGTGAGAGACAATGAGGCTGAAGGTGGAACCGCACTATACCCTGACTTGTCAACTATTTAGGAATTGGCTAGCTAACGCTACGCTATACTAAGATAAGATAGTGGTGGATAGCCAAGCGGACTTATAACGAGACTAAAGGTGGAAGCCGCGGAACCATCACGTCAACTACTCAACAACTCCTTAAACGAGGTGTGAAGAAGCAACATGCGGGTCGACATGGTGAGGATGGCTGGTGAGGCACCATCCTCCTTCACCAGCTGTCCTCGCATCTGGACTCTGCTTCTGCTTAAAATCAGGCATTTGCCATATATTCTATGACTATCTAGCTATTTCTCGCGGCTTTGCTCACGTGGAATAGTGATTGTTTGTAATAAAAGTCAAAACCCGTCAAAATCTATAGGGATAAGCCTGAAAATTTTTCGGAAAATGCTAAAACACGTTATTACTTCAAAAATAACGATTTCCCCAAAAAAAACTTCTTCCCTTTTCTACTACTTTTTTAAAGGAAAATAAACAAAATTCCTGAGATACGTCATTCTTTTATTTCTTTTCAAAAAGCCAAATACCAATTTTCATGTATTTTACTTCAAAACTGACGGATTTCCATACACACTTTCACCCCCCATTTTAAACCCCTTAGGGTATGATTTCCGTAAAATGCTTTCGTACGTCACTCAATTAACCTACAGTCTAAATTTCATCTAATTAGCTTTAGCGGTTTAGGCTCGGCCATAATGAATCAGCCAGGACAAGTCGTTATATGTATATAGATGTAAGATGGTGGCAGCTAGTCTGGCAGACTGAAAAACAGTGCTAAACACCAACAAAAGCGAATTCAAAAACATGTAAGTACGTTAATGTAAAATTGAACCTAAAAAAATTTACTCTAAGACCCGTGGTCTAACCATAAGACCACAAAAGCAAACCAAACGGATTTTTTCATGAAGCCTATGGAAAACAATAGTTATGCGGTAATCTAAATAAAAACAGTAATTGTTTATTCATATTCCATCATAGCTTAACAAAACATTCAATTAAGTTATCACAAACAATTGCTTATTACCATTTTCTGAGGTAATAATATTATTTATTATAAAACAAGGCAGTATTTACTGTTTACCACGATGCTCTTGACAAAAGGAAAATCCCATGCATATAACAGAATGGCGTCAGATTCATGAGATCGCGTCATTATACCAATTATCGTTCATTAGACAACAGTTGTAAGTCGTTATATCCTGGGGGCATCTTTACAGGTTCTTCTTATGTAGGTTTCGTATGACGGTTGGTTTGGTTCGTTCGTATTTTGTTATACTTAAAGCCGGTTACACCGAATAGCTAGCCGTCGAACGTTTTCAGATTTAGGTTATAGTTTTAATCTAAAAATTTCTAAATACACTGATAAAGTAGTGGCATAACTGTACTGACGAGGTAATGTAATTGGAGATGTAGAAAACTAAACAACACACATGCTAAGAGAATATAAGAAATAATGTATTAGTATCTACTGAATATTAAACTTAATACGAGAGTAGTATTGTTGTAAACTAGCGTAGGAAATCATATAAAATTAAAGCTTTTTTTATTTTTATTATCGGGTAAGCACAGTGCCTTGATGTCACCTGATGTTAAGTGATGATAAGGCCAATGATGGAAACGCACTTCACCAGGGATCCTTAACTACTGAGGCACTGGCTATCTTATCTCTTAGCTACCGGCTGCTTGATTTTGATCTAAATCTGATTTTAATCTTTGTGATTTTTATGATGTTATAATACACTGTCTCTGTTTGAATGTAAACATTATCATTCATAACAATATTTGAGAAAATCTCTTCAATTTACAATTGTATTGTAATGTTCTGATATCTGATATCTACCTGTTTATGTTGCAAACAAATAAATAAATGAGTTTTATTTAATCGATCACCAAACTAACCTAACCTAACCCACAAAAATACTAAGTTAGCACCTAAAAATACAAAGTTAGCACGTAAACTACTATTTAGATGCTAACTTAGCATTTTAGGTGCTAGCCTACTATTTTTTTGTGGATCAATTTATTATTTCTTTAAATAAATAAATAAATAATAATAAAATAAATAAAACAGGCAGGCAAACAATATGATGTCAATATTTATCAATAAAATTTTAATTACAAAAATTGAGGCCTAGTAGACTACAACGACTTCAAAACAAAAGTCTAACAAATAAAGATGTAACTTATAAAAACTAATTAATTGTTGTTTTCTCTTAATGATTCATTAATGTTGCATAATGCAGATTCCTTTCTTGTGTTAAACGAGGCGTCTGAAATTAATGATAAACAGACTGCAAATATTATTACAGTCTAACAGACATTAGTGTCACTTGCAATGTTGAAGCTGAATAAAATTTAAAACTTGTCTACGGGTAAATGTCTTATTTTTATAAATTTTTAAGCATTATGTATAACTAGCTGACCCGGCGGACTTCGTACCGCTTTGACAAATTCTATGACAACAAAACAAACAAATCGTTAAATATTTACACGTGAAAGCGTATCAAACAAACAAACAAAAAATAAACTCACTTTTTTAATCAAAGTATCCTATATCCTTCCCAATACCATTGAGAATATGTGTACAAAGTTTTATGATGATCGGTTGAGTAGTTTCTGCGTGAAAGCGTAACAAACAAACTCACATTCACATTTATAATATTAGTAGGGATTAGCCCTCACTCTCCCATTACTGGACTAAGGCCTCCCTCCATTTCTTCCACTTATTGGGGTCCTGAAGCATTATCGTTGTTTAAAGTTTAAATAGGTTTTTTTTAGCTTGGTTTCAACTTTTTTAAAGCTATAACTTGGGACTCTTCAAAGCTGAAGTGAATGGATTTTTTTTCTATTTCTAGTCTGTTAGTCATTCTCCCTCTCTCTCTCCCTGCATTCTTGCGGGATCCGCCAACTGGCCTATAACCATCCTATTAGCATAAAGTATTTAAATGCTAAAACACATTGCGGATACAAACGTGGTACGCGTATGCGCAAAAACAATAAAGTGTGATCTCATCAACGCGTTTAGCGAATAATACTGTGAATAGTTTTTTCTTTTTTTATCAACGAGTAGGCAAATAATTCTGCTCTACCTGATGAGGGTTTTAGAAGGAATGGCATCACACACTCCTACTAGTTCTCCGTGGGGTTTGTATCGGATCGAGAACCATTAGCCGTGCCCGCAAATAACTTCTCACACCTCGTTTAAAGGACCCCATGTTATAGGAAGAAATATGTGTTTTGGAAGAGCTTTGTTTCGGTAGTGTTGGTTAAAGGACAAACAGACAATCAAACCTTCAGATCATAGCGCATACAACTGTACCAAAATATCGGATACTCACATGCAACAAAAACATAGCAACAATAATCCCGTCAGTAATATTTTTTCTACAAATAATTCTTTCACCATAACATACTTACTTATTATTAAGTATATTTATAATGCGTGCATATTATATATTTTCATTTCTTAATTATTTTTGTCTAGTTCAACACATTATGGTTGTCTAGAAGAAATTGCCATTTGTCAGTAAAACCGCCATTTATACCAATTCTTGTTATGTCCACCGTATGTCTTTTTGTACGATGTACAAAATATATTTTAATTTTAATTTCAATTTCATACCGAAGAAAGTTGAATATCGTATTATGTATGTATAGTACAAAAAGCAAAAGAGCATCTTCACGCTTCCCAATCAATTGCTAAGAATCCCATTCGAAATCACGACTCCAATTAAGAGTAATGGTATTTGTAATTAATCCCGAGCGGCACAGTAAAGGTAGCCTGCAATCATTCAGCTTCTTATTGGCCCGGGAACCAAAAGGAGAGTAAAAAGTCCAAAAGTTCCTCCTGACTGCCCTTAAGCGTTGAAGAATGAACGTCTATAAAGCATTGGATGCGGTATAATAAGATGTTAGTAGAATGACCTCTGTAGTGTTTTGTTTCAAGGTGTTGACCTCAGATGTTTTTTTTTATTAAGGACTTTGATGTTTTCGTTCTTGAAAATATCGAATTGAGATAATTTAATTCAACAACTAAGTAGTTCTAATTTATTTGCGCGTAAGTGATTTTATTGCAATTGGAATTAGTAAATTATTTTTTGTCATCATCAAGATTTTTTGATTGGTTTTCGATGTTTAAAATAATTAACATAATTATATTTTTGAGGTCATTTAGTTACCAATACTAACTTACAAGTTTTTATTTTACTTGTCCTGTTAGTGTGGGTGTGAGTCAAATCTTGGAAGCTAAATTATTACTATTTAAGTAATTAATAAAAAACCTTACGAATTTGATTTTAAAAAACTACATTGTTTTTCGAGAAAGATCGAGAGAGACGTATGTTTAGACTCTAGTGTCTAGTAGTAGACTGACACTGACTGAATTTTGTATTGTTGATTACTAAATTTACATCATTTAGATAATTATGAATAAAGCACATTTCAAATTCAAGCATTGAAAAGAAGTATAATAATTCAATACACCACATAAATAAAATCTTAAATACCTACATCATTGCTGATATCCACTTTGCGTACCAAATGAGCGACTCAATTATCGGATTCGCAGCATCTCCAACAAGTTATGCATCGATGGAGTCAAGCTCTCGCGAGCTGTGGCTTTCCGAAACCAGTTTGTGGTCCCCAAGTCACGTACCTACCAGCATAAAGGACCTCTCGCGGCGAGGACAATATCAAGGACATTTCGTTTTTAGCACCACACGACACCGCGTTCGACCGTTTGGTATTTCCGAATCTCGAAATGTTTTTGACCGTGTTTTGTTTAACATTTTAAGAGACAGATGATGTAACGAAAATATTATAGCGTGTTTTGTTTCTAAATTTTTAGAGACAAATGAATATCGGATCGCTCTTCGTCATTGCAAAGGACGGAATACCACAGATCTCATATAAATTATCATAATCTGTGGTTTAGTTCTGGGTATAAGTTAATTCTTTTTCTTTTTTCTAAACCAGCCCCAAAGTAATTATTAACGGGCTAATTACCTATGTTTTTTGTTGTTTTTGGAGACTCATTCTCCGATGCCGAAATGTTGGATTTGGATGCTCAAAGTCAACAAAAACACGGTATCCTAATACTTTAATTTGTGTTAAAAGCGAGTTTTTTTGTTACAGTAATTATAATTTATAGTTTTACATGCAGCACTGGAAACTGGTTTCACGTTGGGACAAATAAAAACGGGCAGCCTTTTAATATTCGTCATACCATTTAAACGGGAGCTCTCGTACATAAATCTTACCATCTACCATCGATAGCCAATAACGTAAATTATAAAGAACTCAATTGAAAAATCAAAAGTACGATTTAGGAAGTAAGCACTTAAGTGTTACTTGAATTAGGTCTGCTAAAAAGTAACCCCTTTATCCATAAAAAATATTTAAGCATTATTTAGTTAAATATTGTTTTGTCAACGTTACACAAACGTCATTTTGAATTTGAGAAAAAGAGACAAAACAATGATTAACAAAATAATGCTTAAATAGTTTTTATGGATATGGGGTTAAGAGCACAGAACTTCTATAAAATCAAAAGGATACCATTACATACTGCTTTTTTAAAAAATAGGAAAGGAGGTCTTTAAAAGCAACTTAAAAACAGTCTAAGACAACTTAAAGAAAGGCACAAGGCTAGTGAGGCCGAATCCCGCATTGCTAGCTGTCCTCGCATCTGGGTTCTGCTGCTGCCTAACATCAGACAGAGCAGAGTCATTTGCCTAACTTTCTATAAAAAAATCAGTTCTTGGCCTTCATCTCATCATTCTCATCATCTTCATCTTCTTCATCACTCTTCATCATTCTCTAACTGTCAGAAAACAACAATGCTACTAACATTTTTGTTGTTGATTTTGATAGTTTGATTGGGAATGATGGTGTATGTGTTTATTATCTTTATCACAAACCAGCTGACCCGGCGGACTTCGTACCGTATTTCCTTTTTTTTAAATATAGCCTATGTTACTCAGCGCTAATGTAGCATTCTAATTGTGAAAGATTTTAAATCGGTCCAGTAGTTTTTGAGTTTATTCGTTGCAAACATACATACATGCAAAAATACAAAGCTTTCCTCTTTATAACATTAGTATAGATGATTGAGTCTCCATGCTTTTTGGCTAAGGTTCTTATATAATAATGATATAAGAAGTAACTTATTTAAAAATTTCTCAATAAATAAATAATGAATAAGATTCGTTTACAAAAAAATGCGATTAACAGAGCGTTTTTCGAACGTAGCGAGAGTATACCATCGCAACTTTATCCGCACAAAATACCGTAACTTTCAATTTCATAAAGTAACTACTCATTTTCCGGTTCACCATTAACTTCATTACGAAATACTTTAACCGTTTAAATAACAATAGTGCGGTTCGGTTTATTCACAATTTCGCTTTTTTTTCCGGTTCATTGTGTTCGGTATTGTTGGAGTTTCGGTTTGAAACCCCTCCTCGCTTTGTATCCTATGACATTTCCTAAACGTATATCAAAGCTATTGAGTAACTGTGGGATCATACGTATGAAAAGATTTGAAGGCTATTAAGCGCTCTTGCACGCTAATTGCTGACGTTACTCTGAAAGCCTAAGCTGAAGTAAGACTGGGCTGGACATGTCTACAGCACCACTTAATTATGAAATGTTAAAAAGGACGTAAAGAAAGGCAAGGTAAAGAAGAGGTAAAGTTGCCAAAATTGATTATATCAAAATGAATTACAGTTAGAAAAGATAGGAAAGGATAAAAAAACTAGGGAACGACTTTTACAGACTTTTGAACCCATTTTTCGTACGCGGGAGAAGGACCACATTATTATTGTTTGCCATTGCCATTAAATTTGATAGGTACGAGTACAAAGAAACTTGGCATGAAGTAGCAGGGGACCGAAAGATATGGAAAAAGTATGGGGAGGCCCTTGCCCAGAAGTGGAACACTTAAGGCTGACAGTAATAATAAGGCTGGTTGATTTTTTCTATTCAAAATATATATCCTGAAACTATTTAGTATTGTGAATGCAAAATTCAAAATAATATAAATTACGTCATTTTATTAAAGCTGCACGGATTGTATCCTAAGCAATGAAAAATTTTAAAAGATAGAAATGCGAGTTTGGATTGGCATTGACAGATTTCGGCTGCTCCTCTGCTATTTTTGAAATTTTTGAAAAGAGTATATGTGTATGCGTGTGTGTCAAATACATGGTAGTGTGTCTAATGTTTGTTTTATTAATTTAATGTATTTTTATGCATGATTTAAAATAAAATGTTAACATTCTGCAAGCCTTCTCTATATAAACTATAAGTGTGCGAAATTTCATACTCCTCCGTCCGCGCAATTTTCGTAAAAAGGGGTACAAAGTTTTTGCTTCACGTATTAATATATAGATTTCTTCTTTAACGTTGTGAAATACTTGCAAAAGTGTTCTTCCGACTGTGAGGGTAGCAACTTCACAGTGACGCTTGCAGCGTTAATCATAAACTACTAGAAAAATTCAACAAGTCTTCTGGGGCTCAGCGGTCAATCATTGGACTGGTTATCCAAAGGTCTTGAGTTCGATTCTCACTCGAGCTTTTTCGATTTTTTCTAGTTAAACTTTATCTTTAGTACTTAAATAATATAATAAACTTAATCAAGCCGACGGCTAACGTAACGGCTCAATGTTTGATTTGAAATTAATGTAAAGATTTCCATTCATAAAGCGTCAGGTTAACAGAGCTTAGATCGTTTAGTATTATCGCATTACCCAACTTTCTACAGATTATGAATTCGTATGCTAATATTGTAAGTGAAATTGTTTAGATAACTGATATATTAAATTTGAAATTAATACATATTCATGTAAAATTGTTAATCACGCAATACTGTCTTTCCTAGGAATAGAATGAGTGAATGATCAATTCGCTCCACGGACACCACTATAGGCCACTTCCTATTTTCTAGGCTAATGCAGCTGAGACCAACGGCTTTACGAGTCTTCTGGAGCACGGAGGAGCTCAAGATGATACATATATGGTCACCCATCCGATGACCGGCCATTGCGAATGTTGTTTAATCTTAGTAATCGCATACCGGACCCTGCTCTCAGAGATCACGGTGCCCTGCTCACTCCAGATCACAAATCCAGTGTATGGCCGAAAAGCGTTCTATAATCATGGGGGCCACAAAAAGAAAATAAATCTCTGGACCTTCTTGGAACACGAACCGTGACTGAAAACGCAGGCTGGCCGGTTTTCGATTACGTAATTACCTTTGGAAGGACTCAAGTGTCCTGGAGTCATTGAACTCGTTTTTTTGATTACGTTTTGTTTTTGTTTTCATGAAAGCTTTTTGTACATATTTGGTTGCACACTGGTTATGAATATCAGGACATGAAACAAAACATTTTTTAACATTAAGTAATCTTTTCGAAATGTCATTAGATTAATTTATATATAAAATGTAGACATTGTTTAAGCAGCGGCGAGCACAGTGTGGGTTCCGATTGTGACAGATAAGCAACGTTAGCAGTGCTGGATCCCAGTATGATTGGTATAGGAGACTATTTTTTATAGAAATAACAATAACCAAACCTCCTTTTTGCTTGGTAGGCACGTTATACTGTTGACTCCAGTTGTCGTAAAATAACTTCAAAAAAAGTCCCACCAACCAGTATTAAGCCAGCGTAGTGGGTCTATGGCCCAATAACCCCATGAGCTATCCAGAGCATAGCTGGGACGTTAACAGACTGATTATGATGAAGAAAATAGAAAATTATTTCTAATATAATATGATAAATGTTCAAATAATTTTTAACGCAAATTTTGTTGCGAACAAATTACAAAAACACAAAAGCTGAAAAATTTTTTCCACGAGCAGGATTTGAACCTGCACACTTCTGACATTCTGGGTCAGGTGCTCTTCCAATTGAGCTATCGTGGTTCTAACCAGCCCGCCGAAATTATTCAACACTTTTTACTTTGAAAGCCAAAGGCGCCCATTCAATGTCAACAACTACCGTCACTAACATTCGATCATAATATTTTTACAAATATTAAAGATCAGTTTAGAAGTAAGCAAGCTATTTATAAATGTTCAAATAATTATTAACGCAAATTTTTTACAGCATTTGTGTTTTTTTTTTTTGTAATTTGTTCGCAACAAAATTTGCGTTAAAAATTATTTGAACATTTATAAATAGCTTGCTTACTTCTTAACTGATGTTGTTGACATTGAATGGGCGCCTTTGGCTTATAAAGTAAAAAGTGTTGAATAAATTCGGCGGGCTGGTTAGAACCACGATAGCTCAATTGGAAGAGCACCTGACCCGGAATGTCAGAAGGGTGCAGGTTCAAATCCTGCTCTTGGAAATTTTTTTGAGCATTTGTGTTTTTATATAATATGATGGTCAAAAATAATTTGACAATTTAATTAAAGCAATATTTACTGTTATACGTTTAAAGTCCGCTCTTGACTAGGCAGCACAGCCTTGACTACCAAAAAAACTTAACACTAACTGTCAAAACTCTTTAAATCGTTTAATCTGCTCCGTTAAACAAAAGTCTTCGCCAACAGTTTGCACCAATGAATCGGCTTTAGACAAGAAACGTCTGCAAATGTCAGTGCGAGTAGGTATACATCAAATCTCGTTTCAATAACTCGGACGCCGAAACGCGGTCAAAGCACAGTTACTAACATAAATATGTCTAACCAATATGCGTCCACCGACGAAATATAATAGAACCGCTTCATCATCTATGTATTTTCTTAAAGAGAATGCTATTAGGCCCCTATTGCCTCTACAGCGTAACTTGACGTTTTGTCGGCGGCAAGAAACTTAAAGGGTTCCTCAAGCTGTGTGTTCGAAACACCTTCAGTCCCCTACTAGATTGCTGGAGGCGTTTGGATAGGATCGAGAGAGGAACAATCCGAGGGTGCTAAATTCTTAGGCTCCAGTTAATCTGGTCGAGGGGCCTTCATCACCTGTGTCTATAATAATAAATCTTCATTTGAAGAAAACACGATATAAAAGTGTTATATAATTATATTATTTAAAGTGCAAATGTTGAGCTAATTCAGGGATAGCATGCAAATCAAAGTGGTACACACTCAATGATTATAAATAAAATATCATATCATCGATAATGTGATATGTAAACCCCCATGAGAGGCTTAAAATAACATTAAAGTTGACAGTCGCTACAGAAATCTACAGAGAAAACGGAGTCTTTATGAAACTAAACTGCAAAAACTAAAAATGTAACTTTCTTATTCATGTATTTTCACGAAGAATTTTTGTATCTAATAATTTTATTTTTATCAGTATTATTCTCAAAATGTTGTGTATTCAACTTAAGTTTTATTAGCTACAATGTAATTGTACTGTGTAAGTAATAGTAGTGGAAGTCCATGGGCTGCGGTGGAACTGTTCCATAAGACGGGTCGTATGCTCGTTTTAAGCAAACGAACAGACATCATCATCATCATCATCAGCAGCAGCTCAGTTTTATCCCCACTGCTGAGGTACGAGGTTCCTTCCCTATGGATGGAAACGTCACCGGGAGAACGGGTCAAAAATCACCACGCGGATTGGTGGTTGTTAATGACTGCTAATGCAGCCGGGACCAACGGCTTTTTAAATTTTTTTTTTTAAAAACGAGCGAGCCTTACTGTAGTCGCATATGTATGATGTGTAACATTTGACATCTCATCTTAGTAATAAGCAATTTTAACATTATATTCTGAAAAAAATGGGTCAGGTCATCATTTCATAACTATAAAATAAATGCAGTAAATTCTCATTAGAAGACATTTGACATATCAAGATGACCTTTGATAGTCAAAAGACACAATATGTTACATATAATAATAATATCTCATGTTCATAATATCGATTTTAAATTTAATAAAAAATGGCGCGCTTCCCCGACTTCCTGTTACACTGTTACACATACTTCCGTCCCATTTCACGAAATCACTCCCACAAATTGCTTATATAGAAAGCGAGCAGAAAGATGTGACACATCAAAAACAATTGTACGGTAATATTTTATAGAACATACTAGTAATTCGTTAACTGATTCCAATCGTTTCTTTGGCGACATAACAGACCTCTGCAGTGCCCGCTTCGCTATGTAACGGCGATAGTCAATTTTTTTTACCGCATCTCGAAAGGTCAATGACACGTGAGTTGTTTATGATCGGCCGTGTCTAGAGGTTAGTCTATTAGATGAGTCTAGATCGTGAACTTGTATTTCAACAGTTGATTGGATATTCAAAGCGATTTTGGGCACGTGTATCTATCCGCTACAAAATTTATGAGTTCATTACTACTTTGAATTACAGTACTTTGGGGTGATTTAGCGACTTTTAAAGAGTATTATGAAGCGCTCAGTCTGTAATTGCTGAAGTAAAGCAACTTTTGCAAATGCAGCACATCAGATGGGTGACCAAATATTGTTATTTCTAGCGCCTCCGTGCTTCGGAAGGCACGTAAAGCCGTTGGTTCCGGCTGCATTAGTAGTTGTTGACAACCACCTGTCGCCATTGGGCCCGCGTTGATGTTTAAGTCCTCGCGCGCCCTGTGAACGCACGGTCGTACACAAGGTGGCCCGCTAATTATACCTACAGCGCGGGACGGGTTAAGGCCCGTTCTCCCTCCATCTGTCAAATGAGATGATAATGATTTCGAAAAAGCATTATTGCATAGTATTGTAAGTGTCCTTTGTTTATTTAAATAATATTCAACATCGAATGAGACAGTTAAATTGTTTAGCCAGCAGTACTCTAAAATAACAAGTTCCTTGAATTACGCGAAAGTTATAATAACATCGTAATAAAATATTTTATATCTTTAATATATTAATGCCAGAAAAAAAGCATTGAAGATATAACTTAGCACAAAAACAAATTGGTTACCCATCCGGTGACCCGACCTTGCAAATGTTGCTTAAGTTGCAAGATCATAATGCAAAAGCGCTAGTAGCAGCGACATCTTCTTAAAGTGCTTATGGACCTTTTTTTATGAATGCTTTGGTAACACATTAAATACCTCTTGACGCAAACTCAATCTCAATACAATTCCAATGCGATTAATATGTATCGATATTGGGATAAGTTTCGCAATTTCGGAACGCCTCATCTCGATAATAATTTGTTCACTCAATTTCCACGCAATTTAATTCCAATGTAGCGCTATTATCGCTTTTAAGAGTGTCATTTGAATTTTTTAGATTTGGGATTGGAAATTGATTATTGTAATTGTGTTTCAAGAGTAACACACCTGTTAGCCCTCCTAGAAAGTTACTATATTTGTGTATACTTAAGTATTATTCATGTCAGTAATTTACATAGTTTATCGCAGCATCCTATACGGATTGAACCACAATTTCTTGCAGTCAACCCTGGCATCTATTCGTTCAACTACCAACACTACAATATTGACATCGACTTCATTACAAGCCCAATTAACCACAAAGTTTAGATTAGATAACATTCTTTAAGCATCAGCAACAACCAATTCCGGAACACGCCACACGAATCACTGGCAGTCGACGTTAAACTTCCTTGACTACATAAAAAAAATATCAAAGAAAAAAAAACTTTTCCACTTTGCATATTTATTAGTCGTTTGCCCAACATTCTAACCAATGGCTGGTTGTGATGGTTACGCGCCATCGCTCCAACTTTTATTTTATTATTCATTTCTACGCCAGTGAAAGTGGCCAGTCTGTCATTTCGAACTTTGTTTACGTGCCTTGTTAACTAAAAACAAACGCTTGTTTTTGTTTCTGTCTAATACTTATAATTTCCTTATTGTGTGTCAACCGTTTTTTGTTTTGTCGTTTCAAGGAATTATATGACGTATTTTTTTAAATGTAAGTTAAGTATTCATGAATAATTCCCGTTTGGACCAGTTTTCGTTTTGTATGTTCCCTCATTAAATACCTTAACAATAATGGCATTAAGTAAACTGTTGATGTGACATACATTAAATTATCGCAAAAGACTGGACGACTTCAAACAACGGACTGGACTTAGCTTTCATCAATTAAAAGATGCTACATGGGACCGCATAAAGTTTTGTGTACTGATATCTCCCTGAATTTGATCTGAATTTTTTCTTATGCAAATTGTTTTTTTTTTTAGTAATTTTAAAAAACAAACAATGAATGGTTGGTTCATGAATAAATGAATTTGATGATATATTTTAAGTTATGACACAGTCACACAGACGTGTTCTGTAAAACCAACGCATACTGGAGTAATAATAATTAATATGGATATTAACATTTTGCTGATTTATTATACCAATCATTTAACTTCCTGTTTTATGGCAACATTCACTTACTGTTCAAATCGATCGATTTGAGTTAGATACAATCTTGTTCAATAAACGTCAGAGACCGTTCTCCGTTATAAAGGTAAATAAGGTTAATATATAAATATTTATATAAATTATACACATTATATTGTTGTGAACTAATTGTAATTTGAAACAAGTGTTTATAAATGATTGAACAGATTCGTAAAGATTATTTTATTTCAGTATACTACTTGGCTACTATTTCTATTTTTCTAATACTACTAGTTATTATTCTATTTCAATATACTGGCTTAAAGAAAAAATATGGAATATTGTTTCCACGAGCGGGACTTGAACTCCCTTTGAGACGGGCCAAGCGCACTACTAATAAAGGCTATTTCCTTAAGCCAATATATTGAAAAAGAAGTATTAAAATAATATAAATTAGCTTAGTAATAGTTAGAAATAAAACACTCTTTACGAATCTTCTTAAGTTTAACTTTACACAATTATTATTTTATTTCGACCTTTCCAATCCTTTACAGGGTATGCCCCCCCCCCTAATTTTGTAATTATTTAATCGTACATACATACATATATACGCACATATATACATTATTTATATATACAGGCAGGAGGAGCTCGATGGCGCAGTGGTTAACGCGCCCGGTCTGCGAGTGCTGAGGTTAAGCAACTTTCGCAAAGGCTGGTCATCGGATGGGTGACCAAAAATGTATCATCTCGAGCTCCTCCGTGCTTCGGAAGGCACGTTAAGCCGTTGGTCCCGGCTGCATTAGCAGTCGTTAACAACCACCAATCCGCACTGGGCCCGCGTGGTGGTTTATGGCCCGTTCTTCCTATCCATCCATAGGGAAGGCTCGTGCCCCAGCAGTGGGGACATAAATGAGCTGATGATGATGATGATATATACAGGATGGGGAAGGACACTAGTATGTGTATATAATAATGTTGTAGGCATAGGAATACGGTCTTCAAAAATTAAACGCAAGTAGAAATGTAAAAATAATTTCTTTGACATGTGCAGAGTGTTCGCGTAAACAAAAGAAAACAAAGTATAATCAGATAACTTCGGTCCTTTATTCCTATGTATTCAGTAGATTTTTGGTCAGTCATTTTGGTCTTTAAGTCTGGTAATGAAGATAACATTTCATATTGACAATTTTAAAAGTAAATGAATGATTTTTAAATATACATTTCTTTACTAAAATCGTCTTCGTGTTTCGATCAATGCCGCCATCTTTGAATTTCTAAAATTCATTCACTCTTTATGCACCCATCTGATTTGATTCGAGACCGACTGATAATCGTACACAGTATTGTTGTCTCATGCTGCATTTTAATGAGTCATCCATTGCAATAAATGACGTCTGGGCTTTGAAATGTCTTGAAAACTGCACGCTAGTCCTTGACTTTTCAATTTATTCTATAGTTCGACGTATTGTAACTGTAGATGAGACAGTTTTATTAAATGGATATTTGATTTTTGGTTACTGCAATTGGAAGTAAACAATAGTCATAAAATCTATTTAAATGTAAAGCTATTTGCTTAAAACTAAATATTTGAGAATTGTAATTATTGTATATTTTTTTAAATTAGTTATAGTTAGCTTAGCGAATGACTAAAATCCATGTCCAGACACGAAGGCCACTTAATTTTTTTACAACAAGAATTTTGTAAATACTCTACATTGTTTATATTTTTTGTTTTACTTTTAAAACACAAATATTATTTTTACTTGTAAAATCCCTACAATATATTGTTTACACATTGTTATAAAACACACAATACGGATCTTATTACAATTTTAATTTTCAACATAAAAAGTCTATCCATTAGTACTGTGTTGAAATAAATATAACTCTTTAAAGTTTTTGTAAACTCTCAAAGAATTATATATGTTAGTATTTATAAAATCCTAGTTTTAAAAAGCATATACAATCATACAATTTTATTACCACACCAATGTTGTAACATAAATATTTGCAAAGCTCTTCAAGTTGAAACGGATTTACGTCTGATCCGTTTGAGTCAGCCATCTTTGCGAATGTTTCACTTTCCGATGACGTGTGAATGACCTGACCGAATGGTCATCGGCTAACGAACGAATGATGCGGCCGATGTATTGTCAACTTTCTTATTTATTGCCCCCGACTGATTGAACGCTCTGTTATTAACAGAACGTGTAAGTTTTTTGACCTTGCTGTTAACTGTTGCTGGTGGCGTGGAGTACCCCTAGGCTGTGTTCGGAGGCCGGAATTGTTTCTAGTATAAACTACAGTTGTTTTGAAATTATCAATAGTTTCTTTTAGACAAAAAATATTTATTTATCTCACTTAAAAATAGCAATTCGCTGCATTATTTTTTTTTTATTTTGTTTAAAGTCTTTTGTAAAAATAAATTAGAGATATTGCAGGTTTAAATTCTAATTAGTAGTACGTATTGTACTTCCTTTAGTTGATGATAAGGCTTGTTCTAATTCCTCTTAGCTAGTTATCTTATCTTAGTTTGCCGGCATAACAATAATATTAGTGGCATTGTTATAATCCGACGAAGCCAGTTCCTCAGTAGTTATTTAGCATGAAATTGACAAAAGTAAATAATGTTCATTGATAATAAAATATTTATAAAAGTAGAACACTAAATCAAACACGCGCCATGAAATTATTGCTAAATTAAAAATAATTTAGTTCCGTGCTTTATCGACGACTAATGAACATGTATATGCGTTTTTTAAACCGCTACAAAAACATACGGAACGATTTTCACATTAATATCGGGGCACGATTAAAAGCCGACCTTGGCGAATCGTGAGTAGCCAATGACGGGTGATCAGATATACTGACAGCCGACAATGCCAGAACGCGTTGTATAATGAAACCTCAATGGAAGTCTAATGTTTTTGAAAATTCTGTTATTTTAAATTATAACGATTTGGGTCTGAAAAAAAAAACTAAAAAAATTGTTGACGCTAAAGTTAACATCAAAATAAGAAAATACTGTCGGACCTACACATTTTAATGATTTATTTTTGCAAGCACACGGTTGGGTTGTTGGGTTGGACTAAACGCAAGGAGATCTGTATAGTTTTTCATTTTATTACAAAAAATAAATATATATGTAATAAGTATTACAGTTTCTTATAATCCATACAAAGTGTAGTGTACGCGTCTTTATGTAACTTTATGTTACCACATTAAGGAAGGGAGGGTTACGCGTTTAAAACAACTTATAAAGTAATTACATAGGTATAAACTAATAAATAAACTGAATCCACCACACTTAAGTTTCTACTATTTACTATCTAATAAACGTATTTCTTTTTTATTAGTAAAATATTATCTAAGTTTTTATCCAACAGTGCTCTAACAGTTGCAACAGTTTCAGACGTAAATTGAGTGATTGCATCGCAATCAGAATCATAAGTCACGCTTTATTAAAGCACTATCAAAGACTAAAAATAAAGTACTGAAACAATACGCCAATACCTATAGTAGAAAAATTACAAAATAGAAATAATAATAGTTAATAACTGGCAGCTGATAAAATGTGTAATAATAAAAAAATATACGATAATAGCACTTAAAACGTAAAAAGGTTGCGTAGTTGGAGTACCTACTGGCACGCACCGTAAAAGAAACAAAACGTCACTTTATATGAAATCACAAATTCAAAAATAGATGTCGAAGAGTATGTATGTAATTGCGCAAGTGGCTCCGCCAATTAGGTTCTTTGAAGTTAAACGAAAAATATACTTCCCATAAGAACTCATAGCAAGATTTAAAAAAAGAATACCATGAACACGCATGGGTGGGTTGTATAACCAATTTCTGGTTCCGAGACTGACTCGATTTTTGAGGTGAAAGTATCGATGCAGGTGTTACGAGATTTGATATCTCGATTCAATGAGATAGAACATGCAATCGATACGGCACTTACATGTGGGTCAATTGAGATGTCTCAGAATGGACGTAATTCGATATTGTTTTGGATCGTAATTACATATCAAAACGAGGTCAAGGAAGTTGTATGTCGTCGTGACAAATATTTAGCATTATAAACTCCATGGTGACATCAGCAAATTAAAAAAATTAAAAAAACTACGTTAATAGTATGAGTAACATTTTTTTATTATACATAAAAACACATATAATTTGTACATATACATATTAAATTACACTGCTTATAACTAAACTGATAAAAACTATCTAGTACTATTTATAAATGAAGAGCTCTTTGACCTCATCCCACCTTGTCCCTTCTTTCTTAGGAGTACACGTGCTGCTTTTCGAAGTCACCGCTTCACTGTCTCAAATATCCATAGCGCACAAAGAAATTTGGTGACTCGTTTCTTTATCGCACCTCCAAAAGATGGAATAGTAGACTATTTTAAAACTATTATAAACGTGTGCTGGTAGACCAGCACACGTTTTCCCTCCTTCCTATGATATGGAGTCCTTCAAAAGAGGCGTGAAGAAGCACCTTCTGGGCCGGCAGAGTGAGGTTCACTGATGCTACGTTTGTTTTCACGCTGCACCAGTTATATTCGCGTCTGGACTCCATTTCCACTTAACATCAAGTGGGATGGAGTCATTTGCCGAGCTATCTATAAAAAAAAATTGTCCCATGTCATCCCTATCAGGCAGAACGAGGCACTCGCTGTCCCAAATAGCTACTAGCTAATATGTTTTATTCATAGATATTATATTTATTATTATTTAGACATAGAGCCTGTAACGCATAGACATCTCATATCACAATAAATACCTAACTGTAAGGTATAGATGGATGGCGAAATTATATCCTATCTGTGAGAGACTGGTGCCTGAAGTAGGTTTCAAAGAAACCTGATGTACAAATCACCAGGCCCCCAATCAGGACTATATTAGTGAACACTTTGGAATGAACATTACAGTTTTTTATTTTTTTATTTTTAGTTAATTAAAAACAGGTTATATTATATATTATTATTTATCCTGCTAATATTATAAACGCAAAAGTTTGTAAGTATGGATGGATGGATCTAGGTTGTTACTCTTTCACGTAAAAACTACTGAATGGATTTGGATGAAATTCGGCATACAGATAGTTTATAACCTGGATTAACACATAGGATAGTTTTTATCCCGATATTCTCACGGGAATGAATAGAAACTGTCAAAGTAGATGTTTGTTGCTCTGTCACGTAAAAACTACTGAATGGATTTGAATGAAATTCGGCATACAGATAGATTATAACCTGGATTAACACAAAGGATAGTTTTTATCCCGATATTCCCACGGGAATGAATGGAAACTGTCAAAGCGTTACGAAGTCCGCCGAGTCCACTAGTTATAATATGACAACTTATTAAGGTCTGTGTATAATTTGATAATATTTTTTCTTATATTATATATACCTACTTCATACATTTCTTCATATCCTTCATACTCTTATTTTTTTATATATGATGTCAATGGTTGCACTTCAGTCAAAGGTAAGCCTTAGTTAGTATTAAACGAGGCACAGCTCACTATACCAACTTGCTTTTGTTATCTATAACAAAATGGACATATAACATGATTGTTCCTTGCAAAGTGAGGCTACGTCCACTAGACTACATAAAAGAGGATCTTCTAAGAAAACTACAAAGCTTTGCATAAAAAAAATTGCTATCGTATATTCCCGTGGGAAGGTTAATATACCTGCATTTACATTGTAAGGTTAATAGATCGGTTGAGCTTGTCATATAAGACATTATAAAAAGACCAAAAAAAGAACTTCATAAGTACAAGTAGAGTGATTCCATACTTGACTTGGAAATAGATCAGTATCAAATTACAAAAACACAAATGTTGAAAAAATTTCCACGAGCAGAATTTGAACCTGCACCCTTCTGACAGGTGCTCTCCCAATTGAGCTATCGTGGTTCTAACCAGCCCGCCGAAATTATTCAACTTTTTTACTTTGTAAGCCAAATGCGCCCATTCAATGTCAACAACTACCGTCGTTAACATCCGATCATAATATTTTTACAAATACTAAAGAAGGTTCAAATCCTGCTCGTGGAAATTTTTTCAACATTTGTGTTTTTTTTTACTAAAGATCAGTTAAGAAGTAGGCAAGCTATTTATAAAATGATTTTGTTTTGTTTACAAAATTTGCGTTAAAATTATATAAACAAAACAAAAACAGATCAGTATCAATTTAACTATCTAACTATTTATTAATACGTGGATATAAAACTTCATTCTCAACTCTTTTTGAGCTCATTGCGCGCACGGAGGAGTGAAGATTTAGTGAAATTAATGTACAATTATGTTACATTGTATAAACATCGTATTGTTTGTGAATTGCGGTAAAATTTCGACCACTATAATTTTTTTTTTATATTAACAGATAACTTCTTAAACATTATGCACCTTTAACTCCATAAAATGTTACATTAACATATTCACCATGGGCCTTCTTAACCGCCTACTTTTTTTATTTCCCGATGCCACGTTGGGTAATAGACCGGAAACACCGGCTACCTGCGCCAGAGCATAACAATCGGCATGACACATTGTAAGAAAGAGAATAGGCGGATACCCTGGAAGGATGTGTGGCAATCATTTCTGTATTAAAATACGTTTTGGCTCGACATTCAAATTACGAACGCGCGTTCTTTAAGTTCGAATTTCAAATCTATTTTTTTTGTTTTCAAAAAGTTTTTAGGCCTGTCTTATATCGCCGGGAATTGTTCAATAGCGCGTAAATAGCACTTGGTGAGTACTGCATTATAGCGGAGCACCAAATTTTTCAGAAGAAAGATAAAACTGATGAATTATTTACTACTTACTTAACAAAGAATACAGCATTTGCTTAGGCTCTTGCATATAACAATAAAGTTATTGAATAAAGCAATTATTTTGGCATATAAAAATATAACTATTTTCTATAAAAAGTTCGTCAATCATGGTATAAAGACACTTTTCTTGTTTTGCTTTTAACATGTTACCTTACACGCTTTTAAACTGTCCCGACGATTTGTTCTTTGACATGTAAAAACAAAAGAAGTAAAAACTGTTTCGAAAAAGTTTTCATGCTAGTTGTTTCTTCAAATTAACTTCTTTGAAAAATTACAAAAGGCTGTTGCTAAGGAACATTAACGTTGATAGCGTCTCGACTTTGTGGCATGTTAGGCTCGAGTCACACCGAGTCGATCGGACAATATATATTTGTTGCAACTGTTTGTATATGATTAAAATTGTATACTGAGACAAATTTTTAGTTGCCGGCTAATACTACCTTAAGGTTTCTCAAGTCGTAGTGCCCCAACAACCACCAAGCATACCACCTGCTTACATACACGTCTGCGTCCCACCATATCTGTAAGTGTCCCATTAAAGATAACGTACACAAAAGTTCTTAGAGCGTAAGTAGTGCTGTTACGGAGAGCAACAAAAGTAGCTGTAGTTACCACAGCTGTTAGATTATTTAGTTGCTTTGACAAAGTACTAAAGTGTTAGGAGAGAGAGTTAAATTAGTACTTTGTAAAAGAAATTACTTTCTTGCCTTGGCGATCCCTCCAAAACCTTGTTTTGGCAATAAACCAATGGTAATTCAGTTATTCAAAACTACTACTACTATAAAAGTGACCGTTTCCTTGAAATAATTATCTAATCCAGTCAACATCAAAACGATTGAAACACCATTATGATCTTATACTCCAATTTCATAAGTTTGTATTATTTATATTTAAAAAAAAAATTCAAGCAAAAATAGACTCAAAACTCACACTGCAAGACTTACTTTAAATAATTAAATGGTTATATATTTTTAACTTTAATCAAAATAATGCAACTACCCTATTAGCTGAATACGTCCTGAAAGTATCAGGTGCATATTCTTAGATGAAGACGTATCCACCTGGCAATATTAGATTTGTGGTTTAAAGTATAAGCGGAAGCGGTTTAATATTTATTTTTAAACGTTTTTGTAGATTGAAAATAATGTTGATATATAATTACACCTACTACGAATATGTCGTGGGTAGAGCGAAAGAAAAAAACACCTCTTAGAGAGAAATTTTAAACATTGCGTTCTTGGCAGAAACTGTAAAAAAACTTTCTGTAATTTTAACATTTCTTCGAGCGAAAATTCAAAGAGCTATTGCGTTTAAACTCCACTTTTTCAAATGTATGTATTTACTGAAAACTTAGTCCGAATTAAGTAAATTGACTTTTTATTGTACAGATTTTTTTTATATCATCATTGAGTTATTTGTTGTAAAAAACACAAATGTAAAAAAAATTTCCACGAGCAGTATTTGAACCTACACCCTTCTGATATACCGGGTCAGGTGCTCTCCCAATTGAGCTTCGCAACAAAATTTGCGTTAAAATTATATAAACAAAACAAAAACATTTTATTTGTTGTAATTATAAAAAAATCATAATAAAACATGAATAGGCATATCTCACAAAAATATTTATGTTTTAAAATAAAGTACACAACTATATATATACAAAATAGAAATAATTAGTATTTTTTGTGCACATCCATTATCTTATAGGAATATAATTTATCTAAATATATAATAAAATATCTAATATACAGACATTATACAGACAATGAATTTAGGTGTCGACAAATCTTGCGTTATCATAACACCATATTTCACATCCACAAGGTAGTTTGATGACATTAAAAAACATCTATTGAACAAACTATTAAAATTAAAAAACATCCTAATTTTAATAGAGAAGATGGTTGGAGTCTACCACCAGTCTGGGACCCCATCATACAAAATATTAAATCCCAGCCCCAACACCATACTGCCAGACCAAAAGATACTGTAAGCTCTTTCTGCGTAAAACGGAATGCACCTGATTAAATTTAAATGAGGGTATACAAGTTACTAACTAATTATGAGATGACCAACACCTCAGTCTCCCACGGACCCTGCAAAGGATTCGAAACGTCAGGATAAATATTAAATAATGTGTAAAGTAAAATAAACGCGAGTAGATCCGTAAAAGTTGTTTCATTTAAATGTGTAGTGTTCGCGTAACCTTTAGAAAACAAGACTTTAAATAAGACTAACTTTAGCCTTCCGAATTAACTAAACAAGCACAAGTTAAAAAAGCCAAAAACCATCCACACCATTCATTCTGACTGTGGGAAAAACTTAATTGAATAAAATTAACTGTTTGTTTTAAAAGTTGATTTGCCTAATTTTTTTTGCCTTTTCCTTCTCCTTTGCCTTACGCCACGCTCTACATGAAAGCCGTAGTACGTGAGCGGCTTACTAACGGCCTGACGGTCACTTTCGACGCCATTTTACTATACACTGGGGGCATGCGCTTCGGCATTCATGGGCATGCGCATTTCGCATAGACAAGTTTTAATGTAAACTTTTTAGTGCAACCTGTTTGCAACGCTTGCACGTCAGAAT
Source organism: Eudonia mercurella (assembly GCA_963082485.1). Taxonomy (NCBI): domain Eukaryota; kingdom Metazoa; phylum Arthropoda; class Insecta; order Lepidoptera; family Crambidae; genus Eudonia; species Eudonia mercurella. The sequence continues at coordinate 11,189,605 of OY720040.1, read as the reverse complement.
ACTACAACCGTCAATTTTTTCCATAGATTTTGACCTTTATGTCGATGTCGTATGGTTGAACATTTATGAAGAACAGTTTTTGAGAGTCTGATGTGATGGTCTGTACTGTAATACTTTTTAGTTAAAGCGTTTTTTCTTAACATTGCAATGTAGCGTTTGATGTTATCATACCTGCTTTTTGTGTCTTAAAATGGTTAAGGAAACTGTTATGTTTAATTTTAACAAAATTGTCTGTCATCTCTGAAGGCTAATCTTTTTTATTCCATAACGGGGTAGCTCTTTGTCTTAATCTCATTTGATGTTAAGTAACTTTAAGGTCGAAGATGAAGGGGCACTGCACTGGGAGTTCTCAAACACTGACTAACGAATGACCATTTCACGAAAATTATAAAAATCGCTAGCCATCTGCATATTTTGAATGGCATAACTTAAATGGGCGCCTTTGGTTTCAAAGTAAAAAGTGTTGAGTAATTTCGGCGGGCTGGTTAGAACCACGATAGCTCAATTGGGAGAGCACCTGACCCGGAATGTCAGAAGGGTGCAGGTTCAAATCCTGCTCGTGGAAATTTTTTCAACATTTGTGTTTTTATAAAAATGATTATTCGATGTTCAAATATCAAACAGTATGAACACAAATATTTAAGAATCACTCATATTATTACCACAATACAAAAAGGAGAATACACGTATCAGAATAACAATACAAAGCTCCCAAAACGATAAAAACTTCAAAACATGTTACAAATTACGTAAAAAAAAATATCGTTATCAACAGTCGAAGAATGCGTTTGATAACACGTTATTTATAATAATATAACGCAACGAATTTCTACTATTATCTAACTTTCTTCAAAATTATGTTAGAAATAAATTTGAACGCAGATGTGCTTAAGAATAATATATGGGGACACATTGGCATTAATAAAATAACCTTAAACGTACTCTAATGGGAGAACTCGTTTAATAAATATGTATTAGTGAGGTGCACAGACGGACACATCTACATTTTATAAATGTCTATAGAACTTACCAGAAACGGGTTTTGATTAAGAAAGCTTTAAAAATACTCACTATTCAATGTGAACGTTTTTGTGGAATCATTTTCGATCAAACGTTAAGACGCTACATTCGTAACTGGTTTTTGAACATAATAATATAACCATAGGTAAGTACCTGTTTTGAATTTATATAATTTGTAAAATTAATAGTAGGTGATTGGAAGTTTTTATTAATCGTAACTTAGAATGTATGTCAAAAATAATATGACTACACAATTCGATTCTAATAAAAAGGTTGGGGCAATAAGATATTACTGTATAATTATAATTCTTTATAATAAACCGGGCTCAGTGCGGATTGGTGGTTATTAACAACTGCTAATGCAGCCGGGACCAACGGCTTTACGTGCCTTCCGAAGGACGGAGGAGCTCGAGATGATACATTTTTGGTCACTCGAAGAACTCGCAGACCGGACTTCTCAGATGAGGCGGTTACATCTAGCCTTTCTATTTTAATAGATTTCTAAGTTACCATCTTGTGTAAAATTGTGCACGCAACAAAATTAGAAAATGCGTAACACCACAATGCCCTTGATACCAGTTGATGGAAACTCCCCAATAGAAACTCTGTCCTCATAAGGCAAGTTAACTATGTTGGTGAAGCCGTAATACTGCTCACAGTATGTAAACTCCGAATGAGTAGATACTACAATTAAAAATTGTTATTTCATTGTATCTGCATCAACCACTTTTGAAATACCTATGCAGTACGAGTGTTAGGAAAGACGGCTCATTCAAATATTTTCATACGTAACTTTTAACCCATTAAGTCAAAGTCTTTTTTTCTTTTTACATCTATCTTTCTTCATCGTCATCATCATCAGCAGTCCCTCTCTTTGCTTATGCCGTCTCTTTTCTTAATGTCTATCAAATACAAACAAATGATTTGATGCCCGTTTATTATTTTACATGAGGACGTTTTTCAATTGTTTGGTATTGATTACGTTTCCTTTACAATACAAGCTAAACATGAATAAATATATTGTTTTTAAAACACATTTGATACATGAGACACGGTAAGAGATCTTAAAAGTATCCTTATGGGTTAGTTAACGTGTTAAGACATATAGTCGGCTCATCATTAGTTGAGAATTTCGGGTCGGCACTTCAATATTCACCCTTAATTACATATATATAGAGCTACCTTTTCTACTCAGTTTAGTTGATTGGTTCGTTGGTAAGCCTTGTTTTGAATCCGCTTGGCTAACTAGCACTATCTCATCCAAATCTGTCGCCATAAAAAAATGCTAGCAGTTTTGTTGTTTCCCGGTATGTTTTAAGTGAGAAATTCAATTTTAAGGTGTAGTGTATTTCATCGTCATTAACTAACAAGTTAAAAAGGTCAATCTCGTTTCTTAAATCTCGTTTGTTTAAAAATATATATTCATAAAATGTTCAAATATTTTTTTACGTAAATTTTGTTGCGAACAAATTACAAAAACACAAATGTTGAAAAAATTTCTACGAGCAGAACTTGAACCTATATGAATATAATTGTATTTAACTGCCTTACCTAAAGGGACTCCTTTTAATAATTTATTTTAGTTATTTAATTATATTTTTTAAGGTTTTTAGTTTTAGGTTCGTTGTTCTTTTAAATAATTCTAAATAAAATTTTAACCATTATTTAGTAATATTTAACTACTGTGCAAAGATCTTTCTGAATAAAATAATGATTGTATGCTCTCTGACTCCAGTCAGAAAAGTAGGAGTAAGCTTCAGCTTAGACATTACCAAATAGATTATTACTTTTTATTATGAGTTGGAGATACTTTACTGCTTCATATTCACACTGTGACATCATGTCCACTCGTCAAAGTGTTTCTATATAGAAAATTAGATCAAAACCTAAGATGGTCTCTCGAAGGCAAACAAGAATAATTTACAGCTCAGACTTTAAATTAATTACCACCATATTTGGTAGGTTGTATGTCGGTATATTTTAAAGATATCTCTATGATGTTGCCTCTCACATAATTAAGATATACAGAAGTGTCATTGGTTATATAATTTACTTAATCTGATGTGATTTTTACAAGAATGTTTCGTTTATACTTAGTTTAGGCGAATACGACACATTTAAAATGAATAACAACAATTTTAATGTGGATCTACTTGCGTTTATTTTATACTAACATTTTGAACCCTTTGCAAGGTCCAGTGTCTCCAGGCTCCAGTGAGATAGTTGTTGATCGTCTCAAAATCAACTTGTCACAATAATTACCGTGAATTGTTTCAATCGAGTGTATTTTGTTTTATGCTCAATAGGTAGGTACCTTGCATCTGGTATTTAAAGTGTCATGTCTAGTCATGTCCAAGATTTAATAACCTGTACGGTGAAATCCCGACCGTTAGTTAAATTTCAACCGTCTTCTCTATGTTGTTAGGATACAATGTGTATGTATAAAAACGTCAAAAAAAGGCAAGCCACCTGATAGGAAGTGATCATCGCCGCCCATACCCATCTGCAGAACCTGGGGCCTATAAATTAATGACTTTGAGAGCCCTTTAACACGCGTCTTGAAAAACTTTATGTAAAATCTAGACGAGGTTTTTTATATAAAAAGTGAAATTGCTTTAATTTATAACTGTCGACCGCAAAAAAACAATAATACGTCAAAAGTGATGAGAACCTTAAGTGCCAGGAAGGCAAACGTCTACAAAAAAAAACTTAAATTGAACCTATTATCTCGTCTCAAAATTGGAAATGGTACTTTGGCTTCTACCTAACGGTCAAACAAAAGCCTCCGGTGACAAGAAGGCTTGTAGCTACCTCTACCAATCTATTAATATAGCTATTTTTATTTTTTTATTATTATTCATTATTCTTTATATTTATATGTTCACGTATACCTATAAATATTTTTTTAGGGTTGAAATGAAACAACTTTTACGGATCTACTCGCGTTTATTTTACACATTACTTTTTAATGTTTATCCTGACGTTTTGAACCCTTTGCAGGGTCCATGGTCACAGGAAAACTTAAAAAGTAATGTGTAAAATAAACGCGAGTATATCCGTTTAATTTGTTTCATTTCAATGTGTAGGTTCGCGTAAACTTTAGAAAACATAATTTTTTTATGGCTTTCACTTTTTTTATTAGTTATATTATTCTGTTCATCAGCTCATTTTATGTCCCCACTACTGGGGCACGAGCCTTCCCTATGTATGGATAGGGAGAACAGGCCAAAAACCACCACGCGGTCCCAGTGTTATCTCGACATTCAAGACTCTTTTGAGAATGTTTAACTTTGTCATGGGGGATTAGAACCAACGACCAATGTTTTATTCGGAATCTCTTGAAACAGTCCTGGAAAACAAATTTAGTGATTAAGCGTAAATTCGGATAAAAGCAAGAGTTTACTCTTAAAGTATAATTCAATCAAGAGTCACTAAACAAATTTAATGAAGAAGATTTTTGGTTTTATACAAGTTGACTTTTGTCAAGTTGACTTGAAAAACATTGTAACATTATAAGCTTTGCTATACCCTAACTAATGGGTGTCATGTCTGCACTACTTTGTTATATATAAAAACCACCTGTAACTTACTGTACATGAATGCAATAAACAACTTGAACTTGAACTTGAACTTTATCACCGTCCAAAACTTCTGAGATGACTCCCGTGATACAAACGAACAACTCTTACTATTGGACCAACTCCCTTACTCGAAAATAAAATTCAGCTGTTCCATACATATTGGTCGAATGAATATTGATGTTTTGTATGGAACAGGTGAATATTATTTTCGAGTTAGGGAGTTGGTCCAATAGTAAGAGTTGTTCGTTTGTATCACGGGAGTCATCTCAGAAGATTTGGACGGTGATAAAAAAGTGTCCCTCTATATATAAGAATGAGTAATATCTTGGCCTCCATCTCGTCTAATGACTAAGTAATTAGTTAACTAGGAAGGTATATGACTAAAAGACTAGTTATGTGGCCAAAGATGGTAGGCGCAACTTTATGAACCTTTTAGTCTAAGGCCAATCAATACTACCAGACCGGACTAAAGTCAAATAGGTCCTTTTTGTGGGATACCTTCTTGAGTGCGAAAGTCGTTTCATCGTATTTTGTTTCTTCGTAAACCTTTTATCGACATGTCTATACTGCGATGCCTTGTTAAATCGACGTCTTGTTACTGCGATGTTTCGTTACATCGAAAAACTGTACTGCGAACGATTTTACTGCGAAAATATCATACTGCGAAACCTTGTTCAATCGGAGGCTTGTTACAGTACAGTTTTTCGATGTAACGAAACATCGCAGTAACAAGACGTCGATTTAGTACAGTACAGAGATGTCGTTGAAAGGTTTTCGAAGAAACAAAATTCGATGAAACGGCTTTCGCACTCAAGTAGGTATGCTAGTAGTAACGTTATCTAAAGCTAATAATAGAAAAGAATTTAAGAAACACAAAGCACTTTCGTAGTTTCGGAATCCACCTTACAACATCCGATATGTTTTTTTTTGTCTTCGGTCACGTCTGACCGTTGCTTTTAACAGACCCTTTTATTGCTTAAACAAAACATTCGGAACGCTTTAAAAGTTTTCCTTACTAATGGACTATTAGCGGCGGGGTAGGCTATTTGATCGGTGACCAAATATGGATAATGTCTTTGATGTTTTTTGTGGTAAGGTAAAGATAAAGTTTTTTGGTAACCGGTTATATGTAAGACGTTATGTTAACGTTAAAGGAAGTACGAGGACACGTTAATGTCAAGAAAGGAATTTATTACAGTTACCACAACACAAGATATTGATTCCTATCCTTATATTTTTCATATTTTTAATGACATTGTTTAATTATGTAAGATGATTGATTATTGATGTGTAACATCTTCTCGCTTGCTATCCTTATAAGCAATTTGTGGAAGTGATTTCGTGAAATGGGACGGAAGTATGTGTAACAGTGTAACAGAAAGTCGGGGAAGCGCGCAAGCGCGCGCCATTTTGTATATGACATTTTGTTATTATATGTGACATATTGTGTCATTTGACTATCAAAGGTCATATTTTGATATGTCAAATGTCTTCTAATGAGTATTTACAGCATTTATTATTTTTAAAAAATGGGTCAGGTATTACATCATTTTATAACTTTATAGTTATAAAATGATGTAATACCTGACCCATTTTTTTCAGAATATAATGTCAAAATTGCTTATTATTGAGGTGAGATGTCAAATGTTACACATCATATCCGACTACTGTAAGGCTCGCTCGTTTTTTTTATTTTCATATGTCTAATTGTTTACTTATTAGATTGATTTGAAAGGTTTAAAAAAAATATATTAGGTATGGGTTCACGTCAATTGTCTAACGGAGCTATAAGTATTGAACCACGATATCCAGCATTCAACCCGAGCATTTAATTCGGCCATTAAACGCTTTAAATGATTATTACGGTTATTTTTATTATAACAAATGTATAAAACTAATGGAATTATTAATGCATATTAATTGGCGTAATTGGTATAGGCTGTCCTTATTAACAAAATAAAATAAAAATAACATCGTTCAAGAAGTCAAATCAGGCTAAAGTATGTAAAAGACATCCAAATCAACGTAAATCATTATTGTGTTCGAATTTCAAATTTAATTAATGATCACAGTTTAAAACATTTGTTAGGTTTATTTCGAACAACCACTAACATTGAATGAGACATCGTTAATAGACGCCCCAATCAGCCGGTCGTATGGCTCCGACTCGTGCGCAGGCGCATCCTCATACCGGCCTTGACTGCGTGACTTTTGAACGAAATGTCGGCGTCGAATATCTCAAAGGCCACTACCATTAGAATCTCATAATAGATATTATATACGGCTTATATCATTTTAACTCTTTAGCCGTTAATTTAAATTCCACTTCAAATTGACCGTTATACGGTTGCAATAAGATTGAAAACTGAAAATTACATTTTACAACGTACAAGAATATACTTCCAAATTATGTAGACACCTGTTTATCTTGTATGTATGGGCGAATGAATGGTATTTAAATGGGAACATGTAAGACTCTAATAATGTATTGTAACGGATGAGGATGATAATGAATGATTCGCCCGCGGCTTTGTTTAGTTCGTCGTTAATAATAGTGCCTCACTTAGTGGTTACTTAAAATTGACCGCCTTTGTAATCTGGTGGTTAAACTAACGATCTTGACCTCAGATCTTCCAGGTTCGATACCCGGCTCAGTAATGTATTATTGAACTCAGTTTTGTTGGTAGCAGTGCTTGTTTAAAAACCTACTTGCTATATCACCCCTATTTTTATCACAATCTGCAACAGATTTAGGTACATAACATAAAGTGGTCTACGCTAGCTTAGCAAAGCTCAAACTCGGTACAATTTAATGTTATCCCTGCTGAATTTGAACCTGGGACTGACTTTTTAACCACGAGCCACAGAGGCAATTAAAGTTTCAAGATTTAGTCTTTATAGTAGCTAGTAGGTTTGTAATTATGCTCTCAGAATTAAGCTATATCGTTGTTCACGTGGACGATATCACGGGCGATTAAAGAAAAAAACGATATGACATTTTAAAACAAATGCTAATTTAAAAAAAATAACAGTAAATGAAATGCCAAAACAGCTTCTTCTCAGCTTAATAGTTTTATATGTACCTATTTGTATAACTCCGATATGAGCATGGCGATAGCGCAGTGGTTAACGCGCCCGGTCTGCGAGTGCTGAGGTTAAGCAACTTTCGCAAAGGCCGGTCATCGGATGGGTGACCAAAAATTTATCATCTCGAGCTCCTCCGTGCTTCGGAAGGCACGTTAAGCCGTTGGTCCCTGCATTAGCAGTCGTTAACAACCACCAATTCGCACTGGGCCCGCGTGGTGGTTCATGGCCCGTTCTCCCTATCCATCCATAGGGAAGGCTCGTGCCCCAGCAGTGAGGACATAAATGAGCTGATGATGATGATGATATGAGCATAGCAATATTATTTTATGTGCACAATATGTGCATTGTACACTGATACTATAGTAACAGTAGAATTTCGTATATATCACATGTAAGACAGACGTCTGCACATCAGAATATCCAAAACTATCACATTTCTTTATTAAATGTTCAACCATAACTGATGGGCATAAAGTTTAAAGTCTATTGAGGGATTTCGACAGTTTAATTAGTAGTCTGACAGGTGTGTGTACCAACGGTCAGTTGCTCAGCAACACCTGGTATCCGCTAAATGATTACATACCATTACGATACCGAACAAAACATCGAGAATTGAAATATAATCGCAAACTCTGTAACGTACACTTACGAAGGTATCTCAAGGCCGTATTGTTTACATAGATATACCTGTATATCATTTCATCAGCAGCCCATTGACACTTGACATTCACTGATTGAATGATGAAACTGACGGCTGGTAACTATATAATCATTTCTTATTGATACCATGGGATAATTTGTCTTCACTTCTTTAGAATTGATGTTCATTAAGGTCAAATTCGTATAATGTTTTAAGTTTAATATAAATGAGGAATGCGTAAGGTAATATATTGTTATGTGTAGTGTACTTTTACGTTCATGTGTAATTAATTAATCTTCACTTAATTACTAAATTAAGTTATACGGTAAAATGTGATATTTCATTTACTTATTTATTCAAATAATTAAATAGCACTCGTCTCAATTATCTACATGATTTATTATTTTTGCATTCAACATTTATTTTAAGTATATACAATTGAGGAGCTCGATGGCGCAGTGGTTAACGCGCCCGGTCTGCGAGTGCTGAGGTTAAGCAACTTTCGCAAAGGCCGGTCATCGGATGGGTGACCAAAAATGTATCATCTCGAGCTCCTCCGTGCTTCGGAAGGCACGTAAAACCGTTGATCCCGGCTGCATTAGCAATCGTTAACAATCACCAATCCGCACTGGGCCCGCGTGGTGATTTATGGCCCGTTCTCCCAATCCATCCATAGGGAAGGCTCGTGCCCCAGCAGTGGGGACATAAAATGAGCTGATGATGATGATGATGATGATGATATACAATTTAATTTAATTCAAATTTACTTGTAGTTATGACCTGAAAGAGTAGTAACTTCGAGATAAAGGCAAAATTATTATGCCACCATAATATTATTAAGTAAAGGATTGTTAATGAAATAAACAAATTGCATTAAAAACAATGAGAATCGAGGAGGGCAATGCTATATATATATATAGGTACAAGATAAAATTTACTTGAAAAAACCGGCCAAGTGCGAGTCGGACTCGCGCACGAAGGGTTCCGTACTTTATGACGTATTAAAAAAAAACTACTTACTAGATCTCCTTCAAACCAATTTTCGGTGGAAGTTTGCACGGTAATGTACATCATATATATTTTTTAGTTTTATCATTCTCTTATTTTAGAAGTTACAGGAGGGGGAAGCACACATTTTACCATTTTGGAAGTGTCTCTCGCGTAAACTATTCAGTTTAGAAAAAAAATATATTAGAAACTTCAATGTCATTTTTAAAAACCTATCCGTAGATACCCCACACGTATGGGTTTGACAAAAAAAAATTTTGAGTTTCAGTTCTAAGTATGGGGTACCCCCAAAATATATTGTTTTTTTTTTATATTTTTGTGTGTAAATCTTGATACGGTTCACAGAATACATATACTTACCAAGTTCTTATAGTTTCGGAAAAAAGTGGCTGTGACATACGGACGGACAGACTGACATACAGACAGACAGACATGACGAATCCATAAGGGTTCCGTTTTTTGCCATTTGGCTACGGAACCCTAAAAATCAACCAGCTTCAGGAAGGTCGAGTGGGAATCGAACCCACTACCTTTGGATAACCGGTCCAATACTCTGACCGCTGCACTACCGAGGCCCTATATTATATAAGGTAAACTATTGTAACAGTTATGTAGACACTAATTTAAATGATAAACTAATAAATAAATGATAATAAAATTAATTGTTACATTTTTTAAGAATGTTTCCTCCTCAGAGCAAGAACCATCAATTCTTTATATTTAGATTTACTCAGTATTCTCGAATTTGACAACAATTTTTTAAAACGTCAAAGCGACAACTTTGCTATCCTCCAATCAAATCAAAACGTGAACAGTACACCTCAATTGTCCATAACAGCATGAAGAAACAAACAATACGAACATTACCAGATGCCTCTTCAGAAAAAGTGAAAATATCTGTTGCGAATTGCTGTTGGCAATGAAAACGAAAGCTATAGAACAAATTTTTGCAATTACCGAGAGCTTCTAATGGAGTATAATTGTACACTCGAAACGAATAGTAAAGTGAAACAGCTGTTATACGACTTTCTGTAGATTAACAGCTTTGATATAGAGCTAAAGTTGTATTTGTGCTGCGTAGTCGTAGGTGACTTGTGGTTATAATTAAGAGTAGTTTGATGATGGATGTAGATGATTTGCATATCTCTTGGATTAAGATAATCATCAGTTTTGATTAACATTTTGTAGGGACTGTCTGCTACTACTAGATTTTGCAAATTTATATGTGTAGGTATATGAAGTTATTATTACGTTTTAAACTCAATAAAACATTATGTTTCAGTCATATACGATTGAAAGGGCACTCGTATTTAGAACACCACTTTAATGTAGAAAAAGGTCGTCGTTTAATAGAGACTCTTTAGCATCTGTCAAAACGATTATCTTTCATAGAAAAAGTATGAGAAAAGCGAAATATGACGTCACAATAAGTTTCCATGTTCAATCATAGAGTGTTTAAAATTTGATAAAAATAATAATAAAGACATTATGAACATGCAAAAGGGGGGAAAAATGTATTTAATTTTAAAACCCAAATTACCAGAATAACAGCAACACATAAAAAGAAATCAGAAACCATAGCAATAAGAATAAAAAACGATGCTACTCAATATAATTAAATATGATAGGTACAAAAACTATAAAAATAACAGTCTCACGATGATTAAAGTTATTGTGTGTATTCATATTAATTAAATCGACTAAATTGGACAATTTGCAACCCACATAGTAAACATCCGGCGTTTTAAGCATACTTTGAGATTTTATAACCGCAGAATGTTAGATTTTCGTGTAATTAAACTAAATCGTGGCAAATTCTTTAGCAAATTGGTCTTGGACATACAAATAGTTGACATTGCACAAATGGAACGTCATCTATCGTTAATTGGTATCTTAGAAGACCTTTATTAACATGGAACGGGGTTATATTGAAATAATTACAACTATAGTGCCGTAATTAGTGTCTAGAATGGACTCCTATTGCGTTCTAGATCTCTTTGGTGAGATTACATCCAGAATCATATATACCATGAAGGTTTTCTTAGCGCACTATCAAAAATTTAAATTCCTTACCAACACACGTATTTCCTTCTTTCTACAACATGGGGTCCTTTAATGTCTACACGGCAGGATAATTATGTAAACCTATAAAAATATGACCAACTAATTTTAATACCAACCATATTGTTATCAAATGAAAAAAAATACCCATTCTATTTTAATCTATTCTATTCTAAACGACACAACTTGCTTGAGGCACAACACTGCTGGTTGTCTTCGCTTCTGGAATCTACGCTGGTAATTTTTAAGATGTCGTCGAGAGGTCAGGTCAGGGCAACAACCAAAATGACTTCAATTATAAGATTACGCCATAGAGGAATGTCAAAAAAATACAACTTGATAAAGTGCGGTCCCAAACCGTCACAAGTCTACAAAACGATAAAAAGAAATTGAAAAGTTTTACGCGTGACTAAGAGAAGACTAAACGCACCGTTGCGAAATTCAATGTTTCGCCTGCTAACCGACCAATTCAATCGGTTCCGTGCTAACCTTAACAAGATGTCACATAACTGGACGGAGTACTCATTTTTTCGTAGAAAAAAAACAGTAGTTGTCATTTTTTTTTCATCGTAACCAGCTCAGTTCATTTGAGTTCAATAAGCGTTGCAAAACTTTGCGATGTCTTTATATTTTACTAGCTTCCGCTCGAGGCTTTCGTAGAAATATTTTGTTTGACCGGGACAAGGTGTTTTTTTTAAATAAGGAAGAGGTTTTTTTTGTAACTTTATTCTATTATTATTCCTAAGCATTACTGCAGGACAAAGTGTTCTTTATTAAGAACTACCTTTAGGGTCAATTTCAACACTCTCGCTTTAGAGCAATATACGAGTACAAGCTTAATAGTTAAATTTTTTAAACCACAAAACATAAAAAATCCATTGTTTTGACTGCATATAAGTATGCGATTTGAGACTTCTTTCTCAGTTAAAACCCTAAAACAAATATTTGTTTCTCTCTTAAACTTCTTTCAAAGGACTTTCAATCTGGTTTCAGTCATTCAACCAATTGTAAGTTTTAACTAACATCAAGAAAGCGGTCTTCATCAAGTTTTAAGCATCGCAAAACTAAGAGTAGGCCACAGCAGCTGCCTTAAAAGCTAAATGAAAATGATAGCCACAAATAGATTGAAACGACTGCCAATGACAGCACGCAGTCTCATGAATTTCATTTGCGCGCGATATCGTGTCAGTCGCCCGTAAAAGGCAGACGGCATACATTCTATAAACAGTTTGTCACCCAGTTAGAATGCAAATGGTGCATATTCTACCGATCGCATGTTACACCCTTATTTTATCGAGCCGACGCTGATTTCACTTGTTTTAGAAACGTTTATACAGCTTGTATAGGTACGCGACTGACGAAGATAAGTGTGGTTGTTTTGTTTGTTAAATTGTTAATGCTCTATTAACACATTATTACAGAAAGCCAACAAGCTTGTGTTAGACATGGGTCAGTGGTCTAACAGAACGGAGCTATGGGGCGTCTAACCGACGACGTTGCTACTGTATTGTCACCTTGTATCAATAGATCATAAATATTAGAATAAGGAGTATTGACAATATTTCAGTTTAGTTTAATAATGGAATTAGCCAACTGAAGTTGCAGTGTGCCGGTCATATTAGCCGCAAGACCGATAACCGCTGAAATAGACGTGTTCTAGTGTGGAGACAGCGACCACAAAGTAAGAAACTTTGCATGAAGTTAAGCTTCATTCAAACGCGCTCGAGTAACGCACACACACACACTATATCTCACAGACACGGAATCTCGCAACAGCTGCGCTCGGACTGTTCTGAGCTATTCTGAGATTTCGTGTCGGGTGAGGGTATTTCTGCCGCGACTGGGCAAATGTATTGTAGTTTAAAACGCCTTCCATCGCGGCGCGGTGGACCGACGATATACGCAGGCAGGCAACAGTTTGATGAGAAGAGCTGATGATCGGGCTCAGTATGATGGTGAAATGTTTTAAATGCAATAAATGAAGCCTTAATAAACAAGTATGGGGTAACCATGATTAGACATTAATATTCAGCAAAACACACGTCATTTTAGTTAATAAAACCATAATATTACACGGCCGCAACCAAACTTTTATGTCAATAAATCATTTTTGATATAAAATCCACTTGTAAGTTAAAGATTACAAAACTACCACAGAGGTTTTGTATAAATTCCTTTTGTAATTATGCGAACGTTAAGTTGCATAACATCAGTACGTAAATGCTTACGTTGCCATAACTCAAATCACCAAGGCCATGGTCTTATGATACCATCGTGGCGATGGGATGTAGTCCAAGGCAACAGAGTGCTAACGATGTTAAATTTAATAGTTATGGGGTACTGTGTGTCCGTTACTACTAGTGATTATAGTGATATTGACATTGCCTCACAAATGTGTGGTGGGCCTTATAATGTCATCCGTTAATAAGGGATAGGTGAAAAAATTATGCGTAAATCATCGAAATATGTAAGTACATACTAATAACGTATTAAATTAAACTGCGTCATTAATAATTTAGTTTATTAGAACACTACACATTGAAATGAAACAACTTTTACGGATCTAGGATCTCGCGTTTATTTTACGCGTTACTTTTAATTAATGTTTATCCTGACGTTTCGAACCCTTTGCAGGGTCCGTGGTCACAGAGAGACTGAGGTTTTGGTCGTCTCATAATTAGTTAGTAGCTTGTATACCCTCATTTAAATTTAATTAATTTAATTAAACGTTCCGTTTTATGCAGAAAGAGCTTACAGTATCTTTTGGTCTGGCATTATAGTGGATTCAATATTTAAAAAGGATAAACATTAAAAAGTATTGTGTAAAATAAACGCGAGTAAATATGGAGTAGATCGGTACAAGTTGTTTCACTTCAAAAACATTGTATTATATAAAAATCATCATCATCATCAGCTCATTTTTATGTCCTCACTGCTGGGGCACGAGCCTTCCCTATGGATGGATAGGGAGAACAGGCCATAAACCACCACGCGGGCCCAGTGCGGATTGGTGGTTGTTAACGACTGCTAATGCAGCCGGGACCAACGGCTTTACGTGCCTACCGAAGCACGGAGGAGCTCGAGATGATATGTTTTTGGTCACCCATCTGATGACCGGCCTTTGCGAAAGTTGCTTAACCTCAGCACTCGCAGACCGGGCGCGTTAACCGCTGCGCCATCGAGCTCCTCATGTAAAAATCATATAAAAATACTTTTAAAGTAAAATATTTCAATAAAATAGCAGTTAATATTATATTGACATAAACAAAATTAACCTACACATTACACATACGTTTACATTAAACCCAGAGACCTCTGATTTGATTCCCAGCCCAGCTACATGATCGCACTCTGTCAGCAGGCAACGAGTTCTACTCTTAAGCTGGTTGATGGTAGGTAGGGCTTGTTTACAGTCTGCCTGGCTAGCTACCACCATCTTATCTTAATGAGTCGCCATAGTTTATCGACAGTAAAATAGCCAGTTCGTCAGTAGTTGAGGATTCCAGCTGAAGTGCGCTTCCACATTCAGCCTATCATTGCTTAAAATCAAGTGAGATAAAAACCAAGTAAGAAATAAATTTAAAAACAAAAAAACAAAATAGCAATTAAACAATCAAACCTTTTCACTTTCTAAAATAAAATAAAAAGGTTTTCGCCAAATAGTTTTCAATGAGCAAAGGAAGGTACTACAGCCATCCAAATTACTCATACTACACTCAAGTCCATTAACAAACAGATATAGATAAACCAAGCAATATTAGTAGCACTTTCTTCGACCACAACATTAGGCTGACGACCACCTGCGCTTGCGCCGAGTGAAAGTGCCACTAAGTACCACAATTGTCAACCGTGTGTTTGTTACGTAAACAATGGAATTTCTTTATCAGCTTACGGTGTTGTGGGTGTATTGACTTACTGTAGGTACTGGCCGGAACAATTACGTTGTCGTTCCATTTTGTTTTTTGGTAAGTTACGATCAGTAACGATAGGTACGCTTATATACTTTCGCGTTCAATTTTATCGAGGAGCTCTATGGCGCAGTGGTTACGATTGCAGCAATTTTCGCAAAGGTTGATCATCGGATGGGTGACCAAAAATGTGTCATCTCGCTCCTCCGTGCTTCGGAAGGCACGTAAAGCCGTTGGTCCCGGGCGCATTGAGCCCGCGTTATCTCCCGTTCTCCCTATCCGTTCATAGGGAAGGCTCGTGCCCCAGCAGTAGGGACAAAAAAGAACTAGTAATGCTCAATTTTAGACCAAATAAATATGCATTATAAAACTTTGCTTAATAAGTAACGAGTCTCGATTCCGATCCAAACGCTTTTTATTTATTTTGTTTTATATTTTAGTACCATATTAACATCACAAAAACAACAACAAACTAGAAGTTTTTTTTTGAAGGAGTTTACTGATTGCCACTGGGCATTTCCAGCTTCACCGGGCGTTTTTGGGGCGGCAAGAAACTTAAAGGGTTCCTCAAGCCGTGTAAAACGATTCACCGTCAGAGGTTTTCTGAAGGGAACAGCATCACGCTCTAGTGCGTGTCCCTGTGCCCTACTAGATTCTCTGAGGGGTTCGGATCGGGTCGGGGAAACAAGACGTGTTGCGGCTTAAACACTTTGTAAACACACTCAATTATGAATGAATGAATGAAAAAATACAAATCACATTTAACAATAATAATTAAAAAAATTATAATAGCTTTAGAGAATCTAGTAGGTTAGGGACGGGCACACGCTTGCGTGATGACTTTTTGTCTAAATTACCTAACTGATATATCTACAGACAAAATCTTTTATTTTGGCAATCTATCTATATATTTAAAAATCAATTGCTGTTCGTTTGAGTCGCTAAAACTCGAGAATGGCTGGACCGATTTGGTTAATTTTGATTTTGAAATATTTGTGGAAGTTCAGGGAAGGTTTAAACGGTGAGAAACATAAATAATAAGTAACAGAAAATACTAAAAACGACAATTTAATTTTCCAATACAAAATGATTTGTTTGTTTTGTTGTCATGGAAACTGTCAAAGCTAAGCGGTACTAAGTCCGCCGGGTCAGCTAGTCTATACTAATATTATAAAGAGGAAACCTTTGGTATGTATGTATGAGTACGTATGTATGTTTGCAACGAATAAACTCAAAAACTACTGGACTGATTTAAAAAAAATATTTCAACATTAGAATGCTATATTAGCGCTGAGTAACATAAGTTATATTAAAAAAAGAAAAAAAAATGCGGTAAAATACTTATCAAAATTGACATCCAAGCGTGCTAAATGAATAGGTGAGCGGCATTAACACTATTTTAATTTAATTTTTGTATGCCATAGATTTTCACAAAGTTAATTCCATTATGTAATAAGTTTGTATCGTCTCAATGACTTAGTGCAATCGGTGATCAGGAAATACAGAAAATAAGGAGACTGCAAATGTTAAGCTTCATACAAACGCGCACGCACACATAGACCTCACGGACACTGAATCTCGCAACAGCTGCGCTCGGACTGTTCCGAGATGGTTCGAGATTCCGCGTCTGTGAGAGGATCTATGTGTGCGTTGCTCGAGCACGGTATGTATTAAACGTACGTTCTAGGTCTTTTTTTTATATTAACGGGTAAGCACAGTGCCTTGATCTCACCTGATGTTAAGTGATGGTAAGGCCATTTGGTGGAAGCGCACTTCACCCGGGATCCTCAACTAGTGAGGCACTGGCTATCTTATCTCTAGCTACCGGAACACAGCAATGCTACAAACATTGATGTTATGGCGACATATTTAAAGTCTAAACCGGTGGTCTTTAACCATTAGACCACAGAGGCGGTCACCTTATTTTGTGGTAAATATTACAGATTATCTCGTTAAAATAGGAAGTAATTAATTACTTTCGAATCTGTTGGTTGGTAGGCCAATGTTTTCTTAATGACTTCAAATTTATTCATCATTAATTTCGGTGTTACGCAACACCACTGCTACGTTTCGAATAGATTTTCGATTGGAATTATAACATTTGTAACATCGCAACTGGCTATTCAAATAAGTACTTTAAGTGGACGCAAGAGTGCACAAATTTAAAAAAATATCTTATTGGTACTTTGACTCGTAAGGTGTACCCTGAAGGCATTTGTGCCGGTTACGTTATGTTGACAAATATAATGATAGTTAATGATACGATTTGTCAATCTGTCTTGTTTGGCCTAAAGTAATTGGTGGGCTATTGTCCTAAGGCCGTCAAGCGGGACGAAAGTGCACATTACGCCTTTACACTTTCCACACACTGCAAAAAATTGGTAGTTTGGTACTTTCTTACAACCAAATAATGATTTGGCTTTTATTGTTGACATGTATGGCTATCCAACAAATACAGTTGAATGTACACGTACAACAGTGACATTGTGATTTTTGAGTCAATGAGGGTATCTCAGTTTAAATTCGATGGACTCGTTCGGTGATCTGGCTAACAAATTACTTATTACAAAAAACTTTTTACCCACCTTTTGTTTTTGTTCTGTTTTTGTAATATTAAAATTATGTATAGCTTATTATAAATGCATGTTTCGTCACAAGGCAATACAATTACTTTTTATAATTATTAATCTCATGTAAGTGAATTCTGTATTCTTATGAGAATAAAGTTTCTTTAAACCTATGTGTCCCTGCAAATCATTATTTGAAACTAAAACAATCAACCTTACAATATAGGGTCACATTTTATCAACTGCAAATATTTTGAGGATAAACTCAACAACATATATAAACTATTTTTATGAAAAAATAAAAAAAAATTATACGCTCGTTTTCAAGAAAAACGCCAAAAGACATTTCGAATAAAAAGAAAAATAAAGCACTTTCGGTAGTTATAATTCAAAAGACCCGAAACAGAGGCCGCAATGCCTTCACCGCTTACCCATGCCCCTAGTTTAATTCAAAAGAGCCGACAGAGAGGCTGCTCTTAAAAATGTTATAATTTTTGTGTCAGGAAAAGTAAAAAAAAAACTAGCCTGAATTTTTTTTAAATGCTAGGGACTTATTTCTCTGATATAATTAGATGTTTTGACATAATATTTGCAGTTGATAAAATGTGACCTTATATAGATAAACGTCTTAAAATTTTGATAAAAGATAATTTTCATATCAAACACTTTTAACGGTTTTATCCTCGACTATTTGTTTAGATAAAGATTTTCAACCTGACGTAACGATCCTTTTACAGGACGTCTCAATTAAACTTTAAAAAACAAAAAAGTCGTTTCATGCAAGCACAAAACAAAAGAAATCTTAAAAACTAAATACGTCATAAGTTTTCACACTCGTAAAAAGAAGAAAGTGAAAGATGGAGTACAGAAACAAATGAACGCGATTATATTAATTGCGTCAGAAAATGTAATTGACATTGACATTTAACAAACGATTAAAAAGTCAACTGGCAACATCGTGCGTGTAAATAAGAACATATTATCTTTGCGTATCGTGTTGAAGCTGTGTTGTGACTTATTGGTATCATTTGTTAAACTCATTCATTGGAACAAATGGAAGAGGCACTATTGGTTTATTACCGATATTATTCGTCGGATTATTAACATTAAATATAGCTTTAATACTTGTACAGTATTTTTTATTTACTTTTATGTAGTAGTATTTCTATATTTCATAAAAATATTTTGTTTGTATTATCTAGACACATCTTTTTATACTTAAAACCTAACTTACTTCCTGCTGGCAGTTGATCTTTTTTTTATATAATTCGTACAGTTTATTTATTTAACGCGAAAGTTTAAAGATGTACACACAAACTAAATGCTTGATTTGATTATCTTGTAAATAAAATATTACATACTAATTTTAAATTCTTTGAGGTCTAAACCGTCTTAACCTAACTAGTTATGTCACCATAATAACAATGTCGGTAGCATTGCTGTATTCTTAAAGTAAGAGATAACATTGCAGTTCCTTCAGTTCAGTTCAGTTCAGTTCTCAGGAAATTGTATACAAACCAAGTATTTTTTATATAAAATTCAAAGACACCACTAAAATATTTAACCACAAATAACATTTCATAAAGCTGTACTCTAAGCACACAAACAAATCATTAAGATCAAAATCCCGAACCTAAATCAAATCGTACCAAGGAAAGTCTCATCTAAACACCGCCATAAATTATATCAAAAGACAGAAGTGACGTTGAGAAAGTCCAACGACATCATAGATGCTAATTGCCATCAAGATAGGTAATGGCGGTCGATATAAAACTTTAATGCAGCGATAAAATTCATTAGAAAATGTCGTAACGACGACGGACGGTGAGGGAAAGTAGTTGTTATCAAAAAGGAAGAAAAATATATATACCTACCTACCTAGCTATAATGTTTCTGAAAGATATTTTATGACACGACTAATCTGAGAGAAATAGCGTGGTGAATTGATGGCCTCAACTTTCCATGGCATTGTGCCAATCACCTTAACTCACCTGCCTCTATGGTACCTAGAATGGTCTCGGTTGTTATCGTTAGAAAACAGACGGTTTAACCCATAAAATCCGCATTGGGCAAGGGTAACCCTTTTAAAGACCCTTCGGTCATGGCACATCTCTATTCTCTTCTTCATGGACAGATCTCTCCATATGCTATGGTTTACGTGCAAAGTCGTGGGCCGAGGCTCAAACGTTTAGGTTGCATTTTTATCATGTGTACAATTTCAGTGTCAGCCTATAAACGACCCACTGCTGGGCTCAGATCTCGCCACGTTAACATATATTTATTATCATCTTTAATAAATTTCTAAATATTTTTTACTGTTAGACCGTTTTATATAGTGAACGCATGAATGATTAGCCAAAATAGATTTAGGAGAGCTACTGGTTCTCTGCATTCTATATATGACTCGAATACCACAGATAATCTAATACAGTATGTGAACTCCCTTGGAGTAATGACAGCCTCAAAAAGTCCTTTTAAGTGGTCCATCCACCAAGGTTCTAGTTGTCCTTTCCGGTTACCGTGTAAATGCAATAGCCCGCTTTGTATAAAACCTTGAAATAATAGGCGTTTAGCTCACTAGAACTTAAATGGACAGATAATTAAAAAATATGTTAAGATGGTTGCTTTACCCCGCTTTAGATTACATTAGGTAAGCGTTAAGCATTGCAAAAAGTATTTTGTAAAAAGTTAGTTAATTATTAGTGGGTAGAACTTCACGATTGGATCTATGCTAATGGGTCTGATAGAGAAGGCAATTGCGGCTGCCATTGTGCAATAGAGAAGTGACATAATAAATAATAGATGACTCTGATGCGGTTCATAGAACTTTTATGGGCGGTCAGCTCTGAAACGCATTGAGCATAAAGAGGGTTTTGAACTACAAAATCGTCTGGATGAACAATTTGCTGGCAAATTATTTATTTTTATGACTTTATTATAAGTAAAAAGATTTAGAGGTAAACAATATTGTACTCATTATTCAAATAGACTTAACAAACGTTGGAAACATTTAAATGAGTCACATTTATTAGATTAGAGCCAAGTTTAGTCATATACATAGTGCAGCAGCTGTTCAATGTTCAAAGTCGTCAGTTGTTCGTAAACACATTTTTTTAAACCGGATACTATAAACCTACTATATAACCAAGTATGCAGTATTGCCTGTTTTATGTTGCTAAGCTATAATTATTCTGTTTGCAGGTGTAAACAAACAAGGTGCGTGCAAAGAAGACGGCAGATTATTGACCTAGTCAGCCACCGGAAACATTATGCCATATAGAACCGGCGCTATCTAAAGCGGACCTGTGCCGCATTGCAAGTGGTATCACCGTTAGTTATGTCAGGTTATTAGCACGAGCACGATGATGGAAGAGGTTGCGCCCCGCCCCAACGCCGAGTACATACCCCCACTGCCCCCGAAAGTGAAACAGCGGCAGACGACCTTCACGCAAATAACTGGCGATGAAAAGCTAAACGGGTTCGACACGACCGACGGCCACGCCATGAACTCTCTAAGTTCGATGCACTCGCTCGTCCTTAATTCTAAGAGTCCAAGTGCAACGGTATTCATAGCGGCGACCCCGTCAGAGCGACCTGCGAATACGCCTAGCACGGACGCCCCAACCAACGGTCCACACGTGGTCACGATCAGAATAAACACGGAGGCAGACAAACCTAAAGCACCTAAAATATCAAGCGTGCATCTTAAAAGTGATATCGACTTTGACAGTTTCAAAATTAATGAGAGGAAAAACAGCAGCCTAGTCAGGATTAACGTGGACGAATCGCGGCCGAAAATCGTCGAAAACGATGAACTGACGAAAACGGATAAAGCACCTTATATCTACTGCAACTCGTTCGTCAATTCAATGACGAACATGGTCATGTCGAGTGGACAGTGCTCGCCTAGCGACACGCTAGACTCGGGAACTTGCAGCGATCTAGATGGCACACCGCCGCCACTACCGAAAAAGAAGTCATTTAAATCTAGTTCAAAAAAAGCCGTATCAGTAACGATTATTAGTTCTCGCAATGGGAGCAGCCAAAGCGAACTAGATTTTGAAGATAACGATTCAAATATATCTTGCGATTCGCTAAACAGTAGCGAGCTGAATGGAAGCGTGCTCACAGATGAAAGTCAAAACGAGTATTTGGTAAAGAAAGAAAATAAACAGAGTTTCGTACCACCTGTGGCGCCGGCGATGCCCACGTTTGTCGCCAAGCCGAATAATAACGACAGCTTTCTACCACAAGGGCTCCTACAAGATATAAGAGACCGTTCAGCAAAACTGACTACAGTTGAAGCTGAAACCGAAAAACTGGAGGTTACCCCGAAAATTGTTGAAAATCCCGATATTTCAGAAAAAAGCACGCAACTTACTTCCTTCAGACTGGTCTCCCAGTTGAATAGTGAAGCCAAGAAAAATGATGAGAGAGAATCATCACCGCCTTACAAAGCGCCTCTGATCACCGAGAGCACATATGAAGAAAGACAGAAGCAAGACAAAATGAAGCAAGAGAAAATGTGCTACAGCAGCCATTACTTCGACGCGGACAAGTATTACGACTTTCATTTGAACGAGAAGCATATTGACGATGTTAAGCCAGTGAGCAGTGTTTGTGTGAGTGTTAAAAGTGAATGTGAGAACGATTTGGAATATTTCGCGGGCATTAAGGATTACAAAAACGAGGAGACGACATCGACCATCAAAAGTTCGAAGGGAACAATACGCGGTGTGAAGAACCGCGTCAGAGCAGGCATCGCTACCTTCCTTCAAATGCAGAGCACGACAAAGGTAACTTTATACTTTTATTTCCTAACATCTTTGAATACAGATTTACTTTCCTCCTTAATTTTATTAGGCTATAAACCAACTACATCACGCCATTAGTCATCTGAGACGCTTTTAAATACCCCATTAATAGACCACTTCAAACGGATAGGTGGGTGTTAACGACTCCAACCGTAATCAACGGTTAATCTAAGTACCAGGCCGGAGCTGTTACAATCTTTGCCTCAGAAGAGGTGACATTGGAGAGCTATTTAACATAGACATTATTATTGTTGACGCTACTAAGATCTCAATGAAAAAACCCCAGTAACGTGTATTTTTTATAAGTACTATTGTCAGTTTTCATGCAAGACGTATATCAGGGAAAGTTTTGATTTTTTTTCCACAATCCTTATCTTCTAGCATTTTGTGTCAGGAACTTTAGCTTGTATCCGAATCGTGCAAATGAATACAACGCTACCCACTTGTTTGTAAGGCAAAGTGAGCCTTGTCAATGTCATCAACTACGTCATTGACATTCGAATATAACATTCTTACCAAGAAGGAGTTTCACCAGAGTTCTTCCATTCATTTTAATCTCAATCTGCTGTATAATTCTTAGTTTATCAATACTACTTGAAAATGGTAAACGCGAAGCCATTAATTAAAATATTATGATCATAATTACATCAAGAATCCCTTAAAGATGTGCCTGGAAAGTGTGTTTTATTTTACTTTGCTTATTACATAAAAGTCTAGTACTAAAATGCAACACATGCCATTGCATTCACAGCCATTTCAAAAAAATTACGGGACGTTTACAACAACGACGACTACATGATTTCCATAAAGTCCAAAAAAATCTTTAAACCGTTCTTCAAAACATTAACAGTCATTAAATTATTGCGATCAAAACCTAACAAATAAACATAGTTATTAACAACACGCAATCGCAGAACATAATAATGACATCATAATACACTATTTCCATACAATTTCTATGAAAGAATGTAGTTTTTTACGCGAAATAAAAAGTTTCTCTATTGGCTAACAAGTCAACTATTTCAGCAATCACAATATTGACACAAACAATTTGAACAATCCCAGCCTTTTCATGGGCAAGCCATCTTGGCTTGTTTTATTTTGCTCCAGTAGTTTTTGTGTCAACTCGCTCGTTATACACGCACTGATTTTGGAGGTCGCAGCCAAATTCGAAAGTGTACCAGAGCACGTACGGGCGTTGATTAAAATTCTCATTTTCGAGATTGTAATAAACCTGAAAAAACACACTTGCAAATTTTTGGTCTAGCGTTCGTGGGGCGAGTCGACATGTTTTTTATATGAACAGAATGAGTTGACAGTTTAGTTTTAACGAATTAAGTAAGTGAGTATGCTGAAACTGCTTTAGAATGTATTCTAAGAAAACGTAATTAGTTTTATTCATTTGAGTAACATCATACTGATGATAGTTGCAAATTGCTTACCTCAGTAAATAATTTGCAATTATTGCAAAAATATTAAAAACTTTCTTTAATTTTTCATCCGTCAAAATCACCAATTTGAATCTTGAAACCCTTGTCTCTTAGTTACTCTTAGCTACTCTTGGCTCTTACGACATACACGAGAAGTAAGACAGCAGACAGTAAAATGTTCAAATAATTTTTTAAACGCAAATTTTGTTGCGAACAAATTACAAAAACACAAATGTTGAAAAAATTTCCACAAGCAGGATTAGAACCTGCACCCTTCTGATTCTGTTCTTTTCAACATTTGTGTTTTTGTAATTTGTTTGCAACAAAATATGCGTTTAAAAATAATTTGAACATTTTATTTATAGACTTCAAACACTAAATTTACTTATTAGACTGTACTATAGATATAGCTATTTGTATTTATAATACAGCAAGGTGTTATGTTTTCATCATTTTTGAGAGACACCTCAACTCAAATACGATTTGCACATTTATAAAATATAATTGAATTTCAGTCTACAGCTTGAAGGTGAAAACACATAATGATAATTAAAGTATTAACGCTTGTCGTACTGATAGAGTTTTGGTACAAAGACAGATGAATTGTGTAAAACGTTTCACCATAAGAATAAGAAGTTATATCGCAGTAAGGTAACAATCCTATTTGGTATGAACCTTCACGGTTTGTCGAGAACAATGAAACCGGGACAGGTACCAGCTGTTAAACAATTGACGGCTGTTTAATTACACACAGAATTATGGACGGACGATGCCGTAAGATCTTTGTATGTAAGCCTTAAGTTGTGCACACACTAGGTGGCAAACGCCTCGGTATTGGCTATATTATCTTTTAAAAATAGTTTTAAACTTGGCCTTTTGTTGTATAGTAGTGTCAGTGTGAGTGTTTTTGCTAGATTTTGACTTCATTGTAATTATTTAACCCATTTTTACTAACCGTAGCCCTTATCAATGCCGATTCGTAACACCTCCGTGGGTGATTGGCAAGAGCGTTTAAATGTAATCTTGATGCAATTTCAGTCGGACAAAGTGTGATTTGGATTTTTTTCGATGCATAACTTGGACATCACAACTTTGACAAGTGTGGTGATAAAGCCAATAATTATTATACTTATAATTTGTAGTTATAACTTATTTCAATTATGGAGACCTTTGCAGTACAAAGGTACCAATTGCGATGCCCGGTATAGGGTACATCATTTCTACAATTATATTTGTAAACTTTTTGTAAATATTATGCATTACTTAATTTCTACTAAAGGTAAGGACGAGATATGTAAAGCACAAACGTTTCTCATTGTGGATAAAAAATAAATGCGTAAGGTATTTTTTTTTAAATGTTATATGCTTGTTACACAATATCTACCGCTTTCTGCAACGTTGCTAAACATATTAGCGTCACGTGGTCACGTATTGCGTGCGCTACCTTTGTCCCAGTGTACCCCCAGCCTAAGTGCGTAGTTGCAAACAACAATGAAAATTGTAATTCTAATAAGACATTGTCGTTTATTACTGGAAAACGTATTTATGACGGCTGATGTCAATAATGTCACTTGAAATGAACACTTGTACACTCCTAGTTGGTAGTGTTACTAGCAAAGAGTAACACAATCATGTGGTTATAGCAGGTATAAAATATATAGGTATAATAAGTGTAATATAATACTTGTATCGAGAGGAGCTCGATGGCACAGTAGTTTACGGTCTGCGATTGCTGAAGTTAAGCAACTTGCGCAAAAGCCAGTCATCGGATGAGTGACCAAAAATGTATCATCTCGAGCTCCTCCGTGCTTCGGAAGTCACGTTCAGCCGTTGGTCCCGGCTGCATTAGCAGTCGTTAACAACCAAGAGCACCGCACCGCAAGAGCCGCATCCAAATAAATTAACTTATAAATAAATAAAAGTCTGATTAATATGGGAAATCATGAGTTCACCCATCTTAGACGCTCGAAGGTCTTAAACGCTTCTCTGTAGTCTTCTTGTTCATAAAAACAAGCTATCTTACTATTTTTTAAAGAAAAACCTGAAGGTTATGTTAAACATGCATGCGCGTATTTATCTTCCGCTCAAAAGCCATTAGTGCACAAACGTTTCCTAAGAGGATCCCACGTCTGCAAAAGTGTGTCGGAAGTGTGTTCTCTCTCCGAGTTTTCTAACATTGAATGTGACAAGAAGCAAGTCTCGGTGAAAGCAAAGAAAAAACGCACACTTGCGCTCACTGTCGCCACTGCCTATGTATTGTTAGGAAATGCTTTGGAAAATGCTTCGAAGCATTGTGCTAATAACAAACGCTTTTCTATGTGATCCACTAATTGAATCTTGGAGGCCTAATTGTGGAAGTTCTCGTGGTAATTTGTTTTTTAAATGTACGCGGACATTACCCATTGAAACGAAGCAATTTATTAAAATTAACACGTTAATGCGTTTCAGTTGAAACATGCTATCGACAATGATTTCGTTCATTTCTTATTAGCACTATTCTCATCCATTTATCCGTAAATAAATAACATTTTAGATTGGATTTCATAGGAGCAATGATTGATGTGAAGGTGCGTTTGAGGTACTGTGAGGTATATACGTGACAACACTAATTTAATTTAAATATTTAATGAATATTAAAAGCACAAATGACACCACCATAAGTGTTCTCCGAAACATTAACCATTTTTGAAAACCAAAACAAATTGATTGGTAAAACAATTATTAGTAAAGCTCAAATTTCATAAAACTCAGCAGTGAAGTCATGGGTAAGATATTATTTCTAAAGTTTACGCTAACACTACACATTGAAATGAAACCACTTTCATGGATCTACTCGCGTTTATTTTACACATAAATTTATTTTTATGTCTCCCTGTGACCACGGATCTTGCAAAGGGTTCGCAACGTCAGGATAAACAATTAAATAAAATTAATGTGTAAAATAAACGCGAGTAGATCGATCAAAGTAGCGACATCATAGTTCGCCTCTCCCATACAATATCAATAAAATTTGACAAACCTGTTTATTATCATATTCAGCCTCGCATAGGCGTAAAAATAAATAAAAAACAATCATACAGTGTTATCTAACAGAAAACGGGTAACGAATATATCACGCGTCGCTGTCACAAAGCATGTTCACGATAATACATATATAAATGTCTAATAGGCCGTTCCGTGCTCGTTTCACACATCAATTGTCGCCACTAATTGTAAATTACAATGGAAATATTTTAAAAATGCAAGTTATCTGGTCGCTAGTAGCTGCTTTAGTACTGGACGTGCGCAATGACGGTGCCAAGAGAATTCTGTAGCGCGTGAAGAAATGTGTTGTTAGCACGCCGCTTTTGTTAGTTTCTTTGATAATCTATTAAGATAACGATTGCTCTAAAGAGTACAGACATATGGAAATCACAAGAAGAAACCACTGTTTCGCGGAGACATGCATGACAAAATTTCATTTGAAGCAGTGGCAGTGCTTTATTTTCGGAACTCATACCAGATTTATTACAAAACGTAATTTAACAAAAACTTTTGTCAGAGTGTAGTAGAGAGACGCAGTACGCAAAATTACTCGCAGCACCGTTGCCGCCCGACCCGCCTCAAATGGACGCTTAGCTTTAAGATAAAAATTAAAGCGTAAAATAAATTGTTTAAAAGAATAAATATTTATTTTCTGGTAACCCAACCTAACGGAGCAATGGGGCTATGGCGATTGATTCAGGGTATTTCGCATTAAATACAAGCATCTAAGCTTAGATAGAAGATATGTAGATGGCACTGTGCCGCAATAAGCACTCAAAACACTCAAAAAATTAAAAAGCAGTGACAATATTCAGCGCTTACGTCAGCCTTCCCGGTAGCATAGCGGTCAGTGCCGCCCGGATTGCGGAAGACCCAGGTTCGATTCTTGGCTGGGTCGGGTGGGCGTTTAATTTTTTCACTGTATTTTGAAAATATATAGGTATGAGTAAACAGGACCACTTTCAAGTTGCATTTTTGTTCCGAATCCTTTATCTAGTACATTATTGGTCGAAGGTCTACTACCTTCGACCAATAATGTCAATAATGACCAAACAGCCGAAATTAATAACCTATCCTCAGCAAGAGATACGCCTACTAGAGATTTATTGCTTAGTTATTTCTGTTATTTATCGGAAAAAAACAGCGGTTGCTAGGTAACTAAACTAAGATAGGCCTATCTCTTACCAGAGATAGGTTATTAATTTCGGCTGTAAATTACTGCATAACAATATCTAATGCAAACATAAAATGTTCAAAATAATTTTTAACGCAAATTTTGTTGCGAACAAATTACAAAAACAAATGTTGAAAAACTTTCCACGAGCAGGATTTGAACCTGCACCCTTCTGACATACCGGGTCAGGTGCTCTTCCAATTGAGCTATCGTGGTTGAGTGTTGAATAATTTCGGCGGGCTGGTTAGAACCTCGATAGCTCAATTGGAAGAGCACCTGACCCGATATGTCAGAAGGGTGCAGGTTCAAATCCTGCTCGTGGAAAGTTTTTCGACATTTGTGTTAATGCAAACATGTTGATATTAGCAGACATACAGTGGATTGACACTGACAACAGTACATAAAGTCGTTTATTATAGTCATTTAAACCATAACTGCAAACAACGTGCCGACAAGGTGATAATTAAAATCTTAAATCAATTTTAATTCCAAACGCTGGTCCATTAACAAAACATATATTGAAATTAATGACCGCTATATGTGAATGTGCATTGCTATGAAACGGTAAGTATGGGACAAGGTTATGAATACAAACTATAGTTTTAGGGTTACCAAAAAAAAAATATGACAGTCTGCGTCTTCTTTGGTATTCTGTAGGCAATTCGGTGTTTGCTATTCGTGATCCCGATCCATCGCCATGGCAGAGAAGGGATGGTCCTAAGTTTTTAGTGGGTAAACCTCCCTTCCTCTCGTCTAGCTTATAGTAGCTGGACGAGGGAAGAGGAGAGTCCCACATAACCACTTTACCAACAAACCTCGTAAAAAAATGTCTTCTGTTAGCAGGCCTCCAATGTGGAGGACCGACGTCTGATAAAGGTCGTGGATAGCCGCTGAATGCTATACTGTATGACATTGTGGAAATTGAAACTTTTA
Organism: Eudonia mercurella; assembly: GCA_963082485.1. Classification (NCBI taxonomy): domain Eukaryota; kingdom Metazoa; phylum Arthropoda; class Insecta; order Lepidoptera; family Crambidae; genus Eudonia; species Eudonia mercurella. The sequence goes on along the minus strand of OY720040.1, from coordinate 11,160,358 downwards.
CCTGATGAAAATTTGTTAACCTATGTTTTTTTTTACATGTTGTGGTTGTCTTCTATAAGTAGGTATGTTCTGTGTTTATTTGTAATGGAAAGTGTCCTGCTATGATCGGGCATTTTCCAATATTTTTGACGCTGTAAGGGAGAAAAGAGCTGGACACTTGCTGAGTTTCTTGCCGGTTCTTCTCAGTACAAGATCTCCCGCCCAGAGTAGACTTACGAACCGATGGCATAGTGACATTCACAAGAGCTACTTGTAGCCTAAACTGAATAAAATGATTTTGAATTTGAATTTGAATTTGAATGCGAGCAGCACAACACAACAGAATAAATGTCGATCACGATGCCATTATCCTATATTGGTAAAACTTTATGTTAGAAATTGCTTGATAATACTGTAACGTGATTACGTATTGATTGACAACCCTACCCGGAAGACACGGCAAGTCTTAGGAAGTGACAAAGACGTGATAGGTTCACATGCTTCATTTTTTTAAATAAGTACTGTCGACAACACATTCCAATTGACACCCATCTGTTTCAGAGATAGTCTGTCAGTGTTTAAATTATTAATTTAGTCTGTAGTGCATTGGTTTGCTATGATATAACGCGGTTTTATACTACAAGGTTTACTTATCACTTGTAAAGACAAACTCATGATATTTCTATAAAATTCCAGAAAAGGCTGGTAGGCATGTAAAAAGATATATAATTGATTCATCTACAACTAATAAACACACAACTAATAACTACAACAAATAAATTGTATTAGAAATAATTTTTAGATACCAATGCAGCTTTACATAATAATAATAATATTTGATATTTCAATTTAAGCGTTTTAGATAAATAAGGTCGTTCAATGTTATTTACTTATTATATTATGTGCAATGTTGTCATTGATTATGTTTACTCGGTAAAAGTAACGTAAACGAAGTTTTTAATAGAATTTTTTTCAAATTTAAAAGAGAAACAAATTTTTTCAATTTAACTTTCCTGAAAATCAAATCAAATCAAATCATTTATTTGTATTAAATGCGGTGAGGTTGAGAATCGCACATTTAGCTAACATGTTAGAATACAAATATTAAATTAAATTAAATATAATTGAAATGAAATGGAATTAGGATTAATTAAGTATACATTTTCACAAGATTGTATATCAAGCATTACATTTGTTATTTATAAATTCATCAATAATATAAAATGTATTATGTACGAGTATTAACCATTTTCGAAAGGACAACTTAAATCTAGTATATGGGAGCTCTTTTATATGTACTGGTATTTTATTATAAACTTTTATGCACATTGCGTAACAATTATTCTGATAATATGCGGTTCTAAGAGTACTCTCTAATATGAGTCTGTGTGGGTTTCTGGTATTAGTCCTATAATGCTACTTTGCTTCAGTAAACGATTTAAAATTCAGTTTCACAAATTTTCCTATCTCTAATAAAGAAATGGAAGCTAATGTTAATATACCTAACGTCAAAAAATACGGTCTGCATGATGTGTCAGGAGCAATGCCACATAATGCTCTAAAACATCGCTTCTGGGCAATAAAAACTTTTTTAGCAAAAAAACTATTTCCCCATAATATGACACCGTATCGAAGTATCGACTCTACGTATGCATAGTATGCAACTATGGACGTTTCTTTGCTAGCAACTTTCCTCAATTTATACAAGGCGTATGAAAACGAATTAACTTTATTGCGCACTTTATTAGTGTGCGTGTGCCAGTTCAATTTTGAGTCTAGTGTGATTCCTAAGAACATAACCTCAGTTTTACAAGTAATTAATTGATCATTGTAATTTATACTAACATGTCTGTGTTTAAAGTTATTAAAATTAATTAAATTTGTTTTAGTAAGATTTATTTTTAAATTGTTATTTGTCAACCATCTGTTTAGTAATGTCAGTGTATTATAAATATCAAAATTATGTTTGTCAAGAGTAGATTTTTTATCAGTCGTTATAACGACAGACACATCATCTGCAAATAAGATTGTTTTGTGTGCCACAACATCTGGTAGATCATTTATATAAAGTAGGAATAAAAGTGGCCCAAGCACACTCCCTTGTGGCACACCAAGCTGATTTGTTCTAGTATTTGATCTACATATTTGTGAAACATTGTAACTATCAAGATAAGATATCTCTACATACTGAAGTCGATTTTCCAAGTAAGACTCTATCCATTTTAAAGCTGGTCCCCTAATACCACTGCGTTCTAGTTTTGACAGTAGGCGAGCATGCGATACGAGGTCAAATGCACTAGTCATATCCAATAACAAAACCGAAGTACATATATTTGTTTTTGTTGGTGTTTTGTAAAATATTATTTACTGGTTCAAACATAGCTTGAGAAGTTGATTTTCCCTTCTGAAAACCAAATTGTGCTTGTTTAATAGTATTGTGCTTGACAAAATACGACATTAATTTAAAATGCATGGCCTTTTCAAAGATCTTGGGCTATATGTTGGGCGTATTGTGCTTGACAAAATACGACATTAATTTAAAATGCATGGCCTTTTCAAAGATCTTGGAAAGTACCGGTATCAAAACTAAAGGACGGTAATTTTTAATCAGCCTTATGTCACCTTTTTTAAAGAGAAGTTTTACGATCGAAAGATTTAGTTTTTCTGGGAATATTCCGGTTTCAAATGATAAGTTAATCAAATAAGCTAAAACTGCACTAATTTCTTTTTTACAGGCTTTTAATAGTTTAGTAACAATATCGTCATAACCCTGCGAAAGTGTGTTGTTCAATGACATAGTTATCTTTTCTACTATATTGGCGTCTACCGGTGACAAAGACATAGAGCTACTTTGCTTTTGAGTAAAGAGAAAAGACTTAATGAATCATTTTTTGAACGTCAATGTACGTCAATAAGCGTTGTCGTAGATTTTAATTACATCATCAATAAACATCCCTCTACTCAGGCTCAGGCCTTTCAGTTGGACAATATCGGCCTAGACTGGGCCATACTGGCCCACTGTGAGTTGGTGAATCTGCAGTCCCTTATGAGCTGATCCCAATACACCCATTTGAATTTCAACTTTACTGTTTACGTAATAAACTACTTAACAGCCAAGCCGGTTGCTCACTCACGGAACTCGTGCTGTCAAAATGCGGACCTTGACTTTTCGTACTTATAGCAAACACTTTCGTTTGACAATCGGGTGGAATAAAAATAAGGTAATTTACATACTAACATTGGCTCACGTTCGCCCACAGACATGACCGAATCTAATGGTCGCAGTACTAATAGAAGTTTGCTGTAATTTCTCTTTCAGATTGCATACTCCGAAAGTTTCTTTATATATTTTTATTACAATTTATTTACCCACCTAGAAAGCTACAATTATGCATGTGTTAGCTATGGGGATTGGACCAGGATATCTCACATTTAACCCAAGTATATTATCCGTTGGGATACTAACACTAAGCCAGGAACCTGGGTTTAATTACCAGATCAGACCAAGTCTGTTTCGGATTTATTGTTGCATAGCCCGGCCTTGTTATTCACATTGGCAAGCGTGGTGATTCAACCAATATCCATATATCATAGTGATGACTTGATTTCAATGATGGAGAGCATTGCCCAGCAGTGCACTAACACAGCAAACGAGCAGTGGGAGTGGTCACCGTTACGTTCGGTATTTTTTTAAATAAAAACTTTAAGCTTTCGCTTTCCATAATAATTTAGTTGCAATGTTGTGAAATGAGGTTCAACGCAAACTGTTTAGTAAGGCATCATAGGCATACCTTTTGAAATACCCGACGTTTTGACCGCGTTGCACCGCCCGTGGTTACAGGCCGCAACATACTGTGTGTATATTTAAAAATTTTGCATTTTGATTTCTTAAGTAGAATTCACTATTTTTATTTAAAAACGGGTGAGTTTTTATTTTGTAATACAAGTAGGTATATTTTATATTCTTCTTTTACTTTATCTTAACTTATCTTAGTGGGGTCTGCTGAGGTTTCCCACTAACAGTAGCTTCTTATTAGAGATCTTTTGTGCAAACCCATCCTTTCACTCTTCTTCCTCTGTAAAGATAGATGCCATAAGTTTGGCAACGTCTTTAAGAGCGAAGAGCCTAAAGTCTTCTCGTTTCGGATAAGCCGATCTTAGGAGTCCCAATCCTTTCCTAGCCAGAGAGTCGCAGTCACACAGTAGGTGCTGCATTGACCCCGTTTCCTCTCCACATGTTCTACGCAAGCTGTTCGCAGATAGATGCATTATGTTTACTTTTAAACTACGCTCTTGTCAGTATAGCCTTTTCCATTAATCTCCATCTCAAACTAATCCTTTTGCTTTTTTAAAGTACATGACATTCGCTTTTTATTTAATTTGGTCTGTTTAAGCTCTTCTTGGTCTTTCCTTTCCTTTTTTTTCTTTTTTACTTCCATTAGTTTTAATATCCTACCTTAATAAAATTTTTGTTTACTTTCCTGAAGTTTCCTCGATTTCCAAATATGCTTGTTTACTATGTTCACGTCTCCACGTGGCTCCACAGGCTCAGACTTCTCCAAGTCTGAGCCTGTGAGACGCTTATACAATATATATCTAATACCTTTAAACGAACAATTCTTATACATTTATAATCTGAATCTCGAAAACGGCTCCAACGATTTTCATGAAATTTAGTATGCAGGGGGTTTCGGGGGCGATAAATCGATCTAGCTAGGTTAACGTCGTTTTATCCGTAAAAAAATTTCGAGCAAAGCTTGGTCATCCAGGTATGTATATATATTTCATATTTTATATAAACTGTGAACGCTCATTTGTTATTCTTCCTTTGTGGTCGTTGTTCTTGAGCGTATGTTTTCTTGATTTTATTTCTTGAATTATACCTTTATTATTATGCTTTCCTCCTTCCTCAAATACACTCTACATAGTGCCTATACGCCTGCATTACACTGACGATAATAATGATTAATAAATTATACATTGGAAATAGCAAACAGGATGTCAAAATGACAACACTCCATACGGTGAGTCGCGTGTCGACACTTCTGTTATTAAACGAAGCACGTCTCGATCTCATAATTATACCGATATATGTTATCGTTACACTTTCGTTGCTGTCCATACACTTTTTCCAACCGCCATTGTGGACTATGTATAGATCAGCCGTGTGAAACAAGCGTGAAATCTAATTATATGCATGCGCAGTACTTGGTTTTTGTGCTGGCTGTATTTAACGTCTGCTTCCTACGATTTACTTTTTTCTAAAGCGGTACTGCTGGTTGACGTTATCATTGCTGGTTAAAGCCCACAGCTGGGCACAGAACTTCCCACATGAATAGCACAGGAGAGATTGAGCCTTAACCCACTTAGCTGGGCCAATGCGGATTGGTGGTTTTTAACGTCTTGTGCCTTAGGTCAATAGCCAGGACCAGCGTTTACACTTGCTTTTCGAAGCATGGAGAAGCTGGAGACATACGAATTTGGTCATCCATCCGATAAATAGGCCAAGAGAAAACTGCATAGTTTGGACAGTCATAAAGTAGGAACACAACACTAATGCTTGTTGAGAAGCTGAGGAGAAGCCGTTCTGGTATTTTATTTTTTGTACTTTTTTTTGGTACATAAAAAAAACAACACCAGAAATAAGTATAAGCACAGACTATTTGTACCAACACAGAAATTAAAAATATTATTATTATTTTATTAATATTATTCTCTTTATTAAAATATACATCTTAAGAAAAGAATCCCAATACTTTATATAAAAACATATTTACATTTTTAAATATTTTCTAAAAACAAAATAAGTAAAACATTTAAAAATATAAAAAAATGTCAAATAAACGTTTCTTTCTTTCTTTCTTGTCGGCCAAAATCTATTTAGTCTTCATTAATATCTAGATACTGTTTATATACTATCTACATATTAATGAATGCATGCATATCATAAAAAATCAATGTATTTATGTTTGTCCCGTAGATACGTTCCTATAATATTCATCCGAATGCGTTAACTCCTTGGTAAGTTGTGAGCACGTCCGACAAATATTCAGAGTTGCTAAAACCATTATGGTATTGGGTATTGGCGCGGACGAAGCCACGGGCGTTTGCGGGCTAGTCGATAATATAATTTCCGTTACAAAATATAATCTACAACCGATAGAGAGATTAAATAAACAAACAATCAAATGGACAAATCAAAAAAAAATAAGATCAATTTGTGAGGTTTCTCAATTACAAATAATGTATATTTGTATCAGACGATACTATTGAATGTAACGGGAGATTTATTGATGCCCCAAGATTGCTATGATTACCATGCGGTCAGATGGTATACATATCAACCGCATCACTGTTATTGTTTATGTCAAATATTAGGGTGCAATCGTTCGTGATAGTTTGAGTACGTGTATATATACTGTAATAGAAAATGATTCTTCTTCTTTTCTAATTTCAGATTCAGAGCCACTCTCACAATTTATTTATTTATTTAAGAAAAGAAAATAAAATTAATAATTTATTCATCGCCATCATCGCCAGCTCATATACGCCCCTCTGCAAGGGCACGAGCCTTCCTTATGGATGGATAGGGAAAACGGGCCATAAACCACCACGCGGGCCCAGTGCGGATTGGTGGTTGTTAACGACTGTTAATGCAGCCGGGACCAGCTGCTTTACCTGCCTTCCGAAGCACGGAGGAGCTCAAGATGATAAATTATTGGTCACCCATCCGATGACCGGCCTTTGCGAAAGTTGCTTAACCTCATCACTCGCAGACCAGGCGCGTTAACCACTGCGCCATCGAGCTCCTCCTTCTCCATTAATCTATTCCTCCATTATTACAGAAAAAAATGTTCAACGTTGATAATAACTGCTCTTATTTCCTAATCTTTTTTTGGTGTAAATTGTTAATCCCGACAAAGATTGATAACTTTATTAGTCCGGACACTATACTAAAAAACTGAAGACTAGGCCACGCATGGGGCAGCGTCTGTGGCCTTCTAAGTCTTGACTAGTCTTGACTAAGCCATAGGATAGGAATTTACTAGGATGTATGCGTTAGATGTAAAAGAGATTGGGTCTTACAAATAAACAAAGAATAAGGTCCGAATAGTTATTCCGTGTTATGTCTCTTTTACTCTAATTTGAAATGACGTTTACATGACAGGAACAAAACACGGAATAACTATTCGGACCTTATTCTTTGTTTATTTGTAAGGCACATTAAGTAATAATGCATAAGATATCACACTAATAATATAAATGCGAAAATTTGTGTGTATGTGTGTATATTTGTTGCTTTTTCACGCTGCAACGGATGGATGAATTTGGGTGAAACTCGGCATACAGATAGTTTATGACCTAGATTAACACAGAGGATAGTTTTTTTCCCGATATTCCCACGGGAATTAATGGAAACTGTCCACTAGTAATTATATACTATTATGGATTCCTTTCACCTGAAATAAATAATATAATTATGTTAAAAGTATATTCAGAAATATTTTTATAATCTACCTTAATGCACTAAGCATCTTCAACAAAGTGACATAAGGTGATACAAAAATTTATGTAACTATAAAAAACCTGATAGTGAAAGTATGTACCTACATACATGTGTGTGTATTAGTTTGACGTAACATATTTCCTTTTTTTCTACCATTTCCGAGACATTGCATTAAATTAAAATTAACTGACTCTAACTTTTACTTGAGTGGGATTATCTGGTTTTGATTTATAACATTCTATTTCTACGATTTTTTTAAATATTTTTTTACTGGTAAGCACTTCGCGTTTCTCACCACGTCATATCTCTAGTTGCCGGAATACAAAAATGCCACTAACATTGATGTCATTTCGTTATATTTAGATAAGATGGTGGTAGAGCCAAGCGGACAAACAATTTTGTTTTAAACTAAAACGTTTTGCTAAGTATAACGAAAAAGTACCTACTACCTACCTAGTAAATGAAAAAGAAAATCATATAAACAAATACTGTTTAGAGGTAAAATTTCATGATTCTTCATTATGGACAAACAATATTTTTCTTGGCGTTTCATGTTATATTTTTTTATATTAGCCATGCATAGTTGAAGCGCTTGGGTAAAGTTCGTGCCTGCATGGGGGCATAAAATGAGTTGGTGATGATGTGGTTAATGATGTACCTACTTATCTTATCTTATCTTATTACCAACCTTACAGAGAAGACCACAAAAATAAACGCTGTAAAGTTATCTAACGACATTGCGTTTTTTTTAAATACTGTTCCGGTGTTTAGAAACACTTTCACTGCATAATACAAGTGTATATAACGTGCCCAGTATAATAACGATGCAAACAAAAATGTTTAACATATTTATTAGGTAATGTTACTTAAATTGAAATATTTTAATAAATTGTTTGCACCTAAATACTTGAATGGATTAAATTAAATTGTTGCTATTTACTAATTAATTTACTGTTAGGTACAGTATATCATTCCAGTTTGTTTTTTCTACAATGTAAGTTAAATGCTGAAAAGGCCGAAGGTTGTAGCGCTCTTCACCGGGAATTTTCCCCTATTGTGGAACTAGCTATTTTATCCCAAACTTTTGGAACACAATAGTACATACAATTAACATTGGTGTAATGGCAACAGAGTAAGATAAGATGGTGGTGGCTAGACAGGTGGACTTGAACTAGTCATACCAAAACCGAGGATAAACCCCCTCGGATAACACTACTTTACAAAAAAAAAGTTTTTCTTTTACCCAAAGATAATTCATATTGGATGTGTTTTCTACCTACCTCCTGACTACAAAAATATATGTCTCATATTTTTATCACGTCAAGTTTTTGATATACCCATATTAACCTAAGTAAGCTATCTTGTTAGCCGTGACTGAGTTTATAGTTTGTTTTTATTGCGTTTAAGTATTATTTAAACATTTTCATTTGTTTTAAAATGTCATCAAGGCAGTGTAAATTAAAACCAAATAACTTTAACTATGTTTGTGGTCAAATTATTTTGTCAAAAAAGAAGTGACCAATCACTGAGGCCGTAAAACGAGCCTATTTCCATTACTTTAAAATCTCGGTAACAGACCTTGATAAAAAATGGGTTCCTGGTGTAATGTGTGAAAATTGCAGAAATATATTATTGAACTGGGCTGCAGGAAAAAGAAAACATTTACGATTCGGCATCCCAATGATATGGAGAGAACCAACAAATCATACTACTGACTGTTACTTCTGCCTCACTAAAACTACAAGTTTTAACAACAAAAACCGAAAGCACAATATCCTGATGTTGCATCAGTCACAAAACCTGTGCTACATTCTGAAGGAGTTTCTTATCCATCATTACCCAGCAGTTCCAGTAAGGGAAATGAACCACAGCTCATGGAGTTGGAAGTAGATGAGGCGGTTTCGAGCCAGGACATTGATTTCGAAGCTCTTCCCGGGTTAGAATCGAATTGTGAACTACATTTAATATCACAGGGTGAATTAAACGACCTTGTAAGAGACTTACAGCTTTCAAAAATCAAATCTGAGCATGGCGAACGTTTTCACCAGGATTTGAAGGTTTTTGAGGAAAGATACCAAGGATTTTGGGATAAAAATATGTTAGCGGATTACTGCTGGTCTATAATAAGGGAAACTGATACTAATCAGTATAAAAAAAGGAGTAACACGACCCATTTTTGATTTGTTTTTGAGATAAATGTATAAAAATGATAAAAAATGAATATAATCATGCGATGATAATGAACCATGCGATGCATTAGGTTTGTGAGGCTCGATCTACAACGTGTAATAGAAAGGTGTGATAAAAATGAAAAGGTCCAAATTGTATCTGATTTAGATCTGGTATGCAGGGCTACTAAGACATAATTATTAACTTGAATTTGTTATTAAATATTTTAATTCAACATTTCTATTCTGACGTCGACGGTGGAGATCGTAGGCGCAGTGGTTAACGCGCCCGGTCTGCGAGTGCTGAGGTTAAGCCACTTTCGCTAAAGCCGGGCATCGGATGGGTGACCAAAAATTTAACATCTCGAGCTCCTCCGTGCTTCAAAGGCACGTAAAGCCGGTCTTGGCTTCATTAGCAGTCGTTAACAACCACCAATCCGCACTGGGCCCGCGTGGTGGTTTATGGCCCGTTCTCCCTATCCATCCGTGGGAAAGGCTCGTGCCCCAGCAGTGGGGACATAAAATGAGCTGATGATGATGATGATGATGATGATTCTGACGTCACATCAACATAAAGAAGTCACAGTCCTAGTGGCGTAGCAACCTCTGTGTACTTACATTTATGGTCACTGGCTGCTTGCTTATGCGCGCTTGAAGCGCATGACTTCACCAATATTAGTATAAATTTATAATTACATGACAAATAAAAATTAATAATTATGTTTTAGTAACAACACATACAATATCTAGATCGGAACACTTTGGATTTTTTCATTGTTATTTTCCCTTTCTGTTACACGTTGCATATTCTTCTTTATCATCATCATCATCATCGTCACAGCCTAAACACGTCCACTGCTGGACAAAGGCTTTTTTTTCCACCTCAGGATCTCCACAATAACCGGTTTTGTGCTCCTCACATCCCGCGACCTTCATCAGAACGTCTGCCTATCTAGCTGGGGGCCTGCCTACACTGCATCTATATTCTTATACTTATTTCATTCAAGCAAGCAAGCCAAGGCCTCAGCCCAGTTGTGCGACGCTTATAGACTGATGATAATAATAATAATAAGAGCCTCGATCAACATCTAATGAGGCTCTCGTTAGGCGGCTGGATCAAAGGCCTGATTCAGAAGGCAGTTCTCCTCGATACGGCACGCATTGTGAGGAGGTTCCTGTCTCTGGAGCCCTTACCACCGGTAGCTTGTATCCTGGTCCCAATGCCGGCGGACCCCTATTTTTTTTTAATATTTTTAAATGTTTTACTTTTATTGTTTTTAAAAAATATTTAAAAATGTAAATTTATATGAGAAAAAATAAATAAAGGAATAATAATAAAATCATTTATTCATTGCCACACAAAGAAAACAATAAGTTGGTGCATAACATAGAAAAAAACTTAAAACTAGTGACCCTGAAATGGCTCCCACTCAGCATAATATCGAAGTACCGGATTGGCACCAAGACGCTGGCTGGTCTTCCGTGGGTACATACCAGAAGAGCTTAAATACTACATAAAACATTCACATTAAAACATTCTTCTTAAAATTAACATTATAATGAAATTAATCTTAGTAAATAAAAAGGTTATATAGAAAAATAATTAAATACTATTTCGTGGATCAGTTCACAGTCAGATCACAGTTTTGTGATGATGATGATTCGATAAAAATAATAAGTGATCTACTTGCGTTACAACGTTAACCGTTAACGTCGAGATATTAAACACCTTGACATTGCTACAATTGAATTTTAATTCAATCTGTGTGCTCATTGAAAAGTGATTAATTCTGTGCAAGTGACCCAAATCTTTTATTTATGCGTAGGTAGGTTGGTAAATGCAAAATGAATTCTACAGTTTTGCGTAATCATTCTCATTGGCTTACATTAGGATATTAAAAGAGCATTAATTTAAATATGTTCTGTTGTGTGGGCAACTAAGTACCTATACCCGTGGTCCGTAAGTAGATGAAGTAACAATAATTATAAGAAGGCTTTATTAGTTTGAACATGAATTGTTTGTTTCAATTATGAATTGAAATCATGACATTTTATATCTTCTTACGTTTGAATACATAATTAAAACTGCTAATGCAGCCACAACGGCTTTACGTGCCTTCTGAAGTACGGAGGAGGTCGAGATGATACATTTTTGGTCACCCATCCGATAACCTGCCTTTGCGAAACAGACCGGGCGCGTTAACCACTGCGCTATCGAGCTCCTCAATATTCTGATAAAACATCGAGATTTCTATCGATATTCTCTATAACAAAACGTGTTTCTCAACGCTTTAGAGACAAATGTGACGCGTGCTTGGAACGCGGAAGGCGTTTGTTTGAAGTAACTGAGGCCTATTACTCCATAGCCGTATCAGAAATAGCTAGGCTTTGATTTGATACTTTATATGATTGTGGAAGTTTATATTTGCTCCATTGTCTATTTATTTACATCACCAAATACGAGACATCAATAGCGATGACCTTACTTTTATTGATGGATGCCGTTGCCCAGCAATGGCACAGTGATTGTTCCTTAATTACTTACTTTTTTTTTTAGTTGATGGCTTCGTGCGATTAGAACATTTAGCCAGTGTCAAAGTAATTTTTCTTACAAGTAATACATAAATAAACAATATTTCCTTTCTCTAAGATGATGATGAATGATAATAGAAATGAGAAGTGAGAAATGATATACCGCCCAACCCCTCGAGTATCTCAGTAAAGATGTGGGGCTTTACTAAATCCTCGGGCGGATTTCTTGAGAGAATTCGAGAAGTGACGTTGCACTGTTATGTTTCAATTGCCAACACTATATGTACCATTATTTCACATAAATATTCGACATAACACAAATTTTAGAAAATAAAACAAAACCGCAGACGTGACCCTTCACTTTCCCACTAAGAAGTCCCTTTAATTACTTACTTTTTATTAACATAATTTTTTTTTTTTATTTGTTATAGGCAGGCATCTGACCACAGCTCACCTGATGTTAAGTGAGGGTGCGGTCGAGAGTTGAACATACCTGCCTAGAAATAGCCTATTCACTCGGGCCTTGAAGAGGTTCAGATTATGCCTTTCAGGGAACACACTCGCTGGCAGCGCGTTCCATTCCCTAGCTGTACGCACTAAGAAAGTTGAACCGAATCGGCTTGTGCGACAAGGTGGCATATCTACAACATAGAGATGGAACTCGCGCTTCGCGCTCCGATAGCGGAAAGTGGATGGTGGGATTAGGTCGTGCAACTCTTTCGCGCACTCCTCGAAATGAATCCTGTAGAAGACCGACAGACGAGCCACCCTACGCCGATGTTCTAGACTTTGCAGCTTGTCGTCTATCAGGGCAGGGTCACCAATGAGTTACTTAGCTCGTTTTTCAATCGAGTCCAAAGCAGCTAGATGGCATTTGGCTGATCCATCTCAAAGGTGGCAGCAGTTCTCCATACATGATTGAACTTGTGCTTGATAAAGTTGGAGCAGCTGTTCTGGCGTGAAGTACAAACGTAAAATTTGCGTTTGTTATCTTCAACTGTTTCTTTAATGTTGGTATGTTAGTAATATTTATGATTATGGTTTTTACGCAAATTTTGTTGCGAACAATTTACCTACAATTTGAAAAAAGACAAAGTATCCTTTGGCTTGCAAAATAACAGTAGATAGTGTTGATTAATTTCGGCGAGTTGGATTGAGCCACGATAGCATAGTTGGAAGTGCATCTGACCCGGCATATCATGGGGTGCGGGTCCGAATCCCGCTCGTGGAACTTTTTCAACAGTTTGTCTTTTTCAAGTTAGTAATAGTAAATGTGCCAACGATTAGCTAGATACTTTAAAAAAGTAGCGGATTTGTTTTCTGGCATCTTGAAATAAGATAGCTAGCTCCTTAGTAATAAGGGTGTCGAGTTAAGTGCGCTTTCATCTTCGACCTTATCCTTACTAACCGAAGGTTTGTTACTTCGCAATAACTGTAATCAATTTTGGCCGCAGACATACAAATTTCTTAGCACCATTTCTCAGTATCAACTGGCTGAAAATAATACGCTATTCGCCACAGGAATGCGACTGGGCCAGATACTGAGACTTACGAGACACCTGTTAAGATGATCTGCGGTGATACCACTGGAGGATGTGGTTTACCCCCTTTAGGTGAAACACATCTTTAATGGTGAGGCAATTTAGTAAATCGCTGCGACCTAAAGGCAATGTAATTAAGATTTAAAATAAATTTGCTTTATTATTAATGATGATAAAGAAAGCTGCCGAAAGGTTCAAATGTTTTCCGTGTAGAGAAATTTGTCAAACGTAATTTTTGTCTCAATTTTGTTATTTTTAATTCACAATGATAAGAATCTTGCACTTTTGTTAGGTAAGGCAGATAATTTAAGGCGATAGGTACATGCTATAAAGCTACCTTCTTGTACGAGTAATTTCGTACCGAAACTTGTTAAATATAAAACTAATTCAAAATCAATCAATTTATAATAAAGTTCGTTATTTGCACCTTTTTTAATTTTTGTAACTTTCTTACTGTTCAAAAGCATTTTGTTTTTGTTTGACATTTAAAATAGGTAAGTTATTATATAAATTTAAAATATATATAATAACTTAGGTACATACTGCTAAAAGTGCATCTCAATAACTTGGTTCCAACTGTACTTGTTTCGCAATCAATTATTTATTGCAAATGAAATGCTACTGCCTAGATGTCTCGTTTGCAAGAATGCCATTGAACCAGATGCCACGGATGCAAGCTTCTAATTGGATGTGGTACATTCAATGCTTAGTACGGTCAGCAATCAAAATCTCTGAACACTTTAGTACGGTGTCATAATAAAATCATTTTAAGTTGACAAGCGCCTGTTCGATTTAGGTATTGCTTGTTCTGACAAAGTCTATTATTATGTTCAGCGATTTTTGTTACTGACTGTACATTCATATATTTGCTATATCTGCAAGTATATAGTTGAGTGGCTAACGATTGTTAATAGACATTCGTCATAGTAAAATCAATTAAAATAACATTTGCCGTTTAATACCTAACTTATGTTCATTTTAGGTCTATCGATATACTTATAAGGTCACATTTTATCAACCGCAAATATTTTGAGGATAAATTCAACAACAAATAAACTATTTTTATGAAAAACCTTAAATTTTTATATGCTAGTTTTCAAGAAAAAAGCCATTAGACATTTCGTTTAAAAAACACCCCTTACGCACTTTCGGTAGTTTCAATTCAAAGGAGCCGAAACAGAGAGGCCGCAATGCCTACACCGCTTACACGTGCCCGTAGTTTCATTCAAAGGAGCCGACAGAAAGGCCCCATTGCGGCCTAAAAAATATTACAATTTTTGTGTCAGGAAAAGTAAAAATAAAAACTAGTCTGATTTTTTTAAATGCTAGGGCCTTATTTCTTTGATATAATTAGATGTTTTGTCAAAATATTTACGGTTGATAAAATGTGACCTTATAAACTATTAAAAAAAAAAAACATGCCAACAGAGTTTACAATGTAACATAAAAAATAAAAAGACCATAAACTGAATAGTTAAAAAAACGTAGTCTGTACTCTACCTTTAAAATTAAAAACATAAAACATAATTAGTATCGAGTTTTTAAATGTTTAACACCTCCTTACATACTCTCACGTACTCCACTTACATACTCTCCTCGGGTACGCAGGGCATCAAAATCACCAATTTTGGGTAAACAGACAAACTTTCATACTGAAGACCGTAGGTACTCAGGAAGAAACCCTATGATCCCAAATTATTTAGGGATAAGCGACGAAAAACTAAAGTCTGCATCGAAACTGCCCAAAAAACTTCCTTCGCGCAAATGTTTTTCCATTTCCTCGGTCCCTTTCTCTATAACATGATGAATGCTGCCCTTCATATCTACCGCCCTTCAGAAAACAGCCTGCAAGTCCTCTGTTTTAAAACTTCTTATGTCACTTGACTACGAGGCTACGGAGGACTTGCTTTGTCCTCTGAGATGAGTCTTGAGCCAAGCATAACCTATTTCCCAATCATATCTTTTGCTTTGCGCCGCCTCTTCTCAATTCACACCAGTTGCCCACTTACTTACACATGCATACACACACACCCACACATACACACTTATATATATATATATATTATAACACCCGCACACATGTACTCACATAGGTTATCTGTTTCTCATTTGTTTCGATCTGTTTTTCTTTTTGATCATAATTTGTTTAGAACTTTAAATAGTTACTATTTGCAGGGAGGGCCTGGCGACCTTGTAGCCCAGGTTTCCGTTTTTTCTGAAACCTTTATCAAGCACCATTCTCTCACAAACATACGATGCTATCTTCATCATCATCATCATCATCTCAGCCAAAAGACTTACACTGCTGGACAAAGGCCTCCCCCAAGGATCTCCACAACGACCGGGTTTGTGCTGCTCGCATCCAGCGGCTTGCTATCTTAATTATTAGTTATTAAGCCTTAGTCAAATGGCTAATGGCTATGGCAATAGTATTTTAGACTCGCCGTTAGTGACATCGACGTCGCATTGAGCATAGTCAAAGTAAGGCTCCGAGGTGGAATAGATAACATCAGTGATTATGTTGCTAGTAAATTGCCTGAGGTGCGAGCATCTTGAAACCCTTGTCCGCCAGTCAGCTCTTAAGACAAGCACTGGAAGTGAGGCAGCCGGTACATTGTTTTCAAGCCCCAGACTAGCATGGGATGGGATAAATGTTTAATCTTACTGTAATATAATGTATTGATATCGGTTCTAACCGCCTCTGTAGTTTAGAGGTTAAGACCACCGGTTTAGACCCAGAGGTCCCGGGTTCGATTCCCAGCGGGGGGTACAGTCACTAGCAAAAATATGTTTACAATTGTAACTCTTAACACTATGGAAAGTAGTGTAAGAGTGTCGGTTTGGTTGGTGGTAGGACTTTTTTCTCCGCCTGGCTAGCTACCACCATCTTATCTAAATATGTCGCCATAACATCATTGTTTGTAGAATTGTTGTGTTCCGGCCAGTGCCTCACTAGTTGAGGATCCCGGGTGAAGTGCGCTTCCACCAAATGGCCTTATCATCACTTAACATCAGGTGAGATCAAGGCACTGTGCTTACTCGTAAATATTTAAAAAATATATCTTTCTGTTGGTGTTGCAAATAAAATCAACAAATATGTACGCCAGCAGGCCGTAAACAAATATGTTTTTAAGTAGGATGTGCTGTCAGCTGTCATATTAATTAAAACCTATAGGTAAACAGCTATTGTTCAGTGACTTTCCGTAATCCCATCAATACCGTGTGAGTTCCGCACAAGCTTCCGTGTTAGATCGGTTCCTCTTACAGCAGATAAAACAATCAAGGTCATACATGTAGCTTATACAATCAGATAATTATTGTCAGGGATAGTTTAAAAGTTATTTTTTATTTTTTAGGCATAGGCTTTATTTAAATTTGCTAATACTAAGTTTTTAGTTCAAAAATGGTGGTTATGATAAAATTATTAGATTATCTTATCCAAAGGTTGCGTTCCCACTTCCTAGTAACTCGATGTAGGATTGCATCCGTAGGCGAGCAGTGGGTCGCCACCAAGGCAAGCCGCATGTCTGGAATAACTTAGGCTAAGATGTTTTATCGGGCACAAGTGTGCTTTATCTGCAGGGCGGTTTGGCATGTGACATTTTTACAATATTTTAATCGTTACGTATGTAACATCTACACTTATAATAATATAAAGAGGTAAATGTTGTGAATTTGCTTTGTTTAAATAGTTAACATCAGCTCATTTTATGTCCCCACTGCTGGGGTACGAGCCTTCCTTAGTCTCCGCCGGTTCAGACCCAGAAGTCCCGGGTTCCAGGTCCCGGGTTTATTTTAATTATTTCATTTTATTACACGACTGCCAAAAAAGGAGTGTTATTTTGTACCTTTTAGTGATAAGTTTAATTTTAATAAAATAGGTCATGCTAAGTAATTTAATTTGTAAGCATTTTTATACAAGAAGAAGTTTAACCTCTACAGATATCATACTAAACGTCAAGTTCTAGTCTCTAACTCCAATAATGATGAATTTTCATCATACAAAATTTCACACCCTATTTTACCCACTTAGGGGTTGAATTTCCAAATTTTTACTTGCTTATGTTAGTCGGAACGATGCAAGGATTGTAACGATACCTCATATATCTTAATCGGTTCAGGCTTTTAAAAGTTGTGGTCGAATAAAGAAACATCACATACATACATACATACATACTCGTACATACATACATACATGAACCCTGAAAACATAACACTCCTCTTTTTGGCAGTCGTGTAAAAAGAACTCTGAATCAAATCAATCATTATTTTAGGTAACTGGTAGTTAGTAATAACATTAATAAATACATCGCGTGTGGAAAGCAATTATGATACACATTGCTCAGGAAATAAGTTAGTATTTTAACTGTAGCAATTGAATGTTATGATCATTTGTCTTGACTGCACATTTTTGTCTTTATTTACAACATTTATTGAATAAATCTAATGCGAAGCTACTCTTACAACGTCGGATCTCAGGTTGGGTTCATCGCCAGCTCATGTATGTCCCCACTGCTGGGGCACGAGTCTTCCCTATGGATGTATAGGGAGAACAGGCCATAAATCACCACGCGGGCCCAGTGCGGATTGGTGGTTGTTAATGACTGCTAATGCAGCCGGGACCAACGACTTTAGGTACCTTCCAAAGCCCGGAGGAATCCGAGATGATTCATTATTGGTTAACCATCTGATGAACGGTGTTTGCAAAAATTTCTTCAACTTCAGCACTTGCAGACCGAGCGCATTCGAGCTTCGGATGGGTGACCAAGTTAAAACATATTGAGCTTGGAACAGTCCTCGAGTAGCGACCGCGTACCGAAAAGCGCAGAGTGGGCAGGCCTCCAACAACGTGGACCGACGGTCTGATAAAGGTCGCGGAAAGCCGCTGGATGGACAAAACCGGTCGTTGTGGAGATTCTTGGTGGAGGCTTGGTATATTTTTTTATTTTGTGTTTTTTTTACATGTTGTGGTTGTCTTCTATATTTTTTGTGTTTATTGTAATGGAAAGTGTCCTGCTATGATAGGGCATTTTCCAATATTTTTGACGCTGTAAGACGCTGAAAAGAGCTGGACACTTGCTGAGTTTCTTGCCGGTTCTTCTCAGTACAAGATCTCCCGCCCAGAGTAGACTTACGAACCGATGGCATAGTGACATTCATAAGAGCTACTTGTAGCCTAAATTGAATAAATGATTTTGAATTTTGAAGTAAAAAGAAGTGTAGTACCTAGATCAAACAAATTAGAGCACCCATCCTCTGACCCAGCATTGTAAAATGCCCTTATCATGCAAGATCGCAACACGAACGTGCTAGCTGCTATGCCATTGAGCTCCACTCAAAAAAACTGTATGAAAAACAATCATCAGAATTCGTTACGATAAAACATTATGCATAATTTATAAACAAATGCCGGTAGCGTTATTATATTTTTTTGTAGATTAAATATGCTTCGTCGCTAATGTCTAGATTCTAGATAATCTAGCGCGATTAGCACGGCTCACCGACTAATTGGGGCCTAATCCATCATACATGGCGGGCGTTAGTTAATTGAGGTGTAACATTTTTCCACATACCATTGTCACGATGTCACGATCTTTACAGACATTCTAATAGGCGATTGTAACAGTTTCACCAATAAATTTATGAATTTGTCATTATTTTTGTCTTATCTTGGCGTATTAACATAAATAAATGTTATTCTTATAGTATAACGGATATTAGATAAGCTAATAAATAACAAATTCAAATTGGCTGGTGACTGGATTGTTCCTTTATATCTTATTATTATAAATTTTGATGACCTCCTTGGTCGAGTGGCTTGCACACCGGTTTTCATGGTGTCGCCATCTCTGAGGTCCCGGGTTCGATCCCCGTTCGGATCAATTTAGAAATACCTGTTTTTCTATATTGTTTCGGGTCTGGGTGTTTCCTACGTAGGTATAATAAGTATGTATTTTAGTATAACCATTTATCGAGTTTCTTAAGGAAGCTTTTCTTGGGGCTAGATAATTGGTGTGAGTGTGGGAAACATTTATTTATTATTTATTTATCAAATCGAGTAGCGTAAAGATCCTAGGTTCAATTCGAAGGTCGCGCAAAGAGCGTTTCGGGTTTTTCGATGCATAGCCCGAGATTGTGACTACCAACGCGTATTTGGCATACATCCACCCAGCGCATCACACCATCCAGCAAGTTCTGTGCTGGACTCCATACTGTCATACTTTATCCAAATAGCCTTCATTACTACGACCAGCTCATTTTTATGTCTCCACTGCTGGGGCACGAGGAGCTCGATGGCGTAGTCGAGGTAATCCACTTTGAGCACCCGCCTAAATCAACTTTCGCAAAGGCCGATCATCGGATGGGTGACCAAAAAATTTATCATCTCGAGCTCCTCCGTGCTTCGGAAGGCACGTAAAGCCGTTGGTCCCGGCTGCATAAGTCGTTAATAACCACTAATCCGCACTGGGCCCGCGTGGTGGTTTTTGGCCCGTTCTCCCTATCCATACATAGCGAAGGCTCGTGCCCCAGCAGTGGGGACATAAACATGAGCTGATGATGATGATGATGATGATGATGGGGCACGAGCCTTCCCAATCGATGGAGACACCACATGGAGAACGATACATGAACCACCAAGCGAGCCCAGTGAGGTGCGGTGGTTGTTATGACTGCTAATGCTGCCTAGACCAGCTGCTTTAAGTGCCTTCTAAAGCACGAAGGAGGTCAAGATGATACATTTTTCAATCCATGCCCAAACGACAGAAACGAGACTTATTATTAACTAGCTGACCCGGCAAACTTCGTACAGCAAATCTTTTTTTTAATACAGCCTATTTTTAAAAAAAATTCAAAGTGTTAAAAAATTTCCATGAGCGGCATAAAAAAATAAAAAAATAATCATAGCCTATGTTACTCAACGCTAATGTAGCATTCTAATAGTCAAAGAATTTTTCAAATCGGTCCAGTCGTTTTTGAGTTTATTCGTTGCAAACATACATACATACAAAAATACAAAGCTTTCCACTTTATAATATTAGTATAGAAAAACCTCCAGCAGTCAAAACTAATGCCAATAGCTTCTTAATAAAACAAAGTTTAACCATGACTAACAACTGTTCTGTAATTACATACCTCGTTACAGATCTATCAAGAAATCGTCACGATTTGTGCAGTTCTCAAATTGGCGTTGTTATTGATTGGGCTCTTAAAAAACAATTATTGATAATTTGTCCGCATTCTAAATGCAACCTTCAATATTGACTTAATAATGACTTATGTTTTTGTTCTTGACGATCCATTTGTTGTTGTAATTAGTTCGTTTTATAATGGCGTCAGCTATCTTTAGTTTTTGATTGATTAACGTTTTTTCTATAAGAACTAATCGTTTGTGAAATATTTTGCGCTTACATTTTTTTCTAGTCTTTATAAACTACCAAACCTCTAAACAAAACATATCAATCTCAAATGTCTACTACAAGCTATTTTAACTGTCTTTTCGGATATGTTTTTGATGTGTAACATCTTTCCGCTCGCTTTCTATATAACATCCTTCCCATTTCACGAAATCACTCCCTAAAATTGTTTAGGGAGTGATTTCGTGAAATGGGACGGAAGTATGTGTAACAGTGTAACAGGAAGTCGGGGAAGCGCGCAAGCGCGCTATTTTGTAACTTTAAAATCGATATTATGCACATGACATATTATTATTTTAAGTGACTTCTTCTTCTTTTCGTGTCAGCAGCTGAATCACTGTGTTGAAAGGATTAGTCACTTCACTCCAATTCCCCCTACCTAGAGGGGGAAGTGGAGTGAAGTGTCCAGGGTGCGCCGGGCGTTGTGTTGTGTCATTTGACTATCAAAGGTCATTTTGATATGTCAAATTTCTTCGAATGAGTATTTACTGCACTTATTTTATAGTTCTAAAATGATGTAATACCTGACCCATTTTTTTCAGAATATAATGTCAAAATTGCTCATTAAGGTGAGATGTCAAATGTTACACGTCCTATGCGACTACTGTAAAGCTCGCTCGTTTTTTTTAATTATTAATAAAATAAGATTTAATTTAATTGTGTCAGTATCTTTTATCAGTATCAACGACAGGCCTTCATCATCATCATCATCATCACTGATAATGTTAATTTAGTAGTCTAATACTAATTAATTGAATAATTTATTACTAATTAGTAACTCTAGTTACTACTTACTATTATTAATTTAAAAATAAGGAGACTGCAGAAGGCATGTTTCATACAAACGCAACAACTGCGCTTAGACTGTTCCGAGCTGTTCCGAGATCCGTGTCATTGCTAGGAGTCTGTGAGTTCAAGTCTGAGTGTATCAAGCTTATTTTGGGTCCACCTTATTTTGTACCTCCGTTCTCTGAAGCGCTATCTATACACATCACAAACACCAAAAATTCAAAATTCAAATTCAAAAATCATTTATTCAGTTTAGGTTACAAATTGCTCTTATGAACGTCATTATGCCATCGGATCGTAAGTCTACTCTGGGCGGGAGACCTTGTACTGAGAAGAACCGGCAAGAAACTCAGCAAGTGTCAAGCTCTTTTCTCCCTTATACAGCGTCAAAAATGTTGGAAAATGCCCTATCACAAAAGGACACTTTCCATCACAAATAGAAACACAAAATATAAAGGACAATCACAACATATAAAAAAAAAACAAAAGAGAAAAAAAAATCTAAGTTTGCAAATTTACATCAGTTACCAGTTTTTTTAACAATGTCATACTGTACAGCACTAACCAGGTCCTATACGATAGACACTCTGTACCAAACAATGTAAAAAAAAAAAAAAAACTTAAAACTTGTTATAAGATATTCTTGAAATTAACAAGCAGCTCTTTCGTAAATAATGCGAATCGTCCAATCAATCACAGGCTCAAACAAAGACAAAGACCTTCCCACGTTATCGGCTCTTGCGGGAACTGACGCGCGTGCGTGTCAGTAATATTTATTAACTTTGGGAGTATAATTTTATTAAGGCGCTGATAACTATGAAACAGCGCTCACTATCGATCTGCATACAAGCAGAATGGATACAAATAGTGCGTGATCCACTGGATTCAAGTCGGGATATTCGAAAATAGCTATTTATTTAAAATCTAGATATTTATTAAAAATAAAACAATGGAGTTTTCTTAATAAATAGAATTAATTTCATTGTCTTACTTTAGTAAATAAAAAGATAATTATGTTAATAGAGAGGTATAGTTTATAGGTGACGTTAGAATTTCATACTTCTGCATTTTGGAATCAATAACATTCTTGCAAATATAGTTTTTTATAAAATTTATGTTCCTGTCGTTGTTTGTTGCATACTTTTCATATAAACCATGTGTAAGTGAAGCGCATTTCATAGTTGTCAGCGCCTTAAGTGCATTTCTACAGCCTTTTGTTTACTCAGACGTGTCCCACGATGCACCGTCTAACCGCCTCTTTGGTGTAGTGGTTGGGACACCCGGTACCCAGTCCCAGACTTAGAGGTCTCGGGTTTGATTTTCAACATAGGATACTTTTAGTGCACGGTTGGTGGTGTGACTCTCTATCTAAGTTCGCCATCTTTTTTAAGCCTATTGCCAAACCGAAAATTCTAAAAACATTGTTGTATTCCGCGAGTATCATAGTTAAGGTAAAGAAACAAAATTAATAAAATAAAGATAGAAAAAACGAAAAGAAAGAAATAAAGAAGAAGAAAAGGTACAAGTGAACCTTATTATCCATTATGATAGCGTCAGCTTTATTTAGTTTCTGATTGACAAAATATAAATATTGCACTGTCACATTGTTTCCTATTATATCCAACTAGTGGACCCGGCGGACTTCGTACCGCTTTGACAGTTTCCATTCATTCCCGTGGGGATATCGTGATAAAAATATCCTATATGTTAATCCAGGTTATAAACTATCGGTATGCCAAATTTCATCCAAATCCATCCATCCGTTGCAGCGTGAAGAAGCAACAAATATACACACAAACAAACTTTTGATCACCAACCCGCGTAATGATATTAGTAATAATATTATATTATAATAATATTATTGTGATTAGTGTTATCAAAATAAAACATATCCAATGACAAAATTCAATATCTAGTACAGACTATTTTATAATTGTCTAAAGTAAGTAGTAAAGTAAATAACCTATATACTGTCCCACTGCTGGGCAAAGGCCTCCATCATTGAAATCAAGTCATCACTACAATTGATGGGTAACGGCTTAATCACCACGCTTGCTTGCGGGTTGGTGATTACAAACCCGGGCTATGCATCGAAGCATTCGAAACACACTTTGCTCGACCTGGGAATTAAACCCGGGTTTGCCACTCGGTCATCGAGGCGTTATTTCTGTTCTAGTAAATTATTATCTATATATTAATACGTGAAGCAAAAACTTTGTACCCTTTTTTACGAAAATTGCGCAGACGGAGGAGTATGAAATTTCGCACACTTATAGTTTATATAGAGAAGGATTGCAGAATGTTATTTTTTATACCTAATCAATAAAACAAACATTACACACAGTACCATGTATTTGACACACGCGCATATATATTTAACACACCGCATAAATACTCTTTTTAAAAAATTTCAAAAATGGAAGAGGTTCGGCCTATATTTGTCAATGCCAATCCAAACTCACATTCTATCTTTTTTAATTTTTCATTGCTTAGGATACAATCCGTGCTGCCTTAATAAAATTACGGTCGAATTTCGACCACTGGGCGACCACTAGTATTAATGAAATACACGTTACTCAGGTATACGAGTACAATACTAGGGTAAGCGTATCTCTAGAGAGAGATTAGCATTAAGATAAAACCCAATCAAAGCCTTAGAATCCGTTTAATACAGTTAAACGTGAAAACGTCCAGTAAATCGGCCGCGATGCAGCTAGTCGACCTTGTAAGGTAAACGGGTTTGGAGCTCCGTTGGACGCACGAGCAGTGAGCACGGACCACTATTTATACACTCACAAGCAGTGTGCACGGACCATAAGGCCGCATCCTCGACGTTTGCGGTGAGTGGAGCGGGAGCGGTGGCGGGGCGGGAAGCGAAAATGCTTGCTAAAAACGCAGCAGGCCGAAACATCGCTCGGAATTACCGCGGAAAAGATTCAAAACATTCGACTCGACGACAGCCTCACACAAACAGAAAACAATGCTCAAACAATTAGTGAGCAAAGGTGGAGTTATCTTTAAAAGAGAAATCTTCCAGCCTCCTTCCTTCCTTCAAACTCAGTTTAGATAGCCGTTTTGATCTTTTTTGTATCAATGCAGGAAATGTAAAACTGTTTTGGGTACAAATTTTGTTTGATTTATCAATATTTTTTTTTAAATAATATTTTAATACTGCTATTAACTGTGGTAGATTGCTATAGCTCATTAGCTGTTACATCGAATCCAATTGTGAATAATGCTGTAAGCTTTCCAAATGAAAGAAAATGCCGAGGCTCCCATTATTATGCCATTATGAACTAGAGATCCGCTAGCCGCGTCGCAATACGCTCGCGCTCGTGGCTGAGGTCATCATTCTCACCGCTGTTCGCCGTCCGCCGCCGCTGCCCGCTGCCCGTTGTCGTCCTGATCGTGGCCTTATTTCTACACCCGGGTCTATTTACATTGTAAATTGTGGCACGTTTTACTAATTAACGCACTGTTTTGGTAGTTAACAGAGTTTTACTGGACACAAATAGTCCGTGATTGGATTATTGGAGCAGACTAAAGCTTCATTTTTTGATTTTAGTTTTATTCCTTTATGGATTTTGGTTAGCCTTTATCGCAATTATTAGTAAAACAAATATAAGGTCGAAGGTAAAAGCGCATTTTACCTAGTTTCCTAAACAACTTGATCTTATTCTTTAACTGTGTTAGTACACAAAACTATTAACACTGTTGTTGTGGAGATCTTTATACAGGTCGACTTTTTTATCACCATCCAAACCTTCTGAGATGACTCCCGTGATACAAACGAACAACTCTTTTTATTGGACCAACTCCCTAACTCGAAAAAAAACAGCTGTTCCATACAAAACATCAATATTCATTCGACCAAAATGTATGGAACAGCTGATTTTTTTTCGAGTTGTTTCGAGGGAGTCATCTCAGAAGGTTTGGATGGTGATAAAAAAGTCAACCTGTATATATAAATCTTCTGTGCGTGTGTATGTTATTGAACTCCTTCTTCTCCTCCGTTGTGCACAGCACGTTACGTACCTATACGACCACTGCGTATTTATTATGTATAAGTTCATAATTAAGATTTTGTGTTATTGTTGTTATTGTTTTTGTGCTGTGCTATTTGTTAACCTTGTTTTTTGGTCAATAAATGTTTATCTATCTATCTATCTATCTATCTAAACGGCTGGACCGATTTGGATGAATTTTTCTGTGTGTGTTCATGTGGATTCGAGAATGGTTTATTTTTACTATTGGACCCGGTAGGTGGCGCTGCTATAGAGGTCCATCATGGGATACGGGTGTTCTTAAGCGGACGAATGATTTGTTTGTTTTGTTGTCATGGAAACTGTCAAAGCGGTACGAAGTCCGCCAGTCAGCTAGTATACTTATAAAGGTGGTGATAGCTAGCCAGGTGAATTTAAAACAAGTTATATATGCTGATGATAATGAAGCTAAAAACTGCAAATAAATAATTAGGTTATTAAGTCCTAATTAATATTTAATTATTTAACCTGCCTGTTTTAAATTAGTAATTTTACAAATATTGCCAAAGCGATAAGTTACCTATTAAACCATTATTATGATATAATTAAACAAATAGGTATGTGACTTATCTTTATTCAACTAATTTCCTTTCCTATTATTTTTCTGTGCATGCTGTCCGGTTAAGGAATTCTTTGCCAGAGCGCATCAGAAGTGCTCGCACATTGGAGTCGTTCAAGGGTGAGGTTCGGAGTAATTTTCTAAATTCACCTTTACTATGTTTATTTATTTTATGATTTATGTTGCATGAACTCTTTTTAATATATTTATTTCCCTTTCGTGGGTACTTTATTTGATTTTATTATTATAATTTACTTTTTATTTTTACTTTATTAATTATTTTTACTTCCACCCATTTTTGATTTGATTGATGATTGCTTGTTAGCATTAAGGTCGCCTATTTTGTACTATTTATATCTTTTCATTAATTTATCTGTATCGGTTTAATTTTGTGTGCAAATAAAGTTTATTATTATTATTATTATATGTGATATACCGACCTACTTAGACGTAAGTTCACCTGTATTAAAATACCACGCATGTTTTTAAATTCCTATTTATATCCACTTAGTATGCAAAATCATTTGATTTATTAACATATCACATGTGTTGTATCCTGTACAATAATAATTAAAAACCATTTCCCTAGAAAACGGTACCAGAGCTTAATTACAGTACACTTTCCGGGTCTTAAAGTCATACGTGTCAATCATGCAATGATAATTGAGTATAGGCTTTTGAGCGTGACCGTCAGAATACTTCCTTTATAGCGTACGACATTCAATAATTAATGGCTTGATTCATTACCATGTATAACTACATAGTCGTAAGATTGTGCCCTAAATCCTAAATATGCTGGGAAACGAACCTTTGCCTCAATTTCCATTTTTAATACGTCCTAAACATTTTACAGAGAACTTGGCAAATGGCACCGTTCGCGTTCTACTGATGTTAAGGCGACACACTGAAAAGACGAAAGTTGGTGCAAACTTTCGTCAAATAGTTTAGGATAGAGATGGGCCGAATATTAGTTTGGCCGAATACGAATATTAGGCCGAATGTTCGGTTTAGAATAAAACGAACCGAATATTCGGCCGAATATTCGGTTCATTTACGCGCGCTTTGCTTAGCCATACAGGTAGGTCAAAGTAAGTTAAGTGCCGTTGTTTATCATGAAAATCATCATAATAATAATTGAAGTAAATCATACTTGAGTTTTTAAACACAACACGTAATCAATGTTAGTTAAATGAATGGATGAATTTTATATTAAAAATATGTATATTATTATTCAATTATTATTTTTTAAAATAAACAATCTCATAAAAAATAATTTAATATTTTTATGATTCATTAATAATAATGAATGAATAAACTATGGTACTTATAATAATCTTTTTACAAGCCTTAGGTCTTAAAATTGTACAACTTTTATATTCGGTAATTTTTCGACAATTTAAACGAATATTCGGCCGAATACGAACATGGAAAAATACGCCGAACATACCGAATACCGAATAATTACCGAATATTCGGCGCATCTCTAGTTTAGGACTATAATATGACTAACGAATAATCTGAAAAGTTGACATGTGACAACTTACAAATATTTATACTCATTTTCTTGATAACTTAAACCGATTTTTTTTTTTAAATATTTTTTAGATTCTGTTAATTTGCGGTTTCAAATGACGCAGGTGCTACGTATTTTCGACCTTATGACAGCGCCAGTAAGGATCAGCCTTTTTGAATGTTCACAAATCGAGGTGTCGTCTTAGCAGAGTCCAGATGCGAGGACAGCTAGCAGCGTAGGATTGTGCTTCACCAGCCGGATTGTACTCACCTTGCCGACCCGCATTGTGAGAACGGCTACAAAAGGACTGTGGTTGCTTAATTTTTAAGAACTAGGTACCTATGGGGAAAAATGTCGAAATCAGGCTACTAAGATATAATTGTAATCGTTTTAAAATAGCAGAATAAAGGCTTTGGAAACTTTAATTTGAAGATAGGTTCTCTAAACACTATACCATACAGTCAAAATTTGCT
This sequence comes from Eudonia mercurella, assembly GCA_963082485.1. Lineage (NCBI taxonomy): Eukaryota > Metazoa > Arthropoda > Insecta > Lepidoptera > Crambidae > Eudonia > Eudonia mercurella. The sequence continues at coordinate 11,131,839 of OY720040.1, read as the reverse complement.
TTACACTCCTTTCTCTCTGGTTCGATTGAATTTGATAATTATCTCCTCCTTAAGAAACTTCAATCGCCCTTGACCCACATTCCCACAAAATGCATTTCAAAGGGTTCTCGTCAAAAGCGCATTCACACAACACGATTAGGTCGCATTGTATAAATCACCTCTCAAAATGTGTATCAACTTAATTCAAGTCGGTCAAGGCGTTTCTAGCAATGGAACGAAAGCACCTGGCATGAGCAATGATGGCGTCGTCGACCACAGATAGTTAAGTCCAAATGGATGTCTAATGACAACAGTGCGCACGACATGATGCACGTCGATTCGAGTAACTGTATCGATGGCCGAGCGGCGTTTACACTAAACGATTTTCTTGACAACACTGTCGTTAATGCTTAATGTAGGTAGGTACTTAACAAAACATTTTTTGTGTCTCTCTATAGGCAAGTATTTGACCGCAATCACCTGATGGTAAGTGATGATGCAGCCTAGGATGTAGCATTTTGCCTAGATAATGCCTGTTCACCTTTGCCTTGAAAATGTCAGGTTGTACTCTCTCTTCTTCTTAACCTTAATCTGAAGGTCCTAAGTGCTTCCCGGGTTGGATAAAAACTAAAATTAAATGGAGTTCCAGCGGCCTATCTATCCCCAAAAAACAAGGCTGAATGCTAAGAATCCAATATCACACACAAAGATTGTTAAACTTTGTCAAAAGTAAACTATTTACAATTAATTTTACATTGGTTGCTGTGTTTGACTTTCGTCCGCGTAGTTTAATTACCTTATAAGACTAGTAATCAGGAAATGAATAAAACCTTCTTGTTAATGTTGACGTGTAAACGTTCCTTTCTCTGCACTAATGGTATACCTGATCGCGTAATGATCAGGTGCAATGTAAGTGGACTATAGGATCACCAGTTCTATAACAGCTTTTAGACTCCGCTAATTAATCAATAACTTGTATCGTATGTACGAGTATAATGCCTATATCATAAAGCTTTTTATTAATGAAGATTCTTAAATCATACCGCATAACCTGGTCAAAATAAAGTAATGATAAACAAAATTTTAATCTTTTTTTTTTGTTCGCAACAAAATTTGCGTTAAAAATTATTTGAACATTTATAAATAGCTTGCTTACTTCTTAACTGATCTTTAATATTTGTAAAAATATTATGATCGGATGTTAGTGACGGTAGTTGTTGACATTGAATGGGCGCCTATGGCTTTCAAAGTAAAAAGTGTTGAATAATTTCGGCGGGCTGGATAGAACCACGATAGCTCAATTGGAAGAGCACCTGACCAGGAATGTCAAAAGGGTGCAGGTTCAAATCCTGCTCGTGGATTTTTTTTCAACATTTGTGTTTTTATAATTTGTTCGCAACAAAATTTGCGTTAAAAATTATTTGAACATTTATAAACTTTTAATCATTAATATTTACTTAAAACTAGGTTTTTATGGTGATAAATTTAAAAAAAAACAAGTACCAACACAATTCGCTATGACTATCTTTAGACATGCAAAGGTATACTTTTGTCAGATCCTTAAAAATAACGTTAAGTTACTTAATATTACAGTTATTATAATAGTTTAACCGATAATCAATCCAACCTACATATAAATATTTGAGCTTATAGAATAGCTAACGTCACCAGCAGCTGAGCAAATCATGTCCCATTCACTAAAAAGTTGCGCCCACGCTTTACTGTGGCACGTCACCGATTTTAAATTAAACTCCAAAAACAAAAAAATTTCTAAATATTTGACGTTTTACATTTTTTCAAATGTTTCTTTAAGATCTTCAACTGTTTAGTAGCTGTAATAGAGCTAGTAGCGTTTTAGCATTAAAACGCACTGTGATCCTTTGTAAATACTAATTTGACTGATGACCTAATTTCATTTGCACTTTAAAATGTTACGTGGCGTGTTGAAGCATTGCATTGATCTGAGTACAAGTAGATTGTGCAATATGTGGTCTGAATAATTCTCAAATGAAAGCGTTAATGATAGTGAGAAATTAAAAATTCAGAAAGGAGGTTAGTAGAATTTTTACCTTAATAAAAACCCTTAAAATGAAAAAGCCACTTATGGCTGGCCTTGATTATGATTGTAGCGTCTCCTTTTCGATGTCAATGTAGTTATAATATTTTTAAGAAATTTAAGGATATTTTTTCTTTACTTATTTTCGGTTAGTTTGCAGATCTTTCAAGTTTTCAACCGACGCATTTACACCATCACCTCGTCCAGACTCGTAGAGTTCGTCTCCTTAGCAAGAGAAGGAGATAAACCATCACCGGTACTTGCTCTTCGCCGATATCGGCGCGTTGCAAGGAAATCCTGTTGAAGTCGATGCTTATTAGGCGACTGGATTCTCTAGTAATAGCCAATTAAAACAAGCTGTATGGGATCGCAGAAAATTTTGTGATGATGATTCTCTAGGTCTTTGTAGCACTTTATTTGTGAGAGAGAGATAGCTAGACTGAGAGAGACACATTTATTAATCACACACACAACCAAAAATTAACAATCAATAGGTCAATCAGGACCTACCTCAGCTTGTTTTGATGCCAACGAGGCGTGTCGCAGCAACGCTGGTATCCTAGCTGGCATTCTGATATTCTGATTCTACTTCTAGTACTCCTACGGTGACATGACTTTGAAATGTTCCCGACAACCCGGGCAGCGGCATCTTGTTGGAATCGGTGCTCATTTACCTATGGATTCTCTAGGCTATTGTCGCGCTGTATTTTTACTTATAATTCTTCTACAGTGTCAGGTGTCTTCCATACCTACCGGAATGTTGGAAACTGCTGATACCTGCCTCCACCAGTTATTCTCCTGCTAACGAAAGACGTCAATTCTGACACCAGATGTCGTAAATCGTCTCATTTTATTACGACTATTAAAAGACCTTCGTATTAAACATTCATGAATCGTGTCGCAATATGTAAAGTGTCTTTATTAATAATGACAGTTGGAAGTCAAGTTGTGCTGATTAGACCTTGCGCATAACTGTGAATGAAATTGATTGCAGTTTTATTATAACATTAAGTATTGCTCGGTGGTTTTATATTTCCTCCGCTGAGACCTTCTTGAATGTCAAAGAGTTGATTTACTTTATATGCAATTAACGACAGTTACCGGTAAGCGCTGAATGATTACTGATCACCTTTAATGGTTACATGAAAATACAATAAAGAAATCTTAATCTGTGATCTGTGTTGTATCAGTGAACTTTTTAAAGACCAATGTTTTTAAATAAACATTAATACTTCTTCAAGCACAGTCGAAGTTCACTCAACTGTTTAAACTATTAATAATGATAGTCAGTCACCCTCACCCTGCAGGCCCACAAGGTGCCTCTTCACGCCTCGTTTGAAGGGCCCCATGTCATAGAAAGGAGGGAAAACGTGTCATGGTAGATTATTCCATCTTTTGAAAGTGCGACAAAGAAACGAGTGATCAAATTTCTTTGTGCGCGGTGGAATGTTCGAGACAGTACAGTACTTTAAATGATTACCTTTGAACAAATAATTATCCCTATCTTTCATAGATTTAGATATTCCCATACTGATACATTTTGATTGCTCTACCTCTATAGTATGTGAAAATGCCATATCAACAATGTTACCAGGGTGCCTAGTGTGAGTTTCATTTGACATACAATCACGTTAATGTTAACGAAAATTAGTATGGCATTGAAGCAACAACGCCTAGTTGAGACGACGACATACGAGAAAAGTTAACATTCTGCAATACAAATTTTCGATGATCGAATGAATGCGGAGAAGCTAGATGGCGCAGTGGTTAACGCGCCCGGTCTACGAGTGCTGAGGTTAAGCAACTTTCGCAAAGGCCGATTATCGGATGGATGACCAAAATTTTATCATCTCGAGCTTCTCCGCGCTTCGGAAGGCACGTAAAGCCGTTAGTCCCGGCTGCATTAGCAGTCGTTAACAATCACCAATCCGCACTGGGCCCGCGTGGTGGTTCTCCCTATCCATCCATAGGGAAGGCTCGTGCCCCAGCAGTGGAGACATTAAATGAGCTGATGATGAATAAATACGGACAGTAAACGAAAAACTCACTAGGCACCCTGTATCGTTGTGATTGGACAGAAGCAAAACAGCCAGCTTCTCATTGATTGAGGATTCTGTTATCTCTTCTGTAACTCCGTACAGAATGCGCTTCCATCATCGTCTGTATCTTCCGTCAGTTATGAGGCAGGTCAAGCGTAACCTCATTTAAAAATAAAGTCCATTGTGTTCTAAGTACTAAGTACTATCGCTCTGAGGTCTAATGCGTTCTTACGTAAGGTGTCGCAACCTCTGACCCACGGTAGGGTTGCGTCCACCACAAATGGTGCAAGATTACCGCCAATTACATAAATACTGTAACTGATCGTTTAGAGATGCTTGGATTATGAAATGCTTGTGCGAACTTTGTTTGCAATTGACGAAATTAAAGATTGTTATTGTAAATACTGTGGGATCATGTTGGGTTTCTTCATTTCTTTTATTAAGTGGCTTGCTTTTGACATGTGATTTGGAACGGTGTAACATACCGCAATTTGTATTTACTTACTTAACTTTTGGATGATTGTATTTTAACACAATGTTTACAGCTGCGTTAATATTGTCTTTTAGGGTTACGTAGTATCAGAGTATTACAAACTATCAAATGTCCTCAAAAGACTTTAAACTTTATTTCCATGACTTAAGGTTGAACATTTATTGAAGAGATTTGACAGTTTTGTATAGTGTGATGTGTGATCTGTACGTGCGTACACGTGCCATGCATACCTAATTCTAATAGTTTCTTCATGCCTGTCTGTGACAAGTTTATTTTATTCTTTCTCTAGATAACTTAAAGAACTGTTTCATAATCATCATCATCATTTTCAAGCCGTATCCACCCACTGCTAAGCATAGGCCTCCTCTACGTTACACCATTCTGCTTTTGGTTGATCAATTTCAAATGAAAAAGATACACAAACAGTTGTAGTGTTCTTAGATGGTCGAGTTATTTTCCCTATTACGGTAACATACTTGTAATCGTAAATTCCTCAAAAACTAGTGTATCAATTTTGTTTATTATTATATCTAGACGTAAATGACTTAAAACATCAGCACTTGCTTCAATGCCACCTTTGAATATTAGCTCAAAGTTATTTACCACAAATGAACATTAATAACGACCTCGTAAAGATACAGCTTTCCCAAATAACTTACGAAAAGCACTTAAGGAAAATTAAAGTTAAGTTAACAAAAATAAAGCGACGCAAACACCCAGTATCCGAATGTACACATGTTGACACCATTGTTGTCAATACAAGATCGTACTTACAGTTCAATACTTAGAATCAAAATTAGAATAGAATATAAGACGTATTGAAGAGTACACCTGTTGATGTAACAGCTGTGATTGGGGTCACTAGAAAGGTCAGTTGCAGGAGGCGGTGAATCACTTCGAGAAACCTACCGCAACATGTAGCGTTGAAGTTGTTATCACCATAATATGAGCGCTGATTATCTCTTGAACCATACGTGATCACAGAATGTTAAAGTTTATAAAGGTCGAAAGAAGTTTGCTGAAGTGAAAACAGAGAAAGTGGATGAAAAATACTTTATCGACATTGAACCTTTGATTGCGCTCAAAAATCAAAGCGATTAACCATGTCTCTTTAATGTAGTGGCAGAACGAACATATAATAACAACATAAACAATCTAAAAACATAAATAAAGAATAGTTCATAGAAAAAGACAGGAAAACTTAAATGGGATTGTTTTAAAAACACTGCTTTGGGAGGTTTCGATTTTTCTAAATATCTGTATTATTATCAACTCTTGTTTATTTCATAACGCAAACGCTGTAATAATGATACACTCTATTGATTTGTTTTCTATTCATTGCTATCTAACTATATCCAGCCTATCTGATATCGTGTTGCAATGGAACGTGAAATAAGATGTTCTAGTTCTATGTTGACCAATAATGTCAAAATTTTTTTTTCATACAACTTACACTAAATTTCGGATTTTTTTCAAACCTGGCCTATGCATTGTAAAATCCGAAACACACTTTGCCCGACCAGTAAATTGAACCCAGGACCTTCAATATCGGGCCGAGCACTTTGCAACTCTGCCACCTAGGCCCGCTTGCCCCTAGCCGTGATCCCGAAGAGTGTTTAAAAATATTAAGAACTGTCCATTTTCAAGGTTTTCTCTATCTTTCCTTTTGTTTATATTTCATCGAATAGTGTTATTATTCAGACAGAATCTACTAACTAAATTTTAATATCGTGACTTGGTTTACTCAAGGATCAATGCTAGGACCATATTTATTAAACCAAAATAGTTTACAGTAATAGTGGGAGTTAATGTGGCAGTATTGCCTATGATTGTTTACGAGTGTTTGTCGATTTAGCAAATATCACAATTGACAAGTTACGAGTATAACACTTGTCATGTACCAATCAAATCGAGCTCTTATTACATAAGTAGTAAGACAGACACAGGTGGTTACGCAACTTGAAGAGGCTTTAAGTATACCGCGTACCGTCTGCAACGGAGTTACGAAATAGTAACATTCCTTAAAAAACAAGCTTTTGAAAATTTTTGTCGTTGGCGGAAGGCTTTCTCCAGCTGATAGGTTTTGAAATGACAAATTTATACTGGCTTACCTAATATCTTTTATTTCAAAATAGTGCTTATGACATTTCAATTAGAGGCTATTTTGCTATTCAATTAAAGTAATCTTTAATGTTAATTGAAGCCTGTGAGTGCGACAGTAATGTACACTATTTCATTATCGTGATCTTTCTGTGTATCTTTAAGTAGAGAACTGAGGAAACATGAGTTATCAATTTTACTATCGTTCCATACTGTATTTTTGCTTATTTTTCAACAAGCGGTTGCAGTAATAGTTAATGTTTAACTACTTTAAAGACCCAATTGTCTGTCAAGTAAAAATAAACTTAGAATCTACAGCTGTATACTATCCGTACTGATTGGTGTCCGTAGGAAATTACATAAAATGTAGAATGTAAGTAACGAGTATGTCAGCAGTTAACTTATGAATTTGCGGTTGACACGGTGTCGACGAATTGCGTTGACTGACCCACATAGTGGTTTCATATCGAGACATGTTGTGTAGGTGCTAAGTGATTGTTGCTACTGTATTTTTTACTTTTTACAATGTTTTCATAGTTTTCAAGGTAATGTAGTTTCTAAAACTTTATAACATGTAAGACATAAAGAGTAGAGAGCAAAGCTGGATGAGAGTAGAGATATGGTATCGAAACAAAAGTATCGATACTATACTCATGAGTAGTATCGCAACAAAAGTAATCGATACCGGTATCATACTCGCGTCAAAAGTATCGAGTTAGTGTTAACAAAAAGACGTAAAATAGTACTTAAAAGCTGTTTATTAAAATATTTTTTATTACCACAATCCAAAGTCATCACTCATCACCCATGCAATCAGACAAAAATAGTAATTTATTAACCCTTGAGCCCAACATAGTCCTCAGTTTTGTTTTAGTAGAGTCAAATTTAATAATAATCAAGATATAACTATAATAGGGATGTGTTGGATTCAACGAAAAAAGTATCGAGTTTGGTAAAAAGTATCGATTCTTACTCAGTATCGTAATTAAAAGTATCGACTACCAAATTACTTGGTATAGTGTCCAAAGTATCGAGTATACTCAGGTATCGATACTTTTTGCGGATCCCCAGATGAGAGTAGCCGCGGATCGTGCTCAGTGGCGTGCACTTGGAGAGGCCTATGTCCATCAGTGGACGTATTAGACTGACGACGATGATGATGATGAAAGACATAAAAACACCATTAATATAATATTTTCGTGATAAATAATGTCAGTTCAAACACTTTTTTTAAAGGATTAGTTAGAACATTGTGTTCATGTATGAGTAAATAAAAACTAAACTAAGTTACTGCGTGATCGACTCGTAGATAAAAAATCTTTAAGTATTCAAGTTTTTGTAACTTTTATAAAACAAAATACATTATACGACATTCGCTCCGTTCCTTTTAGGATCTTGAGGTTGTCTTGAAGAGTTTAGTTTTGGAGATAAGGCCTCTCTTTATACATCTTCTTTTTTATGTTGAAAATGTTTTTTTCTACAACAAAGAATAATACGAGATGTATTTAACTTTTAATTGTAAAGGTGGCCGGCTATAATATATTATCAACTTGTTACTAAAAAAATACAAATTTATTATTCCAAACATCGCTCCGTGTGCCATACCAAAAACTACATGATTATCACATTATCTAACAATAACTTTGTAATATTTCTGAAACAACGAGATAACTACAGACATATTCTAATAAACAGCGCAGTGCGCCATCTGTCAGATTTTTACGGAATCACTGAAAGCTTTCCCCGTCGACGACGTTGTTGGACTTAACTAGCTCAAAGTAGTTTGTATGAGCTTTACTAGATGGCGTTAGGAGATCTAATTCTTTCGTACTGTACTGGGGTCACATATGGTATTACTTGTAATATCATAATATCATTAAGAGAGGACAAAAAAATATAATATGAAGTATAATATCTACCCGACCCGGCGGACTTCGTACCGCATTTTTTATATTATTTTTTGATATAGCCTATGTTACTCAGCGGTAATGTAGCAAATTGGTCCAGTAGTTTTTGAGTTTATTCGTTGCAAACATACATTACATACAAAAATACAAAGGTTTCCTCTTTATAATATGATAGTGTAGATTATAGTATATATAATTGAAATACATAATTTCATCATCATCACATCATCACCATCATATCATAGTCAGCCAGTGTTAATCAACTGCTGGACATAGACCTCTCCCATGACAGGCAGGCAGGCAGGGCATGCCTCGAAGCGTGATCTTCGTTACACAAATTAATCATACCATTTCTTTCCAGAGCTACAAAGAAAAAGACGCTGGCAAAGTGGTGCTTTATTCCACCACGATGGGCATCGTCAGAGGCACGTACCAGCGCTGTGTCCTCGTCAAAAAGATCCTCCGGAACCTGCTGATAAAGTTTGAGGAGCGGGACGTGTTCATGAGCACGGAATACCAGGACGAGATCAGGGACAGGATGAGAAGCGACCAGATCCTCGTGCCGCAGCTGTTCATCGATGGCCAGCATATTGGGGTGAGTGACCTTCTGATTACCAGTAATTACACATACCTCTTAGAACCACTTTTTTAACAGTAACTGCATATTGGTGTTTAAAACTCAGATCATCTCGGAAGCAGGACGAAGGGGCATCTTTTTATAGTATCTAACTCCGTTAATGTTAAAAACTCAGATCAGCTAGAACGCAGGACCTTGCCTCCCTAATGGGACAACGCAGCCTTTAGTAGGGACCTCCATATCGCATTACTCTGTTCCCAAACGTATATCAGGACATATTACAGGAAAGTAAAGAGTGGACTATGTAAACACAAAACTTATAAGTATTGGATGAAGAATGCGTTTCGGTGGGTTCTCATCTGGCGTTACTTTCTGACACGAATGGTGTATCGGCTGCCAGGAAAGTAATGCCGACACAGCAGAGTGGGTAGATTGAGGAGGATTAAGGAGCTGAGGATGGATGGATGATGAATAATGTTTTGGACTTACTTGGCGAGCTGGCGTTGACGGCGTAGCCACGACACGACTCTCGTGGAGGTGGAGCTGATGCTGATAGAAGTTGCTTATTTCGCGCACACACACACACGCGCATGCGCACTTTATGTAAGGGTGTACCGGCAGGCCTACGTCACTCCATATACTTGCGCGCGTTAGATACCTACCGAGCGGCTTACCGCCGGCGATATAAAAGCCAGTGGACTGTCGCAAGCGCTCGTTATCGTACGCTCGTTTGCTGTGCAAGTTGCGTCATTCATAAAACATCGATCATTTGTAGGTATTCTGTAGTTATTATTAAATAAGTATTGTAAATAGTGAATAAGTTTAAAATAAATGTTGATCGACATTTGTGTGGTTTAGATTATTGTAAATAGTAATTAGGTGATTTAAAATCTCGTTTCAATAATATAAACCAATGCCGCCCGCGCCTGGAAATTTTTGTGAAGTTGATGATTGTAAATCTAATAAAAGGAATTAAAACCTGTCATTATTTAGTTTGCCTGTTGATGAAGAAAGGTAAGTACCTACCTAATGAAAATCTTTTAAGTATATACATTATAGATACCTACTTATTTGGATGAATTTATAGAATAAAATAGGTTGGTTTTAATTACTTACTTTCAACATTAAAGGCGGATTTTGAGTCGCAACATAAAAATATAAATCTAAAAATGTATGAAACAATGTATGTATGAAATCGATTACGTTCCGACTCGCGTCGCGACACGACACGTCAGACAAATATAAATGACCTGTGACTATGTCTGCATTAAAGTTGTGACAACACGTTTGGTGTGGTGGTTAGTGACCCCGCCTGCCACGTCAGCGGTCGTGGGTTCGAATCCCGTTAGGGGCAAATGTTTGTATGATGAATGTGGATACCTATTTTATACTCGAGTTATGGGTGTTTATACTCGAGTTATAAGGAATATAATCCATCTCTATACCTACTCAGTTCTCTTTCATATCATAACACTTTCATACGAAGGAAAATCTATATTCCAGCAGTGGGATATTATGGACTGATGATGATAAAGATTTATAACTAAGTAGGTAATTCATTTAATATCATAGGTAACATTATAATGTTCTCTCATGGAACTCGGATTCATACTGATCATAAACAATTGAGCTTTTCAATTTATCATTCATTTTAATTTAGATTACAAAGATTAAACAAGCCATTTAGACACAGGTTAATTTAGGTACAAGTTATTGTATGTGAACAATATTTTTATCGTAGCAACAGCCCTATCATTACTACGATGGCAGCAAGGCCGCGCGGCTGCCAATCGATAACAACTCTATAGTCGAGCCTATTAGGCATAATTTAGCACGCAGCGGTCGCCGACGCGTCGCGACGAAATGAAGTAGGCTATTAACGCGGTAGGTATACGAATTTTTGTAGGGAGTGATTTATCTGTTACGAAGTAACTATTACCTAATCTGTGGTACCGGCCCGTAGGCAATTAACGAAATAGTTCTAGAAGGTTCTTGAGCGAAGAGCTGATAGTAAAATTATATTTCTCTATGTCTGATCGAATCGGTTTGTGCTGAACGCTGCGTCACGGGCGGGCCGATCGTTGAGAACTTAATGACTGAATGAACGCTGCACGTGAACTATGCATCGGAGTGAAGGTCGCGCGGTTCGTCAGCACACTCATTCGCTCCGCCGTCGGCTTGTGTGGCGTAATTTGAATGAGTGCACCGTCGCGTTTCTGGCGCGAACAGATGGTTAGCTTAAGAAGTAGGGTATTTCGTGTTAACCTATTTAATTCAATTCAATTCAATTCAATCATTTATTGCTCTCCATAAGTATACATGAGTTGTTACAATATTAGTTAGATAGAACGTGGTTGGTATTGTACTACTCGTAGTACTAGTACAGTAAGTGTGATGAGTAGGGATGTCCCATTCCATCAGGGGTGGTAAACTGTTATACTGTCCCACTAGAGATAAGATGGCCAGTGCCTCAGTAGTTGAGGATTCCGGGTGAAGCGCGCTTCCACCATTGGCCTTTATCATCACTTAACATCAGGTGAGATGAAAGTACTGTGCTTACCCGTAAGATATTAAAAAGAAGAAAAAATAACTACTAGACTTCTTAGTCCTAAACCTTAACTGACGGATATTAGCCTAATCACCACTCTTGCAATAAGGGTTTGTGATCACAATTTCTGCTATGCATCGGAAAATCGGAGAATCCGGGAATTGAAGCCAAGACCTCTAGATACTGGACTAACCACTTTACCACTCATTCACCGAGGTCACAACAAGTTTATAAAGAGAATTATTAAAAACCTTTGCCTTTAAAAAGCTTTATATGTTTCTGACAAGTTTTTATCGTGAAATATTATGAATGCCGCGGATCACAGCAACGTAACGAGCGTGTTTACCGCAAAGGGATGATCTAATCTCCAACTTTCATTGTCTGACGATCAAGGACAATGGCGGGCGGAGTAAATCCTATGATTAGTGCTGGCCTTCCGGTGCACGCTAAGATATTGTCTTATGTAAATATAAGTTACTATTACATACATCTATTAATATTAGTGGTCGCCCAGTGGTCGAAATTCGACCGTAATTTTATTAAAGCTGCACGGATTGTATCCTCAGCAATGAGAAATTAAAAAAGATAGAATGTGAGTTTGGATTGGCATTGACAGATGTCGGCCGCATTAAAGACAAACAATACGTGTGTGTTAAATACATGGTAGTGTGCATAATTTAAAAAAAAATATTAACATTCGGACAACCTTCTCTATATGTATAAACTATAAGTGTGCGTATTTTCATACTCCTCCGTCCGCGCAATTTTCGTAAAAACGGGTACAAAGTTTTTGCTTCACGTATTAATATATAGATTTAGTCTCTTTACAACGTGTTACAGAAAGGTGTGGTCAAAATGAAAAGATCCAAAATGTAACCGATTTAGATCTTGTATGTGTTACTGAGACATAATTATTAACTTTAATTTGTCATGAAATTTTAAATTAAATATTTATATTAGTGAAGTCATGCGCGTCAGACGCGCGCAGTGATTGCAAATGTAAGAACACAGAGATTACTGAACCACTAGGGCTGTGACTTGTTTATTTTGATGTGACGTCACAATAGAAATATTTCATTAAAAATTGTATAACAAGTTAAAATTTTCAAATGTTCAAATAATTTTTAACGCAAATTTTGTTACGAACAAATTAGAAAAACACAAATGTTGAAAAAAAATCCACGAGCAGGATTTGAACCTCAGGATTTGAATTTGAAGGTTCAAATCCTGCTCGTGGATTTTTTTTCAACATTTGTGTTTTTGTAACAAGTTAAAGTTAATAATTATGTTTTAGTAACTCTGCATAAAAAATCTAGATCGGATACGCTTTAGGTCTTTTAATTTTGACCACACCTTTCTGTTACACGTTGTATAGCAGGGGGGGATCGCAAAATCTCTGATTTTGTTTTTTATAATTATTAGCTTATCTTACAAATAAGGAAAATTCGTTACAAGTAGTTATAATAAGAATAAAGAATATAAATAAAAGACATTTATTGGTATCACATAACAAAACACACAACTAAATATACAACATGTACTTAACAAAAATAATTAAATCTAGTAACAATTTACATGTGCCCTGTTATGTGATGCCAAATGAAGCAACTATAACTACTAATACATAAATAAAAAAATGGTGATAATAAAAAAAACTAACTGGTGCGTTTAGATACGTCATCATCATCATCATCATCAGCTCATTCTATGTCCCCACTGATGGAGCACGAGCCTTCCCTATGGATGGATAGAGAGAACGGGCCATAAACCACCACGCGGGCCCAGTGCGGATTGGTGGTTGTTAACGACTGCTAATGCAACCGGGACCAGCGGCTTTACGTGCCTTCCGAAGCACGGAGGAGCACGAGACAATACATTTAGACGTAAATAAATATAATTGATTACTTAGCACCTGTGATTTTTATTGTAAAACAGGATCTAGTCATGATGTCAGGTTTACCCACAAAAACCTCAGAACCATCCCAGCAACATCGTGGGTCAGGATCACGAACAGTAGACACCATGTATCACCCCGCAGCAGGTTCCCAGGAACCCCACACAGGGGACTGAGAACAACTAGCTATGACCGCTCTGTGTAGATTTACGAACTGATGGCATAGTGACAGTAACAATAGGTACTTGTAGCCTAAACTGAACAAATAATTTAGAATTTAGCATTTGAATTATGTACTCAGTTGGTTTTATCTATACAACCTCAATGCGTTACATTTCTACTATTATCAGTTTCCGCCTCACTTACTGAAAATAAACAAAATATGATGAGGTGCTGAACTAAAATATTTTGTATATGTCACCGGATAATTGTACGAACCGTTAGTTTATATCTAGTATAATCTAGTGAGATTATAAACTGTCGATAGATTGTGAACGAACACTAAAATTTACAACCTAACGCTGAAGTTTTCGTAAGTTTATAAACTGACCATGTTTAGTCTAGCTGTCAGTTTATAATTTTACTATATTTAAACCGTCAGATTACAAACAAATTAACCAATCACTGCACCGTCTTACAATTTATCGCCCGCGAAATTGTAAACCGTCTTCTGATTGGTCGGCGTTATAGGTGACACATGTTCGTGTCCATAGAGTAAAGAACAAAATTAATGGTCAGGCAAAGAATTCATTTTGATTCCAAATTTGTTTTTTTTAAAGTGGGTTTTATACACTAAGCTGTATAAAGCACTGCCTCGCTTGTCAGTGGAGGGTAGCGTCCTAGGTACAGTCTACATTCAAGGCAATGGAATCCCCCAACTCAATATTATCAGCTTAGCGTTATGTAAATATTGTAATATGGTTATTATTATCTGCTATTGTTGGAAAGTCCAATTTAAGATTAGATTACTTGTACAGTATTATACTTAGATAGTTTTAAATTATGTTTTTAATATATATGAACAACGTGGTTGGATTAGCTTTATTAATTGTGTTTGTGAGTACGTCTATGCGTGTCCATGTGCGAATGCGTATACGTAATGAGTGTGCGTGTGCGTGTGTGTGTGCGTCTATGCGTGTTCGTGTGCAAATGCGTATACGTAATGCGTATGCGTGTTCCTGTGTGTGCGCGTTTGTGTGAGTGTTCGTATGTGTGTGTCTTGATAATTTGAAAAAGCCTTATTTCATGTACACGAAGTTGTAAGCAGTAACTAGTTCACAATTAAAATGTTAAAGTGCATAGTCCACTAACTAACGTTATTGGAGAAGCGTTGAAAGTGCAACGTTTACTCCGCGTCCAATTAATGTAATAAAAAATAATAAAAAAGTTTCACCCTCATCGGGCCGCTCATAAAACGGTGCTATCATCGCATTAAGATAGGGTTGCCGATACATGTTTGTGTTGTACACGACAGAAATAACTGGACACCACTATTTTGGTTAGCGAATTTGTTGACTTCACTTGAAGCATGATAACATAGTTTTAAATATTATTTAAGTGAGAATTTATACCATTATATAGCTGCGGTAAGTTTTTTCACATCAGACTACCACAAGTTGTCATATTTCTTCAATAGACCTTGAACTTTATGACTATGGGATATGATTGAACATTTATTATAGAAATTTCACAGTTTTGGATAGGTTGAAGTGTAGGCATCTGTGGACAGCATACTAATACTTTCGAATCCAAGTTTAACGCTGTTCACAGGTATAAATATTTGGTAGCTAGTATAGGCATTTTTAGCATTGTAAGCGTTTCTAATGTGACCTCTAGAATCATACCAGGAAACTTATCTCATTCTCATTTACTGTAATTTGGCTTTTTGAAGCTATTTACAAGTTTATTTTTGTTTCTTGTTAGTGAAAGTATTTGTTGAAGGTCTTCTTAAAACTAATCCAAATTAAATTAAATTACGGCACCCGATAGATAAATTTTTATCATAAAACCTCCTTTTTTGTTAACTTTTTAAAATATGTGTACGATTTGAGAATCGTTAATACTTTTTGTTGCGGACTAGCAATTAAATAGCTAGTAAAAACTCTTTTATGACAACCCTAAGTCTCCACTCAGATTATAGCACTTATAAAGGCGGCGCACGAGCTATTCCACCGTATTCTGCCGTACAAGCTGTCGTTATAGCACACTATATGCCTAATGTAATTATAGTGCCATAGACACATATTAAGCTGGCACAAAGCTGTTTCAATTTGTCATTTCTTGAACTTACAATTCGGATGTTGGTAAGGGACAAAAGTATTAATTTATTATAAAATATCAATTTAAATTATATGATACTTAATATTTAAAGACAGTAAGTAAGTAAGTAAATAGCCTATAACTGTCCCACTGCTGGGCAAAGGCCTCCATCATTTAAATCAAGTCATCACTACAATTGATGGGTAATGGCTTAATCATCACGCTTGTCAAAAGCGGGGTGGTGATCACAAATCCGGGCTATGCATTGAATATAATATATTGTTAGTAATATAAACATTTAAAATGGATCTCATTTATCTGTAAATAAATGATTTAAATCGAATTTGTTCCGAGATCAACGAGGTCCATGTGTGCGTTGCTCAAACGCTGTATGTATTAACCCATTTAGTCATACCAGGTGTTATAACACCTCTAAAAGTATTTTTAAAGATGTACCCTAATGTGATACTTTTAAAGATTCATTTATAACCACACACAAACGCCTGGTCGGTTCAAATGGGTTAAGCTTGCCTTCTGAGTCTCCTTATTTTGCGCTTCCAGCCAGTGGCAGTGTTGCGTACAGTCGCCGGCCGAGGCTTCGCGTCAAATCGATAACCACGCGCGACCCCACCTGTTGATCCAACTTACAATACATGCTGTATATGTATGTACGTGCTCAGAGCGGGCGTTACACTGTACGATTGGAAAACATTTTTATGCTTACTGTAGAATAATATACGACGTGTAACAGAAAGGTGTGGTAAAAATGAAAAGATCCAAAGTGTATCCGATTTAGATCTTGTATGCAGAGTTACTAAGTCATAATTTAATTTAATAATTTACAAAAACACAAATGTTGAAAAAACTTCCACGAGCAGGATTTGAACCTGCACCCTTCTGACATACCGGGTCAGGTGCTCTTCCAATTGAACTATCGTGGTTCTAACCAGCCCGCCGAAATTATTCAACACTTTTTACCAAAAGCCAAAGGCGCCCATTCAATGTCAACAACTACCGTCACTAACCGTTTTGTTCGCAACAAAATTTGCTTTAAAAATTATTTGAACATTTTACTTTAATTTGTTATGCTAATTTTAATTATATTGTGATATCACATCAAAATAAACAAGTCACAGCCCTATTGGTTTAGTAACCTCTGTGTACTTACATTTATAATCACTGCTGCTTGCTTATGCGGATCTGACGTGCATGACTTATTAAAGTTAATAAACATGTCTTAGTAACAACACATTCAAGATCTAGATCAGATACACTTTGGATCTTTTTATTTTTACCCACACCTTTCTGTTACACGTTGTATATCCTTTGCATTATCGTCATAGTTTTGTGCTAAAGCTCATTTAGAAAGTCCTTAACTCAGCAATTGGTCGTTTAAAAGCTGATTATAGTAATATTAAAATAATTACTTGTGTATAAATCTATTAGCGTTTATTTTACATTTCATTTCAGCCTAATAATATTTTTAGAGAAGGGTAGTAATTTACTATACTGCAACTTATGGGAATATTTGACAATTTTACAATTTTAACTTCGGATTATATCAAACAAATTATACTCCATTTCCCGGTTCAATAAAAATAACTTCTAGTGTCAATATACATTTAAGATACCTTTTTAATCTACATTACAGCAATTTACAGCTCTAATTATAACTTTTATTATGCTGAATGTTGCGTTGAGGTAACCCTTTTTGGGAGAAGAAAGTATGTAAGTACGTATGTTAGTATGTATGAATGTAAGTAACTTAAACTGAACTTACTTCCCCAAGTCGAAAAACATTTTCTTTTTTACTTTTGTCAAAAAGTATTTTTTTTTACCGTTCTTTCTACGATTGAACCCCAAAGTGCGGCGAAGTAAAATAATTCTGAACAATAAATAATCGACCCGTGTAAACGCCACTTGGAGTAATACAGAGATCCAAGCGTTTTACAAACATTGTATCAAGAGTCTACGTCAATACAACATTTTTCTTTTAACAGAATGACAATTCTGCAGATAAATCTGTGAAAAATGTGTTTGTTCATCCTTATTTCACGATAAAAACGGAGCAGCGGATCGGCGTGGTTTTTCGCAGTTTGGAAAACGTGCACTGCAGCCTAATGACACTTGCAACTTGCAAAGGGTTTAAGGCGCGTTAAAAGCCCTTAATTGCACCCTTAAGTGCACTTGAAGAGGTTTTATGTCCAGCAGTGGACTAGTATGGACTGATGATAATGATAATGCTGATGATAGTCATACAAAAGCTCTTGGGTAGAAACAACTTCGAGACAGAGGCTAGCAGAAGGACAGCATCTGGGCTGGGCAGCATAAAAGAAGGTGAAGTGCCAGAGGCCGGCTGTATTAGTTGGGGTAAACATGTGCTGGAGTGGAGATCGCGTATCGGCAAATTTAGTGTAGGACGCCTTCAGACTAGGTGGAGCAACGATCTTCGCAAGGTGGCTGGCAAGAGCTGGATGAGAGTAGCCGCGGATCATGCTCAGTGACGTGTGATTGGAGAGGCCTAAGTCCAGCAGTGAACTAGTATATGATGATAATGATACAAATTCTGTAAGTTACATTTTGCAAACAAATTAATATTTTAATTGAGTTCAGTACCTAACCTTCAAACCACAATGCAATTTTTTTTTTGTTAAGACTACCTATTAGGGTACTCGCTATCTAGTTGGATTCTCGGCAGGACCTTATCTTACGATCATTCTAGAGAATGGCATATGGCTAGTTTGAGGTTGTCATTTAAAAGAAACAAACTTACATATTACAATTTTATATATTATGCATACTATTGTATTATTTTAAATAAACCTTTAAAAGATAAATCTTGAAGCATAACTTAACATTATCTATATATTAATATGTGAAGCAAAAACTTTGTACCCCTTTTTACGAAAATTGCGCGGACGGAGGAGTATGAAATTTCGCACGCTTATAGTTTATATAGAGAAGAATTGCAGAATGGTAATATTTTTTTTAAATTATGCATAAAAAATACATTAAATCAATAAAACAAACATAACACACTACCATGTATTTGACACACTCGCATATATATGTATTTGACACACGCATATATACTCTTTTCAAAAATTTGAAAAATGGAAGAGGAGCGGCCTATATCTGTCAATGCCAATCCAAACTCACATTCTATCTTTTTTAATTTTTTATTGTTTAGGATACAATCCGTGCAGCCTTAGTAAAATTACGGTCGAATTTCGACCACTGGGCGACCACCAGTAATAATAAATCTCTCACTTTTTTATTTTACTTCAACATGAGACATTGTTAAAATAAATTGCAATACAACAGAATATCTGATAGAGATACTGAATGTCGTTCAGCCCAACACAACGCCTATCATCATTTGTTTATCTTCAGGCGTAATATATTCAAAGATCAGGCCCTTTTTCCTGAATATCGTATCCATAACAGAAAAAGGATTTATTGAACACTCCACAGGGCGAACAAAACACACAGGCCGTGTAAGAAAAATTCGTAGAAAAAACATAAAATAGTAATTTATAACATAAACTGCCCTTACATAACTATGCAAAGTTACATAGGCTTATGTGAAAGTACTTCGCTTTTTATTACTGCCTTCTTCTTTTCTTCTTGTGTAATCCCTTTATCTCAATTTAATAAGCTGCACGGATTGTATCCTAAGCAATGAAAAATTTTAAAAGATAGAAATGTGAGTTTGTATTGGCATTGATAGAATTCGGCCGTTCCTTCCATTTTTGATTTTTTTTTAAAAAGAGTATACATTTAAGCGTGTCTGTCAAATACATGGTAGTGTGTGTAATGTTTGTTTTATTGATTTAATGTATTTTTATGCGTAATTTTAAAAAAAAATTCTGCAATCCTTCTCTATATAAACTATAAGTGTGCGAAATTTCATACTCCTCCGTCCGCGCAATTTTCGTAAAAACGGGTACAAAGTTTTTGCTTCACGTATTAAAGTCAATTCACATATATAAAATATAAATATACTTACAGATAAAAAAAAGTATTTATTTACAATGTAAAATGACGTTGGAGGAGAAATGTAAATCTTGAACAACGCAGTTCTGCAAGCATCGATCGCCGGCGAAGCAGGCTTAATACCTCCATCAACAAAGCAAGCACTTAGATCGACTCGCACAGAGCAAGGTCGAGTTCACAATGCACGTGCCGCGCGTGTGGATAGTTTCATGCCAGAAGGAGGCAGGCATTAAAAAATACCTGTAAAATAAACAACTCGGCGGCCGAGCGCAAAGGTCCCGGGTTCAATTTCAAGGTCGGGCAAAGTGTGTTTTGGATTTTTCGTTTCAAATCCCGGATTTGTGATCACCAACCCGTATTTAGCAATGATGATGGAGGCCTTTGCCCAGCAGTGGGACAGTTATAAGCTATTAACTTACATAATTATATAAGAAAAATAAATATATTTTTTTTATATTAAATTGTATCATAGGACATTGAAGCAGTTATAATTTTGCACTCTTATCGTTTTGAAATTATCTCTTCCTGATAGGTGACGCTTTTTAGGTGACGAGGTATTCGAGATTTGGAGGTGCTCTAATACTTTTATAGCACATTTTTTAATTTGGTCACCTTACCAGTGATAGTTACAATTACCGACATTTTGAAAGTGGCTTAACTTGCATAATCACACTCCGAACGGGGAAACTACACTGCGCTAACGCGCTTCCAGCCGTACATTAATCCAAAATACATTAAATTTGTATTGTTTGTAAACGCTTTATTACTCACACACAAAAGGCAGCAGTTAAACTTAATAGCTAGTATTTACAAAGGTGGTTTTATTGCTGCAATCTATCTCTTATGCTTACCTCTTAGTTATCTTCTTATTTATTGAAGCTAAAGAGGGTCGAAAGTCTGTACATGGAAGATATTCGAAAAAAAGTTGGCTGGGGATACTTAGAATCGATAACAGAACACGTTCGTCTGTTTATTTGACCGCGCATCACGTGAAAATGGCTGAACTGATTTGGATGAAACTCTGCACATAGACAGAACATGATCCGGACAAGGATATAGGATACTTTTTATCTCGGTAACAGGTTCCTGTGGGATAGTGTGATCTTCGCGAACGAAGTCGCGGGCGACAACTAGTTCTAAATATATTTAAATGTAAAACCTGAAAAATTGTTACCTCTTGCATAACTTCTACCTATTATCCATCTCGGCCAGGCTTACTTGTAAATTGAAGTAATGACCGGACAGTATGGAAAGCCATAGAAAATGAAAAATAAAAACGTGAAATATTTTTATTATTCTAAATATTGTATTTGCAATGCTATAGCATACATATATAGTAATATATATATATATATATATATAGCATATATATAGCAACTATAGTTACAAGAAAAAATACCGGTCTAATGCTCTGACCGCTGAGCTGAGGTCTCGGTAGCTCAGCGGTCCTAAAAGGACTTGGAACCTAAAAGGACCTTATATTATTAACAACAAAGTCGAAACTCCAATTCCATAATACCTAGGTCTCCATCAAATGTTTTCATTTCAGTTCGCCTTCAAAGTAAATTCTAGGTTTTCATGTAGATCAGGTAACTTAGACTGATGCGATGTTAGCTTACGTTCAACAAGTTGTATATTTGCTTGGTTAGCTTAATCTAAGCAAAGAGGTTGTAAAAGGTATGATAAGTATGAGTTAATCGGTGTACAATTTGAAAAAAGACAAAGTTTTGAAATAATTCCACAAGCGGGATTTCGCACCCCATGACATGAAATATAGCTTGATTATTCTTAAGGGGGTGCAGCGCGGACGCAAAACTGCGAGTTTCAAGTTTCTTTATGATAGCGAGCGAGCGGCGCGTGGCAGTGGTGTGACAACGGCGCACGACTACGAATACGCACGCACACTAATATCTGTACAGAGTAGGCTGGTGATTTAATTAGAGCAATGTTTACTTTCGTAAAATCATAGGCGTTTGGGTAAAAAATAAGAAAAGTCTTAATATTTTCATATTCATGTTTTTTAATGGAAAAATAAGACAACAGTGACCTGCGGAATATCAATACAAACATTTTGATGTCGGATCATTGTTTCATTTGGGCTATATTTACAAAGTTTCTGAAGAAATAAATTTTTAGATATCATTATTTTACGTAATGTTTATGCAGTTTCTGGGTATTTGTTTCAAATTCCAAGACCATGACCATGACCTTGTGAAAGGATCAAGCTAACCTACACTAGTCCTTTTAATGTATAAGACCTATTCAGCGCCTAGCACCAGTGACTTAAAAACACGTAAATTTTCAAATTCCACGCTGCACCCCCTTAACTGATCTTTAAATATTTGTAAAAATATTAAGATTGAATGTTGATGAAGTAGTTTTCGAGATTGAATAGGGCTCCTTTGGTTTACAGAGTAAGAGTAGATAGTGTTAATTATTTCGGCGAGTTGGATTGAACCACTATAGCATAGTGCACCTGACCCGGCATGTCATGGGGTCCGGGTTCGAATCCCGCTCGTGAAATTTCTTCAACACTTTGTCTTTTTTCCAATTGTAATTCAATAGCGTAAAATAGTATGTAAATAATCTTTAGTTGATTTATTCTGGAGGTACATGACACAAAAGTTTTTTTTTTAAAGAAAAATGTTTGCTACCGTAATGATTGGTTAAAAGTTCTTGGCGGGAAGGTAGACACATTTTTGCGGTTTTGTTTTTTTTTTCTAAAATTTAGACTTTTATCCAATGTTAATGTCAAATAATACTGAATTATTAACCGTCAAGTTTTTGAATGTGCACTTGTGTCGGCAAATGAAACAAAACAGGGCGTCGTCACATTTCGAATTCCCTCAAGATCTCGGTAAAATCCCATATACTAATTACTCAAGGGGGTTCGGAAAAATAAAACTAATGTATCATTAACCGCCTCTGTGATCTAGTGGCTAAGACCACCGGTTTAGACTCAGAGGTCCCGGGTTCGATTCCCAGCGGGGGGTGTGTGTGTACTCGGTTTGGTTGGTGGTAGGGCTTCTTTGTCCGCCTGGCTAGCTACTAACATCTTATCTAAATATGTCGCCATAACATCAATGTTTGTAGCATTGTTGTGTTCCGGCAGCCAGAGATAACATAGCCAGTGCCTCACTAGTTGAGGATCCCGGATGAAGTGCGCTTCCATCATTGGCCTTATCATCACTTAACATTAGGTGAGATCAAGGCACTGTGCTTACCCGTTAATATAAAAAAAATAAAAAATCATTTCTATTATTATCACAACGACCGGGACCAAGACCTTTAGATGCGTTCCAAAACACGAAGGAGGTATGCATTGCGAAAGTGGTTAGATCGTAACTCGAACTCTCAGTCATCGTTTTCTTTGTTTTTTAGGGTTCCGTAGCCAAGAGGCAAAAAACGGAACCCTTATGGATTCATCATGTATGTCTGTCTGTCTGTCCGTCCGTATGTCACAGCCACTTTTTTCCGAAACTATAAGTTACTAAGAACTATACTGTTGAAACTTGGTAAGTAGATGTATTCTGTGAACCGCATTAAGATTTTCATACAAAAATAGAAAAAAAAACAATAAATTTTGGGGGTTCCCCATACTTAGAACTGAAACTCAAAAATTTTTTTTTCATCAAACCCATACGTTTGGGGTATTTATAGATAGGTCTTCAAAAATGATATTGAGGTTTCTAATATATTTTTTTTCTTAACTGAATAGTTTACGCGAGAGACACTTCCAAATTGGTAAAATGTGTGTCCCCCCCTGTAACTTCTAAAATAAGAGAATGATAAAATTAAAAAAAATATATGATGTACATTACTATGCAAACTTCCACCGAAAATTGGTTTGAACGAGATCTAGCTAGTAGTTTTTTTTAATACGTCATAAAGTACGGAATGCTTCGTGCGCGAGTCCGACTCGCACTTGGCCGGTTTTTTTTATACGGGTGAATACTTGACCTTTACTTCACCTGATATTAATTGATGATAAGGCCAAAGATGGAAGCGCTTTTCACCCGGAATCTTCAGAGGCTTGGCTATCTTATCACTAGCTGCCGGAACAATGTTACAAACATAGATGTTATGGCAACATATTTAGATATAATGGTGGTAGCTAGCCAAGGCGGACAAGGAAGCCCTGCCACTAACCAAACCGAGTATACAAACATGTACCCCCCACTGGAAATAGAACCCGGAACCTCTGAATCTGAAACTAGTGATTTTAATCATTGGATTGGACCTCAGAGGTCTGGCCATGTGCTCCTTGAAATTATGGTCCATCCAGGACCTAACTTTATGGTAACTAAAAGCTTCCTAGCTTTCACGATAGTAGCCATCAAACAGTTCAAGCTTATCATAATGCTGCTAGATAGCCGTACGTACAAAAAGCCGAGCACGATCTCTTCATAATAAGTGACAGCGTTCATATTGACCTATTGATAATGATATTGAGTCGGACTACAAGCGAAAATGAACCTTCCACCAACACGTTATAGCTGTAATCTGTCTCATCGGTTTTCCACATTTTCTCGAGCGCACCGCTCTTAAGAAAGTAGGTAAATCTTGATGGTTAACGTCAAATGGATTGGACACCTTTATCATATTCCAACTTTTTACTTTTATCAAGAAAGTTGTTTGAGCTAAAGCGACGGCTTAATCGAAATCAATTAGGATTAAAGATTCCCTTTTTTAATTTTCAGTTCTATCAGATTTTATCAGTTTTAATCTTCTGTGAAGAACATTCTGATTTCACACGTGAAAAGTCTTTGTCAGTGCCATTTTAGTAACTTCAAAGTTCAATTGTTTTTGAACCAATAAGCGAATTCTAAGAAACTTTCTATCCGTAAAGAAAATACGGTAATCTAAAGAGTACATAGACAATGTATCGTTTTTACATCTGAATTTATCTCATAATAATAATAAAGGTGTTTATGCGATTTGACACTATCCATAGTGAATACATAACTATACATTTTATCAAATATATTGTCCAATCAATAAATGTTGTTGAATAAACTCCTTTTCATGGTTCTGTACCCAAAGGGTAAAACGGGACCCTATATTACTAAGATTCTGCCATCCGTCTGTCACCAGGCTGTATCTCATCCGTGATAGTAAGGCAGTTGAAATTTACAGAATTTACTGAAATTTAAACAACAAATACTAAAAAATATAATAAAATAAATATTTAATGGGGCTCCCATACAACAAACGTGATTTTTTTGCTCGCTTTAGCTCGATATTGATAACGGCAACAGGTAGACGCTTGAAGTATTCACAGAATATTTAGTTATATTATTTTTATATCACTTTAAAAATTAATAATTAAATAAAAATAAAATTAATATTTAAGCCCCATACAACAAACATCTTTTTTTTTTTACTTTTTTCGCGGTCTTTATAACGATAGGTAACAGGTAGAAACTTGAAATATTTTAATAGATAATGGTACGGAACCCTTCGTGTTCCGACTCGCACTTGGCCGGTTTTTTTAATATGGTGTAGTAACCGTCTATATTGTGTATTTGTCTTAACCATAGAAAAGTTGATTCGTCATCATCATCATCATCATCAGCTATATAAGTCCACTGCTGGACATAGGTCTCTCCAAGTGCACGCCACCGAGCACGATCCGCGCCTACTCTTATCCAGCTCTTGCCAGCCATCTTTGAAAATTTGTTTATAACTAGCTACTAGCTAAACTGATGATGATGATGATGATAATGATGATAATACTGAACCTAGAAGTGTGTTTCAAACACTTAATGTTAGTGGACCTTCTTAATGCTAAGTTGTAATATCACGAACAAGAAAATTGTCCAGCAATTATTTTCTGTATCAACTAAAACCCCAATCAACTCTTCATTTAATGGCCTGACCTTAATTGCCGCTGACAACTGTAATTCAATTAAAGAATGCGAATAATTATCGTTTAAAAAACGCATGCAGCTCTCTCACACCAGTCTCTCTTGTCTATTGTTCTTGTATGATATTCGGAAAATTTTGTCGTTTTCTTAAGGTGTAGTGTACAATGGTGCTACTACTGTCCTTATAAAAAATATTTTATTTTTATTTACTTATTACTAATTACAATGGTTAAAACTAATTACAGAAAATAGTACAAGGAATAATAAAAATAAAAATAAATAATAAGTAACAAATCAATCACAAACAGGACCTATACATACATTTGCATTTAGGCTTCAATCCCCGGTACGAAGTGGCGTAACAAAGCACTTTACTGTTCTACACTTTGGCTCGGAAAAATTAACAGATTTCGCAGTCCCCGCAAGAATCGGAGCATTGAAAATGAATACAACAATTTACGAAAAAAAAACATTTTATTTTAAATAACACAATTCCAACTTGAATGCACTTCTCGCTCACATCCGCATCTTTTAACACCATTACCATGACGATCGATCAATAGTCAAAAAAGCTACATCACTTTTTATATATGGAAATACCCGTTTTTCTACAATACCAAATCTAAAGGGACCACACCGGCTACAAGTCACAATTATAAACCGATTTTCAAAATTTTTTCGCCATTTTGTAGCTAAACTAATAGGACCTTAGGACCTTTTTTTCACTTTTTCTTAAGTCGTTTTTTTTTAAATATTTACAATTTAGTATACAAACACCCCCCAAATCACCCGATTTTTTTTACATTTTTCAAAATTCCAAAAAAAGTTTCTAGTTGATTTTCAAAATTCAAACGCTCACACGTGTCTCGATAAATTCCTCAACTCTTGGTACTATTTCTATTCTTTAAAATTACTCGGAGCTATGGCCAAAAATATATCTCAGGGGATTTGCATCTAATAACCATTTTCAATGGTAAAAATGAGACTACTGAGATCAGCCTATCCGAAATCAGGATCTTTGCCCTCTAAGATATTGCCAAGCTTATGGCAAACTTCACTAATGTGATGATGAAGAAAAGTAAAAGTGAGGGCTTGCACAAAAGGTCCTAATGGATCGAAGTGTATTGAGAAAGGACCTCTGCAAGCTCCACTCAACTTATTTTATAAAGAGAATAAATATCACTTGGATAAACCAATCGTTGCGGATTTCCAAAATCCGAAATGTTTTATTAATAAAACATATTTATTGATAGATATTACTTTCTTAATGATATTACACATTTAGAGCTTCTCGAAAATCAGCGTTGCAGATTCTTGAAACTGCAACATAATATGATGAACGGGGTTCTTCTTGTTGTAGCCACAGACCAAATAATTAAATAGATAGGTCGTGGATTTTGTAACTAGTATATTAGATTGATGTTTATAGTTTTATATAATTTTACGCAAATTTTGTTGCGAAAAAATTACCATTTGAAAAAAGACAAAGTGTTTAAAAAATTCGACGAGTGGGATTGCCGGGACATGCCGGGTCCGGTGCACTATCAACTATGCTATCGTGACTCAATCCAACACACCGAATTAATCAACACTATCTACTCTTACTCTGTAAGCCAAAGGAGCTCTATTTTTTTTTTAAATATTAGATTAAGTTAAGAATCTAATACCTACTTCGAATATGTTTTAAGTTTGAACACTCGTTTTCGTTAACATTATTGAATAATGAATATAACTTGTACTCAGTTGTACCCTATGCCTTAAGCGTACCGCGCAATCAGCGAACTATTGTTTCACGCCGGGAAAATACAAAACAATATGGTTTCACGGATAAAAACTTCAATTCATCTTTGCAGATTAAACAACGATTTACACTTGGTTCTATATTCGTTTTTGCGCCACTTTTACGCCGAGAATCTGTTAATCGATTACTCCAGAAAATCGATAATGATACCATCGTTTTATGTTCCTAACACATATTAGAGAGAGTAATTTAAAGGATCACAAAAAAGCGTTTTAAAAGTACTGCGAGTGGATAGTACCTAAAATTTTACGATGAGTCAATTATT
The DNA here is from genome assembly GCA_963082485.1 of Eudonia mercurella. NCBI lineage: Eukaryota > Metazoa > Arthropoda > Insecta > Lepidoptera > Crambidae > Eudonia > Eudonia mercurella. The sequence goes on along the minus strand of OY720040.1, from coordinate 11,104,058 downwards.
AAGTGGTTTTCCCAAGTTTACAAACTACAAACAAATAACATCTAAAGTTAAGGAGAATAAATAGACATATGCTATTAACAAATCTTCACAATTATATAAACAAAAGTGTTCAGTTAACCAGCTGTGGAGATTACGTTAATATTTATAAATATTATCACATTTTAGAGACACTTACTTGATATCCGCAAACACTAACTTCATACAAGTTAGGCAAAATGCGTTTTGGGTTTTTCGATGCATAGCCCGTTTGTGATCACACCCCGCATTGAGCAAGCGTGGTGAACTATAGCAATGACTTGATTACAATGATGAAGGCTTTTGCTAAACAGTCGGAAAGTATATAGGCTTTACTACACTCTAAAGTTACACGCGAAGCTGTAAGCGTATATTATTCATTGCCACACCTGATTTCACATTAACATTGTTTCCTATTCAACATAGGTAAATGATTTAACTTTAATAAAGTTGCGGACAAAGGGACGTTCCTATACAAATAGAAAGTGATGCGGCTATAGAAGTCACATTGAGCTTCTGAGGAAATGCTAGACGACAACAATAAAATAGACACGTTTCATACTTGTTATGGAATGTCACTTAGGCGATTCACACACGATGACGGATTTCGCAGCGACTAGCGGCTGCGTTAATGCGACTTTTAATTGCGGCTGCCGTAGTAACTTGCGTTAGTGCGAGTGGCAGTCGCGTCCGTCATAACGACGTGACGTGATGCGGCATCAGTATCAGCTAGTATCGGTCCTTCCCTCACAATAGCTTGCAACAAAAAAGGTAGTCAGCTAGGATAAAATATGATTTATAAGTTATATATATTATAACGGCAAGCTCCGTGTTTGCTTTTTTGCACAAAAGATCTCGATGAGTAAAAGTGCTACTGGGTAAGGAAAGTAGTAGTGGGCAGTAGGCCCCACTAAGATAAGATAAGATAAGATAAGATAAGCTCCGTGTTTAATTAAACTAAAAAGCCGCGCTTCCATGTGCAATACCATGTGACGGCACCGGTGGGCGGCGCCGGCGCCGTACCTACGGTCCGACGAAAGTTCAGCTGCCTCATGCTTGCTGCATTGACAATTGACTGTCAATGCGTCAAAGCTTCACCCGTTAAAAATAATAACTAAAGCTGTCATCCGTGTGTGCTTCTACGTGCGGTTTCATACAATTGCTTCCGATGTAAAAGCGATGTAAAAATAAAAACGCACGCCGCCGCAACGACATCCGTCGTGTCGTGTCGTGCGTGATTCGCCTTATTCCTCTTTTCCGATGAAAACGTTATTGGCATTCTCGGAAATGTCTCGCTCCATATATTAGTTTCTCTCACGTTTAGATTTTGTACGAACTTACCAATTAATAATACATTTTATCGTTCAAAGTTCTACCTCTACGAAGGTCCTTCTTACATTGTGATGCGTATATATGCAGTTTATTTAATTATAATACTTGCTGTGGAATTTGATAGTCTGATAAGATGATAAATTCTTACTTTATTTTCTTTCGCAAAAAATACTTTCTTTATCAAACGCACAGAAATCTATCCTTTGCGGATTAATAATTACTAGTGGTCGCCCAGTGGTCGAAATTCGACCGTAATTTTATTAAGGCTGCACGAATTGTATCCTAAGCAATAAAAAAATTAAAAAAATAGAATGTGAGTTTGGATTGGCATTGACAGATGTCCGCCGCAATGAAGACAAACAATACGTGTGTGTCAAATACATGGAGTGTGTGTAATGTTGTTTTTGTTGATTTAATGTATTTTTTATGCATAATTTAAAACAAAATATTAACATTCGCATAACCTTCTCTATATAAACTATAAGTGCGCGAAATTTCATAATCCTCCGTCCGCGCAATTTTCGTAAAAACGGGTTCAAAGTTTTTGCTTCACGTATTAATATATAGATTCTTTATAGGGAAATATTTGGAATAAATTTTTTATTATGCGTATTGTCCAATTCTAAATTTAATGGTTTGTTAACATATATCTTTTCTTTCATTTTCAGGATGCTGATACAGTCGAAAAGCTTAATGAGAGCGGCGAGCTGAGGAAAATGCTGAAACCTTACAAGGTACACGATAAAATGCAAATACTATTTCATATACCCTTAAAGCAATATGTATATCCTCCCTGAGAGTGGAACCAGGGACTTTTGGTTCCATACCAGTGACATCACTAGTTCATTTTATGTTGCCACTGCTGGGGTACGAGCCTACACTATGGATGGATAGGCACTACGGACCATTACCCACCACGTTAACCACCAATTTACGTGTCTTCCGAAAGAACACGGAGGAGCTCGATATGATAAGTTTTTGTCACCCATCCGATGACCGGCCTCTGCAAAAGCTGCTTAACTTCAGTAATCGCAGACCGGATGCGTTTACATGCGCCATTGAACTCCTCAGGAGGTGGTATAACATTATGTTAAAAAATAAAAAAGTCCAAATATTATTTATATTTTTTTATGTTCGTATCTTTCTTTACGCCTCGGTAGCGAAGTGGCAAAAGTGGTCGGATACCCGAAGTTCCTGGGTTCAATTCCCAGGTAAGGCGAAGTGTGTTTCGGATTTTTCGAAGCATAGCCCGGGTTTGTGTTAAGCAATCTGCATTTGGAAATAGTGATGACTTGATTTCAATGATGGAGGAAAAAAGTATATAGACATTTTAGGGTTCCGTAGCCAAATGGCAAAAAACGGAACTCTTATGGATTCGTCCTGTCTGTCTGTCTGTCCGTCCATATGTCACAGCCACTTTTTTCCGAAACTATAAGAACTATACTGTTGAAACTTGGTAAGTAGATGTATTCTGTGAACCGTATTAAGATTTTCACACAAAAATAGTAAAAAAAGCAATAAATTTTGGGGGTTCCCCATACTTAGAACTGAAACTCAAAAAAAAATTCATTTTTTTTCTAAACTGAATAGTTTACGCGAGAGACACTTCCAAAGTGGTAAAATGTGTCCCCCCCCCTGTAACTTCTAAAATAAGAGAATGATAATACTAAAAAAAATATATGATGTACATTACCATGCAAACTTCCACCGAAATTTTTTTTTAATACGTCCTAAATTACGGAACCGTTCGTGCTCGAGTCCGATTCGCACTTGGCACTTTTTTTAAGTTATTTATCTTTCTTCATTGACAAAAAAGAATACTGTATTGTATTGTCTCTCCCATAGGATGATCTCATTGCTGATATAGAAATTCTAGGCAATCAAGAAATGTAAACAGCTAGTGTCATTTAATATGCAAACATTGTCACACCTTCTAGACATACCCCGCTCTATCAACACGCATAATTAACTTTCAAACTATATTTCCTTATTTCTGGCACGTGTGAGGCGAAAATTGTATGGCAATTTCAATTTGGCTCGTGCAGTTACGTTGAATATACAAGTGCACAGACATGGCAATGATAATTTTACTATAGGAGAAATCTAAGGATCAATTTTAGTATTATTGGTGTTTGTTAGAGGGCTGACTCTGAAGGCAACTAGGACACCACTGTGACTACAGTTCAAGTAGACCCCAGTACATAAACGGTATGATAGGAACAAAGCTTCTGAATTGCTTGTAAGACAAGATTCATAAGTGGGGTAACTGACCCTTTGTGATCAATTTATCTAGTCGCTGTAATTTCTCATTTTATTCTAAACTTTGTTAAGTGCTGCCCCGCTGATGAAGATTATTTTTTTATCCTTTGTTACTTACAAATCGGTTTTAATTCTTTTTTCCGCAAAAAATACGCAAAAAATACCAAAAACAAAACGCATTATTATTTTAATATTTGGCCCAATGTTTACTATAGTTGTTGTTTGTGTTGGTGGCTGAAATGCAATCCAATAACTTAATCTAAGTTATGATTAACGCAAAGTGTTCGTTAAACCTGTGCCAGCATTAGGTATATATTATTATTATTATGACGAAGAATTAATTATTTCCTCAGACGTAATTGATAACGACTTTATGTAAACCTAGATTTACGTAAATCCTGTAACCTGTTGCCGAAACTATAGACTCAATCCAAAACCGTTTCATGCGTGGTGCCACGGGCTGCCTGTGGTACTATCGCAATGTGGATCTCCACCGTGATCTTGATCTTCCCTCTATCAAAGATTTTATCAAAGCTGTTTCCATATCTTACTTCGATAACGACAACCTTAACCCGCTTGTTGTGGCGGCTGCCAACTATAATGTTGGAGGCCTTCCACCAACAAGACGGTACACATCTAGACGGCTTGAGGAACCCTTTAAGTTTCTCGCCGTCCCAAGAAAATCAGCAAAATCTCTCCAAAAAAATAGACTCAAACAAAAGTCTCAAAGTCTCAATATCCACTGTCCATTTCTACGACAGTTGTAAGTCTATGTACGGTCAAATGACAAATTGGTTGTCCAATCCATCACAGTTACGTCGCCGCTGTTGATCGTGTCCAGCTATGTACCTATGTTGTATCGACCGCGTTTTAGACAAGTACTATGACATAGCTTCCCAATATGCTCTAGCGTGATATGCATAGCATAATGGCTGATTAGGTATTTACAGTTAATATTTTATAGATATCATGTAAAGAATACGGGAATGTCTTTAATCTATATTTTGCGTTATTTCCGTTAACTTAATCGTGTATCAAGCTTAGTTGCAGTATGATAATACCACTCTCAAATATATCACACGCAAAAACTTACAACCCAAAACGAGAACCAATTGGGTATTATATTTGCGGGTGACTTTGATTTTCAGTGTGATTGGTAGCCCATATAATTAGTCGTAGGGCTTGTTCCAAAGCCGTCTGCCTGAGCTACCACCATCTTATCAAAATTTGTCGCCATAACATCAATGATGTAGCACTGTTGTTTTCCGACAGCTAGAGATTTGATAGCAAACTCTTAAGTGGTTATTGATTCCGGTCTCCTCCCCCACATGCCGGTCATACCGAGCCGAGGTCCTAGCCTTTAGAGGCACACTCGTGTTGTTTCGCCCCCAATCCGATCGGAAAACCTGTGACGTTGTTTCGTTTCACGTGGCTTAAGGAACCCTTTAAGTTTCTTGCTACCGCCAAAGAAGTCCGGTTACGTTTAAAATGCCGATTGCCAGCCAGGAATCGAACTTGGGTCTTCCGCAATCCGGGCGGCTGCACTGATCATTATGCTACGGGGAGGCTAACGTAAGCGCTGAATTTTTTGACTGCTTTTTGATTATTATTTTTTGACTGCTTTTTAGTGGATTTTATAAATATTTAATTCAGCTTCAGTGCAGCATTTAACACCTAAAAATAAAAAAAGGTAAAATTTGATGTAGGTAAGGTCGATAAGAAGTTAGGAAACTCAAGAGAAACCTTTTAAACCGTTGCAAATGATATTCCACGAAAGTGTACATACGCAATCCCATCTCCGTTGCATAAAGCATATTAAGTTTTATTGACTCTCACTGCAAACACTTCGAAACTAGTCAAACACCTAAGTAACTAACTACGGTAAACCAACTTAAGCCAATAAATTTCTCACGGTCAGAAATTGTCTGTTTGCTTCAAGAAAATATTGCGAAGTATTTTAACAAAGGTTGCGGTTGCCTTACACAACAATAGGACCTTTCGTGTTCTCGTATTAGTTTTGGGACTTAAGATGACTTATTTTGGTATGGACAGGACAATGGCTAGAGAGGACTTGGACCTAAACCGTTTAGTGGTATTAGCGAGTACCATCAATAAGGCATTTAGGGTTGGATTGGGTCGGCAATGCTCGTATAAGTATTCCAAAATAGGCATAAAACTGAATAGAAAAAGCTTATTTTTTTATGCAAGCAAAAAATCATTGCCAAGTACTACCGCGTCCAGGGAGACGCGGATGGTTATGTGGAGCTCTCCTCCCAACTCACACGATTCGGGAGAAGGGGGTATATCCACTAAAAACCCTAGCACGTCCCTTCACCTGCCGCCAGGGTCCTCTGGGGCGATCGGTTTGACAATCTCTGGATATTCACCCTGGTAGCAGCTCACCATCAGGGAACATGCCCGAGGAACTTTGAGCGTGTTCCTGACGAAGTGTCTTGCACTTCAAATACTTTTAGTTTATAAGTCATAATGGTAAATGATTATAAGGCTGGTGGTGGCGTTACCACTCTTTCTCCGGAAGCCTCAACTATCGAGGAACTGACTATATTAGTCTGTTATTCGGAACACAACATCGATGTTAACATTGATGTTCTTGCGATATCCTTAGATAAAATGGTGTTAGTTGGCTAAGCGGATGTTGAATTAGCTACACGACCAACCCTCACATCATATTATCACATCATCAGCTCATTTTATGACTCCACTGCTGGGGCATGAGCGTTCCCTATGGATAAGGGAGAATGGGCCACAAACCACCACGCGGGCCAAGAGCGAATTGATGGTTGTTAACAACTGCTAATGCAGCCGGGACCAACGGATTAACGTGCCTTCCGAGGCACGAAAAGCCTTTGGTCTCGACTGCCAGCCACCGCCAGATAAGTCCTTGACAAACGAACGCGGTGATTGTCCTTCGTGGTCTCTAATCATATCCTGGTCAAAGAAGTTACAAGGTTTTTTTTTCGGCAGGCCCCTCATATTTCTGTCATGATTTTCGTAGCAGGACGGGGGAAATGGAGGAAAGTCTTATGTAATCTGTTGTTGCTTCTGTTATACGAGTAAGATATATTAACCATTGATATAGTGGATAAACTAGACCACTAGATACATTTTACTAGAAAAATCCAACCAGCCTCAGGAAGCTCGAGTGGGAATCGAACCCACGACCTTTTGATGCCCAGCAGTGGGTCGTGAGGGGCTGATGATGATATGATGATGATGATGATGATGGTGGTGGTGATGATGATGATGGTGATGATGGTGATGGTGATGATGATGATGATGATGAAACCGGTCATGAGTTCGATTTCCACTCGAGCTTCCTGAGGCTGGTTGAATTTCTTTACTAAAGTTTTATCTTGTAACAAATGTATTGACGGCAAATTACAAAATAATAAAAATATTTAATGATGTCTATTGGTTTCAACGAACTTATACTGTTTTAACACAAAGGATGTCTGAACTTATGACAACTTAGTGTCTGCAACAGTAGCTATGAATAATCTTCGCCGGAGACCCAATATTTTGTAAACATTTGTTTAATTTTTGACACTGGTTGCGGAGAAAGCCCTCAGAGTATTTCCAAGCGCTCCATTCGGCGGAACGCGTCTCGTTTTTATGACAGTTCCAGAGATTGCCACTTAGTGTTCAAAGTGCTCCAAGATTGACTTTTGTTTTCATAAATATTTCATGTCAACACAACCACAGACTATCTAGAAACAACAAGACTTACATCTATACTAATATTATAAAGCTGAAGAGTTTGTTTGTTTGTTTGTTTGTTTGTTTGTTTGTTTGTTTGTTTGTTTGTTTGTTTGTTTGTTTGTTTGTTTGTTTGTTTGTTTGAACGCGCTAATCTCAGGAACTACTGGTTCGAATTGAAAAATTCTTTTTGTGTTAAATAGTCCATTTATTGAGGAAGGCTATAGGCTATATTACATCACGCTATGACTGATAGGAGTGGAACAGTCGCTAATTAACGCGGGTGAAACCGCAGGGCACAGCTAGTAAGTTATAAAAAAATATTTTTTTTTTTGTTATCTTATCATTATTAGATCGGTCATCGATTGTATGACCAACAATTTATCATCTAGAGCTCCTCCGTGCTTCAGAAGGCCCGAAGAGCCTTTGGTCTCGACTGCATTAGCAGTTGTTCACAACCACTGCATCGAACTGGTCCCGTGTGTTGGTTTGTGACATATAGTATGTGGTGTTTATATGCCTATGGAAGGCTCGTGCCACAACAGTGGGGATATAATATGAGCTGGTGATGTGTGGAGAATTAGCTATATAAGCGAGCTGTGCTTTATTGATCTGTCATGTTCACACGAATAATGGATTGTGGTAGTCCAGCGCGCGGATGGCAAATATTATTCGTACTTTAATTTTGCTTTCCAATTAATTTGGAGCATACAACTCTAATCATGCTTTACACACCATATTCGGTTTTAGAAACTGCTTTATTACAACGCAATAAGAGCGATTGTTCAATATAAATTGTGGTGTTACATGTTTTTTCTCCACTTTGAATGTTTGTTCAACGTTACGTGTTATTAAAAACTGGGCTTTCTGTGTTAGCTTTAGAAGGATATACCCGAAAAAAAATACTCACTCTTCTTTTTTTACAAAAGTTGACATGAAAATAAATTAAATTAATATGAATTGTTTACTTGCGGTTTACGATGGGAACTTTTATTTTATAATGTACTTTTTAAACGGGACGCCACTGGAGTAAGTATTAACTAATTTATTATAATACTTTGTTTGAGCACTCCAATAAAAATATTGGTCAAGCGCGAGTACCATTCGCATACTTTGAGTGTTCCGTACATATATTTTTTTTTATTTTACATACAACAGTAAACTTACAGTAATCAAACAACAAGAACACACAATATAAATACAATACAAAATATACCCTTTAGTTGTAAAAATATCTTAATTATTTGAATAGGACTATAAATGGTTCCAAATCATATTAAGATTATGAGTAAGTATATGCCTTTCGGAATCTGTAGGGTAAAAGCTATAATAAATGTAATTTTAAGAATTGTAAGAAACATAAAAATGTAAAAAAGGAAAAAAAAAGTGTAAATTAGAGATGTAATTCAGTTAGTATGTACGTAAGCCAATATTGTAAAAAAAAATAAGTCATAAAACTTATTACCTTTCAGTTTTCCTTAATGCATTGTTTAAAATCTTGAGTTCCCTGAGTTTTTAACAACAATTAATAATTATAAAATATGCTTTTAAAAACTGACAAAAAATCATTGATACTTGTTTAGATTTATGTTATATTATTGTGCCATTTAACCTTCTACATTTTTAACATCAAATCCAACTATTTATTTATACATTACATTCATGTTTGAGACTTTAAAACCTATATCCGTACCAAGTCTTACCATAATAATAGTAGTTAGACCATACACTTTACAGTAAATTTTAAGTATTTCGTTTTTATATCGAATGTACAGAACCCTAAAAACAAGATTTGTTTCTATTGTTTATTCGATTTTTCGCATTTTAAGTAATTGCTAAGCTTTTATTTATTTTGTACATACAAATAGAACAATATATATTTGAGGTTACTGTTTCGTCGAAGCCTTTATTGTTATATTTATATCGCAAAACTAAAAGCCTTTGTTTAAATTAAAGAAATTGGTTGTTTAAAATTAATGTTCTTTTAATATAATGTAAAGTAAAGTACTCAAACATAACTTAAATATTAACCACTTATTCATAAAAACTATTTAGGCATTATTTAGTTAAATATTGTTTTGTCAACGTCACACAAGCGTCATTTTGAATTTGAGAAAAAGAGACAAAACAATGATTAACTAAATTATGCTTAAATAGTTTTTATGAATATGGGGGCTAGAATCTAAAAAATTCAAATCTTGCAATTACAAACTCAATGCAAGTAGTTACACAAGTAATCTTGAAAATAATTACTTAAAATAATATGAAATTCGTTATTACATGCGTGTACACTTGCGTGTTTTATGTCTGACTAATATCGTTACTTGTTGCTATCTGTGTTTGTTTTCTCAATTGCAGTGTTTAGTCTATTCTACTCCAACTTAAATGCACAATGCATGCGTGTTTCTTTTTATTCCAAATCCAGTAGTAACTTTCTTTTAAATCATTAAATTCTTTGTAATTTAAATTTTTATCCTTACACAGTTCACATTCATTACTTAGGCACTTTGCGTTTCGGAAGCTGATTTTTCTGCAATAAGACTATTTTTTTCGGGGCCATCACGTTTCTCGAATATTTAGGTTTGGAATTACAACCCAGAAAGGACGAAATATACAAAAAAACTGTAGTTCATTTTCTGCTGAGTATGGGGTTGAAGAAATTTAGTATATACATTTTGTAAGGTGTTCCTCGAACAGCGCTTTTGTTTCCTGATTTAATTTTTCTTTATATATTCCTTTTTTTCTGGACACAGTCGGCTAACATCGTCTTCTTCAATTCATAGATATAATTTTTAGCTTTCGATGTTTCAATTTCGATGGTTTGCTTTTTTCTTCTTGTAAATTATATGTTTGAATACAGTTCTTTGCATATTTATCTTTTTGTAGTCTATTTATTTGTTTTGTATATTTTTCGTTTATTTTCTTCAATTGGTCATTAATTCTGTCTCTTATCTGTAATTCTCTGTTTGATCTATACTTAAGTTGTATTAAAAATGTTTCCAAGAAGACTTTTGTCAAATTTTTGCAGTACAAATATTTTTTTACTATATTGAAGGTTACATTATAATTAATACTTTTATTGAGAAAATTTTCATAAGTTTATTGGGTTTAATTGATCACCAACCCGCATTTGGCATGCGTGGAGATTAAGCCATTACCCGTCAATTGTACAATTGTAGTGATGACTAGATGTCAATGATAGATGTCTTTGCCCAGCAGTGGGACAGTTATAGGCTATTTACTTGTCAAGCAGTAAGACAGCATAGGCTAAGGAATAAAATATATGTGCTGAGGTGACTAATAATGACGTCTGCTGCTTCTACATGTGATTATTTTCTCAATTCCAGAGTCCAGATGCGTGCAACACATGCCAGATGTGCGGTGGATTCCGCCTCCTTCCCTGCAGGATCTGCAACGGTTCCAAGAAGAGTCTCCATAGGAACCACTTCACTGCTGAATTCGTCGCTCTGAAGTGCATGAACTGTGATGAAGTTGGCCTGGTCAGATGTGACGCTTGTTCTTGAGGCGATAAGGCATGTTTTTGAATGTTGTAAGGACTACTTAAAACTTCTTGAGTGAGTAGACTTAGTTATATAGAATGATCTGTACTGCGGTCCAATTTAGTCGTAAATCATATTGTTTTTCTTTGCAATAACGCGGCCGTCGTCTACCATCCAGGATCTAAAACGGATCCTAGAAAAGTCTCCATAGGAACCACTTCACTGCTGAATTCGTCGCTTTGAAGTGCATGAACTGTGATGAAGTTGGCCTGGTCAGATGTGATGCTTGTTCTTGAGGCGATAAGACATATTTTTAAATGTTGTAATGACTTTTAAAACTTCTTGAGTGACTAGACATAGTTAATCTGTGTATTTGTAGCGTTACGTTATACTATGATCTAAAATGAGATTCAATTTAGTCGTGTTTTGTTTCTCTTTGAATTAACACGTTAAAAGAAACACGTAGATGAGATGAGAGTGAAGCAAAACATGCCAATAAAAGCCCTAAGGCTGAGCAGTATAAGTTGTGAAAACAAGACGTTTTTATTGCATTGCCGATACGCTTTCTGAAACAAAACTGCGTTATACGCAAAGAGGTTTTTGTTAATCTCTACGTACAAACGCCTGCACAGCAGACTGACCAATACTGCCAAATTTCTTCAATAATTGTTAACCCTTTTACAGATCGCGCCAAACTTCTAGTCCCCTCTGAAGTTGGCGCGATTCGCGTCGCAGTAGTAAAAAATAGGCGTCAGTAGGACGAAGGCGGGGACGAGCGGCAGGGCCTGACTGTGTACAGCTGCGCGATGCAACTTCAGAGGGGACTATAAGTTTGGCGCGATCTATACCATAGATAGACAGAAAGTTCAAAGTATATTTAGGGAATTTTATGACAGATTGTGCTAGTATGATATGCAGGCGTGTGTACTTTAAGGGTTTTAGATCATACTAGACGACCAAGGAAATAAAACTCTTAACGTTACCCAGTAAAATAATAACAAAGAGAAAACACAAGAAAGAAAAGCCAACTGTTGCATTTTCCAATAAATTAAATTTTTTGTCATAATAAATTCTTGTTAGATCTATACTAATATTATAAAGCTGGAGTTTGTTTGTTTGTTTGTTTGGTTGAACGCGCTAATCTCAGGAACTACTGGTTCGAATTAAAACAATATTTTTGTATTGAATACTCCATTTATCGAGGAAGGCTATAGGCTATATATTACATCACGCTATGACTAATAGGAGTGGAGCAGCAATGAAAAATGTTGCAAAAACGGCAAAATATTTTTTGAGAGCTTTCCTTGCGTGCGTTGCGTAGATTGTTCGCTAACTAACGCGGGGCACAGCTAGTCTTCTTATATGTTATTGTCTATGTAAGAAGGCTTAAGCTTTCGCTTATCACTCCCTTCTTCCAATAAGGGATAGGACAGAGCATCAAAATTACCAATTTTGAGTAAACTCACCGATAGTGATTTCGACGCTACATTTAGCATCATCAAAGTAGGGCTCCGAAGTGAAATTGATAACATCAGTGATAGGTTGCTGGCCGATCGTCTGATGTGCTAGCATCTTGGAACCCTTGTCCCTTAGTCGACTCTGAGGACAAGCACCAGAATTTAGGCAGCTGATGCATTATTTTCAAGTCTCAGACTAGCATGAGATAGCCTTATGATCTTGATAATGTCTATTTCACTCATCATATACGATACGGTAAGCTAATTCTTTGATTAGTTAATAATAATCAAAGGTTTTAATGTTAGTCTTTAGTCAAATAGATTTTATTCACATATGCCAAGTACGAGTTGATAAGTTAATTAAGCAATCAGATATGATCGAGAATTAGGCACCTACCTAAGTTAATAACTACTTGACGTCCAGATATGAAAAGCTCAAATAGATAGTATTTTTATATTAGTAACTTTATTGTAGACTTATAGAAAGGTACAAATTTTTGTAAATTGCACTGTGTAAAGTATTCTATGAAATTGTTTAACCATTTGTCGCTTAGAAACTAATCTTTTGGTTGTTAGACTTAAACTAACGAAACTTTTGTTATTCTAAAGAAAGAGCCTACATTTAATATTTAGTAAGTTAATCGAAATTGACTGAAGAACCTTTGGAAAACATGCAAAGTTAACAAAGTTGTTTAAGCGAATTTGATAGACAATGACTTTGCACAATTAAAATTTTTTTTCGCCACAATAAGAGTACTAAGAAGGAGCTCGTTGGAGCAGCGGTTAAAGCTCGGTTGCGATCGTGAAAGTTAAGCAGCTTTCGCAATGTCGTTTCTACGGATGGGTGACTGAAGTAAAGGATAGCCGTTGATGCCGATTGGTTCGCTATCATCCACCAACCTGCATTGGGCTAGTGTGGTGGGTGAACACAATGGTGCAAGCAGATTTCAAGTTAGCCCTTTGAGCGTCGAGCGACCAGCAGGTGGCCGATAACAATTAAAATTCTATTGTGTCTGGGTATTCGACGCTACAGCTCTTACTCCCTTATTCATAAAAACTATTTTAGCATTACTTAGTTAAATATTGTTTTGTCAACGTCACACAAACGTCATTTTGTATTTGAGAAAAAGAGACAAAACAATGATTAACTAAATAATGCTTAAATAGTTTTTATGAATAAGGGGGTTAATATAGATTTTAGAAGTATAGTGACTTTATGTGAAGATATATATGCAAGTCAACCATTCGCAAGATACATTTCGTAAAGCTTAGATTAGCAGAGTCCAATAATATAAAAACACCTTGTCAAAGTAACTTCTGTCAACTTTATACAATAGAACGTATTACGTATTAGTATATACTATTGAGATATAGGACTAGATTATTGGACTCGAGTACGTTGCATCAAATTGATCAACGCATGAGTATGATAAACGGAATTTTACATTTCAGTAAGAAAAGATTAATGCGTAAAATTTAAGTATCTTTTTGGTTGAATTTAAAATGTTCGACTGGGATACACAAAAACATACTCTGTCTAAATAACGGTAAGGTTAGTTTTTCTCAATTAAATTTCAGATTTTTATATTTGTGTTGATCAATTTGATGCTGACTATACCTATGTACCTACAATCACAATTTTGTCTTTAAATGTATTACATAAAAGGAAACCTATATGCCTATACTTTATTTATTATATTGATGTTAAGATATGTGATATAGGAAAACGATACAGATGAGAGATTCAGTTAATAATTAATAAAATCTTAACAAATTTTAAGAAAAATATTTTTAAATGTTAGCGTATGTTGTTTATCTTAAGATAGCATGCCATAAATTAGATGCAATAAACTTTTTTTATACTTTTTATCCAATTCTTTAGTAGTATTTAGACATTTTATTTTGCTTATATATGTTAGTTTTCAATAATGATAATCCTAATAATCTGGCACTACATTTTCTATTATTGGCAGCCTAATTTGGATACTTTTGTTAATTAGATAAATTTTTGTAAGTTTTTTTTTTATAGAAACAAATACTAATCGAGATTAATATTGAAAGTAATTTTTATTTTCATGAAAACAAAAATTAATAAAAATACAATATAAACTTGTGTTTAAAATGGTAGGAATACTGACGTTTTATTTTTATTTTTTGCATGTTTCTTATAGCATTTTTTACCCAAAATTTATTGCGATTATGACCCTGAACGGTCAAAAGGTGCAGTGAGGGTTCAAATCCCTATCGTGGATTTTTTTATCATCATCATCAGATTATTAGGATGCGTCAGTTATCATTATAACTGTAAGAATATCTTAAAAATAGATTGTTTGAGAATATTTTATACACTTACTATAAGTAACACTAGGTATACTGGACCGAGTTGTGCCAAAATGAATCAAAATACATACAAAAACCAAAAAGGTAAAAACCTTTTGTTGTAATGTTGGCAGACCTTTTAAATAAATAAATAATAGGCACAACATGGAACCTGCCATTTTTTTTAATCTTTTACTTTTAGGAAACAGTAATAAAGGAAGTCAAACCTTCCTCTGGCTTACTTTGAATTTGTTTATTACAGGTAGTTTGATTGATGTCAGTCAATCAATCAATCAATCAATGTGACTTGGGTCATTTTGGAATATCACGGTTCAACTGTAAAAGAATCATACTGTATAATTTTTTTTTTAATATATATGTATACAGGCTGTTTGGCCGTTTTAAAGTTGTGATAGTATTACATTACACATTACTAGGTATCACAATGAAATAATAATATTTAATAATGTTAAAATTAATGTTTAAGGTAACCTCTTTGCTGTACATTGTGTGTAGGGCATTATGTAAATAGTTTTGTTTAAATAAATAACAGAAGCAAAAAGTTTGGTTTCATTTTTTTATTGATCTTTTTTTTTTCTTTAATTGATGGCTTATTGCGATTAGCACATTTAGTCAGTGTCAAAGTAATTTTTCTTACAAGTACACAAGTTTTTCTTACACATATACAATATTTCTTTCCTGTATGATAATGATGAATGTTAATAGAAATGAGAAGTGAGAAATGATATACCCTCGAACCCCTCGACAATCTCAGTAAAGATGTAGGGCTTTACTAAGTCCTCAGGCGGACTTCTTGAGAGAATTTGAAAAAGTGACGTTGCACTGTTTTGTTTCATTTGACAAAACTCATACACACTCACGGTTAATAATCCACCATTATTTCACATTAATATTCGACATAACACAAACATTTTAGAAAATAAAACAAAACCGCAGACATGACCTCACTTTCCCACCAAGAAGTACTGATTGATCGTTAAATACCTATATTTAGTTTTTTTTTATGATTCTGAGCCGTCAAACGAGCATACAGCCCGCTTATGTAAAGCAGCCACCGCAGCCCAGGGATACTTTGCAACACCAAAGGCATCAAAGGAAGGATATCATTCTTTCATGCTTCAAGATGGAAGTGCACTTTCCCTGGAATTCTCAAAATCTGAGGAAATGGCTATCCTATCTTATTTTTATAGAAAGGTTGGCAAATGACTTTTTTAAAATATATTTACGGGTAAGCACAATGCCTTGATCTCACCTGATGTTAAGTGATGATAAGGCCAATTGGTGGAAGCGCACTTCACCCGGGATCAACTAGTGAGGCACTGGCTATCTTATCTCTAGCTGCCGAAACACAACAATGCTACAAACATTGATGTTATGGCAACATTTTAGATAAGATGGTGGTAGCTAGCCAGGCGGACAAACAAGTCCTACCACCAACCAAACCGAGTACACAAACATGTACCCCCCGCTGGGAACCGAACCCGGGACCTCTGGGTCTAAACCGGTGGTCTTAACCACTAGACCACTGAAGCGGTTAAAGGCGACTCTGCTCTGCCTGATGCTAAGCAGAAGCAGAGTCCAGATGCGAGGACAGTTACTAGCACGATCATCTTACATCTTGACTGATTGGATCCCTAACTGACGGAATGCCAGAGTGCTACTAACATTGATATTATTGTGATGACATATTTAGATAAGATGGTGGTGGCTAGCCAGGTGGACGTAAAACAAGCCTTACCACCAACCGAGGACAAATATGTACCGAAATGAAACCTGGACCTCCGGATCTGAGGCCGGTAGTCCTAACTAATGATGATCTTAAGTCATCCAAAATAAAACTATCAGCAGGAGTACAGCATGTGGTTCTTCAAAATGGTACTTCTGGTGTTAAAAAGCCACAGTAGCCTCTTATTATCAGACGGGCAGTATACCTGAGATGACACTTTTAATATTTAAAATAATGGTAACTTACGACTAATATGTGTATAACAACCAACTTATATACGACAATCTACTAAAGCCCACAACAACAACTCAGTACTCCGATTCCCAACCAGACGGGCTATGATTCCCCACTTAGTGGTATTAAAAAGAAGTAAATTCTGTCAAAACTCAAAATATAAGAAACATATCTACAAATGCAAATATTAGCCGAAAACAAACCTAAACACAACCGACTAAAGCCCATAACAACAACCCTCAGTTATTACACTAATAAGAGAACCACTACCATCCATCAGAACAGCTTTAAACTTAATAAGCAGCAAATTTAATCGCCCTAATCCAATTTGTGTTAGTCTATTACGTAAACAAATTACAGTCGCGTCACTTCAGGTTGGGTAGTTCGCGGTACCAGATACAAAACGCCTGTTGCTTTTACAAGAGACGAGAAATCAATGTCACTAACACACGCCCCGCTGTTGCAGGAACCGTGTGTCTACGAAGCGACGGATACGCTTACAGCACACATTGAAAGGAGGCGCCACAGACTAGAGACTGTTAGAGTTGACCTTTTCTTTTTACCATTGAAAATGGTTATCAGTTGCAAATCGCCTGAGACGTATTTTTGGCCATAGCTCCGAGGATTTTGGGAGAATCGAGATGGAAATAATACCAAGAGTCGTGAAATTTATCGAGACACGTGTGAGCGTTTGAATTTTGAAAATCGGCTGGAAACTTTTTATGGAATTATGAAAAATGTAAAAAAATCGGGTTTTTTGGGGGGTGTTTGTTTACTAAATTGTAAATATTTCAAAAAGAAAACCGACTTAAGAAAAAATTAAAAAAGGGGTTCTAGGGTAATAGTTTATCTACAAAATGGCGAAAAAATTTTGAAAATCGGTTAATAATTGTGACCTGTAGGTGGTCCCTTTAGACTTGGTATTGTAGAAAAACGCATGTAGCTTCTTTGATTATTGACCGATCGTCATGGTAATGGTGTTAAAAGATGTGGATGCAGGCGAGAAGTGCATTCAAGTTGGAATTGTGTTATTTAAAATATTATGTTTTTTTTTCGTGAATTGTTGTATTCATTTTCAATACTCCGATTCTTGCGGGGACTGCGAAATCTGTGAATTTTTATGCTTTACCACAGTTAAGACACTGAGATCAGCAGCTGTCTTACAAACTTTGAATCGCTGGTAGTAGCTGGGAGAGATGCAGATGGTTATGTGGGACTCTTCCTCCAACCCGCTTAAGAGGGAAGCAGCATACCCATTTAAAACCCTGGTGTTACAAACGTCACTAGGCTACGGTAACCGGTTACCATCAGGTTGGCCGTATCCATACCTGATTTGTTACTTTAGTGGTATTAAAACATAGAAAATTGTTTCTTTTACCAGATACAAAATAGCCTGTTGCTTTTAGAGGAGACGAGAAATCAATGTCGCTAACACACGCTCGGCGGTTGCATGGATTGGACCGTGTTTTTACGAAGCGACGGACGCGGCGCGTACAGCACACATTGAAAGGAGGCGCCACAGACTAAAGACTGTTAGAGTTGACATTTTCTTTTTATGGTTTCGGCTTAAAGAAGATTTATTTCTCTTATAAAATTTACAGTCTGTTTTGAATGAGATACAAACTTTACAAAAAGATTATAAAATAATTAAATAAAAGCACTACTCTAGTTGTATAAAAAAAACTAATTAGAAAAGGTAGGTGAGTTAACAAAAAACCAAACCTATTATACATGTACAGACTCCTGCAAACCAACCAAAACTGTCAAATTTCTTCAACACATTTCAAACTATATTCCTTAGCAATAAAGTTCAAAATCTATTGAGGAACTTTGACAGATTGTGGTAGGTTGATGTGCAGGCGTGTGTACTATAATATACACATATATTACCACCGTACTGCATATAATATACATTACGGCAAGAATCCTATTAATAATTAAGTTTACGACAGTAAAGCTACTGAGGCGACCAGTTGCCTTACAAACTCGGAATCGCCGGCAGTAGCTGGGAGAGACGCAGATGATTATGTGGGACTCACCCTCCAGCCGCCTCAAGAGGGGAGCAGGGTATACCCATTAAAAACTGTGGTGTTACAAACATCATTAGGCTACGGTAACCGCTTACCATCAGGCTGGCCGTATCCATACCTGATTTGTCACTTTAGTGGTATTAAAACATAGAACATTGTTTCCTTTACCAGATACAAACTCGCCTGTTGCTTTTCAGGAGACAAGAAATCAATGTCACTAACACACGCTCGGCGGTTGCATGTACCGTGTTTTTACGAAGCGACGGACGCGCATACAGCACACATTGAAAGGAGGAGCCACAGACTAGAGACTGCCTTCTATAGACTATTCAAGTTATACTGCCACTTTCTACCAACTGCTAAGGTTATACGAGAAGCGTTAGACGATTGTTTAACAAACTCACACAAGGCGTCTGCGTCAGGTCATACCGTATTGTCTACTCCCTATTTTTCAGATAGGTGACCGGAGCTGTCAACGTCTTCGTACGAAGAGTTCCCAGTTTCCACTGCTTGGACCAAGTCTAGACTAGACTGACAGATTTGACCTTTTTTTAAGCAGGAGAAAATGATTTACCACACTCCACATAGGCGAGCAGATGCCTTGCGCACTCGGTTTCGCCGGCAGTAGTTGTGTGGCGTTGAGAAAATACATTTAAGCTTACCATTGCGACGTAGTTGGTTACGTGGCACTTATAAATTTACCGAGACAGTGCTGTAAATATTTTACCAATTAACGGAATTTGATCTCTCTTCCTACCCATTTACTTACAATTCAGGGAGCAAGTTATAATTTTCCGTTATGTTACTAACTTCAGTAGTACTGAGCTCTCTGCTCTACGTCTACTTAATACGAGGAAGCCACGCACACTGCAATATTCAGGGTCTGGTTCACACACACACGCCCATCCACAAGGGCTGGAGCTGCAGCTAGGTCGCGAATGACGTCATTGCGCGCAAGGTCAATATCACTTGTGCGTCCTTGTCTAGCTTGAAGCCGGTATGTTGCTCTCTCGCTCTTCGGCGGGCTCGATCCGTCTGGGCCTGGCAAGGTGTGTGTGGGGGGTGTGTACGATCATAGACTTTTATTGTTATATTTTTGCCGTTACGCGTTTATTGTTATTAAGGCTTTATAGGCTGGTTTTTTTGTTAGGAAAAACAGAGGAAAATGTTTGTTTACAATTAATATAATAACTATCTATTAATACGTGAAGCAAAAACTTTTACACCCGTTTATACGAAAATTGTGGGGACGGAGGAGTATGAAATTTCGCACACTTTTAGTTTATATAGAGAAGGTTATCCGGTGGTGGTACTTTCGACCTATGGTATTTCCATCCATAGGGGAGGCTCGTGCTCCAGCAGTGGGTACATAAAATGAGCTGATGATGATGATGATGATGATGAGTGGATCATTTAAAGTTTATTATTAACCTGTCGTCTGCCGAAAATACAGACACAATAGAATTGTAATTGTTTGGCGCCGAGGATCAGTTGTTAATTTCGTCGCCTAAGTTCTAACACCGCGGAAGTCCAAAATTTGTCATTTTGACTTTTGCATGTCATCCGATAGAAAATAGAAAGACGCACATCTAGACCAATCAGAAACAGGGATTTTAACCAATCGCGTTTTATTTTGAAAACAAAAACATAATTGTTATGATCGCGATATTATAAAAAGGATATTTTTGCTCTCCTGAAAAGTTGACATTTTTCACTTCCGCGGTGTTAGAACTTGAGCGACGATTGAGAATCTTTGTACTTTTTACTGTTTGCACTGAAAACTAGCGTCATGGTTTGCTGATATCAACTCAAAGCTGAGTAAATCATGTCTTAATAAAGAGGAATCAATTTAATTGTCTTTTGTATTTCAATTAAGTATGTTTGTTCTATTTTGTTGTATTATTATGCGTTGGTAGCCGAACAGTTACATAGGTACATATTATGTTGAATACTTCGTTAAACTACTGACCTGAACCCATACGTAGCACATGCGTATTAGCTTTCTGGATTGATTGATTGGACTGATGACTGTTCAAATAATTTTTAACGCAAATTTTGTTGCGAACAAATTATAAAAACACAAATGTTGAAAAAATTTCCACGTTTTTGTGTTTTACAATTGTGTTTTTGTAATTTGTTCGCAACAAAATTTGCGTTAAAAATAATTTGAACATTTATAAATAGCTTGCTTACTTCTTAACTGATCTTTAATATTTGTAAAAATATTATGATCGGATGTTAGTGACGGTAGTTGTTGACATTGAATGGGCGCCTTTGGCTTTCAAAGTAAAAAGTGTTGAATAATTTCGGCGGGCTGGTTAGAACCACGACAGCTTAATTGGAAGAGCACCTGATCCGGAATGTCAGAAGGGTGTAATTTTTTCGACACACAAAGTGTCAAATTATATTTTATTTTATTTAGAAGTACAGTAAGGGCCATCGCAGACATGCTACTTTTAGCATCGGCGATCGGCGATTCAGCCGCTTTCTAGAAGCTGAATGCAGCGACCACACATTCCACACCGCACACTTAAAAACGCCAAACGCGGCGGTTGAGTCGCTTTTTGGAAGCTCGACACAGCTCTGAATGTTACACTCCGCACACATTCGGATGCCCGGTCGCATCGATTTGCATCGAGTTGCCGATCCAGCGTCGGAGCAGTTGCTAAAACGCGCGATCCCGATACCACGTCCGAACCGAACCGAAATCGCGATGCTGCATCGATAGAACTTCTGGAGTAATATACAATATATACACATTTTACATACGAAGTTTTTAGTTGTTTTTTTACTTCAGAAGTTCTTCAGTTTCGTCGTAGTCCAGAGAATTTTACAATTTAGGTACATATCTCTTGCAAGCGGTACTATTTTTAGAGCTAGTAGATAGAATATTATTTAAATAATTGTAAAATCGTCCATGATAACAAAAGAAGCGTTTAACAAAATTAGTGTTAAAAGATCTTGTTTTACACACTGCATATTGCTTACACCTTCTAATAGTAGATAATGACTCTGTCACTAACAGTTATTAGTTATGTTGCTTGAGAATAACCGACCAAATATACAGTTGCCTTGCCTTACAATCAGCATGCCAGACTCTTTACGCAAAGAAACTGCATGGTATTAAATAGGTTTGAAGTAAAGTGTAAGTAAGTATATGCGAATGGACGAAACAACTACATTATAATAAGATACAAAATACATAGTAGGTAGGTACTAAAAGTTATAGTAACAAAGCATCTAGCCTACGGCGCTATCCTCATGTTTTTTGTGCTTGTTTCTGTTTATAAAAAGAAAAACTCTATGCTTGCTTACGAGCTAACGAATATCACGGTTTTAATATGAGATTTTATTTAGTTATTGTTCTGAGCACAGACAAAATTTTCGCGTTTTTAATAGTAGTAGGATAAAGCCACCAAAGAGCACGCACTAACCGCAGTGCCACTAATTGAATAATATTAAATTTGTTAGATACTACTTGGCTGCGACATAACGTGTGCATGGAGTCAATATGGTACTAAGTATTTATTAATCTCATGAATGTGTGTTTGCCAATAGGAAAAATAGAATTTTGTATATGAATACGTACCTACTCTTTGGCAGTGCGTGCTCTTTGGTGGCTTTACCTTATAAGTTTTATTATGTCTACTTTTACTGTCATCGTTTTCTGTAAATGTTATTAAATATTTAATCACAATAGCACTGCGTAGCTTTATAATAAACATTAGGATGTAAAATTAAATGTTTATGAATACATCACAAAATAAGAAGACTATTGCAGCAAAAACCCTTACCCTATAGTATTATTATTTATTTATTTATTAGAACAATAAAACTCACATTCTTTTAAAAGGTGTATTTCTTCCAACTAAAATCAACTGTCCACGAACGCTCCAGCAAAAGTCCCCGTCATCTAGTGACTCGATCCGCCATGTTGTTTTCCCGCCATTCGTTCTCGCCAACACTCAGTGTTGCCAGTGAAATAAAAACATTGAATTCGTTCGGATACGAGTAACGATTGAAATATAAATTACTAAATTATTAATCATCCTAACACTACAAAAGGTATGCTTCATACTAACGCACTCGAGTAAAACACACAGACAACTTGGCTCAGAACTCGGAACAGCTCAAATTAGTCCGA
Organism: Eudonia mercurella; assembly: GCA_963082485.1. Lineage (NCBI taxonomy): Eukaryota > Metazoa > Arthropoda > Insecta > Lepidoptera > Crambidae > Eudonia > Eudonia mercurella. The sequence goes on along the minus strand of OY720040.1, from coordinate 11,081,304 downwards.
CCGCCGCTGTTGCGAGATTCCGTGTTAGTGAGAGCACAAAACAAGGTGACAAAATAGCATCTAGGTGAACAAAGAGGAGAGTTATGACAAACAAAATCTTGTTTTCGTACGTAATGGAATTGCAAATAAAACTCGCTCCAGGCACTAAAGAGGCAATGCCATGCAAAATACAAATTCAGGTTTTCGTTCATATGATCGAATGGTGTTTGAAAGTTGCACCGGCTTATATCCATTAATAATACAAATACATAATATATAGTTGTGACATTTCATAGTGCAAAGATTAATCTCGTTTTTGATAACATTTAATGTATACAAAAAATAAATATTCAGATTCAATGCAAAATTTTAAAAGAGAATTATATTTTATAAGAAGTAAAGTTAATAATTTAATTTTGTATTCTTTATCAGTCTAGCTTGCTTTAAGATAAAAAAGATACTCGAATCATACAACAATTTGGGGAAATGGTCTAAAACTATTATACAGTTATTTATATTATTAATATTTGGATGGACTTTTTATAGGAAAAAAATTACAAGTTATTGGTTTTTATATTCTAGCGTTTTATGGTTTAGCCCTGTAGATAAAAAAATTAATGATATAACACTTTGGCGGTAAAATTTGGATCTTTAAAGATGATCTTAAGGATGTAGATGTAAAAAAAGGTAGTTATATGAAAAAAGAGAGTACATACGTAAAAAGTGTTCCATTTCAATGTCTGTTTAATAAAACCAACTCAAGAAAGTTAAAGCATTAAACTCAAGAAGAAATCCGATGTGAACTTAAAAATGGAAAATTTCGAAACTAACAATAGGTAGTGTGGGTGGAATTCTTTCAGACTACGTCTTCTGTGTGTGGGCGAGAAGAAATTTTACCGAGTTGTTTTGTCAAACTAATTAATTTAATCATTAGGGGGTTCCTATTCCCTTTTCGGTAGTTCAGAAAAAACCAAACATTTACAAAGTTTGACTCATTTATGGGGTCCATGTTCCCGTTTTGGTGGTACAGTAAGTCACAGAAAAAGCTATAAGTTTCAAAGTTTGACTCCTTAAGGAGTTCCTGTTCCCCATTCGGTGGTACAGTATGTCACAGTAAAGGGGAAGCATTTTCATACTTAGGCTTTGTCTTTAGAAAAAGTTGTGTGCTCCAACCTTTGGTAATCATTAACTTAATTTGATAGTAAATTGCAAAGTATTGTAGTGACACCAGTGTTTGACACTTCAGAATTAAAGCACAACCGCCTCTTTGTGTACTCGGTTGGTGGTAGGACTTGTTTGTCCGCCTGGCTAGCTACCACCATTTTATCTAAATATGTCGCCATAACATCAATGTTTGTAGCATTGTTGTGTTCCGGCAGCTAGAGATAAGATAGCCAGTGCCTCAGTAGTTGAAGATTCCGGGTGATGTGCGCTTCCACCACATGGCCTTATCATCACTTAACATCAGGTGAGATAAAGGCACTGTGCTTAGCCTTAAGATATAAAATAAAAAGTTCTTTGTTCATAATGCACCAGAAGCAAGTTGAATAAACTAATATTTCTAAAGCACACATTTTTGAGACATTAAATTAAATTTATAAGGTAATTGCTTTCGTACCTTTTCTGCATAAGAAATATCATATTGAACAGAACAGATGAGATTAATTTTCCCAATCTCACAGTTCTGTACAATGACCTTTAATAGAATATTTCAGGACTAAATCAAAGCCAGAAAATGAGAAGAGCCGTAAAGTTTTATGCTTTCATGATAGGATAACTAAAGGAGCAGTAAACTGTGGTTTAACATATTGTTTAGACTTTAATAAGTTAACAATAGCAATTGTTTCCATTTGTTGTTCCATAGCGGGAAAAATAATTGGGTTTTGATGTGTAACATCTTTCCGCTCGTTTTCTATATAAGCAATTTGTAGGAGTGATTTCGTGAAATGGGACGGAAGTATGTGTAACAGTGTAACAGGAAGTCGGGGAAGCACGCGAGCGCGCGCCATTTTGTAAATTTAAAATCGATATTATGAACATGACATATTATTATTAATGTGACATATTGTGTCATTTGACTATCAAAGGTCATTTTGATATTTCAAATGTCTTCTAATGAGTATTTACTGCATTTATTTTATGCTCGCTCGTTTTTTTTATGCTTTATGGGAAAGCACTTGGACTTGATCTCTTGATGTTAAGTGATGATAGGGCCGATGGTGGAAGCGACTACACCCAGAATCCTCAACTACTGAGGATCTGGCTATCTTATCTCTAACTGTCGGAACACAACAATGCCACTAACATTGATAAAGATTCGTTAAGCTAGTCTGTATCAGACTCCTACTGACTAAACACCCCCTGGGGATGCCCATAGCCTTTGAAGGGCTACATAAGCTGACGGAACGGTCGCCTCCCGTGGATGGGAGGCGACGTTGGCGTTACTCAATCAGACTGCACGCTGTGGTGAAGTCGGCGCGCCCCCTAGCGGGGCACGCTCAATCTGCAGTGATGCTGCCTATGTCGTCTGACTTAACTAAGCAATAAAGTGCCCCTAAATCAGTTATCACGTGACCTGGATTGCTTACTCATACTGATAAGATGGTGGTGGCTACAGTAGCTAAAGCCACGTGGATTTAAAACAAGTCCTACTACCTAGTTCTGCACTCGTATACGAATTTGCCAGACTTGAAAGGTGTGATGCTTTAGCACGACTAATACGTAAAAATATAAAAACTAGACCAAAAAGATTAAATTAACAAAATCAAAAGCTGTACCTATGTTTGAATTGTTTTTTTAAATAAGTAAATAATATCAGAGCATCACTTGAGAACGGTTCGACCGATTTGGCTGATTATTTTTTTGTTGTGTTCGTAATTGTCAGGACATGGTTTGTATTTAAAAAAAAGGTTGTCGAGCTGGTAAAACCGTCACGCGATACGGGTATTCACATAAGCCGCAAGCGGGCAACTAGTTAAAGAAAAATTTTAAAAATAAAATTAAAAGAGCAAGACCAAAAAGGTTATAATCTCAAAGAAAAAAAAAGAAAAACTTACTGATTCCCATCGCAACATACTGTGGCAGCGGTTTTTGTTTTACGACACAGTTTACTGTCACCGGCCGCCGTTATAAGGGCGCAGTTGAATTCAATTGTTGAATATCGTATTCCAACTGAGGCTGAACTTTGGATTTTGGCATTTGAAGGAGCCGCCTGCCTGAATAAAACATTCGGCTGAGTACAGTTAAAAGGTTTCGGTGAGTGCGTATAATGTATCACCGATGTCTTACTGATAGGTACATACTTGTAGATAAATTGTTAACTTTCAACGTTGTTGAAAAGTTTGATGACAGTCAACGCTGTCAATTAAAGAAAATAACTGTTCTCACTCTCTTTTTATGGGTAGCTGACGTTTCGGACACATTATATTCGGACACAGTGTCCGAATTGACACTTTTTAATTTTATTATTTTTTTCACATATTAGTTTTAGTTTAGTTTTCTGGGCATCTTTTGAAGAAATGCCACGAGCATCACTAAAACGCTATGATATATGCTGAAAAGATGCCCTTTCAGTATCATTCTATTGTATATAATTAAGAATGTTTTATTTGTTTCATATTTTGATACTGGATAAATGTTTTTCTATTTCTATTTTATGCATTATTAAAAGAGAATTAATTACACGATAGAGGCAAAAGGTCTTTGTTTATTCAATCAGAAAAAAAATCCTTTACGCTTACGCTACCACATATCACCTACCACATAGTCTACTGACGTGAACCTATACCTAACACAAGTAGCTTCTAGCTTCTTCTTCTTAGCTTCTAGGTAGGTCAACAGCCAACAGACAAGGCAAAACGCTAATAGAATTAAATAGAATGATTATTGTATGGGATTGACATAAACGTCAATTATAGGTATCGTTGACTTATATGCCAACCCCGTACAGTAATCATTCTATTTGATTTCTATTCTATTAGCGTCTTCATCATCAGCTCATTTATGTCCCCACTGCTGGAGCACGAGCCTTCCCTATAGATGGATAGGGAGAACGGGCCATAAACCACCACGCGGGCCCAGTGCGGATTGGTGGTTGTTGACGACTGCTAATGCAGCCCGGACCAACGGTTTAACGTGCCTTCCGAAGCACGGAGGAGCTCGAGATGATAAATTTTTGGTCACCCATCTGATGACCGGCCTTTGCGAAAGTTGCTTAACCTCAGCACTCGCAGACCGGGCGCGTTAACCACTGCGCCATCGAGCTCCTCGTCTAGCGTCTTAGCGTCTTGCTACTTATTTATGGGGCTGTACTGTGATTAATGTGTTATTAGCGCTTTAATAATGATATCTTTAAATTATTTATCAATTTATCAATATTAATATCAGACCGACTTACTTACCAGTAGCTAATGCCCTAGTAACGAGACATTATAAGAGGATTAAACAGAAGTGGAGTTTACCCGGAATTTTCTGGAGCTACTGAGAAATTGTAAGCATTCTCAAATGAATACATCTTGAAGTTCTTCGAATAGGGCGCGGCAAGGTTTTTACTTATGGTCAACAACACGTGTGAGCTATATCTTGTTTTTTTATTCCTTATTAAGCACTAGGCCACAATATAAAGAGATTTTCCTTTTAATGGAACAGGTATCGGCTTTTATACTACACCTTCTTTAAGGCGTCCGTCGTCTAGCCAGTCACGGTGTATCGTCCGTCAGTGACAAGTGTCATATATTTTATTTGAAATGTCTTCGTCTATATTTATTTTTATATTTTGCCGCGCGGCAGCGCGGCCATACTAATTTTGTATGGGGAATTTAACGTGTTAATTTGAAAAATAATAATTTAAAAACCACTCGATAAATCGAAAATGTGAGACGGACGGTTTGTAGTTTAGACCATTGGTGATTGTTTAGACAAAATCAGAGGGACAATAATTTTGATAAACTATAAGATATCAACTAAACGCCGCCACTCGTTTTCATGATTTTTGCCCAACTTTAAATGATATTGTAGAAAAAACTATAGCGTGTTATGAATTTATGAATCGGACTAATTGTAAACACGTTCCCTTTGATACTGAATATATATTTTGTTTAATTAATACGACAGTATTTTCCATTAGGTATATCTGTTAATATAACTTAATTAGGTATAACAAATTACAATTTGAAAAAAGACAAAGTGTCCTTTGGCTTACACAGTAATAGTAGATAGTGTTGATTAATTTCGGCGAGTTGAATTGAGCCACGATAGCATAGTCGGTAGTGCACCTGGCATGTCATAGGGTACGGGTTCGAATCCCGCTCGTGGAACTTTTTCAACACTTTGTCTTTTTTCAAGTTAGTAATAGTAAATTTTGTGCCAACGATTAACTAGATACTTACTTTAAAATGTAGCGGATTCAACGTTTTGTTTGTTTTGTTGTCATAGAAACTGTCAAAGCGGTACGAAGTCCCCCGGTCAGCTAGTAGGTAAGTATATATAATATGATTTCAATGATAGAGGCCTTTGTCTAGCTGTAGGACAGTATAAAAGTTATGTAATACAACTACTGCTATTACTTACATATAAAATTTTAAAAAAACACCATCACAAAAATTATTTAGCTGAAATCCAATTACTTACAAAATTCGCCTTTCCAGACGAAATCGTTGAAGATGTCCCAGAGAGGTTAAAGGCCACAGGAAATCCATCTATTAGCTGTAAGTTCAGCCCGGCCATTATATTATACAGACAGACGACAGCTGTACGGGATGTGTCGTAAACTGATGGTTTTAGGGTTAACGAACTTTAGGCGACCATCCATTAGGATGAATGAAAATTTTGTTTAAATATTTCTGTAAAATTAAATTGTGATTATTATTTTGCCTTGTCAAGCTATAAAGACACAAGCACTAAAAGAAATATAACAATGTAATAACCTCGTTAGGCCCAGTGTTAAATTACTTATGTAATTTCACGCCCCTTTGTCATCATATGATCACATAATCGACTTATTAAATTATTGTGAATAAATATTTGTTAGAGTTAGAACTACACGTGATTTTTTTTTACATATTATATTATATTGTGAGCAATAGATTTCCGTGCAAAAAACCGGATACATTTTTGTTCTCATTTAATCACATTGAGGCTAATCTTTATTTGTGAATGTTTCATCAGATGAGGTTGCTCACCAGTGAATACTTAGATATTTAGTTGGGTTGTAATGCAAAACCTTATTATGTCATCATAATATTAGGTCATTAGGCCTTACGAGGATAAATATAAAACTAACATATAAAACAAGGCAAATTAAAAACCAATACACTTGGTGGCCTAGTGGCAAAGTGCTCGGCCCGATACCCGAAGTTCCCGGGTTCAATTCCCAGGTCGGGCAAAGTATTTCGTATTTTTCGATGCATAGCCCGGGTTTGTGATCACCAACCCGCATTTGGCAAGCGTGGTGATTAAGCTATTACCCATCAATTGTAGATGGCTTGATTTCAATGATGGAGGCCTTTGCCCAGCAGTGGGATAGCTGTAGGCTATTTACTTTACTTCTGTACTTTACAGTCATAAATGCTTTTTAAAGACACTTCATCATCATCAGCTCATTTTATGTCCCTATTGCTGGGGCACGAGCCTTCCCTATGGATGGATAGGGAGAACGGGCCACAAACCACCACGCGGGCAAAGTGCGAATTGGTGGTTGTTAACGACTGCTAATGCAGCCGGGACCAACGGCTTTACGTGCCTTCCGAAGCACGGAGGAGCTCGAGATGATAAACTTTTGATCCGATGACCGACCTTTGCGAAAGTTGCTTAACGTTAGCACTCGCAGACCGGGCGCGTTAACCACTGCGCCATCGAGCACCTTTAAAGACACTTAGGACTTAGATTTAAAAAAGATTGATTAGGGAAAATGGAATATACCACAACGCGGGCCCAGTGCGGATTGGTGGTTGTTAACGACTGATAATGCTTTACGTGCCTTCCGAAGCACAAAAGAGCTCAAGATGAAACATTTATGGTCACCGATCCGATGACCGGCCTTTGCTTAGTTGCTTAATTTCAGCAATCGCTAGTGCGTTAACCACTACGCCTTTGTGCTCCTCCTTAAGTCAATAATATTATTCACATTGTGGGCGACAAAATTATGAGAGAGTATGCGGATAAAAGGGAAATGTGTGAGAATTATTGTGTAACTTTGTATGGGTTTTATTCGTGTCACGTAGCCCTACGTGATATTTGTGCAGACGATGTTTTATTGTCCTTTGGGTTGAGCTTACAGCTACACGGAATTATGGAGGTGAACGGTATTCATGAAGTGTTACCCGAGTTACATATACACATGGAAAAACTTTGTAATAATGAAATCACTACATAGTGTAAAACAAAGTCGCTTCCCGCTGTCTGTCTGTCCCTATAGATCTTTAAAAATACGCAACGGATTTTGATGCGGTTTTTATAACAGATAGAGTGATTCAAGAGGAAGGTTTGTATGTATAAAACATGCATATAATTGAACCCGGTAGGTGGCGCTGCGCTGCCATAGGGTTCTATAGGAAACGGGTGTTCACTCAAGCGGACGAAGTCGCGAGCGGGTCTCTAGTATATCATATGGAACAACCACCAAGAAGAATAATATAATAAAACTAGCTGTGCCCTGCGGTTTCACCTGCGTTAATTAGCGACTGTTCCACTCCTATTAATCATAGCGTGATGTAATATAGCCTATAGCCTTCCTCAATAAATGGACTATTCAACACAAAAAGATTTTTTTAATTCGAACCAGTAGTTCTTGAGATTAGCGCGTTCAACCAAACAAACAAACAAACAAACTCTTCAGCTTTATAATATTCGGTACTATAGATTTGGAACGGCTGCCGTCTTCACTGAGATGATAAAGAATATGATTATCTTTATAATATGATAAATAAAAACAAAGTAAAACGTGCCAACACGGTCCATATACTTAGGCTATCAAGGAAAATTATCCTAACAACAGAAACAGGAGTCGGAATTAATTTACTTTCCTCACCCGATACACTACAAGCGTTACGAACCTAAGCTAATAAAAGTGAGCTAAAATATGAGGTCCTTACCTATGAAATTGTGTTTTGAATGAAGATTTTTTATAAAATTCTATTTTTCACACTAACGTTTTTTCAATTTTCTTAGCATCTACTTAGGTTAATACTATAATAATTGTACGGCAGTGTGTTTCAAGATACAAAATTAATATGTGAGTTTGAATTGGCATTGACAGATGTCGGCCGCATTAAAGACAAACAATACGTGTGTGTCAAATACATGGTAGTGTGTGTAATGTTGTTTTTGTTGATTTAATGTAAAAAAATATTAACATTCGGATAATCTTCTCTATATACCTAAACTGTGCGTGTGCGTGTGCGAAATTTCATACACCTCTGTCCGCGCAATTTTCTTAAAAACGGGTACAAAGTTTTTGCTTCACGTATTAATATATAGATAAAAGAATTGAATTCTTCGATCACGTTAACGAAAACGAGAATGACGTAAGTAACATTAATAAGCGGAATCTTGACAGCCAAAATTGAATAGAATCGTTTAAAATGTATTACAATGTTATTAACTAATTTAATATAAGTACTCGCCCACGAGTTTCGCGGCGTAAACATTCTATGATCCAGAGGGAGCTTTTAAAAGCCATTCTGATGGACGTCTACATCCTTTAGCAAACCTTTACTGCTAAATTTCTTACCACCCACACTCTACGGAACTCACATAAATAAAAGTAATTTAAATTAAATCTAATTTTAATTATGTGGGTTCAATCTTTGCCCAGCAGTGTGACAGGTGGGTTTATAGGCGAATTATTTACATATTTACCTATTTCCCTTTACCTTCCCCATTATAAATAATGTCATTTAGTTATATGCAAGAAGCACAGTATAAAGAATTGTATTATTATGACATACAATTCTCCAAACTGTGCAAGAAATTATGTTTATCACTTACATAACATATAATTAAACATGCATAAAGTAATATATTTCCGCCTGTTACTTTTAAAATAAAGAATATACTGTAATCAGCTAGCTAGCACATAGTTTGAATAATTATCGCTTAGTATGCTGAAAAGGGAACACTCAGTAAACGTACTATAATTTCAGTCAATTTAATGTCTGGTAGCGTGGCCGAGCGGTCTAAGGCGCTGGTTTAAGGCACCAGTCTCTTCGGAGGCGTGGGTTCGAATCCCACCGCTGCCAATTTTTTTTTATAAAGCTTTTTATTTCACTATAATTGTTTTCATATTTTTGTGGATTTTCCTTTATGACAAACAGTGATGTATTTATTTAAGAGTTAATTTATTTTTTTCATCTATTTGTTTTATTAATGACTAATATCATTAATTAACTATTAATTTAAACAATAAATGATTTCTTTAAAAACTGTATACTTACATAGTTATTTTAATAATTTAATTTGTTGTCACACATAGTTTTATTGTTTTAGCTTAACTTAACTTAATACATTTTTTATATCAGCATTTCTAATCACCGCGTGAAAGCACAAATTATTTACCGAAATCCAAATTTTCGTAGAAAATGTTTACTTAGTTACAAACAACTAACAAGACCTTTTATTTTACTTAACTTTGATAATAAACGATAAATATTCCATTAAGAACAGCGAAGAAAAGCAATAATACCAAATTATTCAAGTACTTTTTTAACGAAGCGAACTAGGTAAATACATATAATCAGTTCCCCTTATAGCTCCTCCCACACCAATCGCTCTATATTGAATTCCTGAAATAGCCACGTTCTCCACAACCAAACATTAACCTTAAACACTTCAGCAACAAGACTCAATATTCACTGTCTTATCGTAAGCACGTGTCCTACTAAAAATAACCAGTATAAAGTGAACCAGGTTTCCTTACCAATAACTTAAACAAGCGGTTCTGATTACACTAGTCCTTTAGTTTGACAAGCAACGTGCTCTTGTCAAAAACAGTTGACAACCAATGCGGTTGAAGGCGATGGAATTCATTGTCAAGTACGGTCGTTATCGAATGTCACGTGCGCAGGGAGTGGACAAAGGTCGTGGCTCGATACAAAAGCGACACACACTATCTGTTCGAAGTTCCTCTGTTACGTATGTAATATTAGTAGGTAGGTTAGGAAGGGCACAGTGAGACACGGGGCACAATGAAACATAGGTAATATTCCTAACTCTTTCTGGGAATATAGTAAATTTTTACTATTATTTTTAAGTGTTAATTGCTACACTTAAGCTGAATTAAATATTATAAAATACAGCAAACCACCCGACCAATCAATCAAGTTATCAATTTGTGGTATTCATCTGCAAAGATGAATCTGCATGTCCATCGGTTGCAAATACCTTTGGATAGATGGCACTAATGTCGCTCTAAAAGCATTTCAAAAACCAAAAAGCAGTGACAAAATTCAGCGCTTACGTCAGCCTTCCCGGTAGCATAACGATCTACCGGGAACTTTGTACATTTGAACGTACTGTATACGTTTATGGATCTAAAAGAACTGGTTGAGAACAGCCGCGAATCGTTCTCTGTGGTGTGCGTTTAATAGGCGGATAGGCTTATGTGCACGTGGACATAGGCCTATCAAACGCATGTCATTAGCTGATGATGACGGACGATGACGTTCTTGTAAAGAGAAAAATGATGGATCGATTCACAAACAATTTTATGGAGTCACAAGGTTTCGCTTCTCATATTTATATATACAACGAGTAACAGAAAGGTGTGGTCAAATGAAAAGATCCACAGTGTGATCTTGTATGCAGAGTGATATGATTCATCGTCATCGTCAGCCATACGACTCCCACGGGAAGATAGGGGGTAATGCTATTCTAAGCCGGCATCACACGGCAGGTGATATGATTATTAACTTTAATTTGTTATTTGTTATTTTCAATTAAATATTTCTAATTTGACGTCATATCAAAATAAACAAGTCTCAGCCCTACTAGTTTAGTAACCTCTGTGTACTTACATTTATGGTCATTGCTGCTTGCCTATGCGCGCCTAAAGCGCGTAACTTCAATAACCACTGCATGACAAATTGAAGTTAATAATTTTGTCTTAGTAACAACACAATATATGTACAATATCTGGATCGGACACACTTTGGATCTTTTCATTTTGACCACATCTATTTGTTACACGTATAGATTCGTAGTAAGTAATCAAGCCTGTATACTGGCCCACTGCTGGGCAGAATATCGCCTCTCTCTTGCACACAAACTTACCTTCTCCATAATTTGAATGTTACAGGCGCTTTTCATCTAGCAAAAATAATAGTATCGTATTAAAGTAACGTCGTAGAGGAGCTCGGGCTATGGCGCAGTGGTTAACGCGCCCAGTCTGCGAGTGCTGAGGTTAAGCAACTTTCGCAAAGGCCGGTCATCGGATGGCTGACCAAATATGCATCACCTTGAGCTCCTCCGTGCTTCGGAAGGCACGTAAAGCCGTTGGTCCCGGCTGCATTAGCAGTCGTTAACAACCACCAACCCGCATTGGGCCCGCAGTGGTTTATGGCCCGTTCTCCCTATCCATCCATAGGGAAGGCTCGTGCCCAAGCAGTGGGGACATAAAATTAGCTGATGATGTTGATGGTGATGATGATGAAAGTAACGTCGTCGTACCCACATCTTCCAATACTGATTGTACAGCTCCTGCACATTAGACTACCACAAACTGTGAAATTTCTTCAATAGACCTTGAACTTTATGTGTATGGCATATGGTAGAATATTTATTGAAGAAATAGGTGTCTGTATATCCGGACCCTTCGGAGAATCTAGTACGGAAAGGTACTCTTGTGTGATTTGCGGATCTTGCGTTGAACCCTCTGACGGTGTTTCGATCAAACGGCTTGTCTTAAAGGTTCCTCAGAACCCTTAAGAGGCCGCCGCCCGCCCCTAAAAAACTCCGGGGTCCCTGAAAAGACTTTTAAAGATCGTCAGCAAACTCTCTCCAAATAAAGAAAAAAGGGGGATGGGTACATACTGATCTATATTGATAGGAATCTAAAGAAAACCACCGACTCCCATTACCTTGCAGCGGAAACTAGAATGATCATATTGCACACTTTCCCCTCAATTGTTTGTTGATCACCATGTAATCGAGTTCTCGTCAGCACGTCAAATCAAGAGTGATATATTTGAGCTACATCTCCCGTTTGCGTAACACGTTTATCGCAAACAGAGGCCTGTCAAATACAATCACTGTTGCACGTCATAGCCTGAATTGGAAATGTATAAGTTAGTTATGTAGCTCATGAAGAATTTCTGCCTGATAAATTCCAAGTCCACAGCCAGTCTATTTAGAAGTTAGGTAACCTTACATCTTGACTTGGTCCTCGCCGTTCGTGATCCTGACCTGAGTCATCCCAGTGGCAGAGAAGGGATGAAATGAAAATAGTTTATTTCATTAACATTAGATACAAAATATATGCAATGGCCAGAACCAACCCGGGAAATATGTGACCAAGCTTGTAGTGGGAGGTTCTGCTCTTCCCAAGATACAATAAACTAGGTTAAGATACAAAGAGTAAGTAGGTACAGTTGTAAATAAACTATTTTATCTATCGCTAATTAATTATAATTAAAACTGTGTGTGCGTACATACGTGTGTGCGTGAGTGCGTGCGTGTGTGTGTGTGTGTGAGTGTGAGTGTCCGACTTAGAAAGCATTCTTGAATAATAAATCCTCTGTCTCACAATATCCAATTTTCACAAACGCTTCAACCAAAGTGTTTTTGCATTCGTTGAATGGGAGGTTAAAGATCTTATATCTGCTATACAGCTTATTATAGAGGGATGGTACTCGATTCTTAGTGGGTAGAGCTTCCCTGCCCTCGTCGAGCTTTTAGTGGCTGATTGAGGGAGGAAGACAAGGGTCCCACCAGGGGTCTTAATTAAACCGCCTCTGTAGCCTACTGGTTGAGACCACCGGTCTTAGACAGAGAGGTCTCGGGTTCGATGCCCAGAGATGGGTAAATTTTTGTGTATTTTGTCTTCTTGTGGAAGGGCTTATTGGTCCGCCTGGCTATCTACCACCATCTTATCTAAATATGTCGCCATAACATCAATGTTTGTAGCATTGTTATGTTCCGGCAGCTAGAGATAAGATAGCCAGTGCGTTAGTATTTGAGGATTCCGGGTGAAGTGTGCTTCCACACAAGTGAAAACGCTGTCCTTACCCGTAATATTTTGCCACGGTTTGGAACTCGGTCGGTGCCCATCTATTCGTACGTTGTTTGATATAACGATAAAACCTTTCACACCGCACTTGCAACTTGGCGACAACTCAACAGACATAATAAATACGAACCAATTTATAATAATGAGATACAGAATTAACTATCATGGATTACAACTCTGTAACCGTACAAACAGGAACATAAACTATTGCTAATGTTACGTTAGTAATTAGAAATCAACAATAATATGAAGAAAATAAAATAAACAGCTTATAACTATCCCACGGCTGGGCAAAGGCCTCCATCATAAAAATCAAGTCATCACTACAATTGAACCTATTTTATAATAAGTGAAGGGAGTAATAGTACTTTATATATATATATATATATATATATCTATACTAATTATTATTATAAAGAGGAAACCTTTGTATTTTTGTATGTATGTTTGCAACGAATAAACTCAAAACTACTGGACCGATTTAAAAAATCTTTCACCATTAGAATGCTAGATTAGCGCTGAGTAACATAGGCTTTATAAAAAAAATTAAATAAAATACTAAAAACGACAATTTAATTTTCCAATACAAAATGATTTGTTTGTTTTGTTGTCATGGAAACCATTGATATATGTTTAACTCAATGATGGAAACTGTCAAAGCGGTACGAAGTCCGCCGGGTCAGCTGGTACTTTATAACTGACTAGCGGCCCGTCCCTGCTTCGCACGGGTGGATTTTTTTTTTAATATAGCCTATGTTACTCAGCGCTAATGTAGCATTCTAATGGTAAGATTTTTTTAAATCGGTCCAGTAGTTATTTAGTTTTTTCGTTGCAAACATACTTACATACATATACATACATACCTCCTCTTTATAATATTAGTACAGATCGAAATCTAACACTCACATGATTCGGTAGCTAGAGCTATCAAGATCGAATCGGAAACTATATTCCTATGCACTGTTCACATCTCTTACTGATACTATATTATATCTGTCGATATTAGCTTTAGTACGGAAGCATTAACGCTGCACACTAAGCTTGCGCAAACACAAACTTCTCTCGTCATGTCGACATTTAGCGGAGCCAACGCATACAAACATATCCAAACTACTTCCATCGAGAACTTTTGCTTTTCATTGCTCCATTATCTGGTCTTGTAGGTACTAGAAGAGTAACTTCAACGTATGCTGGCTCCTATTCGTTTTAAAATGGAACATTAATGCTTGGTCACTAAGGTTGTCGTAAAAGATTGATGAATATATCATAAGGATTGCTCGCCATCACCACCGGAGCAACACAACAAGTAAAAGCTTTCTGTAAAAAAATAAAACTGAATTTTTAATCGAAATAAAAATCGTTGAAAAATCCACGAGCAGGTTTTGAACGCTATTACATTTACTTACTCCGCTGGATCAGTGACCCATAGTGGATATTGGCCTCATTTTGGGGGTTAATGTAACTCGCGCCCGTAGGTTTACCCTTGTGACCCTACACGTGACCCCTGGGTGGTTCTAAGTGACACTGTCCACTCAGGTAGAGCCACGCTGCGTTGCAGCACGTAATGGGCCGGCTCGCCCGGCGTAATACCACCCTCTCACAGAATATCGGCGTGAAACAATGGCACTCGTTGCTGTTGTGTTTCGTCCGATGAGTGAAAGTACCGTAGGCCCATCTTTCACCCCTCCCCTACCCAATTCCTACTCCCTCCTCAAGATCCAACTCCATCCTCAAGGCCGGCAACGCATCTGCGATTACTTTGGTTTTGCTGGTGTCCATGGGCATCGGTGATTACTTTCCATCAGGTGACTCGCCTGCTCGTTTGCCTCCTTTAAACATAAAAAAACTAGACGCCAATTTTCTCTACTTTCCATCCTCTCAAACCATTGGTCCCTTCGATCCCTTCGTCTGCCCTTGTAGGTGTTTTATAATTTTATTCCTCCAGCAGCGGTACCTAGGACGCACAACCGGCCAACCGACGATGGACGCTCGCTTGGCGTCCCATGTATGCGCTCTTAACTGCCAGATTATTACAAATTATTATTATCTATCTTGTTACATTTAGAGATAATTAAATAAATAAATAAATAAATCATAATACATCTTCCTTCACAATTAAGTACAAAATGTCTAAACTAAACAAATATTAGTGAGGTTGGCCCGAAATTCCAAAAAGTAACCTTTACTTACAGGTCACCAGGCCCCCACTTGCAAATAAACTTCGGTTTAAATGGCTGTACACACGCCTTCACTAGGGTTGCCAGACGGCCGGGAAATCCGGGATTGTCCAGGAATTACACTTTATAGTCCCGGATTTTGAATAGAATAGAATAGATGGAATATATTTATTAATTTCAGGCAAAAAAAACAGTATACCATATGGTAAAATACAAAGAGAGTATAGAATGTATACCTAACAGACTAACATACATTCAAACAATATATAAATTAAAAACTATGTTACACGTAAAGACGTGCTACGCAGCTATACCTACCACTAGTTTTTTTTTGGTAGGTAGGTGCATAAGTTAGTTTTAACCTTGGATATAAAAGCATGTTTGTAAAACATTACAAGTAAAGCGAATTACAAAAATAATTTATCGATCTTCATATATTTTTATACCGACCGAATTCGTAGCCCTCGAATTGTCCCGGAAATGAAATGTCTGTATCTGGCAACTATAGCCTGCACATAACTGTTAAATTGCCTCAATAGACCTAAAACTTTACGTAAGTATATGGCATAAGGCGTCTGTACATTGTTATTAGTATATAATTTGTATTTGAAACTTATATATCTATTTGGGGCTAAAATGTTAACAACAAAAATAAAAACAAATCAACTAAGAACTTTCTGAGTTAAAGTTGTATATATTTCTACTGGTATCTTTATGTTAGTTTGAATTGGTTTTATTTTATTTGAATCGGTACATTAGCAAGACAAGCTTTGAGAATGTGTGTGTTATGATAACAATTAAATAGATATTATCAAATACAACAACGATTAATAATATTATGAAATCTAATCAAAATAATACCAATTATATAAACAATATTGCATATAATATTGCTGGTACAAAAACCGATAACTGGATAATCCGTAATGTAGGTAATTGGGTCAAACGGATTCCATTAACAGACATGACATTTTTAAACGAGTAAAATTCAAACTCACGGTTCCATAATTCATAACCAGAGTTTTCATTGGTTGCCATCAATCATTTGGCGGTATCAAATCTGTGGGCATAACACGCCTCGAAATGATAAATACCTTATCATTTTCAATGATGCATTTCTGTAATACCATGGTTTTGTCTACCAGTCCCAATATTAATATCGGTTTAAATGTGATAAATGACGATTGATTTAATAAAAAAATTGGTATCTATTTTTCTTAATGTATGTGTTATAAACGTACTTATGTGGTTAAATCACTGGTCTCAGAACCGTTTGATTACCAGAAGGATACTTTTTTCTTTTTACTTGCTCTCTTAACCCCTTGAGCGTCGATCGACCACCAGGTGGCCGATAACAATTAAAATTCTATTGTGTCTGGTATTCGCGCGCTTGAACTCTTATTAAAGCTTCGAATGGCTTTTCTTTTTCTGTTTTTGTCTTTCCTTGTTTTGTATACTTTGTTGTACTGGTATTTTAATTGGCGGTCTTATCTTTTTACCCTTTTATTGTACAAATTTGTTCTTATAACTATATTTGTAACAGTCTCATACTATTATGCACCTAACAGCATTGTGATATTTACGCTATCACTAAACCCTTGTACATTAAAATTTTCTCTATTTTAATAATCAATCCATCACTTTTCGTCGACGTTTCATCGACTCACATTAGTAACTGTGTTAAAATTGAACCCACGACCACGACCCTTTGCACGTAATACCAAGTTCAAACCCACTTTATCAACTGGTTCTTCATTATTGGTGCTACGTGTTCAGTTTCAACGCTAACACGAAAATTCTCCAAAGAATATTTCTTGGAGTTCCCTAGTGAGCTATTTGCATAATCAATATTCATGAACCATTAATTAATCTATCTCCGCATAATTGCCGCTGGCGCTTCTTTAAAATTCAAGTGGAAGAGTTCTATACGGTTGTTATGTAATTAATAATGAAATAATACAATATCTTTTACAAATTCTATTTTTTTGTAAAAAAACCAAAATCATAGATGTTGGACCGTTGTTTGCGACCGCTAGACTTAAGTAGAACTGGGCTGGGCACCGCATGGGCCCAGAAAGATAGAAGCAGCATTCGATGTGATGGACACCGGATACGTGGCAGGCCAAAGCGGAGATGAGGGGACGACTTGACCACTTTTTTGCCGGAGTGGTATGAGTTAGCCGATGATAGAGAAGAGTGGAGCCGCAGAGAGGAAGCCTTTGCCACATTCCCAAACACATGCTACAATCAAGCTTTCCCACTTGAAGCACATTTTTTTATAGTTAGCTTTGCAAATGACTCTGCTCAGCCTGATGTTAAGTGAAGCAGGGTACCTACAGATGCGAGGACAGTTGGAGCAGGTTTGTACCTCACCAGTCATCCTCACCTTACCAACCCCCAAGTTGCTTCTTCACACATCATTTAAAAATCCGATGTTGTAGGAAGGAGGAAATACGTTTGCTATGAGAAAAATTTTTGATGGAAGTGGAAAACATGGAAAAGTTAGGCGCAAAGCCTCATCCGAAGCACGGACTTTACTGCTATATCACCGCTCCACCGCGCTTGTACTAACTCGATCCAAACCCATCGAAGAACCTAGATAGGAAAAGGGATACGCTTGTGTGATGACATTCAATCTAGGTACCCACTGACGGTGATTTGATCAAACGTTTAAGGAACCCTGTAAGTCTCGCCACCTCCAAAACAGTCCAGTGTCACTAAAAAGGCCGCCTGATAAAGAATATATTTTATTTATTTATTTATTTATTTAAAACCTTAAACTATCTTTACAGGTTTTCTTAACCTAATGCGATAGCGTGGCCATCCTTAGAAACTAGTTACTACATATCTATCTATCTGAACTTATAAAATAAACGCATATTAAAAGACTTATTATCTAACATAACTTATTATATACAAAGTATATTTTGCGAGTTCACTCAAGTGACCCCCGAATACGTCCATTTGGTCATGGACCCTGTTATAAAAATATAATTATACATAATAATCGGGGCTCCATTCCAAAACGCTTCTACCCCTGCTTTTGTATACTTTCTTTGATTCTACAATAATTTTCGTTATGTATTTGCTACCAGCCATTTCTAGATATCGCTATAGGTATTACATTCGTCGTTGCTTTACAGATAGGTGCTCTTCGTCGAACACTTCTTAATCTAATTACTATTTTCAAACTTGTGCCGAAATTCTTAATTTACTTTAATAACTCATTGAAGATTGTTTCAGTTTGTTACAAGTCCAATAGAAAATAGTGTTGATATATTCGAACATTTTGATAATAACATTTTCGATAATATAATTAATTTCGATAGCAATAGGTTTACTATGACGGCCCACGTTACTTCGCTAATCAAATCAAAGTTCGTGGAACGACCCGCATTATGCTTGGCAACTTAAGTTTTCTAATAAGGGCAAACTTTGCGTTTTTGCAGACTTTCTAATCAAAAGTTGCATACAGTTTAATTGTAATCGCTTTTATTGAACACTTAATTTCAATATTTAGAGCATGTGATATTATTTAGAGCTTTATAGTTATAATCGTGTAAGTTAAGCTTTCAAAATGGCGTGCCACCAGATGGATGTTTAAATTTAATCGTTTGGAGCCATATTGGGAATGGCTCACCTTAACATGTTCACTGTCCAAGAATTACAACAGTTGAAAATCCATTTTTTGTTTTGTCATCACCATCATCATCATTATCATCATCATCACCAGCTCATTTTTCTGTCCCCACTGATGGTGCACTAGCCTTAACTATATAAGGTCACATTTTATCAACCGCTAATATTTTGAGGATAAATTCAACCACATAAATAAACAATTTTTATAGGCTAGTTTTCAAGAAAAACGCCAAAAGACATTTCGATTAAAAAACACCCCTTACGCACTTTCGGTAGTTTCAATTCAAAGAAGCCGAAACAGAGGCCGCAATGCCTACACCGCTTACACGTGCCCGTAGTTTCATTCAATGGAGCCGACGGAGAGGCCGCAATGGGCGCTCTTAAAAATATTACAATTTTTGTGTTAGGAAAAGTAAAAATAAGAACTAGCCTGATTATTTTTATAGCTACATATCTATGCTTATTTCTCTGATATAATAAGATGTTTTGTCAAAATATTTGCGGTTGATAAAATGTGACCTTATAGACGAAAAAACCACATGGGAGAACCGGCCTGCTTTAAGTGCCTTCTGAAACAAGGGAGAATGCTTGAAATGAAAAATGTCTGATCACCTATCCGAATACCGGATTTGCAAATGTTGCTTAACTTTAGCAATCGCAAACCGAGCGCGTTTAGTACTGCTCCATCGAGCGGTTTAATTACCTAGCTAGGTACAACCTAAATACAGATTCCATTACATGAGGATTAACCTTCCCTATGCGGTGACTTACGATTAATCTCGCTAATAGAGGTTAGTTTTGCGGTTTAAGCCTCGCCCAAACAGAAGCGGTGGCGGTACGATTACGTTTAGTGTGCGGGCACGCTTAGCAAGGGCTAAAACAGTACTCGGCCAGCCGTCGGTGCGTACGTCGGTCGGTCGCGTATGCTTTAATAAATAATCGCTTATGAATTACAACAGTATGACGCTGACCGTTCGGTGGCGCGTGACAGCCGGCAGGCTTATTACCAGCAAAAGCAACCAGTTGCTAATTGTACAATTGCAACGCGACTGCTACTATTGCGGTTGCTAAATTGTTATTAGGGACACAAATTCCCCAAATTCATACACAGATTCGAGAGTATTTGCGACCTCTGCATTGCCGATAATACGTCAGCGCGACGCTGCAATCTGTCTAAGGCATAAAGAAGGTACTTTGCGGAACCGTCCCAGATGTGCAAGCAATACCCAACGCAAGACCTTACCTGCGTCTTGTACAAAAGGCACAACAGGTCAGGCGTAAAGAATCGCCGCACTCTTTTCAGAATACCGGGTTTTCGTGAGGCTGTTTTGATCACGGCTTCGAAGTATTTCTTTTGATTTAGATCGCAGCGAATCATCATACCGAGCATGTTGATTAGAGATGTACGCTTAAGAGTTGGAAGAGGAAGAAATGGAAGGAAGGAATGTCAGAGTCTATTGAAGAAATATGACAGTATGTGCGGTAGTCTGCGCCATTATTATATTGACCGCGACCGTGCCCGCTAGCGCCGACCACCTGTGTTTGGACGAGGCTTAAGACTGTTCAAACTATTATGAAGGAACGCGATGATAAATACCGGTCCCTTTGCTTGGGTGTGGTTGACTAATTTGAAATACACACATTGTCATTTTATAAACTTTTGTATGTAGCACACATAAGTTTAGCACAAACTTTATGTTGTACTTACATGTACTTTCTAATAATTTAGCATAATCTTTTTAATTGATAAGAAATTGCAATGCAAATTTTTGGCAAAATATTGCTGTCTCTATCCGTCTTTATTAATAAAGACTAAAAGACTAGCTGACCCAGCAGACTACGTACCGCTTTGACAGTTTCTATCGTTGAGTTAAATATTGGTTTCCATGACAACAAAACAAACAAATCATTTGGTATTGGAGAATTAAATTGTCGTTTTTAGTATTTTTTTTAATATAGCCTATGTTACTCAGCGCTAATGTAGCATTCTAATGGTGAAAGATTTTTTTAAATCAGTCCAGTAGTTTTCGAGTTTATTCGTTGCAAACATAGGTACATACCTACAAAAATACAAAGGTTTCCTCTTTATAATATTAGTATTAAAACAGCATCACCTTTATCTATATACATTTACTAGCTGTGCCCTGCGGTTTCACCCGCGTTAATTAGCGACTGTTCCACTCCTATTAGTCATAGCGTGATGTAATATAGCCTATAGCCTTCCTCAATAAATGTACTATTCAACACAAAAAGAATTTTTAATTCGAACCAGTAGTTCCTGAGATTAGCGCGTTCAAACAAACAAACAAACAAACAAACAAACTCTTCAGCTTTATAATATTAGTATAGATAATGACTTGTCCTGACAGATTCATCATCGCTGAGCCTAAACAGCTGAAGCTAAATAGATAAAACTTGGACTGTAGGTTAATTGAATGATGTTAGCCACTAAGAAAGGATTTTACAAAAATCACATCCTAAGGGGGTCAAATAGGGGGTGAAAGTTTGTATGAAAGTCCGTCAGTTTTAAAGTATACATGAAAATTGGTATTTGGGTTCTTGAAAAGAAATAAAGAATGACATCATGTTTCAGGAATTTTGTTTATTTTCCTTTAAAGGAGTAAAAAAGGGAAAAACGTTTTTTTGGGGAAATCGTTGTTTTTAAAGTACTGTCAAAATTAATATTTTAATCGATCTATAGGTTTTTCAACAAAAATAAAGAATGACGTGTTTTAGCATTTTTAAAAAAACCTCCCCTAGAGAGGTGAAATATGGGTGGAAAGTTTGTAATGGAAAGTGTCCTGCTATGATCCGGCATTTTCCAATATTTTTGACGCTGAAAGGGAGAAAAGAGCTTGAGAGTTGCTTGCCGGTTCTTCTTAATACAAGGTCTCCCGCCCAGAGTAGACTTACGAACCGATGGCGTAATGACGTTCATAAGAGCTATTTGTAGCCTAAACTGAATAAATGATTTTGAACTTTGATTTTTTTAAATTTTCAATTTTCAATCCACGGACTGATTAAGATGACCGTACCTTTAATAAGTTTTGCTTTTATTACAAACAATCACACGTCGTAGCCTACGAGAGCGAAGTCGCGAGCAAAAGCATTATAATATATTGTGTTGTTCATAGTTGCTAAGTATTGTGTATTTTTGGTTTATGAAGAAACTTCACTGATTTATGGTTATCATTGTATTTTTGTAAGATGTATGTAATTGTTTGTTTACCAAATAAAAAAAAAAATAATAAAAAAATAACTTTATTTGTACTCCGGGGATAGCTCATTGCAGCCTCTTGTGGGGTTGGTGTAGAGTCCCACATAACCATATGTTTCTACTCGGGCGCATCGGTATATCAAATGCGGGTGACCTTCGTTTCGCCTAAAAATTTTAGTCCTAATAGTAGGTACATGACCAAACCGTATTGGCCTAAACTTAAAACGAACAATTATTGTTTCGCCTAACAATTGTTTTGCCTCCATTATAATTTGGTCTAGTTTGGTAAGAATTGAAAGCCCTAATTTTAGGATCTATAATGTGAAATACCCTAAAAATATATTGGCATAACGTTATTTTGGCATTACGACGATTTCGCTTAACATATAAAAGCTCTAATTTTAGCATATCTAATATTAAATGTGCCAAAAATGTATCAGCTTAAGAAACGAATGAAAGCATGGAATTTCAATTCTTCTATAGGACAAAAACAATTTTATTGAAAAAATAAATTGACAGAAGCGACGAAGCCGGCCAGCAAGCCGATGCTGAGGTGATGAGCGAAAACCATCTGCGACGATAAGCTCGCGTGGGACCGCCGGAGCCCCGCAGCGCCGGAGCCGTGACAAAAACCATATGCATGCTTGCTTGCAGCTGCATGCCTGCTTGCATGCTGCATGGCTGCTGCATGGCTGCTTGCATGCTCTAAGTTTGCTTGCATGCTGCATGCCTGCTTTCATGCTGCATGTTTGTTTGCATGGCATACCTGTTTGCATGCTGCATGCCTACCTGCATGCTACGTTAGTATTAATAGATATTAATAATTAAATTCAAGTTACTTTGCCTTGTTAAAATAAGTAGGCGTTTTATACTTTGTGATTTTTTATTTTGTGCGAATTAATATTTAGTAATTGCAAACTTTAGGGATTACGAATTGTTCCGCGAAATGTCGCATTTAAATAAAATGTAAAGGTAAGGGTAATGTAAAGGTAAATACCAATATGGCGACAAAAAGTTATGCGAAGTGAAATTAGACCAAACACGATTATGAAGAGTGAAATTATGCGAAAAAAATTTAGGCTAAACGTTTGTGTGCCATTGCCAATTAGAAGTACAAAAAATTAGGCGACCTAATATATACCCTCAAATGCATTATCTCCAGTAAAGAAACATATAAAATGCAGTCCACGTTAATTTATTTATTTATTTAAAACTTTTGCAATATATATTACATGGCGGACTTAATGCCTGAGGCATTCTCTACCAGTCAACCATAGGGTGGTGCAAAAATAACATAGTAGGTGCAATTAGGTGAAGACAACGATTTGGAAATAAAAATAATATATTATAAAGCGCACAGTATATACCTACATATATACAATTGATATAAATATACTTATATAAACAAATATAATGTATATTATTTAATAAACTAATTTTATAAATATAGTACAAAAATAAACGTATAATACATAATAAATAAACAGGACGTTACGAGATGATTCTGCCAAGGTTTTTATCAAAAAAGAGCATACGGACTTTCTTTTTCAAAGCGTCACGACTTATAGCTATCCTGATTTTAGGAGGTAGCGCATTCCATAGGAAATTTATCAACAGGGTAAGATATTATTAACTACATTACGTCTTTTAAATCTATATTAATAAAAATAAATTGCTAGTAATACTACGAGTATGACATGTATGTCATACTCGAAGTATTACTAGAGAACGGCTCGACCGATTTGACTGATTGATTTTTTGTTGTGTTCGATTACGAATAGTAGTTATTGACAATGATCGTATCAACAAAAAAAAGTTTTCGATCGGATATGCGCGTTCAGTGAAGCGGACGAAGTCGCGAGCGGGCCACTAGTTCATCATCATCATCATCATCATCTCAGCCAAAAAGACGTCCACTGCTGGACAAAGGCCTCCCTCAAGGATTAATCATTTTGAGGGGAATATGCCATAATCGCCACGCTTGGCAGGCGGGTTGGCGATCGCAGTAAGGTGAGAATAATCACAGAGAGACGCTGCTGCCCATCCTCTGGAATGGTCCCATAGTCGCCTTCTACGACACCCACGGGAAGAGATGGGGTGGTGCAATTCTTTACCCCCGGCACCACACGGGGGTAAAGAATTAGTTATTCATATAAAATGAATGTAGTACCAAACTAACCCTTATTGCCTCTCCATGTGCTGTATTAATAATGAACATGTGAAAAGGCCTGATCCCAGCTGTGGGACTTTTAAAGGCTGATAATAATTATGGTTATACAGTGAATAGTTTACCAAACTTTTTTCAACACCTCTTGTTTAATATAAACCTTCACCCCTAACCCTCTAGCCCTAGCTGCTAAGGGTGACATTGGTTCAAGGCTGCCGTCGATACCAGTTCAATGCCTCTGACCGGTCTAGCCTTCAATACCGTATGAAATATTTAGCAAACGCTTTCCGTCATTTAAATATAAACTTTATTCCGTTGATATAAGGATTTAAACGTTGTGCAGGTAGCACCTGTAGCTCTGCCATGGGTCAACTGGTCTTTGTTTACCTTACTCACTTATGGCTGCGATCGTAAAGGCTTTAGATGTATCGATAAGTATATTCGTAAAAGTGGAGGTAGATGAATATTTCTTTTTTTATAAGTATGTTGAGTAGCCTATTGTATGAGACAAATTATATTTTTTAGTCTTCTATTTACTGCAATATACTCCTATAATTTATCGTCTGTCTGAGACATACAAACAAACAAAGTCACAAATGTTGCCTCTTTATTAATTGTATAGATCGTGAATGCACAATTCAAAAAAATAAAAAATAAATAACTCATCTTTTTATTTTGGAGAAAATGCATTACGCAAACCACTGCGCCGCGGAGAGACGGAGATGGATGGGACTCTCCGGTCAACCCCGATCAGGTCACCGTTATAAATAATCACCGGAGTTCACCCCAGCAGCTTGGTAACCCGCCTAGAAAGCTATAATACTTGTGTAGTAGGTAGTAATGGAAATGAATGCTAATTTTCGTTAATTTCATTAGCGCATGCTAATGAATTTGAAATAAAATATAGAATCTGGTGTAACCAAATTTATTGCTCAGGATGGGTTACGTCGGTCGCTGTAGTGCTTAGTGTTGTCGCGCTGGGACTGCGGGGACTGGTACGCGTGCGCAGGTCAGCCTAGACCCGGGCCGTAGTCTGCGCCGGTGAGATCTGGATCCCGGTGATCTGGATCTCCGCTGGTACTGCCCCGGAGTGCACGTAGGTAGGGGGTGCGCAGGTCGATACCGCTGCCTGGTAGAGGCAGACGCGAAGGGTGCGTGCGGGTGCTTCCGCTGCTCTGTAGAGAGAGACGCTTGTTGGTAGCTGAAGACGCTGTCATAGTCTTTAGAGGTATCCTCAGGTTGATCCGCTTCTGATCTGATCCAAATCCATCGGAGGATCTAGTACAAGTGAACGGGGTACTACACAGTACTAGTGAACGGGGACACGCTTGCGTGATGCCATTCCTTTTAGAACCCTGTGACGGTGTTTCGTTCACACGGCTCGAAGAATTCTTTCAGGTTTACGCCACCAAAACAAAAGTCCGGTGATGCTGTAAAAGCTGCTTTAGGCGAACAGCAAACTCAGGTGGGTCTACGCTAGACGAACCGAGCACGAGTGGAGCACGAGCCAAGCCGCTCTACTCGCGGTGTCAAGTGTGGACGTACAACGAGCCTACAACAATCACTCTCCTCAAACATAGTTTTCCGCAGTATGCTTCCCTTTGTGTTCGTCAAAAAACCGACAATAGGCGGAGTACAGTCGAGCACGAGCCAAACGCTCGAAGCGCGCTCGTTCGAAGCTCGTAAGTCGGTCCACACTACACGAATTTTGGCTCGGCTCGAGCTCCGCTCGTGCTCGGCTCGTGTAGCGTAGAAACACCTTTAACACAAAAAGTGCAGTAATAAGCAACAAAAAGTCTAGACTAGAACTAATAAAATAAAAATATGTATATGGAGGCTGTTGTTAAAGGTGCAGAGTAAGTTTACATAACTTACACTTACATAGTGTATAAAATGTGCATAAATATGATACATTATAACAAAAGGTGTTTTGAAATTTAAGTAAACAAGTGTATGTAAATAGTGTAAATAGGTTAAGAAACTTTATTAGCCTTAAGAATATTTACTAGTATTTAGTAAGAGGAGGGCGTTTCTAAAAAAAACAGCAAATTCTCTTTAAAAAATACTACAAGCGAGATGTGTGTGATGAGTTGAAAAATCATATTAGTCTGCGTAAGAGTGGATGGTATGTGCTTCCACGAGACCAACGCTATAATGAGTTTCATAACAAACTTTCGATTGTTGCAAAGTATGGGATAAGGAGTAACGCACACAAGCAAGGTGGGTTGGCAAAATGAGCTCGCATTGTTTTGCATGTGGTAATATTTTCACAGTAATTCTTCAGAAAGTTCTAGCGAAGTCCAATTTTTACAAATCAATAAACAACGGCTTTTGTTTATTCTGATTTTCAGTAGACTTGTAGAATTTATATGAAAGCGATGATTGTGAATTTGACCGTTTTTGAATACTGCCTCCTGTAATGTCAAATTCCGACTACCGACACACTGTTGAGACGTTATTGCAACAGCAGACTCGAGACCCACTGTACGCCGCCGCCACCAACGCTGCGTGTAGTTTTTCCACCTTGAAAGTTCCATACAACGGACGCCACGTTTCATTATGAAACTTGAGCACGGATCATTTACACGCCGTAAGAGTGTGTGCGTGCAGCCAAACACTGTATCTACCATTATCTATACTAATATACTAATACTAATCTATACTAATATTATAAAGAGGAAACCTTTGTATTTTTGTATGTTTGCAACGAATAAACTCAAAAACTACTGGACCGATTTGAACAATTCTTTCACCATTAGAATGCTACATTAGCGCTGAGTAACATAGGCTATATTAAAAAAATGCGGTACGAAGTCCTCCGGGTCAGCTAGTAATAATATTATAAAGAGGAAAGCTTTGTATTTTTGTATGTATGTATGTTTGCAACGAATAAACTCAAAAACTACTGGACCGATTTAAAAAATTCTATCACCATTAGAATGCTACACTAGCGCTGAGTAACATAGGCTATATAAAAAAAAATGCGGTCCGACGTCAGCTGGGTCAGCTAGTTATAAAATAAAGAGACTGCAGAAGGTAAGTTTCATACATACGACGCTCAAGCAACGCACACATAGACAACGTCTCACGGACATAATGGCTCCGCACACTGGACGACTGTAGCTGCGTCTAGTCGCGTTGTGCACGCACACACACGACGTTGTGAGCCTCAGTTTCGCGACTCCCCTAGCTTGTCGTCGTCGCGACTCTGCGATTGACGCCAAGTGTGCGGAGCTTTGAACAAAAATTATGAAAATTGTCGGCCGCAGCCTATAGTTTTACCAAATTATAACCCAAAACCAGGACGCGTCTCCTAGAAGAGTCCGGAATCCCTGGGACACACTACCTGCCTGCACTCTGGAGGCAGCTCTACACGCGCCTACCCGCCTGCATTTCCAGAGGTAGCTACTGCGGCGGATCTAGCTTCGGGATCCAGATTCCACCGGCGCAGTCTACGGCCTAGCCCCCCAACCGCCTAACACTCTCGCTTTCGATCGCTTTGAAAGCGAGGCCCTCGCCTCGCTTTCTATTATAATATCAAAATATAATATCGAATAATATCGAAAGCTATAGCCTATAGCTTTTGATATTGCTTTCATATTGCTTTCGAAATGACAAGATGACGCTTCCTCCTCACCTCGCCTTCAAAGCGATCGAAAGCGAGAGCGTTAGGCGGTCGACCCCCAGGTCTAGGCTGACCTAGGCGCCGAACTGCGTACGCGTACTAGACCGTCTCTGAAGCTAAGTCCCTTTCTAAACCGCGCGACAGTACCGAGCAATATAGCGACCGACTTAACTCACCCCTGAGCAAATAAATTTGGTTACACCGGATTGGTTCCTTTTATTTTATATCTCTTTTCTGAACCTGGTGGTGCTTAACACTCCAGCGTTTCAGTGGCATAAAAACGGTTATATGAAGGAGCGTGTGTAGCGTCTCCATTGGAACAGTTGCAGGAGAGGTTCGTAAACATAGTGGGTACCCACCTTAACGGACGATGGACTGATTTGTGCAATACACACCGTGAGTTTTAAGTATGTAGTTGTTTAGTTAAATCATGTATAGGATATGTATGATATGATATGTATTAGGTCGCTCACTATGGGCCTTATCAGAAGGCTCAAGGTCACTCAAAGAGCAATGGAGAGGGCTATGCTCGGGGTTTCTCTGCGAGATCGAATCAGAAATGAGGAGATCCGCAGAAGAACAAAGGTAACCGACATAGCCCGAAGAATTGCTAAGCTCAAGTGGCAGTGGGCAGGGCGCATTGCTCGCAGGACTGATGGCCGCTGGGGCGGAGCAGTCTTCGAGTGGCGACCGCGTACCGGAAAGCGCAGTGTGGGCAGGCCTCCAACAAGGTGGACCGACGATCTGGTGAAGGTCGCGGGAAGCCGCTGGATGCGAGCAGCACAAAACTGGTCGTTGTGGAGATCCTTGGGGGAGGCCTTTGTCCAGCAGTGGACGTCTTTTGGCTGAGATGAGAGATGAGATGTATAGGAACAACTATTTATCTACTGGACCAACTCTGAAAATTTTGAAAAAAAAGCTGCTTTTCGGTGCATTTTGGGTCAGTAAGTATTATAGTAACGTAGTAGGATGCCCTCAGACTAGGTGGAGCCACGATCTTCGCAAGGGAGCTGGCTAGAGCTGGATGAGAGTTGCCCGCGGATCGTGCTCAGTGGCGTGCACTTAGAGAGGCCTAATACTAGTAGTGGTCTAGTATAGGCTATAAAAGTACTATTATTAATAATAATAATAATATAATATATTTATTTTTTCAAGCATCATGGCTCATTTGGGTTAGTTACAATAATTACCTTAGCCTAAGTTAATAAAACCAACAAATTCAATAAAATTAAATTACATTTAAATTATGAAAAAAAAAACAATAAAATTAAACAATACATTATTAAAATGTATGGAACAGCCGTACTTAGCTGTGAATCGAACCCGGCACCTTTTCGTCTAAGACCTAGACGTCGTGATATTAACCACCAGGGGGTCGACCGCCTAACACTCTCGCTTTCGATCGCTTTGAAGGCGAGGCGAGGAGGAGGCGTCATCTTGTCATTTCGAAAGCAATATGAAAGCAATATCGAAAGCTATAGGCTATAGCTTTCGATATTATTCGATATTACATTTCGATATTATATTAGAAAGCGAGGCGAGGGCTTCGCCTACAAAGCGATCGAAAGCGAGAGTGTTACGCGGTTGGGGGGCAGGTCTAGAGACAGTTAAAACTTATGTACAATGTCACAACATGATCACGTGAACGATGTTATCGCGTTTACAATCTTTAAAGCATCATAAATCTGTCAAAAATAATGCTTAACCGACTTCAGTATTTATATAATATCGTAAAGACCATTATATGATCCCTCATCAAACGGATTAAAAACTCAACTTTTAATTGGCTTGTAATAACGTACAAATCCAGTGTTTAATAAACAGGTAAGCATTTCAACAGAGGCAAATTCGTTAGGTCGCCTCAGGCAAATCCGTACAAAGTTCCATTTAAATGTCCCTTTCTTTGTATGCCATGTTTGGTCCGAGGTAGAATTTACCTCTAGCTAATGTTCGCTTTGTTTTAACGGTAGGTCTGTATTTAAATTTCGGAAACAGAAACTGTGTTATGTTTCTTAGAAAAATAATGTAGGTTAGCGGCGAGTGGTGCCTTTAAAACATATTTTAAAATTGATTTCAGTAAAGAAATCGAATACAGTAATTTGTTTCTCCGATTATTGCTGAGTTTTTAACCGCCTCTGTAATTACAAGTGATCGGAATGAAGGTAGCTAATTTACCTAATTTGCCGACAAGAAGTTAATTAATTAATTACATAACCGCTGGAATGAAACCCGGGACCTATTCCAAAGCTTAGACTGGTGGTACAATTACAAGACTACCGGTAACTTCACTAAATCATCGGTATCATCATTATTATCATCATCACTAGCTCATTTACCATTTTTTGTCCCCCACTTTTTGTGCCCCAGTGCACGAGTCTACCCTATGGATGAATCCCACAAAAAGTACGGAATACAACAGAATCGTCGGTATACCAAAAATAAATTGTGCCTTAGGTGCGTGGTCTAATTTTGCCATTTATACTATGGTGAAAATGTCAGAAAAAGGTCACTATCACATCTAATTCCGTGTTAATACACTTTGTTTTAAAATAGCAGAATGGAGAGCCACTTCTTATGAGTTGTTAAAGTTTTTGGTTGTCTACTATTCTCAGAAAAAGGCCAATTTGAATCATAACCTTCACTGTGTATCGGATGACGTCATTCGGTTAATCCCTGGAGGGTAAAAGCAAGATGGTTGGAAATATTACGTTTCATTATTACTGAGTAACGAAAGCAGGCACCACGCTGGGAGCACTAGTACGACTCAATAGAGCTACAAAGCGAGACAGACAAGACTAATTATTATTAACGGGATTATCATTACCATGTTTTGATGTGTATATTGTGTCAAGAAAAACTTCGAGGGAATAGTGACTTAAGTGATAGTGATACGAGCATCGAACCCAAAAAACTACTCAGAAAGAGAGTAGATCGTTTTGTCTGTTCATAAACACCCGCCCGCCACGTACTCACCTGCAATTTAACAAACTTGCTATGGATCACAACTCACTTGATATTTTCAATAGGAACACAAATGTATTCAAAACTTCCATCAAGACATTACTAATTGACCCAAATGGCTAACGACCCAAGTGTAGTATTTCCAAATAGTTTTAAGTAATTTTAAAATTATTTGGAAATATTACTTTCTCTAAATCTAGTTGTCGGGGAGTTTCTTATATTTATATATCTACCTTTTTTGATACTTTGTCTATGCTTTTATAATGTACTTGTTTTTGATTAGTTGTCAAAAAATAACTCTAACAGAAAGACGTGTTTTCTTCAATTTAAAAACTTGATTAAAACCCTTAAGTCTTTCCCGCACATTGTTTGGTCCTTCGAAAGGTTGGGCTCGGCCAGTCTATGGAAATGGACACTGGGGGCACTAAGGCCACTGATGCACCCGCGGCTGGGCTCGGCCCATGCAAAAAACCAGCCCCTGCTGTAAGTGGGGGTGATATTGCTTTTGCCGCTGGCTCTGGGATGCCTCTTCACTGTCCCACAATTATCGAAGAGCCTAGTAATGTTTCGCTAAGTTCCAGGTCACGCTTGTCGGGATCTTCGCGGTCCTCAGCCACAATAAGGGCACGTAGGTTGTCCGCGGAGGCACAGCTCGCCCGACGAAGCATGGAGCGCGAACAGCAGCTGTTTGAACGCGAACAGCAAATTGAACAACAACTTGCGCAACAACGGCTTGAGCGCGAGCGTAAGCTTATTCGGCAAGCAAACCAGATCGAGCAGCTGGAGATGGAAGCCACTCTGGCGGCGCAGGAAGCCGACGATCGTTCGGCTCGCTCGGTTAGTCAAGCTTACTCACGTACCGCATCATGGGTTCACGACGTAAACCACACAAGTCGTCCTAGCGACAAGAACGCTGCTATACCAATAACAGAATCATTGGTCGCGCGAGAGGACGGCAATGATATGGTTTCGGATCCCGCGAGAAATTTGGTTCCACAGCTACGTTACGTAGAGCAAAACAACGAAAACAACACGAAAGCACCACATTTCCCGCGAGAAAACACAACCCGTCATGATTTTCATATAAAAAATATGTTTGATTTACAACACCATTCCGAAAATCATACATCATTACGTATTCCTGAAAATCATGAGATTTCTCAGCATGTTTACAAAAAACCAGTGACATTTCAAATTCCTTTAAATGACATGACAAAGTCACAAAATATGTCAATGCCAAATAATTATCCGTCATTTACGCGGCCAACAACTAACTGTAAGGAGTTTTACTCACAGCCAAAACAGGCCGAGCCTAACGTTTATTTTAATAGATGTTCGCATAAGGTAGAACTGGTGCCTTTTAGCGGTAAGACAACGGAGTGGTTGATGTTTAGACGTACTTATCGTAATACACAACATTTGTTTACGCCAGCCGAGAATCTCGTGCGTTTGAACGGTGCACTGCGTGGTCCGGCCCTCGAGAGCGTGTCGTCGCTGCTATACACGGCGGAGCGACCTGAAGAAGTACTCGACATGCTGGAGCAGATGTTCGCGCTTCCCGAAATGATAGTGTTGCAGGAAATTACTCTTGTTCGTAATCTCCCTAAGATAAGTTACGATCAAAGAGAACTAAATTATTTTGCGTGTAGACTGCGTAATTGCATAGCCGTTATAAACAATCTAGAACAAAAAGAGCACATACATTCCGTAGAACTGTTCCAATCTTTGTTAAGCAAATTAACACCTATTTTGTACAGTCAGTTCAAAGATTTTGCGTACCGTAGTGATCCGTCTGTACCTAAAATACAACTTTT
Source organism: Eudonia mercurella (assembly GCA_963082485.1). Taxonomy (NCBI): domain Eukaryota; kingdom Metazoa; phylum Arthropoda; class Insecta; order Lepidoptera; family Crambidae; genus Eudonia; species Eudonia mercurella. Next base: position 11,048,506 of record OY720040.1, on the reverse strand, counting down.
ATCTGCGTTCCTCGATATAGAGGCCATCAAACACAACAGGTTTGGTTTAATACACGAATACACTAAACGGCCTGGAACTCTAACATCCGACTTTGGTAGGCGACCTAATACAGTCGGTCACAATAATTCGGGTCACAATTTTGCACGTCGTGAGAACGTTCACGTGACATCTACACGTAATCCTTGTTCAGATTTGTGCCTTTTCTGCAATAATAAACATAAGCTGTCAGATTGCAAGGATTTTAAGTCCCTAACGTTAGACGATAAGTGGCGCTGGTTGCGCGAAGCTAAAATCTGTTACAAATGTTTAAAATCTAAGACACATAGATGGAAGACTTGCAAAATCGGACGGTGCGGTGTCGACGGCTGCGGACGCTTCCATAACCCATTACTGCATACAGCGTCAACACCGCAAGCGTCCCGCTCTGCCGACGAGTCTCCATCTCCTTCTTACAATGTTGTAACAAAAAATAATGATGCTGATAAAACCATCACTATTTCTAACGTCACAGAATCTGACTCAAACGACACAATACCACCTCAGACACGTGTATATTTAAAGATAGTCCCTGTTGAGGTGAGCGGACCGCGTGGAAAATACGACACTTACGCCTTACTTGACGACGGTTCCACGGCAACTTTGATCGACTCGGAGGTGGCACGTCACATTGGTGCGTCAGGCCCAAGAGAGTCAATCAAAGTTGACGGAGTGGCCGGAATGTCTACGCACAAACCGATAGAACACGTGAGTTTCTCTATTAAAGGGAAACACTCGAACGAGGTGTTTTCTGTGAATAACGCTAAGGCTATGGATACACTTTCGCTGTTTACACAAACTGTTAGCAACAGTGATTTGTCGAAACATCCACACTTGACTGACTTAATCGACGTTCTTACACTAACTAACGCCACACCCAAGATTCTGCTCGGTGCTGAGCACTGGTATTTAACGGTGAGTCGTGAAGTGAAACAAGGTTCTAGGAATCAACCCGTTGCTACTCGCACAGCTTTAGGATGGGTAGTACACGGCAAATCTAGTAGCTGGACTAAGCCTGTCCATTTTGTAAACCACGCCGCTGTTCGTGGTGGTGATGAGCCCGCCATGGACAAGATGATCAAAGATTATTTTTGCCTGGATTCTATAGGTATTTCAAAGCCAGATACGTTGTGTTCTAAGGAGGATAAATACGCTTTGGACATTCTGGATGCTACAGCCAAACGTCTGCCGTCAGGTCGTTTTGAAGTTGGTCTACTATGGCGTAAAGACACTGCAAGTTCAAACATACCTGACAGTTATCCTCAGGCGCTTTCAAGGTTTTTAGGTTTAGAACGACGCATGGCTCGAGACTTAGCTTTTAAGAAAAAATATTGCGATTTTATAAATAACATGATGAAAAAAGGCTACGCGGAGGAGTGCTCTAGACACACTCACCACGACAGTTTTAATCTGTGTGATACTCACAATACGATACGCTGGTATCTCCCTCATTTTCCTGTTGTACATCCACAGAAAAAGAAGCTTCGTGTCGTTCACGATGCAGCCGCGCGGACCTCGGGAGTCAGTCTGAACTCACTTCTACTCCCCGGGCCCGACTTGCTGCAGCCACTGCTCCATATCTTGTTCCGTTTTCGTGAAGGGCACATAGCAATGACAGCGGATGTGAAAGAAATGTTTCCTCAAATAAGGATCAGGGAGACAGACCGCGATGCCTTGCGGTATATCTGGAGAGAGGATCCCAGCTGCGAGTTGAAGGAATATAGGATGACTTCCGTAACTTTTGGCGCCGTTTGCAGCCCGTGTACTGCGCTATACATTAAAAACCGTAACGCCCAAGAGTTGCAGAAGTCGTACCCCAAGGCAGCAAAAGCCATCATCCACGACCACTACATGGATGATTTTTTGGGCAGTATCGATTATATAAAAGAAGCCTCCCAACTCGCAGCTGACATAGTCACTGTACACAAAGCCGCAGGAATGGAGATGCGCGGTTGGGTATCTAATGTACCCGCGGCATTAGCTTCCGTTCCTGAGGATCTGCGTGCCCCTCCTCCAGATAAAGTCCATGTAGGCCCTGAAGCTTTCGTCAGGACTTTGGGACTCATTTGGCATCCTCAGAGCGACACTTTTAGTTTCCGAAATGGGCCCCCATTTCCTGAAAATAATAAGTTAACTAAACGTAAAGTACTGTCGCATTTGATGTGCGTATACGATCCTCTCGGCCTTTTGACTCCGCTGATAATCCAAGGACGTATTCTTTTCCAACAGACGTGGAGAACTGGCATAGACTGGGACACCGAGCTGCAACCAGATGCAATTAAAAAATGGCAGAACTGGTCTCAACAGCTGGCTATTATTTCGAATGTCAGAATTCCTCGTTGGTACAGATGTGGATTCCAAAATGAGGACATCAGTGACAGGCAGCTCCACGTTTTCGCTGACGCAAGTGAAGAAGCATATTCCTGTGTCGCTTACTGGCGCTTCACATTCGCGAACGGGTCAGTGAAGCTGTCTCTGATTGGTGGAAAGGCACGCCTTAGCCCTCTAAAATCCACATCCGTACCGCGTTTGGAGCTCCAGGCAGCCCTGATTGCTGCTCGATTTGCCAGCACTGTACGTATCGGCCATGTCATAGATCCAAACTCAATTTATTTTTGGTCTGATTCAACCACAGTGTTGAGTTGGATTCGCAGCGACGCGCGAACATTCAAACCATTTGTAGCTAACCGTGTTGGCGAAATCACGGAAATAACGAACGTCAACAGCTGGAGATATGTACCAGGTGTTTTGAATGTCGCTGACGACGCAACGAGATTAAAAGAGCATTATACCGACTTGTCCCGGTGGTTTTCTGGTCCCGATTTTTTATCGTTGCCATCCAAAGAATGGCCCAAAGAACCATCGAAGTCCGAAGCTACATCCACTTTGGAAGAGTTGAAGCCCTCCAAGGTGCATGTAGGGGCAATCAATCTGGCCAAACTTTCATCGGTGGTGCCAGATCCCTCACGTTTTAGTGAGTGGTTGCGTTTAATTCGTGCGACCGCGCGCGTCTATCAGGGCGCAAACGCTTTTCGGTCACTTTTGGCACGCAAACACCAAAATTCTAAAACTGTCAATTCTCACCCCTCATTTTCACCTCTATCATCAACTGATATGCACAAGGCAGAGATTGCTATTCTGCGAAAGGCACAGATCGACTGCTTCGGTGAAGAATTTCGTTTGCTACCAGTCAAGCCCTTACCAAAAACGAGCAAATTATATGCCTTATCCCCAGTACTCGACCAAGATGGCATCCTGAGATTGGACAGTCGCATTAAACATCTAAAGAATTCAGATTACGCCACCACATCACCTATTGTTTTGGACAGCCGTCACCCTGCAGTTCGACTCCTTATTCGTCACTACCACGTGAAAGCTGCTCACGGATTCAACGAGCTGGTGGTCAACGAACTCAAGGAGAAATATTGGATATTTCGATGCCGTAGTGAAGTGCGCATGACGGCAAGAAGATGCCCTTTCTGTATTAAGCGCAAGGCAAAACCTCAAGTCCCACCTACTGGCGATCTTCCTGACGTGAGACTCGAGCACCACAGCCGCCCCTTTACCAATACTGGCCTGGACTATTTCGGCCCTGTTGACGTGTCAGTTGGCCGCCGACGAGAGAAACGGTGGGTAGCGCTGTTCACATGTATGACTACGCGAGCAGTGCACCTTGACATAGTCGGAAGCCTATCAGCCGATTCGGCAATTATGTGTCTACGACGATTCGCTGCGCGCCGGGGTCCGCCATGTAAAATTTTATCTGACAATGGGACAGCTTTTATTGGAGCTAATCGGCACCTGCGTGAGTTTTATAGCGATGCTGTACAGGAGTTTGCTGCTAACAAAGGCATAGAATGGTGCTTCATCTCTCCCGCTTCGCCGTTCATGGGTGGATGCTGGGAGAGGCTTGTCAAAACAGTGAAGTCTGCACTTGTTGTCACGCTTAAGGACAGATTCCCTAGAGAGGAACTACTACACACCCTTCTTCTTGAGGCGGAAGCCCTGGTTAACTCGAGACCTTTAACCTACGTCACTGTAAATCAAGAGTGCCAGAGCCTTACACCTTTCCACTTTCTCATAGGGGCCTCATCGGCCCAGCAACTACCAGTACGATTGGATGACGGTGTTTTCTCTCTAAGAAAAGAGTGGCAGAAAGTGCTTCGCCTGTCTGAGCATTTCTGGAGCAGGTGGCTTAAGGAGTATTTGCCCTGCCTCAAACAAAAGAGACCTCAAGGTGAGCAACACACTAATTTAAAAGTGGATGATGTGGTCCTGGTAGTAGACCCTAACCTGCCTCGAGGCGTGTGGCCCATGGGTCGGGTACTGGAAGTCTACCCGGGCAAGGATGGAGTTGTCCGTGTTGTCGACGTAGCAACGAAAGGAGGTATAATAAGAAGACCCACTAAGAAGTTGGCCCTCCTGAGCGGAGAGACTGTGTAGCTACGCTACACGGGGGGGACGATGTCGGGGAGTTTCTTATATTTATATATCTACCTTTTTTGATACTTTGTCTATGCTTTTATAATGTACTTGTTTTTGATTAGTTGTCAAAAAATAACTCTAACAGAAAGACGTGTTTTCTTCAATTTAAAAACTTGATTAAAACCCTTAAGTCTTTCCCGCACACTAGTTTTATTTTCGTTTTTAAATCTAAAGCTTAACACACATGTTAAGCACACTTAGACTACTTGTATAAACACATTTAGGACATTAGTCTAGTATAAAATGTTGTTAAACCTATCATGTATTTATAATTTTGATAAGATTAATGTCTGTTGTGTAAATTAAAATAAAATGAAACAAAAATAACTTCAGTACAACCGTGAGCATGGCTCATGCAACTGTGCCAAAATATCGGATACTCACATACAACAAAAAACACGCTAATAATATCCCGTTTATAATAATTATTCTAATGTAAGTAACCATGATAGTTATAAAGTAAACAGAGAAAATTATCTCAATAAAACAGCTTCAGAAATTACAATGCAATGTAGCGACTGTGATGATATTATAATGATAGTCCACACAAATGAAACTATACAAACATTTTGATTACCAACATTGAACGTCCATTACCCAAATAACTAGCATGATATTTATACAGCAATCAACGGAATGCTACGATGAATAGACACGGCTACGAAAATTACTACGCCGTGTCGGAGTGCTACGGCATAGATAATGGTATTCATGAACAAAAGAAAGACTGATGAAAAAACAATTAAAACCCAATCATGTATTGACCTAATAAAGAATATAAAAACTTGTTGTGCGGCAAAAAGAGATTATTTCATAATAAAGACAATATCTAATTAAATCTACTTAACCCACCACGCTGGCCCAACGGGTTTTAACAACTGCCATCTTACGACTCGAACATGCACCAACGGCTTAACGTGTCTTCCGAAGCAAGGAATAGCTGAATATTTTCATAAAACATTACGGTTACGGTTTTGTTTTTGTAAAAAACCCAAACCGAAAAGAACCGAAACTGCAAAAGGATCGAACCGTCAGAATATAATAATTATCATATTATTATTATTTTTTTAAATTTATTTAAACTTAAAACATAGAATAGCTTTGCAGGTTTGTCCGGAATGCTAGAATTCAACATAAAATTAAAAATTATATTCCTATAACGACATCAGCTGTATTCAATAAACAAATTAATAGGCTGCAACTAACAAATCACTTGCAGAGCGATCGCATCTGCTCCAGCTCTAATATAAATAACTAGCTGACCCGGCGGACTTCGTACTGCTTTGACAGTTTCCATCATTGAGTTAAATATATATCGTGATTTATCGAAAGCTTTCGACTGTGTCGATCACGAGACTTTATTATTAAAAATGGAACATTATGGTGTCTCAGACAACTCGCTTACCTTATTGAAATCATACCTCACTGGCAGAGTTCAAAAAGTTAATATTAACGGTACCGATTCTTCTGGCGCTCCGTTACTCATGGGGGTGCCCCAGGGTTCAATATTAGGACCTCTTTTATTTCTCATTTATGTAAATGATCTACCTTACTACACCGAAGATCTTTGTGAGATAGTATTATTTGCTGATGACACCTCATTGATTTTTAAAGTTGATAGACATAGAGCAATATTTGACGACGTAAGTAATACTCTCTCTCAAATATTACATTGGTTTACCACTAATAACCTGCTGCTTAATGCAAAAAAAACTAAATGTGTGAAATTCACGATGCCTAATGTGAAGCAGGTTAATACCAGTATCACTATGAACGATGAAATAGTTGAAATTGTTAACTCGACAGTTTTCCTGGGTATTACCTTGGATCACAAATTACAATGGGGTCCTCATATTGCTGCCTTGGCAGGAAGACTTAGCTCGGCTGCCTATGCGGTTAGAAAAATAAGGTCACTTACTGATGTTGAAACGGCAAGATTAGTTTACTTTAGTTACTTTCACAGCGTCATGTCATATGGTCTTTTATTGTGGGGCTCAGCGGCTGACATTGAAACTATTTTTGTCTTACAGAAAAGAGCCATTCGAGCTATTTATAGCCTTAGACCCCGTGATACGCTGAGAGAGTTATTTAAGCAGATTAATATTTTAACTGTAGCTTCACAGTATATTTATGAAAATATCGTTTATGTTTATAAAAACTTAGATAAATTCGAAAAAAAAAGTAATACCCATAATTTTAACACAAGAAATAAAAACAAACTTGCCGTTCCAAAACTTAGACTCAATAAGGTCGGTAATTCATTTGTTGGGAAATGTATAAATATATACAATAAAGTGCCTGTCACTATAACGGAACTGCCGCTACACAAGTTTAAGACAGAAATAAAACAAGGGCTAATGAAAAAAGGTTACTATAAAATTAATGATTATCTTAATGATAAGAATGTGTGGTCATCTTAGTCTGCTCGCCTGCACATAAATAAAATTTACTCATATAATTTTTATACTGATATATAGCCTTTATAAGCAGTGTCCTACAGATAACAAACAGCGTTGAGTTAAATATATCATTCAGTTTTTATTTAGAGTATCTTGAGTGTGTCATGCTCTCTTTATTGTCTCTGCGGTGGTGGCGTGTGCGTCGGGTCGTTACGTTCCCTAAAATATGGTTGAGCGAAGCGATGGCTGATTCATATGTCATACTCGTGAACGGGTGCCGCCTGTGGAGGCTGGTCTGCTCTTGCATACTTATCTTATTTTTAGTATTATTCACTATAGTTTGACTCTGTTCTTCTAAAACAATTTTTGACTTTTACTAGAACTGTAGTGGTACTGTATGACATTGTGGAAATTGAAATTTTTGCCTGATGTAAATTTGTTAACCTAGAATTTTTATTTTTTTTGTTTATATTTTTTTTTTTTTTTTTTACATGTTGTGGTTGTCTTCTATAAGTATGTTTTGTGTTTATTGTAATGGAAAGTGTCCTGCTATGATCGGACATTTTCCAATATTTTTGACGCTGTAAGGGAGAAAAGAGCTGGACACTTGCTGAGTTTCTTGCCGGTTCTTCTCAGTACAAGATCTCCCGCCCAGAGTAGACTTACGAACCGATGGCATAGTGACATTCACAAGAGCTACTTGTAGCCTAAACTGAATAAAATGATTTTGAATTTGAATTTGAATTATCAATGGTTTCCATGACAACAAAACAAACAAATCATTTTGTATTGGAAAATTAAATTGTCATTTTTAGTATTTTATTTTATATATTTTTTAAATATAGCCTATGCGCTAATGTAGCATTCTAATGGTGAAAGATTTTTTTAAACCGGTCCAGTAGTTTTTGAGTTTATTCGTTGCAAACATACATATGTACATACATACAAAAATACAAAGGTTTCCTCTTTATAATATTAGTAAAGATGAGTGTTTCATTTAAATTTTTTTTATCTAGTCACCCATCCTGTGACGCGCTATTTTAAAAGTCAAAATACTGAAATTATTAATTACAACTATGATCAATGTTTTGCAAAGCATGAAACATCCTCTTAAAATTGATCTCCGTGTTACGCTTCAGTCTTCACGGTCGCAATGACTAAAAACCTTTGTAATTTCATTATTTTTTTTATAATTTAGCACTGCCACTTCTGTCCATATGTAGGCATTACTCGTACCGACAACAATTATTTTCTCGTAATAATAATTTCCTTTGTGAGCCGAGTACGGCAATTGCATTTAACTGTTATTTACTTACATTACCGTTCAATACTTGTATCCAATAGTGGTTTTCAATGTATTGTTAAAGTTTTCTTGAATTCAATGGAAGTATTTATTCTAGATTAGAATTTTTTTTTCCAATATCTCTGGAATAAAAACTAAATATTATTTTAAGTGAAATACTAAAAGGAAAATGTCCTTTGTAGATTATAAAAAAATCTTTATTCAATTAAGGTACATAAAGCGCGCATATAATCGTCGATAAAGTAAATGGCATTAGAGAACAAAGAAATATACATTATATTATTATTTAAAAAAATAGAATATACAGTGGAAGCTATAATATTTATTGATTAATTCTGTCCGATCGGTTTCCTTTGATCATTATTATATAAAATTGTGTATATAATTAGAAAAACAGTACATAGGTTTAAAGTGACTTTACTGCTGGTGCGGAAGATGGTTTTTACTAAGATGAAACCAGTTAGCATAAACCCTACGTAACTAAGTAAGTAAGTAACTTCTATTTCACACCACAACCAACATACAAAATATTAGTTACAAAAAAAATTGTAAGTATACAAAAAAATAAAAGGGTTGCAATTTACAGAATTGTAATAAAATGAACGGACGATGGTCACACAAGGTCCTAACATGGCGACCAAGGACTGTACTCGTACGTAGAAACGTAGGACGGCAACCGGCTCGATGGAGAGATGATATCGATAGAGTCGATAGAAATGGCTACAAACAGAGAGAGATGGCGTGCAAAGAGAGAGGCCTACACCCAGCATTAGGTGGCGACAGGCTGAAGAAGAAGAATTAAATTTGTTTTTTTTTTTTGTTTTTACGTCACTTGTATGTTTTTTCGGTTTGCCTCTCCTTTTTCTTTCTTTCTTTGTTTATTTTCGTCTTAATGTTACATGTGACATGTTACAGTGTCATGAAGATTACCGTGCTACATTTTATACAAATATAATGATAATGATAAGAGTGGGAAATAATAATCTATAAAGTGACGAGGAAAATTGTTTAAAAAAAACATTAGAGTAGGTAATAAAGATATAAGGGAGCTGTCAACATTAATTTTTCATATTTTCCGAAGGAATTGTAATAATGCAAGGAATGTCTGACCTACTTTTGCCCTCCACTTTCAAGGTTTGTTATCAACATAGTGTAGTGAATGACAGAAAGACAGACAGTCTACCATTGATTGTTAAGATTGTTCTCAGAATATTAGTTACTAGCTGACCCGGCGGACTTCGTACCGCTTTGACAGTTTCAATCATTGAGTTAAATATATATCAATGGTTTCCATGACAACAGAACAAACATTCATTTTGTATTGGAAAATTAAATTGTCGTTTTTCGTAATTTATTTAATTTTTTTATATTTATGTTACTCAACGCTAATGTAGCATTCTAATAGTGAAAGAATTTTTTAAATCGGTCCAGTAGTTTTTGAGTTTATTCGTTACAAACATACATACATACATACATACAAAAATACAAAGGTTTCCTCTTTATAATATTAGTATAGATTGTTCTGAGGGATCGTTGTGTTGTACAGGCGCCAGCACATTAACCTATCCAAAACTGTCAGATTTCTTCAATTAATATTCAACCATATGCCTCAGACATAAAGTTCAAAATCTATTGAGGAAATTTGACAGTTTGTCAAATTGTCTGATATGCAGGCATGTGTACGAGCGTAAGCCATTCTATATTTAAGGGAGATGCAGAGACCTTGAGAGTTAATAGAAAACATTGAAAACAAAACCATTTACTCAACTTAAGGGGGTGCCGCGCGGAATTTCGAAAATTTACGTGTTTTTAAGTCACTGGTGCTAGGCGCTGAATAGGTCATATACATTAAAAGGATTAGTGTAGGTTAGCTTGATCCTTTCACAAGGCCATGGTTGTCTTAGAATTTGAAACAAATACCCAGAAACTGCATAAACAATCGTAAAATAATGATATCTAAAAATTATTTCTTCAGAAACTTTGTAAATATAGCACAAATGAAACAATGATCCGACATCAAAATGTTTGTATTGATATTCCGCAGGTCACTGTTGTCTTATTTTTCCATTAAAAAATATGAATATAAAAATTTTAAGACTTTTCTTATTTTTACCCAAACGCCTATGATTTTACAAAAGTAAACATTGCTCTAATTAAATCACCAGCCTACTCTGTACAGTTATTAGTGTGCGAGCGTATTCGTAGTCGTGCGCCGTTGTCACACATTACCACGCGCCGCTCGCTCGCTCGCTATCTTAAAGAAACTTGAAACTCGCAGTTTTGCGTCCGCGCTGCACCTCCTTTCCATAGTAGACTTTAAAAGTGGTATCATTTAGTTTTTTGGTTTGATAAAATTAGAATTTTTAAGTAACTACTATTAACTATTTGGGGGATACCTAAATGAGAAATTTCTCTTAATGAATTCTAATTAATGTGTGCTAATTGCCACTGAATTCGATCTACGCCTCATATCGCGGTGAATATTTAATTGTTCTACATGCGACTACATGTTTCGATACCGGTGATTGTGTATGTACTAAACTCTAACTCTTCTTCGCTAGGCATCCAAAGAGAAAATACTGTTTGCTCTTTTACTGTGCACTTACTTTTTATATTTTCCTATTTACATTGCAAACCTTCACGGAGGAGGCAGAACCTTATAAATCTCCCAAAAACTGATATATAATGACAGGCGATATATTAATACAAAGAATTTGATGTAATAAGGCAACCTTGCCTTCGTATCTCTGCCTTTACATGATGAATTGTCTGGAAAGTGGTAAGACTCACCTAATTTAAATGTTTCCTTACAACACTTGGCCTTCATCACACCTGCCCCCAACCGCCTAACTCTCTCGCTTTCGACCGCTTTGAAGGCGAGGCGAGGGCCTCGATAATATAATATCGAATAATATTGAAAGCTATAGCCTATAGCTTTCGATATTGCTTTCATATTGCTTTCAAAATGACAAGATAACGCATCCTCCTCGCCTCGCCTTCAAAGCGATCGAAAGCGAGAGAGTTAGGCGATTGGCCCCCTGATGTTAAGTGATGATAGGACCAAAGGTGGAAGCGCTAGAATCCTCAAGTACAGTCTCAACAGTATGAGACTCTGTCGCTCTATTGTAATAATGGTTGTCATAGAACATGTAGGTATAAGCTGAAAGAAGTTACTTCGACAAGGTACAAAGTGCTTAAGTATTATTGGACTCAATTCTACCCAGGAACTTGCTATCCTATCTATGATGTTGGAACACAACAATGCTATTAACATTGATGTTTTGGCGACATTTATAGATGAGGTAAGAAGCCAGCTAGGCGAACTTAAAACAACCACCTTCTCTATGAAAATCCATGGGTACCCATGTATCCGGGACCCCTGGATCCCTTAGACCCCTTAGACCTTAGGTACAAGACCATAAAGACGGTTATAAATACAATATAATATAATAGCAAAATATATTTATTTATTTATTTAAATGCCAACCAACAAGAAAACACAAATACTAGAGCATAACTGGGTAGAACACATAGTAGACTTAAAGCTAGGTGTCGTCTCAATTAGAGGCTGCCACGGCATGCAAAGTGGATTACATTTATTTAATAAATAATATAATATTTTGCATTAAACTGTACTGTAAACAGTACCATACGATAATTTAATAATCTATACTAATATTATAAAGAGGAAAGCTTTGTATTTTTGTATGTATGTATGTATGTATGTATGTATGTATGTATGTATGTTTGCAACGAATAAACTCAAAAACTACTGGACCGGTTTAAAAATTATTTCACCATTAGAATGCTACGTTAGCGCTGAGTAACATAGGCTATATAAAAAAAAAGAAATGCGGTACGAAGTTAGTTATTAATTAATTTGAAAAGGTTACTACAAATCAACCAGGTTCCAATGCGAATGACTGCAATATTTTGCTCTTAAATTCTTTGATCTTAGGTTCTTCTGCGATATCTATGTCACATGCTTCAAAATCAAAGCATTGGACGCTAAAATAAAAGTATTTCGATTTAACTCTACAACAGAGTCTATAAAAGAGGAGAGAAAATTAAAACAAAAATTGTTATTAGAAACTAACTAAAATAACTTTGATTATAACCGGCAAAAAAAACTTAATTCCACTTCCCGCGAAGTCTCAGAACTCAGTAGCCTTAATTTAGATGTGCCTTTGCCCATTCATGAACTCAATGAGATTGTAATTACTATTCCGGAATTAGACAGTCAAAGGAGGGTGTCAAAATAAAGCGTACCTCGGACAAAAATTATCGTTTTATTATTTTTCTGTCTGCAGATATTTTTTAGTTCTTACGGTTTATATATTTTATTTCTTTAACGTCTGCTAGAGAAAACAAGTCTCAGGAAGCTCGAGTGGGTAACCCACGATCTTTGGATTACCGGTCGAATGTTCTGACCGCTTGAGCTGAGCTGGGGCCTCGTTAGTTTAGCGGTCAGAGCATTTGGACCGGTTATTTGATTTAAGTTGATTTTTTCTAGTACAACTTTATGTTGGAACTATATATAGCATTGTGAATTCTAAATACGTTTTTACAATGAAGTTCCAAGTAATATTCAAAAACTTGATATTAATAAATTTTAAATCATCATTAAAGGAAAGCTTTGTGAAAAAGCTTATTATGAAATGTCTGATGCATTGAAGACAAGACAGCATGGCTTTAAAATGCTCCAATCACTCCAACAGGTATTTCTAATTTAAATATTGTTAAGTAATTTTAAACTTGTATAACATGGTAACGGCATGTAATTTTGTAAATGTTGTTATGGAGTTTCTTGTGCCCAATCTTCTCCACAGCTAAAAAATAGACGATTAGACGATAGAAATAGACGATAGTTGATTCAAAAGAACTTTTCTAAAGTTGTTTGAATAAAAAATATTTGACTTGACTTGACTTGACATGAATATCAAAATAATAAAATATCTACAAGAGCTCAGAACACTTCATGGGTTTTCTTAATTACCACAACGCGTTGTGGTCGAATAGCATGATGATAGCCTCGTGTCGTGGTTGTTTTAAAGTGACAACGAGACGTTGTTAGATGATAATCAAAGCTTCTTTTAGTGAGCGTTTTCGTTCTTTCAGTTTCAGGAAACTCAAGTGGGAATCGAACACATGACCCTTGGATTACCGGTCCAATGATCTGACCGCTGAGCTACCGAGACACAAATACCCTCTACCTAATTTTAAATTGCTTTTTTGCGCATTGCCAAACTTACATCATCAACATCATCATCATCAGCTCATTTTATGTCCCCACTGTTGGGGCACGAGCCTTCTCTATGGATGGATAGGGAGAACGGGCCATAAACCACCACGCGGGCCCAGTGCGGATTGGCGGTTGTTAACGACTGCTAATGCAGCCGGGACCAACGGCTTTACGTGCCTTCCGAAGCACGGAGGAGCTCGAGATGATACATTTTTGGTCACCCATCCGATGACCGGCCTTTGCGAAAGTTGCTTAACCTCAGCACTCGCAGACCGGGCGCGTTAACCATTGCGCCATCGAGCTCCTGACAAACTTACATAATGTATATTTATAGTAGAAAACATACAACCTTTGAGAAATACGCGATCCCCTCACGTGGTACTCGGACCAGCAAACTTTCGCAATTGAAACTACTGCTCAAACAAATTTATATGAGACATGGGTTTCTAACTAACTCTGTTTTTCGAATGCCATTCAATATACATGTTTGAAATAAAACTATTTTTACGGATTCACTAGGGTTTGTTTTACACATTTAGTATGTTGTAGTATAAAAAAAAAACACAAATGTTGAAATTTTTTTTTCCACGAACAGGATTTGAACCTGCACCCTTCTAACATTCCGGGTCAGGTGCTCTTCCAATTGAGCTATCGTGGTTCTAACCAGCCCGCCGAAATTATTAAAAAGTAATTATATATATAGTATAGTAAAAAGTGTTGAATAATTTCGGCGGGCTGGTTAGAACCACGATAGCTCAATTGGAAGAGCACCTGACCCGGAATGTCAGAAGGGTGCAAGTTCAAATCCTGCTCGTGAAAATTTTTCCAACATTTGTGTTTTTGTAATCTGTTCGCAACAAAATTTGCGTTAAAAGTTATTTGAACATTTTATGTTGTAGTATGTTTTGTTTTCGTCTCTCAAATACCTACAAAAAAATTTTTTTTTGTAAATTGAAATTGTCGAGCAAATTTTAAAGTCGTTAAATTCGCATTAATTTTTTGCTATATTTATATGGAAATAGATATGAAAACAATTAGAGTCTCATCTGAGATAATAACGTTTTAAAATGTTTTCTATATATTTTACGAAAATTAGTCTAATTAGTTTCTAATTAGTTTTTAGTGTTTAATTTTTTTTTATTTCTATGCATGCAGTGTTTACCTATAATAAGTTGTTACATTTAGCTTAAGTAACTGGTAAGAGTCTATAGTTGTATTAATGTAAACAACTGTTGGTAAACCTATAAAAAAAAAAAAAATTAAAAAAAAAAAATTAAAATAATCACAAGATGAGACCATAGGGTCTGACACCTGTGGACTTGTGCTCTATACCACAGACGCGCTTATATGTAAATGCCCCCGCTGGGAATCCATCCTACGACCGCTGGATCTGAAACTGGAGGCCTTACTACTAAATAGAGTGGTGATTTGCTTCAAAAAGTCAAAAAAATTCAAAATTCAAAATGCCAGTGTTTCAAAAAAGATATTCTTTGAATAATCCTATTTAGTCGATATTTACGGGTAGGTATCTGTAAAGGTGCGTCTAGCCTATATGACAAAACAA
This sequence comes from Eudonia mercurella, assembly GCA_963082485.1. Classification (NCBI taxonomy): domain Eukaryota; kingdom Metazoa; phylum Arthropoda; class Insecta; order Lepidoptera; family Crambidae; genus Eudonia; species Eudonia mercurella. The sequence continues at coordinate 11,033,476 of OY720040.1, read as the reverse complement.
AACTTCGAAAAAAAAATGATACGGGCCGTGTCGCTTTTTTGCTCGACTTGGCGGGGGCACTGCCGTGCCTCCAGATATTATGTTATGTAGCATAGTGTAGAATAGTGTTAACCATAGGCAATAATAAAACAGCGTTATTCTTATAGTTTTGTAACATGTCTTCCAGAGGTCGGAATCTGCCAGTCATTCCAGGTCCGCATTCAAGTGTTGATTGGGGGACCCTTTTTTTTTGAGACTATAAAGGAAAATAACTTTGACTGACTTTGCTTACACTCTCAAAACAATAATATTAATTATTATTATAATTAGTTAATAATCATCATCATCATCATCAGCTCATTTATGTCCCCACTGCTGGGGCACGTGCCTTCCCTATGGATGGATAGGGAGAACGGGCTATGAACCACCACGCGGGCCCAGTGCGGATTGGTGGTTGTTAACGACTGCTAATGCCGGGACCAACGGCTTAACGTGCCTTCCGAAGCACAGAGGAGCTCGAGATGATACATTTTTGGTCACCCATCCGATGACCGGCCTTTGCGAAAGTTGCTTAACCTCAGCACTCGCAGACCGGGCGCGTTAACTACTGCGCCATCGAACTCCACGATTAAATTAATAAATTAATAATAACACAACACAATTAATTAATAATAATAATAATTAATTAATTATTTATTAATTTATTATTATTATAATTATTTTATAATATTTTGAGACACTAAGCAAACACTGTCTACAGAAGTATTCTTTCATAATCACATCTAAATTTAAAAAAGGGTCCCCCAAACAACACTTGAATGCGGACCCGGAATGACCGGCAGATTCCGACCTCTGCAGCTATAACATAAGTTGTATCCTGTTACTTAATGTAGACTCACCTTAAAACATTTTCGGAGGATCAAGAAAAGCTTTTGTTTAGACTAGGACAATACCGATTTGATCGTTAAAAGAGGATCCTCTCGCAAAGAGGACTGTGTCAACAGACAGTTATAAAGGAAACTGAACGAGCTATGAGGGTGACATTGGTGTAATCGATATCATTAAAGTGACAAACCATTGTTTCATACTAAGTTCAGTTCTGGTTCAATATACACAGATGGCGTTGTAGCCGTGGTATCTGTTTTTTTTTCAAATAAATGCACTGAGACAAAATGTCACATTACGAAGAAAAAAAAAGCTTTTATTTAAGGAGGTGCAGCGCGGAATTTGAAAATTTACGTGTTTTTAAGTCACTGGTGCTAGGCGCTGAATAGGTCTTATACATTAAAAGGAATAGTATAGGTTTGATCCTTTCACAAGGTCATGGTTTTCTTGGAATTTGAAACAGATACCAAGAAACAATACGTAGAGTAATGATATCTAAAAACTTATTTCTTTAGAAACTTTGTAAATACAGCACAAATGAAACAATGATCCGACATCAAAATGTTTCTATTGATATTCCGCTGGTCACTGTTGTCTTATTTTTCAATAAAAAAACATGAATATGAAAACATTAAGACTTTTCTTATTTTTTACCCAAACGCCTATGATTTTACGAAAGTAAACATTGCTCTAATTAAATCACCAGCCTACTCTGTACAGATATTAGTGTGCGTGCGTATTCGTAGTCGTGCGCCGTTGTCACACCACTGCCACGCGCCGCTCGCTCGCTATCATAAAGAAACTTGAAACTCGCAGTTTTGCGTCCGCGCTGCACCCCAAGTCCGTCATCATTTTATTTCTAAACAAAGACAATAACAATTAAATTAAACTAAAATTACACTAACTTAAACTTATAAAAAACTATAAACTATAACTAATACTAACTATAAATATAAATAGTTGCCCCAAATCGTCCCCATCAGGCAGAGTGCCCAGTAAGCTAGCAGCATTGCCACGTTGGATACAAGCTTACCCAAGCTCTGGGGTTCCGTGGGGGGTGGTAATTTAAATAATATATATACGTATATTTTTTAAAATTTTATTATCTTGTTCAATTTTTATTTATTTCGTATCAAACATTTATTTCTTATAAATAACGACAAAACAGTAAGTATAAAATCAAACAAAACTGGAAACAGGATTCTGCACTTTCCGCACAAGAAGTTTTAGAATAAGTTCGGAAGAGTTTGTAACAGAAAGAGCAATCAATTTATTAATGTGTCAGTTTCATACGGTGCTTATCAACACAAGGCTTTTTATCAACGATTTATTTTATATAAATATTTTCTGATTTGCCACGCTGCGTTGCAGCACGAAATGGGCCGGCTCGCCCGGCGTAATTCCACTCTCTCACAACATCGGCGTGAAACAATGGCAACAATTTCGTCCGGTGAGTGAAAGTACCGGAGGCCCATCTCTCACCCCTAACCTAAAAGTAGTGCACAATTATTAAATAATAGATGTTTGCCTAGTGTCAGAAGGTCCGCAATGTTTGAAAAAAAATCCAGTTTAGCAGTTATCAAATTAAATCCATTAGCGGCGCTAGTGTCTTACCCTTCGCCTTAAAGGGTTTTACTAACGTCTTGGCTGTGACAAAGACTCAATCGAATTATGATTCACATTTGGGTTTTATTGGTAAATATCGAGCCTACCAGTCGTAAACGCGCTCAGACTGCGCTACGATTGATGAAGTTGAGTAATTTTCGCAATGGCCGGTCATCGGATGGGTGACCAAAAATGTATCATCTCGAGCTTCTCCAAGCTTCGGACGGCACGTAAAGTCGTTGGGCATGACTGCATTAGCACTCGTTAACATCAACCGCACTGCATTGCGTTAGCATGATGGTTTAAAGCCAGCCTGGTGCTTTCATAGGTAGGGAGAGCTCGTGGTCCAGCAGGGGGGACATAAAAATGAGCAGCCCCCCAATTCTGCTATTTATTTTGATCTGAAACAAACGCTATAGTTTCGACGTTTATTATTCTGCTAACTACGAAACTATAGAGTTGATTTCGTAGTTAGCAGAATAGCGAAAACGTTGAAACTATAGCGATTCAGATCTGTTTCAGATAATAAATAATAATAATAAATGTTTCTCATACTCACACCAATTATCTAGCCCCAAGAAAAGCTTCCTTAAGAAACTCGTTATATGGTTAACTAGACAACGGATAAACATACTTAATATACTTGAATACATACATAAGAAACACCCAGACCCGAAACAATATAGAAAAACAGGTATTTCTAAATTGATCCGACCGGGGATCGAACTCGGGACCTCAGAGATGGCGACATCATGAAAACCGGTGTGCAAAATTAATAGCAGAATTGGGGGGTTGGGTTTGACAATGATGATGAAGTGGATTACTATCGATCTTAGAACTCGCTGACGTTATCCGGCAATGTTACATCTCATCTGAAATATTTCTCCCCTTTTCGGTAAGATTTTCATGTGCCACTAGGTTGTTAAAGGTAAAGTATGAAAGTAATATTTTTGAGATCCTTTCCGATCTATTTTCGTGTATTGCGGCGAGGGTGACTCAGGTATCAGTTATTTGTAGCGGTGAAAGTGGGGTTTGAGGTTATTTTTACATTTTCTAGATATAATGGTAGTGTGTGGTTGAGAAGCTCTATTTAGTAGTCTGACATGGCTTTCGATAAACCCATCAAAGAGTTTCCCATCATCTTTTTTTCTGTTATGTTTATGTGGTCTATTTTTTTTAAATATTAGCTATATTATAGTATTATCATTTAATTTCATTCATTTAATTTAAGAGGAGTTCGATGGCGCAGTGGTTAATGCGCCCGGTCTGCGAGTGCTGAGGTAAAGCAACTTTCGCAAAGGCCGGTCATCGGATGGGTGACCAAAAATTTGTCATCTCGAGCTACTCCGTGCTTCGGAAGGCACGTAAAGCCGTTGGTCCCGGCTGCATTAGTAGTCGTTAACAATCGCCAATCCGCACTGGGCCCGCGTGGTGGTTTATGGCCCGTTCTCCCTATCCATCCATAGGGAAGGCTCGTGCCCCAGCAGCGGGGACATAAAATGAGCTGATGATAATTATCACTTAATTTAGTAAACTTAATATGTATATATCGCGTTCTTTGTAGCACCGCTTACCCTTTGGTCGACTGGTAGAGAATGCCATATGGTATTAATTCCGCCTTTTGTACTTATTTTTTATAGTGCAATAAAGATTAAATAAACAAATAAACTGGGCCAGTGTGGAGGGTTATGTTGATCCTTTGTGAGCCGATTTAGTACCCAATTTTTTAAATAACACATTTTGTAATAAAATTTAAAATTGAAAGAACTTTAATATTTCGTAACTTGTTCGTTATGTAACTTTATAGTTATATACCCGTATCAATCCACTGCTGGACATAGGCCTCTTCCAATGCTCGCTACTGTGCCCGATTGAAACGTTAATTAAAAAGCGGTAACTAAGAAAATGTAGGCAAAGGAAGACTCTGACTGTCTCTGACCATTGTAATAGGTATTGATTGGCTTTGCGTTCTAACAATAGACCTCAGACACAAAACAGTTTAAGGTTCGCGCACATTATGTCGGGCCGCAGCGGGGCGGAGCGGGCCGCAGCGGGGCGGAGCGGGCCGCAGCGCAGCGCAAAATGCTTACATAGCACATTGGTGACAGGCCGGGTCGCAGCGCATTAACGGATTTTGAATACAGTGTACTGCCAGATGTCTCAAGCATCTGTACGTTATGGATAACTCTGACGAAGAACTTTCTTTTTTTTGCCTGAGCAGAGATGGCGGTGTCAAATTGGTTTGCCTAAAAGCAAACATATTATAGAGGGCTCCCTATATAAACATTTCTCTATGTTGCTATAGCACACTGTGTCGGGGCGCAGCGAGGGCTTGGCGGGCCGCATTGCACGCAACCAAAATCCGCGGCGGAATATGCTACCCGCTGCGCCCCGGCATAGTGTGCGTGAACCTTTACTAGACAGCGTGTGTGGGATGAATCTGTGCCCTATTCTTGTATTACAGGTGTCATTTCCATTTGATTGGATGAATAAGATTTTGTCGAAAATAGGAAAGCCAGTCAGCCAGTGTTTTATTTCTTTCTTTTGGTGTTTTGTGTATGCACCTCACGCGTAGGCGCGTTCAATGGATTGAAATGACATTTTGATCAGTCGTAAAATTGGAAATATTGATGCACGGTTTGATGTCGATACGTGAGAAAGAAGAAAGTGAAAGTAAGTTACGAAAAATACTTTTCCTCGAGTATTTATGATGGCGCGGGCAATGCTATAATTTATAGTAGACTGTATTTTTTTATTGGCGTTATATTAGGTAGGCGATGTTTCGAACTGCGAGGGAGGGCGACATGGGCAATGGGTAAACAATTCGATGAAAATGGGTGGATAAACTTAGCTGGAACACGGACCTGGACCACCAGCGCGTGGTCTCTTACAGTTTTAACACTCGTTACGTGGTAATAGCTATCAGACGATCAAAATGGAGATCTCCTCTTTTCAAAACTCTGTCATTGCACTAATTTGCGATTGCACTATTGCAGCCGCGGCGCCGCGACGTGCGGCGTTCTACATTGCGGTCTCACTCTTGTGCGAGAAAGGTATTTATTGGAGGGAGATGGGTAAAGGAAGCTAGTAAAGCGCCAATCAAACTAATTTTATCAAATATGAAAATATTACGATAGCGAAAAATGAATTTACCACAAACTAACGCAGCCAATTTAAGGCATACAAATTTAAACAAGACTATATCGGGAACTGAAGAGATTAAGTGGAAATTTAAAGAGATGTTTATTGGCGTTCACTTGGAGAATATATATGATAATAATGATGAAAATTATGATCTCGGAAAATCCTTTTTAATAGAAAACAAGAATCATCTAAATTAGTGCACAAATGTTAGATACAAATTCGCGAACATACCTACATACTAAAGACAGGTATGTCATTAATTTGTATACTTTCATTTACATTATACCTACTAGATTTTATAAAGGGTGTTATTTAAACGGTTAGCAAAGTATTCGTATTTTTGTTAGCAAAAAAGCTAGTTGGGCAGCAACTTATGGTCAGCAAATATTTCTAAATCAGTCTGCAACTTATATCATTCTGAACAGCAGTCTTATGCCGCTCCCTTCTTCTGTGACTGGCCCTCGCTGGCTGGCTGCGCTTCGCTCGGGAAAAAAAATAACTTAACCTAACCAACAGTAATTATTTCTTATGCTGACCGATTGTATAATTCTGCTGACCAAATAATAATTTTGCTGATGAAATATTTATTTTGTAATACAATTAAATTATTTCCCTTTTATAAATAGGTAGGAGTTGGAAAAGCTAGTTGGTTTAAATACTATTTGAAGATTTTTTCTCTTTGTTAGTCAAAGGGACTTTTATTTTATTTTGCATGCCAACCGAACCATATAGTGACGGCAAATAAATAAAATAAATAACAAATAAACACTTAATGCGAGGACCTCAAGCTTTCAGCAGAGAATTGGTACTTAAACAAAGCTGGATGTGGACTCGATACCTAAATACGTTTTTTTTAAAGTACTGTACTGTGTAGGTAACTTATCTTTTTTTTCCAAATACTATATTCAGATTAAACATACTATGCAGCAGATACCGATGGCGGACCTCGTTAGTTTCTCTGGTGTCAAAGTGAAACTCATTACTGCGACTGAGGTCTTGTTAACTAGAAATTCGGAAAGGTCTCTTGGTGTCGGATCCAATTTGAAACGGGAACGGGGCGCGCTCAAAAAGAAATGTTACCATAAAGAGAAGGAAACCTTGTAATTGTAAACTTCGGGCAGGGTAAAGGTACGGTCGGCGACAAAAGTCGATAAACACTAATTAAAAATAAAAATAAAACAAAAAAGCTGTACCTATCATGTTATACTATAACTTGAGAAGCCCCATATACAATATTAAGTTACTTTGACTTTAGTACCTACTTCGAGTTTAATTTAATTCAGCGAGTTTTGTTGCCGACTGTACCATCCCCAAAATCTGTTTTTTAAGGTTTTCTAGACTTCTTGGCGGGAAAGTGAAGAGTCATCATGTATGCGGTTTTGTTTTATTTTCTAAAATTTGTGTTATGTCAAATAAATGGTTGATTATTAACCGTTAAGTAATCGTGAGTGTGTTAAGTGTTAGCAAATGAAACAAAACAGTGCAACGTCACTTTTCAAATTCTCTCAAGAAGTCCGCCCGAGGACTTAGTAAAGCTCTACATCTTTACTGAGATACTCGAGGGGTTGGGGGGTATATCATTTCTCACTTCTCATTTATATTATCATTCATCATCATCATACAATATGGATATATTGTTTATTTATATTTGTATAACTTGTAAGAAGAATTACTTTAACACTGGCTAAATGTGCTAATCGCACGAAAAAGCCATCAACTAAAGGAAAAAAAAAAAAGTTTCTTCTTATTGTTTAGATCATTGTATTTTTCTTACGCATCTGTTAAAGTTTGTATGGGATATTGAATAAACGCTCCTATTATTGCAGCTACTAACACATTATTCGTATTTACTGTATTAGTAAGATATTTTTTAATAATCTTTAAAAACTAGTCCTTGTACTAAAACCTGTTGATGATATGCCAGGAATAATTACAAAGACGAGTCAATCAAGAGACATGCAAAGGCTCTTAAAGCAGAATTGCAGCATTGAGCAGTGTTGTTGCGGTTGTGAAACGAGACGCGTGTGCGTGTAGCGGCGCATATACACGCATCTCGCTAATTACATTTTGCAGTATGGCTGCTCTAAAGCTGGAGTCTGTATGGGGCTAGAGGCTACGTTGCCAGACGTCCGGACATAAAGACATAAAACCGGACATAGTTAGGCTTTTTGATAGCGTGTCCGGCGAAAATAAACGGTGTCCGGCTTGTCCGGCTTTTGTTAGGCTTTTTACATTTTTACTCTTTTTGACTGATGACTTTATTTTATTTATATTTCATTAGAATTTAACAAGATTTATGGTAATAATCAAGAAAGCTTGATTTTACATAAAAAATTTTTGTCGTAACTATTAATACTGAGACACAAAATCCTCAATAATGTAGGGTGTCTGGCCTTTTTACCCAAATGTCCGGCCAAACTGGCTGGTCTTTCCGGCTATTAGGTTTGGCGACCTGGCAACACCGTAACGTAACCGTAACCACAGAATAACTAATAGTAATACTGTCCTTAACGTGCCATTCGCAGGTAGCTTCAAACATCATTGCTGATTGACCGATAGACAGGGCGGAGCTCGCGGCGAGCTGCTCGGCTTACTGCACTGACCATACGAATACTCACATCTCATCTTATCCAACTTGTTACATTCCGATAATACGCTTCTGTCAGTTTCCACCATTTGAGCTCATGGTATTGCCCCAGGTGGGTAGCCAAAAGCTCTGAAAGCAGTATTGTAGCAAGGTAGCTTGTTGGTTTGGTTTTGAAAACGAGACGCGTTTCTATACGCCGCTACACGCATCTCTACATACACACGCGCTGAAGCAACGCACACATAGACAACCTCTCACGGACACTGAATCTCGCAACAGATGCACTCGAACTGATCCGAGCTGTTCCGGATCCCGCTGTTTTTATTAATCTGCTGGATCCCGCACCTTCAAAGAGCGGGCCCGCGGATCCCGCAAATTAAAAATTTGGAGTTAGCGCCAAAACTTTAGAACTCTCACCATAAGTTGATATCATAGTAATAGCATCTAAGAGAAAGTTGTGATTTGATTATTAGTCATTATATGAATAAGACTGAATTAAAAATATGAAACTGTTGTTAGGAGTAAGGGTAAAACTAAACAAAACTATTAAACTATGCCAAACATTTAAAGATGAATCTAAAAAAACAGATTACTTATACTTAATTAATACATAGAAAAGAAATAATTTCTGTTGCTTAATGTAAGAAATGTTTAATAAAGGTTGAATTTTACCCAAAAATCTGTAGTTTCAATTTGATTTTATAACATAAACAAAGATGTGATATCCCGCGGGATTGAGTAATCCCGCATATCAATCCCGCGGGATTGAATGAGCTGCGGGATTGCAATCCCTAGTTCCGAAATCCGTGTCCGCGCAAGGAGTCTGATATGTGAGTTGCTCGAGCGCGGTATGTATAAAGGTTACCTTACCCCTCCTTATTCTGTAGCTGAGCTCATGGTAACAGCCCTTGGACTGTATTCGAGTCTCAAAGTTTAAGTAGAATTGAGGCATTGAAGGGTGTTCTCAAGCAAACACATCTACTACGGTATCAAAGAAAGTCTGCAACTCATTACGTTAGTTTGCTCGACTTGGGCTTAGGGTTGTCTCATTACGATTTTGTGTTAGCAATTAAATGATTTGACTTAGACTTTGACTTCGACTTTATTATACTGAAAAAGTATTTATGTTGTGTTGTTGTGTTATGTTTATTTTAAATATTTTTTGTTTTTTTGTAACTATATTTTTATGGATTAAATGGATTACTATGCGAGTGATAAATACAAAAAATATTGTATTAATAAATCATAAAAAAAACACAAATGTTTAAAAAATTTCCACGAGCAGGATTTGAACCTGCACCCTTTTGACATACCGGGTCAGGTGCTCATTCAATGTCAACAACTGCCGTCACTAACATCCGATCATAATATTTTTACAAATATTAAAAGATCAGTTAAGAAGTAGGCAAGCTATTTAAAAAAACATTTTAATAAATCATTTTAAACGAAAAAATGTTGACAAAAGTCCCGCAACTAAACGAGAACCTGCAGACTAGTAGCAGCCACTATAAGATTATCGTGTTGTCATCGGATAAAAGGTGCGATGTTGAGGCTCACTGGTGGGATATTTTACTATACTCTTCCTTTATTATCATTAATTATATATATTTATCATAAATATCATCGACCTCACTCGCTGAATCCTTGCGTACTCAGTTAAATTCGTCTGACCATCTTCGCCTTTTTGACGTCTATTATTTATTTATTTATTTATTTATTTATTTATTAGGTACACAAAACAGATAAAAATTAAAAAATAACAAAAAAGCATGATAATTGTATTAGAACTAAATTTCTATCTAAAAACATGTGTACATATCATGATTAATAATTAGCGTCTATGTTAAAGTTTACCTAATCTAAAATTATATTCAATTAAAAACTAATTATATACATAATAATGGTGAATAATAGAAATATAACAAACTGAAAACTTATTCTAGGTTAATGTTTGTCAACATTTTATTAATAATTGGGAGATGCCGGACTGAGAGTTTCCCGGACATTTTTCTTAAATTCATGTATTTTCATGGAAAATATGTCGATGTTGTTATTAAGTGCAACCAGTTCATTGTATAGACGGCACATTCTGACAATGGGATTGTAATATGATGTATTATTTTTATAGGCATTTAGTACAAAGGTCTTAGGCGCCCGGGTTCGATACAAAGTATTTATTTGAATGAGTGAAAGCAATTTAAGGGAGTCGATTATTGAGTGCAATATTTTAAACAAGTAAATTAAATCATACTGTTCTCGACGAACCGCAAGCGAAATAACACCAAACTTAATCATTCGAAGTTCGTAGGAATAAAGAGACCTGCCTAGATGAAAGCGATAAGATAGAAATCTTAAACACTTTTTCTGAATGCCTTCAATACTTTCTATGTGTATTTTATAGAATGGGCTCCAAATTGTACAACCGTATTCTAAAATACTACGTATTATGCTGTAATAAAGACATAATACACTTTTTGGTTTCTTAAAACCTTTTGTGGATCTAAATATAAAACCTAAAAGACCATTACATCTTTTTAACACATGTTCATAATGTTGACGGAATGAAAGTTTATCATCAAAAATAATGCCAAGGTCCTTTGCAGTAGTGCATCGAGACAAAGCGCAATTGTTCAATTTGTAGTTATAATTGTGTGGTATTCGTTTTCTTGTAAAAGATATGACAAAACATTTATTGTTATTTAGGTACATATTATTGCTTACGCACCAATCTTTAACTATGTCAATGTCTTTTTGAAGAGTGCAACAGTCATCAATGTTTTTAATACTAGTAAATATTTTAAGGTCATCTGCATAAAGTAGGCATTCACAGTTTAGTCGGTCAATTAGATCGTTAATAAAAATTGCAAATAGCAAAGGGGAGAAATGGGAACCTTGAGGAACACCTGAGGTCACGTCGATAGCAGCAGACTTGTATCCCCTAAGAGCTACTAATTGACTTCTATGTGCAAGATAAGAGCATAGCCATCTATAGAGATTACCCTGAATACCGTATTTGTATAATTTGTAAGATAAAATTGAATGATTAACCTTATCAAATGCCTTAGAAAAATCTGTATATATAGAGTCCACTTGGCCACCAGCTGCAAAAACGTTACATAAATAGTTCTTATATTCTAGGAGATTAGTAATAGTGGAGCGACCCTTTACAAAACCATGTTGTTTTTCAGAAATTGATTGCTTCACATGATTATAAATATAACCGTATATAACCGACTCAAATACTTTAGCGAGACAGGATAAAATACTAATGGGTCGATAGTTCTCACATTCAGATCTACACCCATTTTTATAAATAGGGACGACATGGGCAACCTTCCATAATGCAGGGAATACACCAGAATGGAGGGATTTATTAAAAATAATTGTTAATGGGAGACTAATTTCTTTGGAGCATGCTTTTATAAAAGCTGAAGGTATATTATCGGGTCCCGCGCCCTTATAGCTGTTTAATTTTTTTAACTTATTAAGTACTTCTTCCTCCGTTATGGTTAAATTGGAAATTACATTAGAGTTGTTTATAGAAACATTGCATGTGTGACCCGAGATACTAGGGTAGTTCTCGTAAACCGATCCAAAGTATTTTGCAAAAAGTTCACAAATTTGCACGCTGTCCGAACTAGTTTCGTTTCCGTATTTCATTGTCTGAGGAATAGTGCAACTTCTTTTTTTTGAGTTAATAAATCGGTAAAACAATTTGATATTATTATCAAGATTTTCTTCGATGCTCGAAACAAAGTTGTTATAACATTGGTTTATTAATGTTTTGCATCGTCGGCGAAGCATACTAAAGACGTCATAGTCACGCGGATTTCCAAATTTTTTGAATAATTTATGATATTTGTTTTTCTCTTTTATACAGTTAATTAATGAATGACTATACCATGACGGAAAACTAAGAGTTCTTTTTGATGTTTTCGGTGTATTCTGCTCGATAACATTATTAACGGTTTGATAAAAAATATCTAGACAAATATTGACATCGTAAGAAGAAAGTAATTGCTCCCACTTATATAAGTTTAGAGATTTCTTTACGCTTTCGTAATTGCATTTTGAAAAATTTAATCGCGTTTCACATGACGGTTTTAACGGTTTTTGTTGCTGTGAAAAGGTGACATCAATTGCAAGAGGTGGATGATGTTTGTCTGTTTTGCTTAATGGATCGGTTAATATGACAGATACACTATCAACAGTAGAAAGTACTAAGTCTAGTAAACGATTGTTACTATTAAGTATATTATTATATTGGTTTAAATAACACATCGACATAGTTTCTTGCAAGAGAAATGACTTCCGATCAGATAAATCGCTCGGGGTAAGCATGTTTGAACCATGAACAGCTGACCATGACATGTGTGGAGTATTAAAATCACCTATCAGTATAAATTCATTTTTATCTTTACTGTTCAAAATATTTTTTTGGCAGTTAATATAAAATTCTTCAAGTTCCACTACAGACATATCTGGCGGTAAATAACAAACGCATATGTTTATTATAGGCATGCTGTTGTTGACTGGCAATATGCTTACCCAAACGTCCTCAAATCGGCTCTCCCAGTGGATTTGGCGAACTGTGTTAAATTTTTTACTAATAGCTAGCAATACACCACCACCATCGGCCTTATTACTACAACTACTATAACGATCCCTACGAAACATATTGTAACGTTCATCTAAAAACTCCCTGTCATATACACTAGAATTTATATTTGTTTCGGTTAGGCATAATATATCAAAGTTACAGTTTAATGCATTAAGAAAAAAGTCTTTTAATTTAGAACGAAATCTGTTAACATTTTGATAATAAATCGTAATCATTGTTGGTTAATAACTGAAACCAAGTATCTATATTATTATATTAACTTACTTTAAATAAATCACGCTACTATTTCTAAGCACTAATGTAGTTTGCTTAGACAGTCAATGCTTTTGATGTGGACTGCATTCGCGTTGTCATCTTTACGTAAGTACACTCGACCATAGCGCACCCACACATACTTATAATTATTTGTTTTGGCGAATGCTCTTGTTTCAGCGTGAAGTTTCTTGCAGTCGATCGATAAATGCTCGGATACAAAGATTCTTTGATTATTTCCCGCTATACCTAAATGCGTTGTATTCAACATATCGCTGGGGTGAGCCTTGTTGAAGCGATGGACTGCCGAGATAAACTCATCCCGTTGACGCAACGATGTTAGGCTGAGAAGGATGTTTCGAGGGCGGCTGGACGAGCTGTTCATCTTTGCTACACGACGGCAAGCTTGTATGTTAGAGTCCTGGATAGGGTAATTGACAACTGCACATAATGTTTTTACCAGAGATAACACGTTTTCATTTCTGTTTTCTGGTACCGTCTGTATTTCAACGTTATGTTCACGTGATATTTTTTCCAAAACCGACAGTCTACCACGCAATGTGTTTATTTCAGCTTGCATAGCGTTTCTATCGGCCTCTAACATTTTTACAGTTTTATCCTTCTCATGAATCACCAATTTAAGGTCTTTTTGTTCGCTGATGATAAAGTCGGTTGTGCTAGTAAACTCCGCCTTTAACTCGTCAGTAGCCGACTTAATTTCGGCCACTATTAGTTCTTTTAACTCAGTTTTGAGCGCCGTTCGCAGATTAGTCATATAAGCCGAGTTTGGAGCCAGTTTTTGATCTAACAACGCGCTTATCTCCTCCAGCGTAACCCCCCCGGAAGTAGCTTTTGAGGGGCTTGATGTGTTGGTCGGCGTCAAGGTCGACTTGGTCTTACAGCCGACCGGAGTGTCATCGTAAGCAGCAGCACGTCGTCGGATGTTTACATTTGCACAAAAAGGGCATCTTAAGGAAGACAGATCCTTCTCATTGAGCTTCGATGATCGCTCGGGTGTTATTCCAATACAGCTAAAGCAATAATGCGAGTTGCAATTATTACATTTTAGTGAACTAGCTTCATTGATTTTAACTCTGCACTCGTTACAATACATGTTTGACCTCCTTTGATGTTTTGATGTCCGCGCACAAATGATTTTCTTACACGACACACTAATGCTAATTTAAAACTAGAATAATATAATTAATATATTGCACGATCACTGAAACACGTCCGCTTAGTAAGATGGTTAGATTATGATTATATTACAGATAGCCACCAATTATCCAAGTAGAACTACAATATACCCTGCCTTTCAGCCACCGCTTTTGTGGTCTAGTTGGATTGATTCTAAATTTAAAAAAATCAAAATTCGAAATCATTTATTCAGATTATGCTACAAGTAGCTCTTATGAATATCACACAAATTATATGAAATAACTAGTATGAAATGAATTATTTTTTTTAAAGTAAAAATGCAAATAAACTACACACAAGGAATAAAAATAAAAAAATACAGAAAACTAAATGATTATTTTCAAGTAAGTGAACTGTGTTAACAATTTTTTGAGAAATAAAATTATGTAACCTTTAAATGCAAGCGCTTCAATATTTAATATTTAAATAATTTCATTTGAATATTAATTGTAGTTTAAATTTTGATACAGGCTACCACATCTTATGAGATGAGAATTAGGCTACCACATATAATGATATGAGATTTTATGTTGATAGTGAAAATTTATATGCTTGACAATAAATCAACTTGTAAGTGACAGCCCTTGTAACAATCGAGGCAGTTACACCGGCCTGTTTTTGCTACGTGAGAGGCAATGAACGGGATAATTTTATTTTTTTCGAGATAAACTTTTCTGCCGAACTCACTGTACTTGGGAAATGAGTTTAGACGCAAGAAAGACCGAAACTTTTACGCTTCTTACAATTCACATTTTTTTATGGAATCGACTTGAACATAACTTAAAAAAATGTATAGTAGTACTTAGTAGTAGTATGTATAGTATACTATATAATATGATTACATATTTACACAAAGTGTACAAAACCACTTTTTCACAAAATTACGATAAAAAATAATCGACTTACCATAAGTATTTTTTATTATTTTTAATTGTTCCATTCATAATGCGATATGTAGTTACTTATGTATCTTGTGACTTATCTTTAATTTATTTAGTATGGAAGATCGATAATTTTATCATCATTATCATCATTATCATCATCATCCCAGCCAGCCCGACTTGTTTGTCCGCCTGGTTAGCTACCACCATCTCATCTAAATATGTCGCCATAACATAAATGTTTGTACCATTGTTGTGTTCCGGCAGCTAGAGATAAGATAAAGCCCTTGCCTTTAAAATTAAGCTGAGGATTCTGGGTGAAGTGCGTCAAGTCCTAAACAAAAAAAAAGTTACAGGGTTTCTGAACGGGGAGGACTTATGGTTCCTCAAGTCGTAATAACCGAACAATAAAAAAGGATTTCTATATAGGAGCTGCCTCTTAGGCAGGTATATTGAGCTTCTTTGTAACTTTTTATTTCTTAATTGATTGCTTAGTGCGGTTAGCACATTAATTAGCCATGTCAAACTTGGGAGCTGTTGATAAATATTTACTTTGTTTTTCTTTTCTTTGTTATCGATCATAATTAGTGATGATGATAGACATGTTTAATTATGATTATGATATTTGAGATGACACAACTCTCGTATTAGGATAATTACAGTTTGCCTTACAATGTTGGTACAGCTTTTTCGTCACTTAGAAGTTTCGTCATGTACACAGTACCTTAGTATTTTGATTCAAAGAAACTAACTGACTTACTATTTCTTAGTTACCTAATAGGCTACACTAAACCACCGCCAATTTGGCTTTCCCTGCAACACTGCAGAACGGTTATACTGCCGCCATTTTGCGTGATAATGCCACGTGGTAGTCACCGCCATTTTGTATGCCAGCGTCACGCAGTACGCACCACATACTGAATGCGCGTGTGAAACGCGTTAAGAAAATGGCAGTTTACCTTACAATATATGCCGATTTCGTCATGTAAATACTACTCGTAGTAGTACCTTAGTACAATGATTCAGAGAAACTAAGCAACCAACTATATATTTCTGAAATAACAAGCGACACTTACCTCTTCTCCACATACAACTTCCCCGCAAACGAAGCAGTGCAGCTAGTAATACCGCCGCCATTTTGTGTGCCGGCGTCATTCAGTCCTCATCTCTTGTAGAGTGCGCGAATAGTTCACGAATAGCTCATCGTTGCCCTTTGACTGGCTTAGCTTTACAATTAGCTCTACAAGTTTAATAAAACTTTCTATGATTCAGTAAATTATAGGAATCTAGAGAGTCCATAACCAAAATAATAAAAAAATTTTGTTAATCGCATAATTTCAGTTGAGCAAAACTTTTGTTTAAAATGCTGTCTACCAAATTTCTAGCTTTCTAGAATTTCAAGACGTTTCAATAAAATATACTTTTTTTGTTTAAAAATTTTGATATAGTTTTTTTTATGCCCTACAGGTAAGCAATTGGTCTTTCTCTTACCCGATTTTGAGTGATGACAAGGCCGAAAGTGAAAGCGAACTTCACCCAGTGCTGGCGCGGGCGATGCTGTAATTTATAGTAGACTGTATTTTTTTATTGGCGTTATTTCGAACTGCAAAGGAAGACGACATGGGCAATGGGTAAACAGTTCGATGAAAAAAGGAGGGAATACCATAATTAACAAGCGGCAGTAGGCACCACGTGTCCGGCAGGCGAGCGAGTAGTCTGAACCGGCATAAGGTTGGTGGCCGGTGGATGAACTTGACTGGAACATGGACCTGGACCACCAGCGCGTGGTCTCTCACAGTTTTTAACACTCGTAACGCAGTAATAGCTATCAGACAACCAAAAATGGAGATCTCCTCTAAGCGCATGCGGCCATCTTTTCAAAACTCTGTCATTGCATTAATTCGCGTTTGCAGTTGCAGCGAGCTCGTTGGCGTGCTGCGTTCTATATTGCGGTCTCGCTCTTGTGCGCGAGAAAGGCATGTATTGGAGGGAGATGGGTAAAGGCAGCTAGTGCAGCGCCAATCAAACTACTTTTATCAAATATGAAAATATTACGATAGCGAAGAATGCATGTAACTATTTTTGCGCGGCAAATTTAAAAGTCACCAACTGGCGCATCCACCCGGAACCCTCAACACAGTTATTCTGCAGCTTATTTGAAACTATTAAACTGCTATAATTTTTTATCTCTTAATTTAACTGTCGAATTTGGTCAAATTGTGTACATTGTTCAATATTTTCGATCTTAATTTTTATGATGTATTTTTGATGTGACCTGTTAATGTACGTAATAAGTAAGTAAATAAATAAAATAAATAAGTATAAGCCGTGAATATTATGCTTTGTGGAGAGTTCTCACATATCAGCGTAAGTAGTAACTTGATAAATGTGTTAATCAAACTTTGAGTTTAATTAGCACTCGTTAACGGGCGATCAACTACAAGGTTGAAGTACCTAGAGACTTTCAAGTAGCTGAGGCCTCTTGTATTGTTTTTTTAATGAATGCAATCTTTTGATGGTAAGCTGACACCAACTTGATGGAGAAGCAGAGAGGAGGCCTATGTCCAAAGACGGATGCTACAAGGGCTGCAAAGATAGATAGATGACACCTGAGACCATTGAAAAGAGTATGTCGTCCTCTCAATATATTATACATAGTATATTCTAGTTGTGAGCCATCCCCGTGACAGAGAAGGGATGCTACTAAGTTTTTTTGTAAGTATTCCTCCCCTCCCCTCGTCGAGCTTTTGGTAGCTGGATGAGCGAAGATGAGAGTCCCACATAACCAGGTGTCATCCCTAGCACCGGTGTATGCGCAAAGCCTAGTTAAAAAAAGGCAATGAAACACCAATATAAAAATGTCAACATTTTATTCATAAATTGGTATAAGCACTTACATTGACTTAAATACAGTTCCATAGTACAAAGACTTAAGTATCGTTCAGATACGACAGGTATCTTAATCTCATACAAAAATATTACTTCTCGTTCAAACATCATCGCTTGTACTTTCATTTTCCATTTTGTGATATTTGTTTTTCTTTTCTTCATAGGTATATTTTACCAACTGGGTGATACACTGATTCGTACTTATCCTAGCTTATCATACAATTCATACACTTCGACTTCCGTCTTAAACTGTGTTAAGTGTTGAACAGTAGCGGTGAAACCTGTGATAAATGCACAGTTACTTTAAAACCCCCTGCTACTACTTTATTTTATAAATTGGTAGCAAAGGGATCAAGCTCATACACCTTAGTTTTCAAAAAGTTTCCTCATTATTTGATGATGATAAATAATGACGAGTGATGGATGATTAAGGTTTCATAAATGAATACGGATTAACAAATAGAGTTCCATATTTTTTTTTAAATTTCAGGTACTGTTCAACACTCATACAAACCTGTACAAAACGCGCATTATTCAACAACAAATAAGAATACTTGAAGTAGATAAATATTTATTTTTTTACATAAATTTTCTTACACCTTAATGACTTTTATAACATCTTTTCAGAGCTTAATTTAAGAAGAGTGGTTCACGATCGGAAATGTAACAATTAAAATTTATATCCATAACATACAAGCCGTTCTACTTGATATGATGAAACATGGGTAAAATGTTAACGTATAAGCCCACGAAATTGTCGAATTTGGTATATATACCCTTCACGGGATATAGGTGTTCGAGCGGACGAAGTGTCTATAAAAAAAAGGTTCCATATCCTTCTAATTTCTTCTTCAAAATTTGACTGAAGAAAAAGTTTCCGCATTTTGTTGTTTTTAAAATTTTACTCTCGTCGTACCTATCCTGTTCATACTTAGGCATTACACAGAAGTTATAATACTGCCCTTTGATTTAATACTAAAAAACTTTACTATTAACCTTCCCTTTTTTAAGTCGGTTACCTAGAGTTTTAAATTATGACGGATATAATTATGGAGTTTACATAAATCTCCAATACCTCACATTTGATATTTATCCACTACTAATGTAATAGTTTTAAGTGCAAGCACATCTGTGCACATTTAATGTTACAACAATAGCTATATTACTGGTTATCTGGAAGAAATCGCTTATAGCGATAAGACCGCCAAATTGTAATTTTGTTAATTATTTATATTTTTTGCTCATGTTCATGTTTTATAGTGTTGCAATAAAAGTACCTATTATCTTTCTATCTATTTATCTATCAGTTTTAAGGGGCAGCTGTCAATTCTCTTGCCTATTTTCGGAAAGACTGCATTCATATTGGTATGTGAATGAGTGGAATCATGACTATTTTAAAATTCTTCTGTGAGCTGAAAATATTTTTAGTTTACTTTATGACGATGCCACGGTGGCTGAGTGGTGAAGCTCTCGGCTCGATACCAAGGGTCCTGGATTCAATTCCCAGGTCGGGCAAAGTGTGTTTCGGAATTTGCGATGAACAGCCCGGGTATGTGATCCAATTGGCAAGTGTGGTGAGTAAGCCAATACCCATCAATTGTAGTGATGACTTGATTTCAATGAAGGCTTTTGCCCAGCAGTGGGACAGTCATAGGCGTTTACTAGTTACTTTTATGATGATAACAGTATTATCATGTCAGTATTGTAAACTATACAACGTGTAGCAGAAAGTGTGGTCAAAATGAAAAGAACCAAAAGTATCCGATCTAGCTCTTGTATTCAGTTACTAAGTCATGATTATTAACTGTAATGTGTTATTGCAATTTTTAATTCAATATTCCTAGTGTGACGTCACAATAAAATAATCAAGTCTCAGCCATAGTGGTTTAGTAACCTCTGTGTACTAACATTTATGATCACTGCTGCTAGCTTATGCGTGCCTGACGCGCATCACTTCACAAATATAAATATTTCATTAACCACTGCATAACAAATTAAAGTTAATAATTATGTCTTAATAAAACATACAAGTTCCAGATGGGATACAGTTTGGATCTTTTTTTTTATATAAGAAGGATGCAAACGAGCAGGCGGGTCACCTGGTGGAAAGTAATCACCGCCGCCCATGAACACCCGCAAGACCAGAGGAATCGCAGACGCGTTGCCGGCCTTTAAGGAAGGAATAGGCTCGTTTCTTAAAGATTCCGAGGTAGTAACGGTCCGGAAATACCGCCGCCGAGAGCTGGTTCCACAACACTGTAGTTCGAAGCAAGAAGTTTCGTGAAAAACGCACATTTTCATTTTGACCACACCTTTTTGTTACACGTTGTATATATTTACTGTATTTCGTGTGGCAATAAGTAAACGCTTTTTATCAAGTTTTTAACAACTAGGAAAGGTATAAGTTGAATTATATCAAAGTAAATACTTGAAGTATTCATATTTATCACACACTACATACGTTTCAATAGAAAAGTTAGCTCACGGTATAATAGGAAAGTCTCATAGAAGTATATAATATACATTTAATAATTATTCTAAAGATAAATATTTAATAATGAATCGTTCAGTCGGAACTAATGATATATTCATCAATTTTATAACGCATAAATTTAGATTATATGAAATTCGATAAGTTCTGAGAATGATTATAGTATCTGTATTGTTTTATTTAGTTATATTACAAATATCAATATTTATTCAATTTGCATCAATAAGGAGGCAGATTTTTAAGAAGATATATTGTTTTTTTTTCTTTAAGATACTGAATACTGATACACGTTATTAAGAGTAACACTAAAAGTAAGTTTCAATCGTTATGTTTGTTGATCAATATTGAATTACGTAGTGGATCTTCATTATTATATCATAAATACATTATATATACATCTTTGGCTTCTTAGTAAAATCCGATACAGTTATTCTTATTTTTAGAAAAGACACATCATACAATTTTGAAAGTAAAATGTAAAAAAAACTGACAACGTTCAGTTATTTAATAATAAAAAAATGCAATAGTGTAACAAATGAAAAATTTACATATTTTACGATATTTTCAACACTTATTTTAAAGTATCTTTCATTTGAGTATAATTCGACAAATATTTAATTTTTTTTATAATACATATTAAATTTTAAACACGATTTAAAGCTTTGATTTCATCTTACATAAACTGTTACAATACATAACAAACTTGTTATTAGATTGTGCATTTATGTTAAAAAAATATTATGTATTGATAAATTTTTTCCTTGTTTTTAGATATTTCATTCAATATAAACCATCTAC
This sequence comes from Eudonia mercurella, assembly GCA_963082485.1. Taxonomy (NCBI): domain Eukaryota; kingdom Metazoa; phylum Arthropoda; class Insecta; order Lepidoptera; family Crambidae; genus Eudonia; species Eudonia mercurella. The sequence continues at coordinate 11,012,147 of OY720040.1, read as the reverse complement.
ATTATTGTCCAACACTGTACGAATGTTTAGAACACTCTCCAATTTTAACATAATTTAAATATTTCGCATCAATTTCAAAAATAAACTTTACAAACAGTGACATTTTATATTCTGTTAAAATATGATATGCTATCTTTTAAGAAGATACAGTATCTAAATACGATTAAACGATTACAAATATCTTAATAATATCTATTGTAAAAGACAGTAACAACATTTATTTTTTTATTATAGTATTATGCGATGTATGTACATGATACGCTCAAGTCTTGAATTAGAAATGTGCGTTTAGATATATAAAACATTGTATAAATATGTATAGAAGTAACAGTATATAGTGGGGGTAAGTACAACTAAGTAAGAGAAAAGATAAAGGAAACAAAAGAGAAACAGGCAGGGTCAAAAAGGTAAGAAAGGAATGACAATGACCGGTGATAACTTATGTTTAAAAATACATACTGCAAATTTCCAAGGAGGCTCTACGTACAAGATAAAATTATTTGGATAATCATCTTAAACAATAACGTTCTAAGGGTTAAATTCATTTTCTACTTAAACAGACATTTCTAAAGACTAGTCTATCTCTCTACTCCATTATCACTTGACATTGAATTTAAGACGCTACAGTAAATGGACATACAACCGTTATTTTTGCTAATCCTGTCTAGAAATACAATTGGCATCGTGAGAATACTGAGTATGCTCGATCGCGTTCATTTATCTTTGATACTCAAAGCGCGCAGTGTTTGACGCCATCTTATCTTGAGATGTTGATATCAGTCGTTTGATTGCATTCTCTTCATCTGTAAAGGACGTTTCAATTATTTTTACGGATAATCGATCACACAGCCAGATGGCAAGAGGCCACCATAGACCACAGACAGAAATTTGGTTTCACAACCAAGTTCTTATGCTCCTATTCTCAGTAATTATACTGAATCTATAACAATTTAAACTGGAACAAAGCATAGGTTAGTTAGTTAGTTCTGTTTTAGACCTAATTCTAACATGGTTAATTAAATACATAATTTAAAGAGACAAATTCAAAACTATTTTTTAAATTTATATATTAGACTTTTTTTAAATAAGGCAAAGTTTTAGTTTTTACAAGCCAACAAATAGATAAAATAACCAAACACAAAAAAAAAATATGATTAAAAATTGCCCTACTACTCGTTCAAGAACTTTGTGATCTAACATAAAAATTCAAACCGTAAAAAATACCTTTGAGTCACTTTAAATCTCTGAACAGATTATCTGTGACCTAAAACGACAAGATTATAGAAATTACCATCAAGAAGGTTAGAGTTAAGAGGATAAACATTTTGCAAAGGAGTTAAGAAGTGTTTATAAACTCAACCCTAAATCCTGACACTCGAAGAAGACGCTGATAAGAATAATTTAAACAAAATCTTTGTATAAAAATTACACTTTCCTCAATCCAACATAAAACGAACTGAAAATTGTACGTACTTTTTTAAGTTAATAATATATAGGTTTAAGAAATTATCATATGAACATAGTATCAAATAATAGTTGGTTTCCATAGACTCATCAATGTGTTATAATCGATTTCGGTAATTGAGGACATGGTGATTTGATTAGATATCCGGTTCACAGGACCAATCTATCATCGCTTCGTAAATTATGCTAGATGCCTAGATACACGAATTATGCACAATGAGATAATTATATATAGAAATTGTATGTATACAAATAGTATATATGGTGTTGTATGTATACATGTTTTTTCTTTAATAACCAGTGAAAAAGTTATTTGTTTTTTATTTGAGTTAAACGTTGGCTGGTCGACTTTTGTTGAGGGGATACAACTGTGCCACCGAGTTGCGATGTATATCCAGCGAGCCGCAAAGTCAAGGGCCCAAGTGGCCATAACATCAGCTGACTTCTAGTAGAAGATTGGTGCTTAGAAAGAAGAATACTAACCTTCCATTTAGGCAGTTAGCCCGGCATTCTGCTGGCCACTCACTGGTGAGGACGTTGGTAGATTAGTAAATTGGCTTTGCTACTGCGCCTACGACAAGACAGGGTATTCTAGCGAGCCGTAACATCTCGGGCCCAAGTAGCCACAACAATAGCCAACTTCTAACAGGAGATGGCTCCATAGCAAGAAGATTGCTCACCTTCCATTTAGGCAACTCAACCCGGCGTTCTGCTGGCCACTCGCTGGTAAGGTGACGTTGGCTGGTGGGCTCTTGTTCAGGGGATACCACTGCGCTACCGGCTTGCGAGGGTTATCAAGCATCTCCAGCCAGTGGTCGCGACCCATTCCGATGAGAGATGACCCGATGGCTGTGCAGCCGATCAACTCATTCGGGCCAATTCTGGGGGGTTTTAATTATTGTTATTAACACTGTTAAGATAGTACATGAAAAATATGTATTATTAAAAAAAAACACAAATGTTGAAAAAATTTCCACGAGCAGGATTTGAACCTGCACCCTTCTGACATTCCGGGTCAGGTGCTCTTCCAATTGAGCTATCGTGGTTCTAACCAGCCCGCCGAAATTATTCAACACTTTTTACTTTGTAAGCCAAAGGCGCCCATTCAATGTCAACAACTACCGTCATTAACATCCGATCATAATATTTTTACAAATATTAAAGATCAGTTAAGAAATAAGCAAGCTATTTTATAAAATGTTCAAAATGACTTTTAAAGCAAATTTTGTTGCAAACAAATTACAAAAACACAAATGTTGAAAAAATTTTGTGTTTTTGTAATTTGTTCGCAACAAAATTTGCTTTAAAAATCATTTTGAACATTTTATTTATTATTAATTAATTATTAATTATTTTTATTTTTTAACGGGAGAGCTCTTGACCATCATCACATATAAAGGTAACTGGTTACTTTTCTGTAACTTTCCGAATGCACCACATAATACTGCTAACATTGTTATTATGCCAACATAATAGCTAGATAAATAAGGTGGTAACCAACCACAAGGACGTGAAACAAAGCTACTAAAGCTATAGCTACTAAAACTACCAATCAAGAATGTTATTAAATGTCACTGCGACATTCAGTCTCTACCACCAGTAAATGAACAACTGATAGTAAACTAATAACATAAGTAAACTATGTTACTAATGGCAATTCAAAAACTATCTCATAAACATTACAATTAATCTGGGGGTACAGCAGTGCCCCCGCCAAGTCGAAAAAAAAAAGCGGCATAGCCGTACCATCCTTTTCTCGCAACAGTTCAGGCCATTTTCGACCCCCTATAACTTCGTTGTGGATAAAACTAGAAGCCTGAATTTTCAGTAACCAAGCAGGCATTGTTTAACACGATATATATAAAATTTCATTCAATTTGAACCTTCTCAAAAGTCAAAGTTTCTTAATTTTGTCACTCACTCACTCACTGACTGACTGACCGATCATCAAAACTCTAAGGCACTTCTTGCAGACATAGAAGCTTCAAATTTAGAATACAATCAGGGTTTAGTGTATAAATCAAGAAAAACTAAAATATTTTGCAATTTCGGTCCAGTTTTCTAGATACACCAACTTCATAAATAACTTTGTAATCCCATATAAGTACTTTATAGGATTACAAAGATACATTTGCAGTGAATGAATCAGTGTACCTGTATATGTATAAATAAAAAAAGCTCAGACAGAGAGTGGGCTTAGAGAAAATTCGTTGTTGGTATTCAAGAAGTAGAAGGTACCGGAAAGGAAAAAAGTAGGACTATCTACAAAAAGAAATGAGATGCCATCAGAAGCATACCTGTAAAAAAACCAAGTCTCGAAACTCAGTTCTTCTACTGTAAAAAGTTGTGAGATCCATGTAATACCAAGTCGGTTAATTTATTCAGTCCCTACTTAAGGGACCTTCTGTCTTAAGTTATTACGTAATTAGCTAACCTAACAACATTTTATAGTGACCATATCAATAATATTAAAAATCTTTTATGTTTTAAATAAATAGATTGACTTGGTCATGCATAGAAAACACCCAGACCCGAGACAATTTAGGAAAACAATAATTTCGACCGGGGATCGAACCCGGGACCTCAGAGATGGCGACACCAGCAAAACCGGTGTACAAACCACGGAGGTCGTCTATGTGCGCGCAATTTGCCAATGTCGTCGACTGTACAATGATTCCACTTTGTTATAACTTCAAGTGGACTTCTTGGCGGGAAAGTGAAGAGTCATATCTGCGGTTTTGTTTTATTTTCTAAAATTTGTATTATGTCGAATATTAATGTGAAATAATGGTGGATTATTAACCGTTAAGTGCTCGTGAGTGTGCATGAGTGTTGGCAAATGAAACAAAACAGTGCAACGTCACTTTTCAAATTCTCTCAAGAAGTCCGTCCGAGGACTTAGTAAAGCCCCACATCTTTACTGAGATACTCGAGGGGTTGGGGGCTATATCATTTCTCACTTCTCATTTATATTATGATTCATCATCATCATACAGAAAAGAAATATTGTTTATTTGTGTATTACTTGTTAGAAAAATTACTTTGACACTGGCTAAATGTGCTAATCGCACGAAGCCATCAAAAGGAAAAAAAAACTTTAAGTGACATATAAGTTATTGTGTTAATTCAATTTTAAAAAGCGGCAAAAAGTTCTCGCTTTACGTAGGTATAAACGAAATTATGCATTATTTTCTAAAAGTGTTGTTACTTCTGGGAAATCCGTGCAATTTCTTGCGCCCACTCTTCTCCACAGCTAAAAGACATCCTAAACGTGTAGTAGGTCAAAATGTTAGGACAATTTAAAAGTACATAAAGTTAAGTTTGTCTTGATAAAAAAATGACTTTCACTTTGACAAGGTCTGCATCATTATTTCTTTGAACATAATACATACAAATTATCTTATATCTTATTCAAGAATAAAAGTTGTAAACTGATGTAACGAAATTGGATTATGGTAAGGTCGCTTTAAGGTAAAGGTTAAGGGTTAGCTCTCTTTAAGGTCATTGGTGTTGATAAGAATGTTGGAATATTGACTTACGTAGATTTGTAATTTTAGTTGTTCAGTAAACTTAACTGACTGAACAAAAAAAACATCAGATGACAGTCTTGTTCACCAAATTACAAAAAAATCTTTGAAAAATTTATATTTAACTGGCTGACCCGGCGGACTTCGTACCGCTTTGACAGTTTCCATGACAACAAAACAAATAAATAATTTTGTGTTAGAAAATTAAATTGTCGTTTTTAGTATTTAATAATATCTTTTTTTTTAATAAAAAGTATCCTATATCCTTCCCAATATCATTGAGAATATGAGTGCAAAGTTTCATGATGATCGGTTGAGTAGTTTCTGCGTGAAAGCGTAACAAACAAACTCACATTCACATTTATAATATTAGTAAGGATTATGTTTTTGTCAGTATTGTCATTGGGCCATATTTATGATTTTCTTTCCTCTTTACATGCATAATATTTTATAAAATATTATAAAGTGAAATTGTTACTTAAAAAAGTATATTTTTAGGGGCTATATATTCATCATCATCATCATCATCGGCCTATCTTAGTCCACTGCTGAACATAGGCCTCCCCTATTGAGCGCCATAGCGCCCTGTCCTCAGCTTATATATTCATAGTTAATGGTAATTGAAAATTAGTAAAATCGTAAATGAAACGACTTGAAACTAAACTGAATATAAAATAAATTGTCCTAGATCATCCCTATCGGCTGTCGGATACTCTGTAGTACCCAGTAAGCTTAATTTTACTTTGAATATGAAATTGTATGTGAAACTTAGAGGAGGTCGATGGCGCAGTGGTTAACGCGCCCGGTCTGCGAGTGCTGAGGTTAAGCAACTTTCGCAAAGGCCGGTCATCGGATGGGTGACCAAAACTTTATCATCTCGAGCTCCTCCGTGCTTCGGAAGGCACGTTAAGCCGTTGGTCCCGGCTGCATTAGCAGTCGTTAACAACCACCAATCCGCACTTGGCCCGCGTGGTGGTTTATGGCCCGTTCTCCCTATCCATTCATAGGGAAGGCTCGTGCCCCAGCAGTGGGGACGTAAATGAGCTGATGATGATGATGATAATGATGATGATGATGATGATGTGAAACTTGTTAGTTATCGGATGGGTGACCAAAGATTTGAGTTTTTCTAAAGATTAGTAGGCAAATGAGCTTAAATGAGAAGCGCGATGACGCACGTAATTAACGCTTGGTCTGCGATTGATGAAGTTTGAATTTCTGTTGAAATTAAAGCAAATTGTAAAAACATCGTAGCTAATATTCCTTTTACTTAGTGTAGTGGTACAGGCATCAATCATCAGATGCTCAAAAAGGTCTTAATCCTAGCTTAACTGTTAAACAGATTTACTTTAAAGTAAAAACTCAAAGTGAACATCACTTACCTGTCATAATCGATGACTTTGACGAGCAGGGTGATGTCAAACACATTTTCGGCGGGCAAGTCAAAGACCAGAGCCTCATTGTAGACCGGACACAGGGTGTTCTTTTTCACAGTGGTCTTCTTTTTCTTGATCCGTTTCCCTTGGCAGATGAGGCATATCTTCACGTAAGGATCTAAGTAGAAAAAAAAAAAACAAAAAAAAAATACAATTATTTTCACGATTTGAACCCGCACCCTCTTGTACTACCAGGTCAGGTGCACTACCAATTAGGCTATAGTAGTGGATCTGTCCAACCCTACAAAAGTTATGAACATTGCTTACGTACGAAAATCACAAGATAGGTGACCAGACATATCACGAGTTCCTCCATAGGTACATCGAGAAGCACGTTAAGCCGTTGGACCCGGTTGTTGCCAGACTATGACAGTCGTTAGTACCCACCAAACCGCATTAACAAATACTTACTACAAAATTCCTAGTACCATTACTGTAAAATTTTCACGTTACTAAAGAAAATCCTAAAGTCAATATTTTATAAGTTACAGGTCCTTCTCGCAATATCACTACTCCTAACAGTGACAAACCTAAAAAGGGATTTACAACGGCTTAGCAGTACACAAGAAACGATCTGATACAATAGGTTTCCTGTGTCCTTTCATCTCTCGAGAATACTACGGGAAACGGTGAAATACTCGTGTGGCCCGACAGACATTTGATGTGTGTCGAGCTGTGGCAAATATATTCAGACGGGTCTGGTGAATATTATATGGTACAAATAACTTACAAGAGCGTATTTATATAGTAGTACCATTGTCGATTGGTAAAGATGGTGGTCGTTCTTTGTGACGATCGCAAAAGTTAAGCTATTTGGGTGCGGTCCGTTATCGGATGGGTGACCAAAATGAGAAGCGCGATGACGCAATAATTAATACGCTCGGTCTGCGATTGCTGAAGTTAAGCAGCTTTCGCAAAGAACCAGTCATCAGATGGGTGTCCAGCAGTGGACTGATACGGGCTGATTATGATGATGATGACTCACCCGAAGATCCGTTGATATCCATCGCCTTCAGGTTGCGACCTTTGATGACAGTGACCGTCAGGCGGCCAGCAGTGGGTAAGTAGCACAGCGATAACATCAGCTCCCCAAGATCTTTCTTCTCCTGATAAAAACAGATTTTGATTAGCAGTGAAGCTCATCTATCTATAGGATGCTATAGGTATCGACAGTTGAAAGGACAAATTGCTAAAGCGCCAACTTTTCCGATTCGAGCTAACCCCCTCGGAGAATCTAGTAGAGTACGGGGACACGCACTAGTGCGTGATGCCGTGATCCCTCTAGAAAACCCCTGACGGTGCTTCGTTTTACACAGCATGAGGAACCTTTTAAGTTTCTCGCCGCCCCCAAAAAACGTCCGGAGACGCTAAAAATGCTGCCTGAGGCAATCGGCAAACTCTCTCCAAAATAAAAAAGCGCCAACTTAACGACTTTAAAACGAGATAAGTAAAAGGTTTTTATAAAGCATACATTTTTGCTTTACTGTAAATAGTAATTGAGTAAAAACACATAATATTGTTTGTGTAAACTGTACATATATCATTAACTAGCTTTTGTTCGCGGCTTTACTCACGTGGGCTACACGACTTGTTTTTATTCGTAATAAAAGCCAAACTTATTAAAGGTAAATATCATAATTATGCCCATAAGTAAAAAGTGTCTAACACGAAACAACGTAATAAAGATCACTCTGTATAAGTAATTTTGGTCCGTTTTGAAACCTCCTGTACAAATTGTCATCCCCTACTTAAGGGTTCATTTTCCAAAAATCCTGAAACACTTTACAATTTCTTACCAGGCCAAATACCGAAATTTAAAGAATGTCAGATTTAAATACAACATTCCAAGCTTATTTCACTTCTCTAGGGGAGATTTTTCAAAAAATGCTAAAACACATCATTCTTTATTTTTATTGAAAAATCTATAGATCGATTAAATTATTCATTTTGATAGTTATTACTTAAAAAATAACGATTTTCCCAAAAAAACTTCTTCCCTTTTTTACTCTTTTAAAAGAAAATAAACAAAATTCCTGAGACACATCATTCTTTATTTCTTTTCAAACTTTCAAACTTCAAAACTGACGGACTTTCATACAAACTTTCACCCCCTATTTGACCCCCTTAGGGTGTGATTTTCGTAAAATCCTTTCTTAGTGGTTGGTTACGTCACTCAATTTACCCACAGTCCAAATTTTATCTAATTAGCTTCAGCGGTTTAGGCTCGGCGATGATGAATCAGTCAGGCCAAGTCATTTTATGTATATAGATGTGTTATTTTGGAGTGAGAATTCTCTTTATAGTTAGGGGTTTTTATATCTTTATCTCAATAAAAATATTGCGCCTCGCATTACGAATGATATCGTAAATCGGGGTTACTTTAGATTCAAGGGTTACTGCTATTAATTTATTTACTCTCTGGGATTGTCTCACTACATACCTATTATTATTTTTATTGGGAAAGGAAAAACTATTTTATTTTATTTTATTTTTATTTATATAATGGAATCCGTAGTGAGATCATGTCCAAAGAAATTAATTATTCCATATCAATTAGCGTTGTTTAAATACCTACAACGAGTACAATATCATTGTCTTATAATCTTTACAAAAAATATAACTTGAGCATATCTTAGTAGGCATTAGGTACTCTTAAACGTAAATTGGCATAAAGGAAAAAAACATTCTATTTCTTAGATTAGTTGCCGGAGAGGCAATTTTAATGATAACCAGACTTCTCGTATCATTTTCCAACACGATGTTTACATAGACAATCCAAAAGGATTCCTACTTATTTTTTTTTATTTTTTTTATTTATTTGTTACCATATTAAAACATGCATAATAACAATCATATTTTTAGTCGTATTGTTAAACCACTAAGGTTTGTTATAATGCGACTACATTCACACTACTCTTAACTAAAGACATTATTAAAGACTTACTTTCATATGTCTAATTTCCCACCACGACGGTTCACTGAACTGAGTTTAGCATAATAAGTATCGTTAACATTTCACGTATGATTCAATCAACCAGAACCTTCATAGTGAAGCAGCCTTCTCTGGCCTTGGGCGTGTCCCCTAGAGCCTTTACAGGAACATCGCGCACAAAAAGCAATATTGGACAGAAATTGATTAATGACTACGCTAGATACCTTATTTCTTGCCCGGGCCTTAATATGCGGTCAAATTTCTGGCTTACGTCACAAAGATTTGACATTTTGCAGCATGGAAAATGAATTAGACCAAGCGGACTTCTTGGCGGGAAAGTGAAGAGTAATGTCTGCGGTTTCGTATTGATTTAAAAAAAGGTGTTAAGTCGAATATTAATGTGAAATAATGGTGGATTATTAACCGTTATGTGTTCGTGAACGTGCATGAGTGTTAGCAAATCAAACAAAACAGTGCAAGGTCACTTTTCATATTCTCTCCAAAAGTTTGCTTGTGGTCTCAGTAAAGCCCTACCTACATCTATACTGATTATCAAAGGTTTGGGGAGTATATCATTGTTCACCACTCATTTCTATTATCATTCATAATCATCTATCAACAAAGAATAATGTATGTTTATTTATATAACTTGTAAGAAAAGTAACTTTGACACTGGCTAACTGTGCCATAAACTATGGAAAACAAATTGATCCAAGCGAGGTTTGTGACGTTTGACGATCCGTAGTGCGAAAACTTTCTATACATTTCGAAATACAATCGGGGCTCTGTTTCTCAAGGACAATACAATACAATATTAATTTATTTCAAACAATATAAATTGGGTTGAATACATATAGGTTCATTTAAATTACAATTTCTTTTAATTATATAAAAGTATTAAATTACTCATGTTACAAAAATAAAAAAATAAAAAGACAAATAATTAAATGTCAAATAAACACGAAACAAACACAAACAAAACGCAGTCATTACACAATATTTAAACGTCAATTTAAGTTAAAATAATACAATGTCACTCATTTTCATTTCATAATTCAATTCATCTACAGTAGGTATAATAACATCGTTCTACTAAAAACATTTTAAATTTTGATTTAAAGCTATACTTATACAATAAATTTTTCAATTCAATTGGTAACTTATTAAATATTCCAATTGACTGATAATAAGTAAACTGTTTGGCTACTTCTAATCAATGTATTTTAAAAGTCCTTTCTTCTTGTACTTTCGCAAATTTTTCTTTCTTCCGAGGATTCGAATTCACAAACATATTTAGCAAAATTCGTCAAAAGTTTATGTATGTACAAGCTCGGAACAGTTAAGATACCAAGCTTTTTGAAATGTTCCCGACACCAGTCTTGTTGTTTGATGCGAACCATAGTACGGATCGCACCTTTTTGCTGAACAAATGCTTTGTGTATTTTATATTTATAGCGCAGTCTCGATTCCACCAATGCATAATATACCAGCATGAGATGCTTTTTATCTGCTTCGTCACGTAGACTTCATAGTACATAGCAGGCAGAGCTTATTTTACTTTCTATGCCAATCAATTCATCTTTCCATTTTAACATATTATCGATTTTTACCCCTAAAAATTTTGTAACCTATAGGTTACAAAATTACCAAAATTACCACGAAGTATACTTCATGCACTTTTTCATCATTTAGTTTAGCGTTCAACGTTACATTATTCCCGACATCATTTTGAAATAACATAACATTTGTTTTGTTAGTGTTAATTAAAAGGACGTTAGCAGCAAACCAATTATACATAGTATCCAGAGTATGATTTACACTAGACTCTAAACCCTCCAATTCTTTAGCAGAGATAACTGCATGCAGGAGTTCAAGTATTGTCATAAAAATTAGTAACCAATCTAATCCATGCACTACGTAAAGCTAAGGCTTATTTTGTATCTCCGCTAACTTAGCGATAAGATGCCACATAGAGTGGTAAAAAATTTAAAACCACCAAAACACAATAAATTTATTTTTAAGCCAGTCAACAAGATCACAAAATAAGAAGACCCTAGAAGTAATGTACCGAATGTACCGCGCTCGAGCAACGCACACATAGACACTTTCACGGACACATCAGCATCATCATTATTATCATCATCAGCTCATTTTATATCCCCACTGCTAGGGCACGAGCCTTCTCTATGGATGGATAGGGAGAACGGGCCATAAATCACCACGCAAGCCCAGTGTGGATTGGTGGTTGTTAACGACTGCGAATGCAACCGGTACCAACGGCTTAACGTGCCTTCTGAAGCACGGAGGAGCTCGAGATGATAAATTTTTGGACACCCATCCATTGACCGGCCTTTGCGAAAATTGCTTAACCTCAGATTCCGTGTCCGTGAGAGATTGTCTATGAGTGCGTTGCTCGTTTGTATGAAGCTTGTGTAGTCTCCTTATTTTGTGACAGATCTCTTGTCTTACCTGTGGTGCGGCGAGTATGTTCATAGTATACTCAATCTCCTGCTGAAGGTCAGCGGATTCGAGGAGACCCTTCAGCACCACGTGACCGATCAGGTCATGCCTGCTGAACCGGTCGAAGTCGTACACAGAGAACTGGAGGTAGCGCTGGCGCAGTTCTTCGTAGGGTACGCTGCGAACAACGGATATTGTAAGATTATACAGATTAGAGTATAGAGCAAGATCCCAAGACCGCCAGAACTTTCGTATTTCCTCTAAGACCAAAGTTTGGTCCAAAATTTGGTATCTAACACATTTAATGTGTTAGATTAAAGTAGTGTTAGATTGAACCGACGCCTGCACACATTAGACTATAAATAACTGTCAAATTTCTCCAATGATTTTAACCATATGCCATCGACTTAAAGTTCTATGCCAATTTAGTAAATTCGACAGTCTGTGGTAGTTTGATGGGCAGGCATGTGCACATTAGGTGTATGCACATCTGCTAGCTTGGGTCAATGACCAATCTACAGGACGACAACCTACAATCTAATGATATATGTTATAACATGATGCTAAAGGTACGCAAAAACACGACTGACTTTTCATAAAGTGGTTTTCGAGAATGTTTTAGAGAATATTGTAAGGCTGAAGATGGAGGCACCTGAAATCCTTAACTACTAAGCTGTTACGAGTATAATAATTAACTCAATGACGCAGCAGCTAATGAGGTGCGCATTCGCAACTTAAGCAATTTTCCAGGAAATGGATCTACAAATAAAAATCTCGAAACCGGTTTTATTAATGGTTCTCATACCATTGACTACCTCCACTATGTCTAAAAATGTCGCCAGAACAACAAAGCTGTAGCATTGTGGACAATACTGTAAGTAGCATTGCAGTGTTGTGTTCCGATTCAAGATAAAATAGCCAGTTCAGCCTCAGATGTCAAGTGTTCAGATGAAGAGCGCTTCCACTGAGCATTTGAAATCAAGTTTGTTTGTTTGTTTATCTGTATCATAATAAGATTTAATGTAACAAATTCAAAAGGTCTTAAAGTAAAGAAAATAAAAATACATACAGAAATCAGAATATGACAGCTTTGTTTGAAGAAGGTATTCAATAAAACACATAAATAAACAAACGTTCAAAGCTTACTCAGAAATAATAAAATCGTTAAAGCGATGGATCACTGAAACAAAAATACTTTTCAAACTTGAAGTGACGCTGTAAGCCATAGGAATCAACACATCACACACGTGACAGCGTCTAATACAACATAGATTTGCAAAATAAAGTTTGGGAATGATATTCAAAGGCAAGCAAAATATTGTTTTTAGTTTGATCTCTGTGTGAATGAACTCTGTGCAGAAGTCATTTACCCGTGTGTAAGGCTTTGGCTACGGTTGAGCGTAAAGAATATTTTATCATAGTTTAGGTAAATATGGTCCGACAATCACATATTTTATTGTTCATGTTGAACGGCCTGAGTCCTAGTAGACACACATTCATGTAGGTACACAAAAACAGTAAATATCTTTCAAGGCTATTGTTTTTTCTTAATCTTTATCATTAAAGGTTTTAAGAGATACATTATTCTTTGCACAAGAAGACTTGCAAAGAGTCATACCCTTTCCTACGCAAAGGTTACTATTTCCTTTAATTTCTTCTGATCTTCAACTATCTCTGGTCAGTCTAGTTAGTAATTGAACTCTTCGCAAAACAAGGTATTCTGCTAAAAGTTCAAATGCGTTAAAATAACATAAAATGCGTTAATAGAACACAGAACAATGTGTACGCATCTTAACAAAAAAATAATTTCCAAGCTTGACGTTTTCAGTAAGAAAACTTTTGGAGTACCTACTACGGATTCACTTTAAGTTATAGCGCCTACGAGCAGTGAATTTCAATTACTTTAGTGTTGGTACGAACACTTTTTCAGCAGATTAACGTTTTCTTACTTTTAGATAGGATCGCGATTATCATAAAATCTGAGAGTGTAGCTTACTTAACAAAAATAATTTTTTACTAGACAGATGCGGCTGTCCCATTTCAGAACCTGGGACAGCCAGCCGTAGGTTCATCTGTCTAGTTAGTAAAAAAAAATTTATTATTCTTATGTTATAATCTCTATATAAAACTAAGGCCGCTTTAATGGCCATTAGTTGAGCATGCAATATATATATTTAAATTTAATCTAGTACCCTTCAAAATGAAATGCAGTAAAGCAATGCAAAGCGGCAGGAATAAGTATTAGGAAGATCGCCATCTAGTCGAATATTATATTATTATATTATACTAAATACTATCACCAAGCATTTATAATGATGAGTAATGAAGTGAAGTGCGTTTCCACCTTTTGCCTTATCATCTCTTAACATCAGCTGAAGGCCAAGATGGCCAAGTGCTTAACAGAAAGTAACAACAAAAATATAAATTCCGTTTAAAAATAATTTTTATCTTAACTCTTCTCACTAAACCTTTCAATTTGAAAGTTGAATTTTGTTTATTTTTTTTTGTTTTGCTCTTTTTAAGTCCATTACGTCTCGATGAAACTTGTCATCCTTTGAATAATTAAAAACGCTGTATTCTCACAACTTTTAACTCATTTAATTTTGTCGCAAAACTTTTCAACAAAAACAAGGATGATTAATTGGACTAAAACCAATCGCTTTTTATACAACAGAGTGTGACAAAACAATTTATTATATTTATTTAAAAATCACACACAATTATGTATGATACAGTTGACAATATGACCCGCAGAGTTATACATAGATTCGGCGTTATAGATGGATTGACGACGACTTCTCCGATATTACTAAAACAACAACCAAAGATTTAACGTGCCTTCCGAACCAAGAAAAGCTACAATAACTTAATTTCTTCACCCATCCGAAACCAAGCGTTACTGTTGTTGCTTAGCTTAGTAATCGTAACCTGACCGCGCTAGACGCTCAATGAATAATTCATAGACAGGTGAACCTAGTAGGAAACATTATGTCAAGTCTATAAATCGACACCTGCAAGAAAAAACATTGTTACTCAAAATTTGGTGATTTTGAGTAACATTAGTTTAATGTTTTTCCTTGCCGGTGACGAAATATCCCACTGTATCTCAACCAGGGCTTGGAAACCAGTTAATTTTTTGAACCGGTTTCACGAAATTATACATGGAACTTTATTAAAAAGGTTACGTTCCATTGAACCGGTTTTTGAACCGGTTTACAAAAAATGGGTTTTTTTATTAACCGGTTAAAATTAAAAATTATAAATACTTGATTTACGTTTTCGACCCATATTGATAGGATGCGCGTAATTATCAAAATGAGACTGCGCTCGCGACGCAACACTGGCGCGCGCCGCGCGGGTATTTCATTCAACAAGTTAAAACAAGTCGCAGCCAGCAATCGCTACAAATAAACCGGTTTATTTAGGTTCGAAATATCGCTCCTATTTGGTTCCGCACCGGAACGGTACTTTAGGATAATACAGGTTTTACCCTAATGAAACCGGTTAATTTTGAACCGGTTTCAAGCCCTGATCTCAACAACACTGCTTACAACTTTAAAGTTTAAACTGACTCCCCCCCACCAACCGTCTGTTGTCTGACACCTACTTTTTGACCTGACAGTTGCTGGGGGATTGGGTGTGTCATTATAAACTTTTAAGTCGTGTATAGCAGGGTTGTTGTTGTTGTTGTTGTCGTTGTTGTTGTTGTTGTGTTTGTTGTTGTTGTTGTTGTTGTTGTTGTTGTTGTTGGTGGTCTCAGGTCCAAAACCAAAAAGTCCAAAACGGCTAACGACTGTCACGCTATACCAGCTTTCCACAGCACGGAGGAGCTAGAGATATTTTTATATGGTCACTCGGCTTTTCACCCAGCTTTGCAAAAATAGCTTGACAATCAAGATGGCAACCAGAATACAAGCCACTGCGCCATTGAGAACAATAAAAATGAATAATATTTATTATTCAACTGCTGTAGCCGATTCCATTACTCTCAATAGACGAGAGCGGAATGCCTGATTCAAAATTGGTTTTATGTTTGTATAAAATAATAATTGTCATTCTGATTGTTATGTCTAGGTACCTATACATTTTAATTTTTTTTAATAGCCTTTACTGTTCCACTGCTGGGAAAGGCATCTATCATTGAAATCAAGCCATTGCTACAATCGATGGTCACAAACTGGGCTATGCATCGAAAATCCGAAACACACTTGCCCGAACTAGGCGTTTAAAGAAACACTTTAAGGGTAAACACTCGGCCTTCATCTGAGGCCGCAGTTGGAAACGCACTTCACCCGGAGTCCTTAATTTCTAAAGCACTGGCTATCTTACCTCTAGCTACCGGAACACAACAATGCCACCAACATTAATGGTATAGCGCGTCATATTAAGATAGACGGTGGCTAGCCAGGCGAAAAAACAATCAAAGCGAGTACACAAACATGTATCCCCTCCCACCCCCCTCCTCCGCCAGAAATCGAATCCGGGATCTCCGGGTCTGACACCAGTGGTCTTAACCATTAGACCTCAAAGACGACTGAGTACATGGCCGAGATATCTTGCGTTTTTTCATGACGTAAACAAGACGTAATTCAACTCTCTTTTAAAAGTTCTTGTCGTAGTTAGCCTAGGCAAGATGCAATGCCACATGAGATTTTCCAAAATACCCTCAGCTTCACGAAATGCGGTTTTCACGGACAACGTCACGGGCAGTCACCAGCGTAATATAGCTAGATATAAAAAAGGGTATCTGTCAAACTTCCACTCAAGTGATGAAATCTAATTTGTGAGTTACCACAAAGTTAAACTTATTTCATTAGAAGGGAAATTTGACGGGCCAGACCGATCGGGGATATAACATTGTCCGTCCATCAAAAAGTTGGGTAATAATTAGTTTGGTTACATTATAAACCTTTTGTTTTTTTTTTGAGTTCGATGGCTTAGTGAGGCTTGTGATCTTCAAAGTTAAGCAACTTGTACAATGTCAGGTTAGCGGATTGGTGACCAATTACACATATCTAAGATCCTCCTTGCTTCGATAAGCAAGCAAATTAATATTCGAGGAAATTATTTGAATGTTTGAATATTTTTGACATTGCATTTAAGGAAATTATTTTTCATTGTGTAGTCTTGTCGATTTATGATGTTTATAAATATTTTTATTTTCATTTGATCTGAATCTTTTATTACATTGTTTGTTGCAAATCTAATCTTATAAGCGCTTTGGATGGAGACATCTGTTAGCTTTTATGCATGTTTGAATTGGGTCTCGTTCACGAAACCGACAACACAACATCGACGGTCGCTGTATCGAAAACGTTCCATCGACGGGTCACTGTAGCGAGAGTACACTATGTCGATGGTACGCTACATCGACAGTACACCATATCGACGGTACGCTGCATCGACAGTACGCCACATCGAAAGTACGCTGCATCGGCAGTACACTATACCGACGGTACGCTGCGTCGACAGCCCGACCCAAGCAAAAAAAGGTTTTTATGACCTATATTATAAAGTTGAGGCATTTCCTTTAATTCGTAGGTATGAATACTATATACTTAGGAAATTGTATCGTCATCGTCAGTACCTTTGAAGGTAAGTTCAGTAAACATTTTTAGATTGTTATTTCAAAGTTAAAAGTTCAAGTAGACTTGTTCGAACGAATTTTTTGTCTAACTTCATAATTTGATGTGTGAAAGAGCAATAATTAACAATTTGAAAAAAAAAAACAGGTTGCATAAGTAAAGGCTTTTCCGTAACTTTATAATCTAGACATATTAAACACTTACCTGAAGAGAAAGGTTTCGTTGAATACCGGGTTCAAGTTCTTGCGATGCACCTTGGTCTGGAACTTCTTCTTGCGGTCTGGTAGGAGGAACACCTTGATGTATGGATCGCTGCTGCCGGACACATCTTTGATGGGTAGGTCTCGGGCCTCGAAGATCTGGGACAAATATTAATGGTTTAAGTACCTGTAATACTATTTTACTGGATTGTAAAGGAGCTCGAGGTAAAACGTAAAACGCTCTCGGTCTGCAATAAAGCCGTTGGCCTAGGCTCAGGGCTGCAGCTAGACTTGAATTTAAGGTAGGGCAGCTGTGGTTACAGGTAGGGCGGAAGTAAAAATGTTACTTAATGTGTTCTGGTCAATCGAATATTGGTGTCCTTGATTTGTGAACATGTGCGAGTCAGGTTAATACTTATGTAATTGTCGGGGTGATATACAGGATCTAACAAAATTCCCTTAAATTGCGATTTCGAAGTTGTTGCCATACTAAAAGTTTTTCGTATTGATGGGTGGAATGATCCCCATTCGGCATTTAAGGAATTATATGACTGTAAGACTAGATGCCATTATGCCACACGTCTTAACTCTGCTTTACAGTACTTTGCTTATTATTAGTTGATTATTAAGGTAGGGCATTGGTATTTTAAGGTAGGTCATAGCCCCACAATGCCCCCCCTTCGCTACGGCCCTGTTAAGCTGCATAAGCAATCGTTGCCAACTACCAATACACACTGGACCCGCGTCGTGCGTCCAAATCCCAACAATGAGAACATAAAAAAACTAACTTTTTAAACTATCATGGTCACTTACATTAGAATAAATATTAACGGAATTATTACCATGTTTTTTGTTGTGTTTGAGTCACGCCACTACATACCTAGATTGGTTAGAGAAGCGATTGAAATTACAAAATTCAAATATTTCAATCGCGAAGATGGGTATAAACTGTCACGTATCTGGAATCCAGTGATTACCTTATATAAAGACCGTAAAAACAACAAAAGTGCCGTTTCGCGATCTGATACGGTCAGTGTAGTGTGTCGAGAACAAGTTCGAGTGAATAGTGACTAAGGAGACAGTGATACGAGTATCGAGCGCAAAAAACGACTAAGGAAAAGGGTAGATCGTTTTGTCTGCTCATAATCACCCACCCACAATAACTTCAGTACATCGTGATCATAGCGCATGCAACTGTGCCGAAATATCGGATACTCGAACACAATAAAAAACATGGTAATAATCCCGTTAATACCTACTTCCCGTTCCCGTTATTACCTTTAAACGAGCAATTCTTGTACTTTTATATATACTAGTGGTCGCCCATTGGTTGAAATTCGACCGTAATTTGATTAAGGCTGCACGGATTATATCCTAAGTAATGAAAAATTTAAAAAGATTGGAAAGTTTGGATTGGCATTGACAGATTGTTGTAGGTGTTTACCTTTGAGTGTTTGCAACTTTATGTTAAGAATAGTTGTGATGGGGGTGTGCACCGCTATAGGACCAGTTTTAATGTTAGGCACTGTCTTGGTGGAGAAAAGGAGGGAGGCGTTAATTTATAAGAATAAATAAGAATATTTATGTGCTAGCAAATGTTAGTAAGCCTATAAATTCGGGAATAAATCTAATGGGATTAGGACTTTTCCACCTCGACCAAGTCTTGCAAACCTAAAGACGATCGCAATCAGCCATTTTAACCCAGAAGGTACGCAAAGCGAAGTTCGATACTCCGACCGATAGCTCCCATGGATATTAGAAAAAGGAATCGTTAAAAAAAACACTGATAAAAACTTCGTTTTCTGCCGGCATTTTTTTCCATAAGCATTCGCTATCTGTAAGTATTCCGCTTCTCAAAATCGGAACTTTTCCGTACGATAAAGAAGCAATTAAGTTTTATCGTCTCATTTCCATTCGGGGGTGTACAATATTGGTCTCTGATACCGTTCTCACGGAAGTTAGGACGTCGTCCCGGGAGCATTGACTTCCTGACGGGATAAAGTTGGACCGGGGTAGGGCTGTCGCTAGTAACACATAACTTTAACCGCCTCTGTGGTCTAGTGGGTAAGACCGCCGGTTTATACGAAGAGGTCTCGGGTTCGATTACCAGCGGGGAATACATGTTTGTGTACTCGGTTTGGTTGGTGGTAGGGCTTGTTTGTCCGCCTGGCTAGCTACCACCATCTTATCTAAATATGTCGCCATAACAATGTTTGTAGCATTGTTGTGTCCCGGCAGCTAGAGATAAGATAGCCAGTGCCTCAGTAGTTGAGGATTCTGGGTGAAGTGCGCTTCCTTATCGGCCTTACCCTTACTTAAAATCAGGTGAGACGAAAGACCAAATATACTTACGTGTAAGATATGAAAAAAATCGTTTGAAAACTTTGTGTCGAGTAAACAGCATTTCTACAGGTTTTTTGGTAATTGTAAATAAGTAATTCACTGGTATTCATTTAAAAAGTAATTATTTTAATATATATTTATGCTGGTTGTTACATACAAAAAACTCGTTTATCGCCTATTATTAGTACATGTTATTAGTAAAAGAGTCCTATAATGTAACTGATTTGTAATATTGGGTAACACTCAACTAGTGTTTGAAGATACAAATCATTTTGATCCTTCGTTTTGTGTTAAGAAACAGTTTCGTAAATTTCTTGCTATATTTATTTATTTAATATTTAAATCAGACTACCGAAGGTAAAAAAAAAAATTTAAAAAAATATTTTCGTTTCGTACTTTGCTTGCGAGGTTTTCTGACTTGATAAAAGATACCATACCATACCATACCATACGCAAACTGACTGCTACTACAAAACAAATCTTAACCCTATTCTAAACGTAAGGACGGCGACGTGGGACGTAGAATGAAATCCGATATCCAACCCCGGTATCGACAGAATATGACACCCTTCGGCGAATTATCCTCCTTTAATGAAGATCGACATTCAAACATGACAAGATTTGGCTGAAGGGTATAAAGTAACGATGAACCAACCCTAATGGGTAACAGGTGTGTTTTGGGCGGACGAATTCAAAGACGCATTATGGAGCGACGCAAGAGTACGTGACAAGATTGCCTTCATGTGCACTTAGGTAACTACCGAGTAATTTTTAAATGAATCCGAAATATATATACA
Source organism: Eudonia mercurella (assembly GCA_963082485.1). Lineage (NCBI taxonomy): Eukaryota > Metazoa > Arthropoda > Insecta > Lepidoptera > Crambidae > Eudonia > Eudonia mercurella. The sequence continues at coordinate 10,991,403 of OY720040.1, read as the reverse complement.
TATTGTATGGGAACATTAACGTTAGAACTAAAAGCTTTGGTATGGCACTATGGTGACTTGACATAGAGTAGAAACACCCACTTAAAACTCACAGTTTATATTGGTATGGGTGCCTAGTGAGAATTTTGTTTATTATTCGTATTCATTCGATTACGTTTACGTTAACGTAAATTTGTATAGTATTGAAGCAGCGCCTCCTGGCGACATACGAGAAGAGTTAAAATTATTCCATGCAAATTCTCGTTTTCGTTAACGTGATCGAATGACCCAGAATTTAAGGGTGCGCCGACCAAAAAATGCTAAAAATGCAGTCCCGGTTAAGTTGATATAATTGAAAATACTATCGTATTAAATAAACAAAATATATATTTAGTATCAAAGGGAACGTGTTTACAATTACTCTGATCCATAAATTCGTAACACACCATAGTTTTTTCTGCAATATCATTTAAAGTTGGGCAAAAATCATGAAAACGAGTGGCGGCCTTTAGTTGATATCTTATAGTTTATCTAAATTATTGTTCATCTGATTTGGTTTAAAGAATCACCAATGGTCTAAACTACAAATCGTTCGTCTCACATTTTTGATTTATAGAGCGGTTTTTTAAATTATTATTTTTCAAATCGTTAAATTCCCCATACAAAATTAATAAGTATGGCCGCGCGGCATCAAATAAATATGGACGAAGACATTTCAAATAAAATATATGACACTTGTCACTTACGGACGGCGCACCCTTAAAAACAACTAAGTTAGAAAGGTAAGGTGGAAAACAAAAGAACGTCGGACATCAGAAGTGTCCAAATTCAAAATAAGAATTAGATTCTTGTTCTTTTTACCATTGAAAATGGTTATCAGATGCAAATCGCCTGAGACGTCTTTTTGACCATAGCTCCGAGGATTTTGAGAGGATCGAGATGGAAATAATAACAAGAGTTAAGGAATTTATCGAGACACGTGTGAGCGTTTGAATTTTGAAAATCGGCTGGAAACTTTTTTTTTTAATTTAGAAATAAAAAAATCGGGTTTTTGGGGGGTGTTAGTATAGTAAATTGTAAATATTTCAAAAAGTTAACCGACTCAAGAAAAAATGAAAAAAAAGGTCCTAGGGTATTAGTTTAGCTACAAAATGGCGAAAAAATTTTGGAAATCGGTTAATAATTGTGACCTGTAGGTGGTCCCTTTAGATTTAGTATTGTAGAAAAACGGGTGTAGCATCTTTGATTATTGACCGATCGTCATGGTAATGGTGTTAAAAGATGCAGGCGAGAAGTGCATTCAAGTTGGAATTGTGTTATTTAAAATAAAATGTTTTTTTTTTTCGTAAATTGTTGTATTCATTTTCAATGCTCCGATTCTTGCGAGGACTGTGAAATTTGTGAACTTTTTTATTAGGGCGAGACAAATGACTCTTTGTATCCACAGAGGAGTTTTGTAGGTGTAACAGTATTAGCGGTCATGTTGCAATTTTGAAAGTTAAGCAACTCTCAGCTATGCCGGGTCACCGAATCGGTGACCAAATTAAAATATCTTGAACTCAAAGGCTAATGAGAATAGCTTGATATCATAATCATCATCATCATCATCATCATCAGCTCATTTTATGTCCCCACTGTTGGGGCACGAGCCTTCCCTATGGATGGATAGGGAGAACGGGCCATAAACCACCACGCGGGCCCAGTGCGGATTGGCGGTTGTTAACGACTGCTAATGCAGTCGGGACCAACGGCTTTACGTGCCTTCCGAAGCACGGAAGAGCTCTAGATGATAAATTTTTGGTCACCCATCCGATGACCGGCCTTTGCGAAAGTTGCTTAACCTCAGCACTCGCAGACTGGGCGCGTTAACCACTACACCATCGAGCTCCTATCATAACAATTTAGTATAATATTTATTCTTTTGTTTTGATCGTGAATATTTTTAGCTATGTTATGCTGAATCTCTTTTTTTATAAAAATAAATTCTACTTGCAAAATATTCGAACGTAGAGTCGAAACGACAGTTACAAATTCGAATAAAAAAAACAATTAAGGCTAGGTATTCCTGTCAAAGTAGGCATTTAGCGATGTCTCGGCCGCGTTTCGCGCGGACGTAGCGGTAGTGAACTCGCATGACACCGCCCGCCCGCTCGCCACCGATACAGTATAGAAATAAGCAGTAGGGTAATTTTATTTTGCTTTAGAAGTGCATTTTTATGATCAAACTTTGTTTAGTAGTGATAAAGTATAGTTACGAGTTTCGTAAATAAATAAAGTAAGTAATTAATAATGAATTTATGTTTTTTGGTATCCATTTAATTATAATATTATTATTTATTTTCAAAATTATTTTTCTTACTTCAATTTCATGGGCTAAGTTAAGTATCCACCAGAAAGGATTGCACGGTTATTTATTTCAAAGAATGTTTGGCATAAATGAAATAAGGGTATCAAATTAAATTCAAAATATTATTATGTTTGATCTCAAAATTCTTCAAAATTTATTTCTCTTGTGCTTGTACCCGGTTGCAAATTTGATATGGTAAGGACAACGTAATTGTTAGGACAACGTTCTTATTGGCATTCCACGTGCTTGTCTACTATCTACAATGAAGATCAACGAGAATTTTAGTTAAATATGTAGAATTACAGTCACATCAAAACCAATTAACCAAAAAAGAATTATTGAAATTGGACCAAAAATGACGAAGTTAGAGCGATTTTCGTGCTGCATTCTCAAAAACGCAGACGTCATCAGCTACGCTCGCACTAGCTCGGCAGTTGCCGCTTGCCGCCCGCGACTGTATTTTACGAATAAACTCAAAAACTACTGAACCGATTTTAAAAATTCTTTCACTATTAGAATGCTACATTATCCTTGAGTAACATAAGTTATATTTATTACTAAAAAAGAATATTTAATAATAAATAAATAGAAATACGATTTGTTTATTGTTGTCATAGAAACTGTCAAAGCGGTACGAAGTCCGCCGGGTCAGCTAGTCTATTATAAAAACATGACCAGTATGCAGTTCCTGTATTGAGATAAGTCGCAATGGATATAGTGGGACAAACAATCCCAGATTATATCCATCAATGGATATACGCAATGGATAGTGGGGGATCTACCCGCGCATTCAACCACAGTTGCTTGCAGCGCGTTGACTCGTACGTAGTAAATACACGTAAATGGATAATGTCGTCTTACAAATATTGTATTGTGCTACGATGCGAAAATACAAGTGTTGCTACGCCGGACAAATTGTTTTTTTGTGTTCCAAAAGACCCAAAAGGATTTCTTAACAGTCGGAATACAACAATGCTTTTAACATTTTTATTATGGCGCCGGTATTAGATAAGATGTTGGTAGCTAGCCAGGCGAACTTAACAAGCCCAACCACCAAACAAATCAAGAACGCGCCGCTGATAGGAATCGAACTCGGGACATTGGGTCTAAGTTCGGAGGCTTAGCCACTAGACCACAGAGGCGGTTAAATGTTTATTATTTGTTTGTTACTCAATCTCGTGGAACCGGCTGAACAGATTTAGATGAAATTTTGCACATAGATAGACCCGGAGAGGACTATTTTTATTTACTTACAAAATATTCAGCTAACACGCACAGATGATAAATCAATAAATAAAAAAACGTTTAAAACACAAACACAAAACATGAAACATATCAAAATATAAAACAAAAAAAACTATTTTTTTTACTTTAGTTTAGTAGGTACCTACTTATTAATGTGTCTGCGAAAAAGTACAGCATCTTAGAACTTATTTAAAAAACTAAAATCCAGGCGGACTTAACAAGCCCTACTATCAGCCAAACCGAGTAGGTACACAAATATGTACCTCCCGCTAGGAATCGAACCCGGGACCTCTGGGTGTAAGACCGGTGGCTTAGCCACTAGACCACAGAAGCGGTTAGAATTTAATAAAAAGCTTGTTTTAAATTTTTTTTTACTTTTAACTTTTTAACATGTAAGTACCTACAGTCTAGGAGTTCCTCTGACCTCCTTTCAGTTTCATCATCAGATCTTGGGCACCACACAAGGTTAGTTTTTATCAAGACAAATAAAATAAGCACAAATACGGCGGGGTTACCTTGTTTCATTGCAAAGTTTCTAGTTAGCTCAGTAAGTGAAATGTGAATTTCTTATGAGTTAAATAAAACTCTATAACCTCAGTTCCTATGATCACCTTCCGACTGCATCATCAGACCAGTTCCATGATGCCATATAATTGAATTGCTATCGAAGTTGCGTAGATATACCAAGTTTCATCTCGATCGGTCCTCGGGAAGTGATCCAAATATTCCTTGCACGATTTGACCCGTACATACGGTCGCACGAGTCCGCACGACTATGTACTGTGACATCATCGTGAGTGGCAAGCAGGCGCGCGCGTTTCAAAATAGCCGTTCAGAAAAACATTAATAACTTCATCATTTCTTGACGGATTTTAATATTTTAAGAATAAAATGCTTAGTAGTTGATTGCGCATACGATGTATATAGTAAAAATCAGATTTGCTATTATGTGATTGATCCTCATTTCCGGCATTAAACATTTCATGTAAAATTGGACCAACTTTGGCTCCATTTGCGTTTTCCAGAAATTATCGTCCCTTTCGATGCCTTTTGTAAGCAAAGGTTCATTTTCTCCAGCCCAGATTTCTAGCAGACAGAGTCGTCTTTCAGTAACGTGAAGCTGCCCTTGTATTTGATAGAACCAATTAGAATGGGTAGTAGGTAAAAAAAATTTAAGTTTAGTTTTTAGTTTATTTGAATAAAAAATATATGACTTTGACTTTGACTAAAGAAGCATCGAAAATAGTTACACGCATTCACAGTACATTTTATACGAATTTTAAAAATTAATTAAAAATATTCAAACGTAACTCCGGCAGCCGAAATTGTTTTAGGGGATCTTAGACGAGCTTCCTTGAGCCCTCTACGCATTCAGTTTTCTCAGATTCAGGCAACTTATTTCTAAATCCAACCCGGCAGAGGTACCGATATAGACAAAATATGAATTATCAAAAATCGTAGCGGTGCGATCTTCAGTACATAGTCATACTGATATTCTTATACTATCGAATTAAAACCATAATATAAGTTTTAGACATGAATGCATGAATCTTTGTAAGCGTTTATTGTTTATTGCCCATTATGAATAACTTGCAATAATTATATAATTTTTTACGACAAAAACGGATTGATTGGCAGTCACGGAAAAAACTGACACAGGTCCATCGTCCGTAAGCGCCCGAGCGCGACTGATCGGGCCTGCCGAGCAGCCGTACTCGCGCATTTCGTAGATATTTAAACATAGTAAATAAGACAATCATTTTATCAAGTCAAACTCTGCGAATTCCCCTGCGAAATATTATTGTCTTCAATTGAGTACAAAAAATAAATGGAAAATATCAGTAGTTTAGTCATCATATTGAAAAAACATTGTAAAAAGGGGTAACTTTGGGATTTTTTTTAATCGAGTGAAGTTCATTGGATCTTGTAACTGAATGCGACTTCCACTAGATTAGATCCTTAACTAATACATACTTTTTTTCCAGAATTTAAAACCTTGTTTTCTATGTCTCAGATTGTTTGAAAAAACTCAATAGCGCGGCCTCTGCAGGAATACCTAGCCTTAAAACATACTAACGTACTTTAAAAAAAACTTTAAATCATACTATGGAAGGAGAACATTGATCCCGAAAAGCTCATAAAACAACAGGTAAGTAGGTAAAGTTACGTAATTAAATTCTCTTCGGTAATGGCGGTAAACGAAATAACTTGTATCCCGAACATCGCATCGGAGAAAAGTTTCGAGACTCCAGAGGCTTGGTAATGTTGTTCGCTGTATCTTGATTGCGAATAATGAAGGGGATACGCTGATTGGATAAGGTTGTTACGCCTTTAGTAATTTTCCTATATGACGATACTATTATTCACGCTATTATGTCTAACCGAGACCCTTTTGTACCATAAGCATATTTAAGGTACAACTACCTCTCATTGTCTCCTTATTTGTCCTATGCCACAAAGGTTATCTGAAAGAGATTGCTTTAAGTGATAAGACCGGCTTTGCTTACTTTTATTTTTAAATTTTCTGTTATTTGTATTGTGTATAATATTGTAAGCAATAAAGTGTTTATCTATCAATGTATTTAAGGGTTAACTTTACTGTGAGAAAATGCTTTTATACTCAACTGAAAGGTTTCTAGGCGATGAAAAAACCGGTTTAGAACCAGAGGTCCCGGGTTCCATTCCCAGCGGGGGGTACATCTTTGTGTACTCGGTTTGGTTGGTGGTAGGGCTTGTTTGTCCGCCTGGCTAGCTACCACCATCTTATCTAAATATGTCGCCATAACATCAATGTTTGTAGCATTGTTGTGTTCCGGCAGCTAGAGATAAGATAGCCAGTACCTCACTAGTTGAGGGTCCCGGGTGAAGTGCGCTTCCACCAAATAGCCTTATCATCACTTAACATCAGGTGAGATTAAGGCACTGCGCTTACCCGTAAATATTAAAAAAAAAAACTGTTAATTTTTTTTAAACACAACAAATATATTTGTTTTAGATCTCTTCTAGGTGTATATACATTGAAAACTGACTATTACTATGCGAAGCCTTGGCGAAATTTTGACTTCGAAAAACACTGTCAAAAGTTCACTCTAAATAAAGGGATGTTATTTTTACAGCGCCGTACCAACTAGGAGTCGGAGTGGTCGCCATGAGCAAAAAACGGTCCGAACAATCATTATCTTGAATACGCCTTTATTAACATGTCAAAAAAGCTCAAAAAACTAAATATTTGAACGCGTTTTTTTTCATTACTTTTTATTTAAAAACTAAAAGCGCTACAAGTAGACGTGTCAAAAGCGTGATGACATCTTTACTTATGACGTCATAGACACGTAAGCCGTGATATCTCGTGATTAAATCTCGGCACGTGTAGTAACGGTGATTGCCAAAATGAGGGTAGCATTTGTTTTGACAATACACGCGCCGTTTAACCCCATATGTCGCTTATTCTAAGAAATGAGACGCTCTCCGTTTTGTGAACCACATAATTCGGCTTCTTGTTAAATGTTTACTTGTTATTTAATGTAGGTAGGTGTATTTGTACGGTTCTTTACCTCATAATTGCAGGTTATTATATAATAAGGTTGTTGTTGTTAGTTGTCGAATGGAAAGAGCAGCCAGGTATGAAACACTCTAAATCCTTTCTAGGCGAAAATGCTCTGGGACGGAGTAAGTTCCTATGCGGAGGCAGTAGAAGGCAGGCCCAATTAACGGTGCATTGACGGGGCACTATGCCACATAACAAATGCTTCACAGAATGCATCTCTCAGCGAACAGCTTGTGTAGGGCATGTGGAGAGAAAACGGAGTCAATGCAGCACCTACTGTGCAAATTTCTAGCAAGAAAAGGAATCCTCCTGGAATCCTGGAATCAGCCTATCCGGGACCAGAAGACTTCAGGCTGTTCGCTCTCAAAGACGTTGCCAAGCTTATGGCATCTATCTTTATAGAGGAAGAAGAGTGAAAGGATGGGGTTGCACAAAAGATCACCATGGGTCGAAGTGCTACTGGGAGAGGAAAACCTCGGCAGGCGGGCAATTTTTATGTTACTGGCTGTTTATGTTACTGATTGTTTATGTTACTGGCTGTCTAAGTTACTGGCAGGTACTTTCAAATTCTCGCAAGGAATAAAAACATTTTTCGATTGACCATTTGCGCAGCTCCGATTTGAAGCGATTAATTGGCACTTCTCTCGAGCCTTGAGCACGTCATCGAGCTTATGGAAACTAACTGGCTATTTATTTATTTATTTATTAATCACACAATAAAGCATCACAGAAATAAAAAAAAGACAAAATATTTAACTAGGTTGCAACCCAAAACAATGTACACAATTTGACCAAACTAGACAATTATGCTATTAAAAAAAGAAAAAAAAAATCCGTTTACGCAGGAATACTAGAATACATAATATAATAAATAATAATATAATATAATAATATAAATATATATATATATATATATCTTTATAATATCCTTTTCAACCCTTCCTACCCTTCTTACCTGAAAGAGCGGTTTGCCTTTTCCCATAATCCTAATGTTCCCTGTCGCTCACACCTCCTCCTCAATCTCTATATGCCATATTCCTTCTCCGTTCATGTAGTCAGATTGTGGAATGACCTACCACCCAGTATTCGGGAGTCGACGTCGATTTACTCTTTTAAGAAGCGCGTAAAGGAGTACTATCTTTCCGGTTGAGTGTGTTATAGTTATTGTATATATGTTTAATTTGTGTCGTAACTTTTTTATACTTTGTTTGTTTCTTTTGTGCAAACTTTTTCTACCTTTCTTTGTGTCTTCTCCTTCTACGGGCCTGCTGGAAGAAATTTCAATGTGAAATAAGCAGCGCCCTTGTACTTGTCCATTCTTACTATGTTCTCCCTTCTTATTCGTTTGTGTGTACATAAATTATAAATAAATAAATAAATAAATAAAAAGTTAATTTAAAATACGTACATTAATTACATTACGATAAAAAAAAATATGTTACGGACTGGTTACTTATTTTCCTTGCTGTTCATAACCTTGACTGTTTATGTTACTGATTGTTTATGTTTGGCAGATAAGTAACATAAAAAAATAATCTTGGCCTTACCTTAACGATGAGAGCTTCAACCTCCTGGTCGTACTTGAGTGCGAAGTGTAGCTTCCCGCAGAACTCCAGCTCAGCGCTGTCGGTGGATGACTGGCGCACCAGCTCGTTTTTGTATAGCTCCGGCTGGAACAAAGCTTTATTTCAGAATACTTGAAAACGTGTGCTCTTTTTAACTTTCGCGTTTTTTAGAAATATAATGTTTGAGGGAATTTAAAGCGAATTGGTATGAAAAATATATATAGGTATCCTAGGCATCCCTTTTTAGGGTTTCGTAGTCAACAAGGAACCCTTATAGTTTCGCCATGTCTGTATGTCTGTCTGTCCGTCCCCAGCCTAGCTCATAGACTCTTAGTACTAGAAAGCTGTAATTTGGCATGGACGCCAACAAAGTGGTAAAGTAAAATTTAAAAAAATATATTTTTTTAGGTGCCTCCCTTACACGTGAAGTGTAGATGTAATTTTTTTTCTCGTGTGGGGTGTCGTTGAATAGCAATTTCAAAAATATGGCGGGTTGTGGAAACAGTTTTTTGATGGAGGCATCCGTTTGTGACCTATTATGCTTTAAAGTGCAAAGTTTTGTTAAAGTCAAGTGTCCCCCCCCCCCTTGCCAGTGAAATGGTTGTTTTTGGTTACGTGAAAAAATTTAAAAGGAAAACTATCACAGCTGAAGGCTTAGCAAGTTTACGAGTAACAGTCGATCAACTTATAAAATATACTTGGCGCAGTACAAATTCCTCATTGGGAACTACTTAAATAACGTTGTCACGTGTGTGAAACCGGTAGTATAGCCATCGTTAAATAAATGTTCATAAAAGCCTTCTTCTCAGAGTCCGCATTATTGAGATGGGCTACGGAACCCGACACTGCGCGTGGCCCGACACGCACTTAACCGGTTTTTAATTTTCGTTTCGACCGAAAATAAAAAGCAGAGAATTACACCAGCCGTAGTCAGACTCTCCTCTATATACAGCTCCTCAATATATAATATGTCTAGCTTAACGTGTGTACAATCTATGGTTTTTTATGGATTTATAAAGGATTCCTAAAAAGTAATTTTGCGGCACAGATAGGCACAGATATCGAATCGATTAGTAGTAGTAGTTCGAGATACATTTAGACATACTTAAGTTGTTATTAATATGTTATTAATAATTCTTTTTGAGACTAGATGTAGCGACGATCTTCTAAAGGTGGCTGGCACTTGCTGAATAAGAGTACCTGCGAGTCGTGCTCAGTCCAGGGGATCTATTTTTGAATCACACGTATGACATTGTGTAGTCGCATGCGACTTAAGTCACACTCGTTTTCCAAGTCGCATGACGCCGATTTTCCGTATTTTTGAATCGTTCGTTTCCGGTGCTGCAATCATAATACGAAATGTTGGATGTTATCCGTTCCCAGAGAATTTAGAGAAAACCAATAACAACCGCAATGAAAACGGAACGTAATATGTTTCTATTGGCTGTTAAAAAAAAAACTTTGTTTATTAATAGAAAACACTATCAATGACACAAACAAACGAGTGACATGCATTGATACAACGCATTGATTTTGACGGTTATTCTATGAATCGCTTTGTATCGTTTCGCTTTGGTCGAGCGATTAAAAAATATGGAAAGTCAAATGTCGAACGACAATCAGTAGACACCAAGCGCTCAACTCGAGGCGAAGGAATCAAAAATAGAGCTCCTGGAGTGAACTAATATAACCTGATGATGATGATAATGAGTACTGTTCACTTTGACCTTGACCTTTATGTACAATCACCACCTATAAATAAGCTCTAAAGTAATAATGTCTCCATAGAAAGTGTTGTCCTATCATTAACCATTACACCTTGATCGTGAAACTTTAATACTCAATAAAAAGTCAGCAGCCAATACCTCGATACTAAGCCTGGTGGATCCACCACGCAAACTTTATTGCTTTGCAGACTCACTTATTTGTGGCCCCATAAACAATAATCATTTCGGTCCAGCTTTTGAGGAGAAATTTCTCTTCGTAAATCAACTTCTACCCACTTAAGGTTTGTTTTAACTGTAGTTAGAACCTTTACGAAGTCACAATTCGGGTTCTGGGAAAATTTACTGATTTCTTATAAAAATAAAGGCTATTATTCTATTGGAATATTGGTTTGATAGCAGTAGACAGTTTTTATTGTCTCAGCTTATAAGCTAATAAGGAAGAATATTCTATGAAAGGCTGTTGAAGCTCTGGCTTCTTAGTGTCTTATAGTCGCTGATTGTCAAATCAAATAGTTAAAAAAAAAACAATTAGGGATAGACCTTAAGTCCAATGTTTGACTTCTTGGCGGGAAAGTGAAGAGTCATATCTGCGGTTTTGTTTTATTTTCTAAAATTTGTGTTATGTCGAATATTAATGTAAAATAATGGTGGACTTGAGTGTGCATGAGTGTTGGCAAATGAAACAAAATAGTGCAACGTCACTTTACAAATTTTCTCAAGAAATCCGCCCGAGGACTTAGTAAAGCCCCACATCTTTACTGAGATACTCGAGGGGTTGGGGGGTATATCATTTCTCACTTCTCATTTCTATTATCATTCATCATCATTCATCATCATCATACAGAAAAGAAACATTGTTTATTTATGTATTACTTGTTAGAAAAATTACTTTGACACTGGCTAAATGTGCTAATCGCACGAAGCCATCAACAAAAGGAAGAAAAAAAAAGTCCAGTGTTTGACACAGTTTGTGTCACCAAAAAATAACACAGATTTTCATTAAAATTTTACGATATGACAACTAGGAAGCAAATGATCTGTATTTAATTGTTTTTAAAGACTAAAACTAGCTGCTGACCCCTATATTTAATGACTAGTTGTCGCCTGCGACTTCGTTCGCGAAGTCTACACTATCCCACAGGAACCTGTTACCAGGATAAAAAGTAACCTATATCCTAGGCCGGCTCATGGTCTATCTATGTGCAAAGCTTCATCCAAATCCGTTCAGCCATTTTCACGTGATGCGCGGTCAAATAAACAGACAAACAGATAAACAGACAAACAGACAAAAATTCTAAAAACGTTGGAACGTGTTTTCTTATCGGTTCTAAGTATCCCCAGCCAACTTTTTTTCGAATATCTTTCATGTACAGACTTTCGAACCTCTTTAGCTTTATTACATGTATAGATAGATTATAAATGGATTGATTATTATTATTACCCTTTTTGCGTTTGATAACTACGCTGGCTCAGAGCAGGGTCATCGGTTCATGAGTGTTACAGATTACTTCGATAACATCCCTTCCCACTCTTCGCCCCAGGGCGGAGGATGATGCATGAGTTATTTTCCCAAGTAAATAAAAAAACGTTTTGACAACAACCACGACTTATAGGTATCTTATTTTGGTCACCCATCCACTGGCAGGCCATTGTGAAAATTGCTTACTTGCATGATCACAAGCAATTGCAATATTTGCAATAATAAATATAATCATAAGCGATAAATAGATTTAAATTTATTAAATTACTGCAAAACCACATGTACCTACTATGAGTTTTTACAATATGTCTAAATCTCTTTGCCTTCGCATCCATCTGTCTAGCAGATATCAGTTTCATTTAATTAGATTTCTGTATAGCTATTAGAAAGCGAAAAGCAATATCAAATGAAGGGAAAATATTCAAAACGTTACCATAGTAACCCGGATTCTCTCGAGCCTTGCGAGTCGACCTTCCCATAGTAAAGATGTGAACAGTATCAAAAAATATACTTTGCATTAAAAAAAGATTTATCTGAAATCAACTATTTTAGAAAAAGAGCCAAAAAAAATCCACGATCGGGACTCGACCTTACCACACCTCCTGGCGTAGCAGTGCAGGTGCACTATCAATTAGGATATCGTGGCTCTGTTCAAACTATATACATTACCGGTTTGCCAAACGAGACACACTTTACCCGTCATGAAATACCTTAGGATATTGGGCTGTCACTGCCACTTGGCCACAGAGGTGTTACATATCAAAATTCGAACTTAAATGAATAATTATAATAAAGCATATTATGTAACACTATTTCATTATCGATGTGTACAAACATAATATAAAAAATAGTAAAGGGTTTTTTTGACTCATCCTTTATATCCTAATAGCCTTAAAGGCATTTCAACAACATATCTCTACTTTTTAAAAGTAAAAATAGCAAAGGCAGGAAAATATTTGTAACAAAGAGTTATACTGTGAACTCTGCACACTATGTAACCGTTGAAGGTAAATAAAGACCGACAAGTTTTCGAACTGATGTAAACCATTGGAGGGAGGCGTTACTTTAAAGTTATGTTTGCTAATAATCTCAAAAGTCCAACAGAGCAAATTAATTTGTATGTGCATAGTATGATGTTTTATTTATTTCGGCGGCCATTTGCAATTTCCACGGTCTTTTGTTTTTTAGTGGTTAGTTGCACCGCCCCGGCGGCGGCGGTGTGTTAAAATGAGATAAAAGCTGTTAAATAGCTTTTAAGTGCCTCACTCCATTATATATTTTAATTCCATACAAACATTTTGTAAATTTTTTAAACTACAAAAACAATTTTAATTAAACTTTTTATTTGAAAACAGACAAAGTATGAAGAAGTGTGAAGAGCAAATTAATTTTTATGTGCTAATTACTGTTACTCGTATCAATATCATTAATAATTTATCTTTTGCCCGTGGTCACAGAAATGAGGTGATCGTTGTTATGTTTTGTTGTGTTTGGTTTTGTTTTTATTATTAATATTCTGTTGTGTCTATGTTATTTGTTGTTTACTTTTTGTATTGTTATATCGTGCGTATATATATATATAATATTATATTAATATTTATAATATCGAATCATTATTGTTTAAATCCTTTTTCAAAGCTCATTTTCATCCATTCAGTTAATTTGCGAACTCTATTTCCACGTGTTAATATTTAAGCGACCGCTGAAATGCTAAATCCGCCGTAATGAGAGTAATTTTGCGGAGTGCCCTTATTAAAGTCCCTCGAACGCTTTCATTTGTTTGTTTTACTTCGCGTACTTTGGTTTACGAAACAATTTTACTATTAAAATTTACTATAACCTTTTCAAAGTTTGTTGTATTATTATTATTAAGCATTAGTTAGGTACGCATTATGTCTTGGTGGTGGAGTGGTAAAGAAGTTCCTGGGTTCAATTCCTATGTCGAAAAAGGTGTTTTAGATTTTTTGTTACATAGCCAGGCTTGTGATCACGCAATCGGTAAGCGTGGTAAAAGTTGCACTTTCATTTCAAACTTAATCCTCTATATGTCTAGTGGATCCACTGCTCTCAGAACTCATCTCATCTCTCGTCATCAGTTCTCATGACCCTGAAGAAATAGACGCTGTGAGAAGTAGCCAATAGCGGTACCACTGCTAGGTGGGCACGGAGCAGCTAGGGAGATACCGAAAGCGTTTTCGTGTACGTCCGCCCCAGAAAGAGGAGGGACCATAGGGACCAAGGACATAGATTAGCATAATTTGTAGGGAGTGAAGAAGTGGGCGCGGTGGAGTCCATTCCGCGCGCATCTCCCGCGCTTCGGCCTGTATAACCAGGTTGAATCAGGCCATGGGTGGTTGGTGGGTTTGCTCTCAGAACTGCTGTGGAAACTGCGAGTTGTACTCTTAGTGCAACGAGAAGTGAGCGAGCTTACAGCTCCAGTAACCTATCTGGATATCACGTTGTTGACTATACGTGTCCACGGGGCAACTGGCTCGAGACACTAGTCTTAAAAGTACTGGATGAAGAATGCGCTTCGGTGCGTACTGATCTGGCGTTATGACCTGACGCTGATTGTCCCCCGTGCTGGCGCATGGATGTCTGACACCTACTTTGTAACCTGACGGTTGGTAGGGGGTGTCAGTATAAACCTTAAAGTCGTTTGTAGTGGGTTGCATGCTCTCAGACAGTGTACAATGATTGTTCCCAGATTAATTGATACTTTGATTGAATTAAAGAAACCAGTTTATCAAAGTTATACAATTCAAAGTTCAACAACCATGGACCCACCGCGAATGTTATCTAAGCTTCTGATTCCGAGGTCACATAAAATATGTACACTCGGTAACGAACCCAGACTCACCAAATCTGATCAAACTACTAGACCGAGGAAGCGGTTAAGCGTTTATCAATGTTAACAATGGCGACAACCAGAAAAAAATATCGAATACCAGGGGAGCGATTTTTAAATCGGATCTGTGATCTCAAAATTCAAAGTAACATATACACTATGAAAACTAATATTCTATGCATTATTTACAATTTGCTTATTAAGATAAATACTGTTTCATTTCCATTTTCAAAAATAAGTTACCGGCGACCTCGAATAATAGGAAAGGGAGCGCTCGTTACTGGTATCATAACGTGAGAATTAGTTAGTAGTTCAAAATCATCCTCTTGTAAGAAATCTGTGTGACTATGTGAAGTCACATTGTGTGCCCTTAATCTCCCTTTTCCTCGTCCGTTAGGCTTTAATCATTTATAGGTAACGAAATGCACAGTGGCTGGTAGCTAGAAACCTACTCGCGCATACGGAGGCTGCAACTCTGTTCTCACTAATCCCTTTGACTGTAGACGAGATGTGTAATGAACGCGTTCTACCCCACCTCAGTTCTGCAATGCATGCCATTTGTTCCCGCAACGTAGGAGAGAGTTGAGTAGTAATTGGATTGAATCGAACTCTTTTTGAATTTGGAAAAAAGATTTCGACGGCCGTTTGCAAATTTCGATTGTCTTTTGTTTTTTTACAGGCCAGCTTGTTTTACTATGTTAAATAAAAAAGGAAATTTTCAATGCTTATGGAAAATACACAGAAAACGTCAATTTAACTAAATTTATGCAAAAACACAAATGTTGAAAAAATTTCCACGAGCAGGATTTGAACCTGCACCCTTCTGACATTCCGGGTCAGGTGCTCTTCCAATTGAGCTATCGTGGTTCTAACCAGCCCGCCGAAATTATTCAACACTTTTACTTTGTAAGCCAAAGGCGCCCATTCAATGTCAACAACTACCGTCATTAACATCCGATCATAATATTTTTACAAATATTAAAGATCAGTTAAGAAATAAGCAAGCTATTTTATAAAATGTTCAAAATCATTTTTAACGCAAATTTTGTTGCGAACAAATTCCAAAAACACAAATGTTAAAAAAATTTCCACGAGCAGGATTTGAACCTGCACCCTTCTGACATTCCGGGTCAGGTGCTCTTCCAATTGAGCTATCGTGGTTATAACCAGCCCGCCGAAATTATTCAACACTCTTTACTTTGTAAGCCAAAGGCGCCCATTCAATGTCAACAACTACCGTCATTAACATCCGATCATAATATTTTTACAAATATTAAATATTAAACATTTGTGTTTTTCTAATTTGTTCGCAACAAAATTTGCGTTAAAAATGATTTTGAACATTTTATAAATTTATGCAATTCAAAGTTTACCGTAGAAACTTTCAAATTGCATAAAATTCTCTTGAATTAATGTTTTATTTAAAATGTTTTCTACTATTTAAGCATAGAACGTTTATTAAAATTAGCTTATTGTCATTGTTTGTATGGACTACCGACACGAATGATGATGAGGCAATAAATATAATTATGACTCTGATTTTAATGTAAGTATGACTATGATTATAAGGGCTCTTCAGTATATATGCGTTTTACATATACAGTGTTAGAAAGAAGTAATGATTGGAAATAACCGAACAACGAGAATCAAAGCTATTGTACTGACACACGACAGTTGATGAGCATTCGATTTCCACACTATTTCTGGAACAATTCTGACGTTTGAACAGCATTCCAAAATAGACCATATTAAAGAGGACGTTTGTGTTCTTATTAGAATGTCTTTACTTTCACTTGGGAAGACTTACGTGGGTTTATATTTTGATGGTGATTATGACAGAAAAGAGAAACTAATACATACAGCTGAAAAGATAAAGGTTTCGCAGCAAAAAGGAGATGCCAGGCGAAGAGCCACTTCCATTTTTTTTATATTTACGGGTAAGCACAGTTCCTTGATCTCACCTGATGTTATGTGATGATAAGGCCATTTGGTGGAAGCGCACTTTACCCGGGATCCTCAACTACTGAGGCGCTGGCTATCTTATCTCTAGCTGCCGGAACACAACAATGCTACAAATTGATGTTATGGCGACATATTTAGATAAGATGGTGGTAGTTAGCCAGACGGATAAACAAGTCCTACCACCAACCAAACCATGTACACAAACATGTACACCCCGCTGGGAATCGAACCCGGGACCTCTGGGTCTAAACTGGGACCTCGGTGGTCTTACCACTAGACCACAAAGGTGGCTTAAATGTTGAATTAAAGTGCATAGAATCAGACACATTATGCTTTCCTAGCAAATTGTGTCCCTCGGGTCTTTCAGCTTACTAGCTACTACATATAATAATAAATAAATAAATAAATGTTTCCCACACTCACATCAATTATCTAGCCCCAAGAAAAGCTTCCTTAAGAAACTCGTTATATGGTTAACTAGACAACGGATAAACATACATAATATACTTAAAAACATACATATTATTCATAGGAAACACCCAGACCCGAAACAATTTAGAAAAACAGGTATTTCTAAAATGATCCGACCGGGGGTCGAACCCGGGACCTAAGAGATGGCGACACCATGAAAACCGGTGTGCAAGCCACTCGACCAAGGAGGTCGTCGTTATTATAGTAATTAGTAAACAATAATTATAGTAATAATAAATACTAGATGACATCACATACATTGTTCTGATCCCAAGGTAAGTAGCTAAAGCAATCGTATTATGGAAATCAGAAACAACAACGGTACCAAAACCACACAGACCCAACACAATATCGAAAAGTTCGTTTTCGACATTGACCCGACCGAGAATCGAACCCAGAGGGCCTACCACGAACCACATTCGGCGTGTTGCCTCTCTGTCGCACTTGTAAATTCGTGCGTAAGTGTGACAGGGAGGCAACACGTCGAACGTGGTTCGTAGTAGGCCCCCAGGACCTGAGAGTTAGCGCCGCGCAAAGTCCGGCGTACAAGCCACTCGGCTATGGAGGTCGTCAAAAGAGGTTTAAAAGAGGTATGAAGAAGCAACTAGCGGGCTGGCAAGGTGAGGACGGCTAGTAAATATAAAATTGGTTCCTTACCTATGAAATTGACGTTTTTTTCTCACTTATTAATAGGTGTATTACTTCTAAAAGCCAATACCGGCTGTTAATATTATTATACACCTTTAATTAAAACTATGTTACTTAGGCTTCAGTAATAACATTTTGAGTCTTTATCGCCCAATTTTTTTTTAAATTGACTTCTTTTTTTGTTCGCGGAATTGACCTTTTGTTTCATTGTAGCTTTGAAGGGACTTGATTTTTTTTCTTTTTAAGGGCAGCTATATTTAGCTAGTGAAACAAATACACTGCCCTACAATGTTTATAGTTTTAACATAAATAGATGATAAGGAAATTGAAAAAACTTTATGTTATAAAAAATCTTCATACAAAACGTCAATTTCATAGGTAAATAATGACCTAATATTAAAAATTTTATTCTAAAGTAATTGTGACTAGTTACTCATGCCAATGTAGTGTACCTACACGTATATAAGAAGTTGTGGTCCTCAAAGTTATACTCAGACAAATTAAGACATGTTTAACAAAACACTGGAAAAACGTCAGAGCAAACTATCCGAAACTGATATCAAGTAACGAGTTCACAAAAGTGAACTCTCATGTTTCGCGAACTGGACTCTTAATTACTCCCGAACTTAGGCTTAAAGTTGAAGAGCACAAAAAGTGTAATTACGCGCACCGACCTAAAAAGACAGACAAAAGCCTGGTTAGCCGGCAGACCAGGCCCATTTATTAGTGGGAATCTCTAAGGTTTTTTTAATTAGCACCTCCCCCAAAAACAAAAGAATGCGCAATCTTGTTTTTGTCGCCCAAACTTCTGAATAAACATATTTTTATGCTGAACTTAACAGCTGTATGAAGTTTCTATTCTGTGGCATAATGCAGACAATGCAGAGAAAGTTGAATCATTCATAACAAAGAGTTAGCATTTCACTCTGCGATAATATTGTTATATCATCATCATCATCATCATCAGCTCATTGTATGTCCCCACTGCTGGGGCACGAGCCTTCCCTATGGATGGATAGGGAGAACGGGCCATAAACCACCACGCGGGCCCAGTGCGGATTGGTGGTTGTTAACGACTGCTAATGCAGCTTGTTATATACAGGGTGGAAAGATCGAATGCCACATGGATGGCAACTACCTTAAATATTGGAAATAGCACATTCGGTGTAAAAGAAACTTTCCCTTATTTTTAAAAACAATAAATTCTGCATTTATGGATTTTTGAAAAATCGCTTGTCTTAGGCGAGTCTAGAACCAGTCAAATGCGACAAAAAATAACATGCCGTATTTTATGATGCAGATCGAAAGGGTTACTGATAAGGTTCATTTTTCTCTAAATAACAAACACAATAACGGAAGGCCATGAATTTATTTTACTTTCACCCGTCACGTGAAATGCACCGCAACTACTTTAAATATTGGAAATAGCTAATTTTACGCAATGGACTTACTTTTATTTTAGAGAATAATAAATACTGTAATTATGGATTTTTTGAAAAATCGTCTGTCTTAACCGGGAATCAAACCGATCAAATGTGGTAAAAATAACACGTCGTATTTTATGATGCAGATCGAAAGGGTCTTTCATATTGATCGTTTACAACACTTAAGTACCATGACATGTACCATAGGCACATTGTTTTTAAAAATAAAGGAAAATCTTATTCACACAGAATGTGCTATTTCCAATATTTAAGGTAGTTGCCATCCATGTGGCATTCGATCTTTCCACCCTGTATAATATTTAAATAAAAAAAGCCTTGTCAGCTCTCCTTTGGTTGAAGACTCTCAATATCCGAGCTGGTAGTATATTCATTAGTTTCGTATAAACTACATTTTAAATTATTATTTTTGTTTTTGACGTCAATAAGTACAGTTACAATGATTATGTTACCCGTACTCTAAAATGGAGTATTGTCCTCTTTTTCATGTAGGCGTACTTTATAATCTACGACACCAATAAAGTACGCTAAAATACTATATTTACGTAAAACTGATTGTTACTGGCTCGTCACTGGTTATGAGTACTTAGGAGACTAAATAAACTGGTATCTACAGCCACAAAATATTTGTTAAATGTCGTAAAGAGCAACAAAAAATACGTTTTTAAGACAAATAAATAAATACTCTTTTGTATGCTCTATACTTTATTTTTGTTCTAACAAAATGAAAAAATACTTTATTCGTCCTGAAAAAAGGTGGCAACCGTATTTACATATCACTAATAACTAACTATAACTTTAGTATTTTTAATAAGTTGGTTGCAATTCTGTTACTTCATAATTTTTTTGGTTGCCCAAGATTCAAACAATACAAAGAAATTTATCCTTAACATTTATAAATTTACTGCCGGCCGCACTCATAGACGTCAATTACCATTAATTATCACTTAGCACCTACAATTGTTCAGTCGAAAACGTGCTTATTACGTGACTGTCAGTGACTATTTTACAATAGACAATTTTAGGTGCTAAGTAAACATTAATGATAATTGACGTCTATGAGTGCATCAGTAAGTTATTCTGGTAATAATAAAGCATTTCTTCATTTTCATTTTTTTTTCACAGCTGTAAAAGTTTATATTGACTAAACTATTTTTGACTTTGGCTTTGTGGATATTACTCCTCGCATGCACCACAACCTTTTTCATTAAATACTCTATCTATACTGGCGTGGCGTGGCGTAGCTTACGATTGTTCACGCTCCGTTTGACAATGTATTACAATGATATTAAAAGCTCACTGATGTATTACCGTCTCACTCACAGGTTTCACTTATAAAGTTAATAAAATAGTTGATGAAACCGAAATTGAATTGTGTATATGTGCGTAAAATGTTAAATTAAATTTAAATTGAAATAGAAGAACTTTTACGCATCCACTGACGTTTCGAATCGATCCGTGGTTACAAGGAGGCACAAATCTAATGTGGAATTAAATTAAGCGAGTAGATTTGTCAAAGTTATTTCAATTCATTGTGTAGTGTTCCCGTAAATTTTAAAGTTTAATGTTCTAGGTGAATGTCTATGAGATGTCCATCAATATCAATCTTTATATATGTGTATGTTATTGAACTCTTTTTAAACGGCAGTACGTGTTCAAGTGGATTCGAGAATGGTTTAGATTTACAATTGGATCCGGTGGCGATGCTATAAGGGTTCATCATGGGATACGGGTGTTCTTAAGCGGACGAATGATTTGTTTGTTTTGTTGTCATGGAAACTGTCAAAGTGTCAAAGGAACGAAGTCCGCCGGTCAGCAAGTAATTTATATTATTTATTTACATTTTTATCGAAAATGTCCCAACTAATGCTAGTTATGTTACACCAAAAACATTTAAGAGCAGTTTGTAAAAACCGCGTATCTGCTTTTGCAAAATTGTGCAAAAAGACGAAAAAAGTAAACATCTTGGCCATCCAAACAAATTATTCCGACTGAAATTGACAGCTGTTTCTTTGAGGCAAACAACAACCACAAAATAATATATTTAATTGGCCAAGTGGTTCACTTTTATCGTCTTTTTGCGAAATTTTGCAAAAGCAGATACGCGGTTTTTAAAAACTGCTCTTACGCGGTCTCGCACGTGCACCGACGATTTAACTACTATATTAAATCTCTTTGTGTTACACAGATTTTTGAAATAAATTAATTTACAAACCCCGCTAGAATACATAATTTGGCTAATTGGTATCATATTTTTCATAAATATACCAGTCCTATTCGCCTTACGCTTTTTAATATCAGCTAATTAATTATGTTTCATTTGATCTATCCTACACGAGGCGGATTGAATTCAAACGATAAGTTAATTATAAAAGAAATATAAGTTAAGTAATAAAACCGCTTCGTTCCTTCTGTATTGAGGTGCGTTTCTTATTTCACCTGTCACATCTTTATATTAAAACTGACAAAAAAAAATATACGTAAAGTTTTTTTTCCTTTTTTTTTACGAACTTTGTTAAGGCGCAGTACATTATAAGACTCCCTTGGCATACAAGGTAAGAGTAGATTGTGTTGATAAATTTGCACGGGTCCGACATCGCGTTGAGTAATTGGAAGTGCACCTAACCTCAGAATACCAGCGTCGTCGTGGTGAAGGACCTCGAAGGCGTTTGTTTTTGTGTTTAACGCGCGTATGCGATTACTTGAATGTTAAGCAATTTTCGCAAAGTCCGGTCATCGGATGGGTGACCAAAGCTTCGGAAGGCACGTAAAGCTGTTGGTCCCGGCTGCATTAGCAGTCGTTAACAACCAACGTGGTTTATGGCCCGTTCTCCCTATCTTTCCATAGGGAAGGCTCGTGCCCCAGCAGTGGGGACGTATATGAGCTGGTGATGTTGTGGTAATGTTTGTTTTCAGCACCGCAAGCTGATGCAGGGTCCTAGTTTTTTATCACACACTAATTTCATATTTCCTGATTGTTGTTTTGTTATTATTGGTGCGTGCACATCAGACTCAATAGACATGCATTTTAACTACCCCTGTGGTCTAGTGGTTAAGACCACCGGTTTAGACCCAAAGGTCCCGGGTTCGATTCCCAGCGGGGGGCACATGTTTGTGTACTTAGTTTGGATGGTGGTAGGACTTGTTTGTCCGCCTGGCTAGCTACCACCATCTTATCTAAATATGTCGCCATAACATCAATGTTTGTAGCATAATTGTGTTCCGGCAGCCAGGGATAAGATAGCCAGTGCCTCACTAGTTGAGGATCCCGGGTGAAGTGCGCTTCCACCAATTGGCCTTATCATCACTTAACATCAGGTGAGATCAAGGCACTGTGCTTACCCTTTAATATAAATAAAAGACTTGGAACTTTATGTATTATGACATATGGTTGAACATTTATTGAAGAAATTTGGAAGTTTTGGACAGGTTGATAGATGTGCAGGCATATTTCTATAATGTTTGTGTGATCGTCAATAAAATTATTATCTTATTCTTATTCTTATTCAAAAGATTCTGGTTCAAATCCTCGGTCGCGGAAAATTTTCTTCAATTCAGTATGTATTATTTCTTAGGTATTTTTTCCAATTTAATTTTATAGTTTAAGCTAAAGTAGTTTAAGCTTTTTAAACAACTAATTTCAATATTATTTTTTTTCCATGCAGTAGTGTTTTTTTTAATAAAGTAAGTATCTATGTCAGTAGTTAATAGTCAATAATAAGATGTAGCAATAAAAGTATGTGTTGACACACTACAAATTTATCATAGTAAGAATTAATGTAACCAACTAAAAACTTTAACTCCAAGCAGCTTTAGATTAAAAACAAGTCATATTATAGTCAATGCTACATCTTACCATTGTTTCCATATTCACAAATTACTCACCTTGATAAGTCCAATAGAAGAGTCGGCGCGTTCCAAGCTGCAGATGCTGAACTGTATGGAGGGTAAGTCCAGGCGGTGGGACAGCTGCCTCTGGAAGGTCTGGTGTCGATCCGGTACAATAGGAAGGGTCGTCTGGCGAAGAACCTGAAAGAAAACGTGAATTAGTAACTGAACCGTTGGTCTATATCGCGGACTGTAAGTCTGCACCGCGAGATTCTAAATCAGAGGTTAACAGAGAGAGTGCTGATTTGCTAGTTCTTTTTACTATACGCTGAGTTGAATGGGATCGAAACAGCGCCATCTAGCGACGAACTTATCTAATCAATTTGTAACACAAATATATTGGATACACCAAGACATTTTAGTGGTTGTTTCCTCGCAGGTGGGTAGATCAGACCATGAAACTGAACAACTTTCCCAACCATGCTCGGTCAATAGAGGCTTTGCATTGAAAAGTGAAAAAATTATCTCGTTTTTTGACCAATGTTTCGTGGGGAAAGTTTTTGATTTATATAATAGATGCCTTTGCTCAGTAAAGGTACTTACAATAAATGGTAATTTATCAACTACTACAAACAACTACAAACTACTAAATTATTACTACTATTTATTTTTAACCTTCTTTAAAACAAAATATTTTCAACGTAGTCACTATTGTCTATTGTCTGTGCTGCCAGAATTCTCTATTCAATTTACATGTCTACCAGTACGACCAAGTGCATAAATCCTTTCCCCGAACTGAGAATGAAACCTTTTACATCAAAGAACTCCCCGTTGGCTCGGATTTGTGCAAAAGGGGAGACTGGGCCAACAAGGACCGCTCGCTGTATATATTTGCTTTATCTTAGATTTAATTGCAATTCACTTTATATTACACCGTTTGCAAATCCACCGGCTAATGAAGTGTTTTTCCTTTATCTCGTGGTTAATTTTATTTTGACGTGACAACGTCTTATAATTCGATAGAGCCGGCTGCACGCACGAAAAAATGCGGCGTTACCTCGCTCTGAGGCGTTCCATGTAAGGCTTGAAGTGCAAGCGAGAGCGCGGAACGAGCGACAAAGAAGCACAATCGGCTGAGTAGAAGTTTAGCCGTGCTGCTGTGCAAGCCCGTGTCCGGCATCGCCACCGCGGTACGTACCCCCAACACCCCCCGACACCCCCAACACCTCCCGACACCTTCTTAAGACGTTGTCACGTTCAACTATCGTCAGTAAACCGACTTTACAGACAACCAATTTTTTATAACAGTTTTATCAAATGTTTATTTGTTAACATCCCTCGTAAACGCAATTCGTTCACCTTTGACTACAAATTTAAAAATCAGTGCCTTATCAGAAGCTCCAGTGCAAGAGACTTGGGAGTCATCCATGATAGCAAATTGTAATTTGATCCTACAAGGCTCTTTGTTGTGATAAGATCGTCAAAGCCTTTTAGAAATATGAATACTATAAAAATAATTTACTGTGCCTATGTACGAAGCCATCTAGAATACGCGTCTCAAGCTTGGAACCCAGATTATGACATTTATATCAATGCTATTGAAAAGATACAGAAGAAATTTCCTCGTTTTCTTTGCGCCATATGACGTCTATGAACAACGTTGCACTGCTCTTCATCTCTTACCGCTTTACCTAGAATAGAATAGAATAGAATAGAAATAGAATAGAAAACATTTATTTGCCTTAAAACACGGTGTTTAAGTTGTTACAATATTTAAATGGTACGTAGCGTGTTTTGCCATTAAGATAGCATGCAAATACATTATAATTATTTAAATAAATTCTTGTAACATTATAAAAAAATACAAATTACATTCTATTTAAAATACATTGCAGAAACATTGCAGATGTCTACCTTCTTATGAAAATAGCCTAAGACAAATTAGACTGACCGGAACTCCTCAGTAAAGTAGAATTAAAAGTCCTAGACAAAAAATTACCTCTTGGACACACATTGCTTCGCATTCCCTTCGGTCGTACAGAATGAATAGTTTTATGATTAGATCTCCCTGTGTGGTGCCGGGGATAAAGAATTGCACAACCCCATCTCTTCCCGTGGGTGTCGTAAAAGCCGACTAAGAGACTATTCCAGAGGATGGGCAGCAGCATCTCTCTGAGGTTAACTCTCAATCAACTTACTGCGATCGCTAACCCGCCTGCCAAGCGTGGCGATTATGGCAAATCCCCTCATGTATCCTTATGTAGCCTTGGGGGAGGCCTTTGTCCAGCAGTGGACGTCTTTTGGCTGAGATGATGATGATTAGATCTAGTAAATATTTCATAAGCTCGGTTCAGATAGCCGCTTTGATCTTTATTGTACTAATGCAGGACAGGTTAAAACTATATTAACTCCTAAATAAGTGCGGATGACTTTTGTTTTCCTAGTTAATTTTTTCTGCTTTTATTTAAAAGCAGAAAAAATTAACTAGGAAAACAAAACCACATTTGTGGTAGCTTGTTTATAGCTCATAATTTGTTAAATGTCGAGTAAAATAGTGAAAAATGCTGTTAGCTCCCCAAACAAAATAAAATAAAATAAATACTTTTTTAAGTCTCTGTCGCTGCTGTTACTGAAGACGTATTTCAATTAGCAACTGTACCTAAGTGCTGTGGACTAAATAGCCACTATAATAATCACACTCACACTAATATTATAAATGCGAAAGTTTGTGTGTATGTGTGTGTGTATATTTGTTGCTTCTTCACGCTGCAACGGATGGATGGATTTGGATGAAACTCGGTACATAGATAGTTTATAACCTGGATTAACACATAGGATACTTTTTATCCCGATATTCCCACGGGAATGAAACTCATACCTTTTCTCTATATTTGGTTCCACAATTTACTACTTAGGTCTTAGATTTGATGTTGGGGATAGAACCTATTTGGTAGTTTTTTCTATTTTTTTATTGAAATTTTTACAGATATTTTAAACTGTCAAAGTAGTACGAAGTAAAGCCCCACATCTTAACTGAGATACTCGAGGGGTTGGGGGGTATATCATTACTCACTTCTCATTTCTATTATCATTCATCAAAGAAAAATATTGTTTATAAAATTTAAGTTTTCGACTGAAGGACTAGTATCCATGGTCATGATAAATTTTAAAAAAAAAGTCCTCCAGGTCCGCTAGTATTAAAATAATAGGAGTGATAAATAGCCTATGACTATTTCACCGCTATAAGACCTCTATCATTGAAATCAAGACATCACTACAATTGACCACGCTTGATAAATGTGGGTTGGTGAACATAAACCTGGGCTATGCACCAAAAACTCCGAAACCCACTTTGCCCGACTTGGGAATTTAACTCGAGACCTTGGGGTATTGGGCCGAGACATTGCCAATCGGCCACCGAGGTGGTAGTGGTAGAATTTCTAAATATTAAAGGAAACTTCCATCAGGTAGTGGACGGCATTGGTACTTATCACTGCTGTCCGATCCCAAGATTAAATCGCAGGGCTACCTTGAGCCACACACGCACTTAACTCATTCCTACATACATGCACTCCACATTTGCGCATTGGTCATCATCATTGAGAAAGGTCATCGTCCTTAATTAATAAATCTATTATTTGTTATTGTCAGAATCATGCTGTTAATCATAATTGTTTGTAATGAATAGCCATATTGTTACCCTTGCTAACCCTAGAGAATTGACCCCCACGAGCCAGGCCTAGCCTAGTGTGGGAGTCATTGTACACTCCTGTAAATTTATTTTTGGTAAATAAACATTTTTATTTATTTATTTTATTTTTTATAAAAAAGTGTCGAACACCAATGGCCATTACCCTACCCAGTTCATAAAACAGTGTTCATTTTAACGTACAGGGTATTTGGTAATACCGGTATAATCCTGAATATGGCAGATATTGTACCGTTCATAGAACCCTGGAAAATTATGAACATAACTGAAGAGCACCACATGAGGGTTAAAGTTACTCGCGTCCGTTGGTTTATCCTTGAGACCATACACGTAACCCCTGGGTGGTGCTAAATGAGTGACACTGTCTGAGTGTAGAGCCACGCTGCGTTGCAGCACGAAATGGGCCGGCTCGCCCGGCGTAATACCACCCTCTCACAGAATATCGGCGTGAAACAATGGCACTCGTTGCTGTTGTCTCGTCTGGTGAGTGAAAGTACCGGAGACCCATCTCTCACCCCCTCTCCCAATTCCTACTTCCTCTTCAAGGTCCAACTCCTTCCTCAAGGCTGGCAACGCATCTGCGATTACTTTGGTTTTGTGGGTGTCCATGGGCGGCAGCGATTACTTTCCATCAAGTGACCCGCCTGCTCGTTTGCCTCCTTTTAATATAAAAAAATGGCCGAGATAATGAGGTTCATTGTTACTCAGTAAAACTGTTAAGTGACAACTCTAGGTCAAGCTGATACGTTGTTCTTAATTGTCAACGTCATGATCAAACATAAACTGAAGACGAATTCTTCGTCTTCTGGTCTTGTCGTATTCTTCAGGGAGAGCTAGACTGTTCTTTTTTGGTGCAAAGGTCTTGCAAGTTGTTTGCTCCAGGCAATTATTGCAGAGCCCGTCGCCACTGTTTGTTGGCAATCGACAACGCGCGTACCGTAGAGCATCGTAACTCGCCTCTGGTTCGTGCAATGGTGCATCTGAATGCGCTTCTGGCAGTGGCACCACAGTGTGATGTGTTTGCTGGAAGATTGACGGATGTATTTAAGGATTGCTTGGAGTTCTGTGAGCGAGATGATTGAATGGTCTGTCCTTTGTTATATGTTTTTCATTGTTTATTAGTCTATGTTACATATTGTTCAGTGCATTAGTGTATACTGTAATGCTGGCAATGTTTTGTTGTTGAATAAATAAATTATAAATTATAATTATAAATGAAACATCGCAGAAATGAACAAAAAAACTGTAATAAAATAATATTGTTAGTTGAGTTTTCTTTTGGAAAAATAAATCTACTTGAAAATAATTTTGCATGTCATCACAGTGTTCTTTATCCTCGGTTGTATGGCTATGTTTCGGGAATATACACGTATTACCAAACCTATATAAATTAACATGTCAGCCGCCACCCCAATATCCAAAACACAAAGTCAACACAAAAAGCTTACATCTTAACTTGTAGCGCACTTTATAACGATTTAAGCGGCTTCGGTATAATAAGGTAGGTATTTTAAACTAAACTCAAACTTTACTACGACGTTTAGCAACAACTTATAGCATTAAATATCTGCGCACTTTAATAAAAACCGCCCACTAAGCCTCTGTAAATTATACTTGGAGCCGAGTGCAAACCAAGTATTTAAGTGTTTGGTTAAAGCGTCAGGCCACCGAGAGATATAGTCACAACATAATGACACTGCAGAAGGTAAGCTTCATACAAACGCGGACGAGCAACGCACACATATGGCCCCATACACGGGCAATCCACTCCATCACTCCATATTTGGCCTCTGTTCAAGGGCGCTGAAACGGAGAAAATACACAATGGAAAAGATGTATCCTATAATAATGAAAAATGCACTTATAAAACGGAATATGGGTTTATTATCATCATTTACAACATTAATTCTACCACCACAAATGACAAGTAAAACAATAATCAATAAAAAACATCAAAGTCAATTGTGACAAATTAAAAAGAATAATATTTAAAACTATACAAAATATCATAAAAAGGGCGGCTCAAAATGAGTCTGTAACAGGCGTTTTACTCCATGTCGTTCCAAATTTAATCATTTAATTAATTAACAAAATTAAATTATTTAACAGCTTGCCAAACAACATAAAAGAGTGTGATAACATAAATACATATAAAAATAAGCTTAAGGCACATGTCCATTTATTGTAATAATAGAGTTGTTAATTCCATAAAATGTATAGGCATTTTTATTTCTTTTTTGCAATTATATAAACTATTTAGACTTTAGACAAATCTTTTTAACAATGTTTTAGTTACTTTAGTTACCTACTAATTGGGCTAGGTCCCGGAGGTTTACTCATACTTATAATTATTTAAACTTAAGTGTGTAATTTCTTATATCTCATTTTAAGTGAACTTCTGTAGTTTTTATGAGAAATAAAGTTCTTTAAACCTAATTGGATTGCGTGGCATCGATCCGAGCGTTGGATTGCCAATTGATTCAAAAATCCATATCTCATTTGGAGTGATGGAGTGCTCGTGAATGGGGGCCAATAGACAATCTTTAACGGAGACGGAATCAAGCAACAGCAGCATTGCTCCGACCTGTTCCGACAGTCCGTGTCCGTGTATCGTTGCCAGGCGTCCGGATAAAGCCGGACATAGTTAGGCTTTTTGATTGCGTGTCCGGCCAAAATAAACAGTGTCCGGCTTGTCCGGCTTTTGTTTAGGCTTTTTAAATTTTTACTTTTTTTGACTGACGACTAATAGTTGACTGATTAATAATAAAGTACTTAGACTGATGTGGCATTCGATTTTATTTACATTTCATTAGAATTTAACAAGATTGACTTTCTTGATTTTACATACATTTTTTTTGTAGAGCCTTATACTGAAACACAAAATCCTCAATAATGTAGGGTGTCCGGCCTATTTACCCAAGTGTCCGGCCAAACTGGCTGGTCTGTCCGGCTATTAAGTTTGACGACCTGGCAACCCTATGTTCGTGAGGTTGTCTAGGTGTGTGTGCGTGTATGTGTACGTGCTCGAGCGCGGTATGAATGAAGCTTACTTTCTGGGTCGTCTTATTTTGTGATATAGTCGAGTAATGTGGTGGGCTCGACGAACTTTGCAATTAGAACTTCGCTGGTGCGACACCGGCCGCATGGACTCAGGTTATGGTCTGCGTAATTTTTTTACGGGTGATAGCATGCCTGTAGGTTTTGGCACATAGTAAGATCAGAAAGGTCACTACGTTAGCACGTGCACAAATTCTGTCAGAATCGGCGATTCGAGCCGCCTGAAAATTAAGTACAATCAAGGCGTAACGTAGCTTAAAGAAGGTTGCATGCAAGTTGGTGTTATTTTCTGTCGGCTTGCCACACTTCACACGTTATTGCAAACACTTGACATTCATCTCACCTGAAGTTAAGTTATGATAAAGCCGAAGGCAGTAGCGCACTTCACCCGGTATCCTCAACTGAGGCACTGGCTATCTTATCTCTAGCTGCCGGAACACAACATTACTGCTAACATTGATGTTATGGCGATGTATTTAGATAAGATAGTGGTAGCTAGCCAGGTAGACAAACAAACCCTACCACCAACCATACCGAGTACACAAACATGTACCCCGGGAATCGAACCCGGGACCTCTAGGTCTGAGAGCGGTGGTCTCAGCCGCTAGACCACAGAGCCGGTACTTACTTCTATTTTAGTAGGCAAATTACTCCCAGATGCTAATGCTAATGGAGCATTGTGTCTATTGAGACATCCTCCTTGCTGAACCGCAAGTTGTTTCCTCACACCTTATTTAAAGGAACCAATGTTGTAAGAAGCTGAACATGAGCATGATGAAGCTGGCAGAGTATTCCTTCCCAAGAACAGTGAATTAACACACCGTAGCGGCATATGCTGAGGTAGGGTCCTGCCCCCCAACCGCCTAACTCTCTCGCTTTCGATCGCTTTGAAGGCGAGGCCCTCGCCTCGCTTTCTAATATAATATCGAAATACAATACCGAATAATATCGAAAGCTAAAGTCTATAGCTTTCGATATTGCTTTCATATTGCTTTCGAAATGACAAGATGACGCCTCCTCCTCGCCTCGCCTTCAAAGAGATCGAAAGCGAGAAAGTTAGGCGGTCGATCCCCTGATTGGCTCGTCACTCTGTTGTGTTCTTTTATTTGTTATTTTTTGTTTTTGTATTTCATATCTGTTTTTTTTTTATTTATTCTATTTTTAAGCATGTTATGTGAGAGTCAATAAATGTTTTTTCTTTCTTTCTTCTTTCTTTCTTTCGTTCCAACTTTACCGATTATTTATTTTTATTGAGAGTTTGCTAATTGTTTCAAACGGCATTTTCAGCTTCACCGGACTTTTTTGGGAGTATCTAGAAACTTAAAGGGTTCCTCAAGCCGTGTGAAACGAAGCACCGTCAGAGGTTTTCTATAGGGAACGGCATCACGTACTAGTGCGTGTCGGAGGTTCGGGTCGGATCAGAACTTAATCGAGTAACTAGAACAGTATACGAATATACAAGAGTATACAAGAGTATACAACTAGTACAGAGGCGATGGTACTCAAAAGACAGACTACCTGACTCGTAGTTTCAGCTGCGAAACCTTCTTAAGGCGCTGAGAACTATGAAACAGCGCTCTCTGTTGCTCTGCATACAAGCAAAAGGGATGCAAATAGTGCTTGATTCACTGGATTCAAGTCAAAAACTTGAAAAACGCTATTTATTTGTAAAAGTAGATGTTTTATTAAAATAATAAAACAATAACGTGTTTCTAATAAGCATACGTATAAATAAGTATACTTAATTTCAACGATGTAAGTACTTTAATAAATTAAAAATATAATTGTGTAAACAGATACTGCTTAGAGATGACTTTGGATTTTTTTTCTATTGAAGATATTTTATAATGTTGTATTTTGGAAGCAATAATATTGTTGCTAACATAGTCTATTTATAAGATATATTTTTCATAAACGTTGTAAGTTGTATACTTTTCATAGAAAACATGTGTAAAGAAGCGCATTTCAAAGTGTTTACCGCCTTACTTGGTACGGTAGATGGGTACAAAATGGAACAAACAGAGACTAATTAAATAGAATCTAGACTTTGAAGATCCAGTTACTTTCGTGGAGTATTTACGGAGTGAAGTTAAACACGTCGCCTTATTTAGGCGAAGGGTAAGGCACACTAGCGCCACCAATTGATAATTTGACAATTACTAACGGACCGGATCTTTTTTTAAACATTGCGTCCTACCGTCCGACAACAAGAAAGCATCCATAGTATTTATTTAATAATTGTGCACTACTTTTTGTTGCGTGGTTTATTCACAAAACGGACTATCGCATTTATTTACAAACAATGGCCACTTTTGGTGTTAGCGAATGAATACAAAAACAAACCTAAAAGTAGTGCACAATTGTTAAATAATAGATGTTTGCCTAGTGTCGGAAGGTCCGCAATGTTTGAAAAAAAAACCAGTTTGGCAGTTATCAAATTAAATCCATTAGCGGCGCTAGTGTGCCTTACCCTTCGCCTTAACTTGGTGTGCTGTAACGAGATATAGTGAAACGGAATTTCGGCATATTAAAAGTCTCATATTTTCTTCAAGTGGATAAGTATTATGATGCGGGAATGTTTAATTCCCCTCATAAACTACATGTACACTGCCGTTCAGAATTCTCCGCGTAGTTTCTGCAAGAAATATAATGCTTTAGGTGGCGTTTATCAAAGATATGCTTCTGCTGGAGCGTAGATAATAAAAGTAAATATGTTTTAGTAAACAACTCCTTTTCTGTAGTTAAGTAAGTGGTTTGAGATTAAAAAGGTGATTTTTAACTGCTTTTTAAATAGTTATAGGTTAAAAAACAATTAAACCTAACAATAACTTTAATGATTAAGAATCTATCAGTAAACAGTCATCAATCGCGACACTACTATCATAGCAATTTAATTAAGATTATTTTAATTATTTAGTATATTTTATTTCGAAGCCAAAGTCTATTTTTTATTGTAATAAACTTAAGTATGTTATTATTAAGTAGTAGAATATTAAGAAGGGTTGCGCTGTGATGAACGCTTTCACTTCTAGGGCTTCACTGGCTGCATTTCATCAGGCAAGGTGAGGCCATTTTGGCCCTTTATTCGTTAAATGGCAGATTCTGGAAATGGCAGATTTGGCATTTAGCGTGCCACAGTAAAAAAATGTTTTCTAAAGTTTATGCGAACACTATTTAACACTGTTAGTTTACTCGCGTTTATTTTACACATTGATTTAATTATTATTATTTAAATTTAATTATTTATAATAAGTATTCAAAATGTTTTTACTGAGTTGGGCTAAGTTAAGCCTACAATAACTGAGATGATTTAAGCTAAGTCCCTTTGCCATCGGTTTGTATTACTGATGGGTTCGTTATCTCCAAATTCTTAAAAAGCTGCTAAGATTGCCCTAGGCGTCTCTAGTCTAACTAACTCCGCGATCACACCATATAAGCTTACATGGAGGAGGGCCATTATACCTCCTCTCCCCTAGATAGTCAAGCTCTAGTGTTAGATTAAATTTTAATAGAAAAAATCAACTAGCCACAGGAAGCTCGAGTGGAAATCAAACCCACGACATTTGAATAACCAGTACAATGCTCTGACCGCTGAGCTATGATTGAGAGAGAGAGAGAGAGAGAGAGATTGTTCAATGCAAAATTCCAAATAATAGAAGCTTAAGTAAATTTTACTTTTTATTTTTAAGTACTTATTGCTGCACTAAAGCTGAATTAAATATTTATAAAATACCTACAATTAAAAAAATAATAAAATAAAATAAATAATAAAAAATTGTTTATTTGTCTCAAACACAGTAAAATAGAATAAAAATACAACGCACATTGACCAACATAACTTGACGTTGAAACAAAAAGGTCTATGACTCAGTGGCTGCAGGGGGGGGAACCGCAGCCTCTGCTATTCTGCCATAACCAATAACAATGAAATAATTGGTGAGTATATTACTTATTTATAAAAGACGCGGACAGCATACGATATTACACATAAAAAAAATTCAATGCCTACCCGACCCAGCCAGGAATCGAACCTGGGTCTTCCGCAATCCGGGCGGCTGCACTGACCATTATGCTACCGGGAAGGCTGACGTAAGCACTGAATTTTTACACTGCTTTTTAATTTTTAATTGCTTTTTAGCTTTTTAGAAGCTTTAATGATTTTTTTAATTCTTTATAGGAAAGTACCTCAGCCTGCAGTGGACCTCTGCAGGCTGAGTGCGATGATGATGATAAAGAATTTGAAAAGTATTGATCTCTCTAAAAAGCACTTGTCAATATTGAACTCTCTAAAAAGCACTTCTGAATATTGAACTCTCTAAAAAGCTCTTGTCAATTTCTAGTATATAGATATTAGTAAGTTACTTTTAGTAATTATATCTCGAGGAGCTCGATGGCGCAGTGGTTAACGCGCCCGATCTGCGAGTTCTGAGGTTAAGCAACTTTCGCAAAGGCCGGTCATCGGATGGATGACTCGATGATCTCGAGCTCCTCCGTGCTTCGGGAAGGCACGTAAAACCGTTGGTCCCGGCTGCATTAGCAGTCGTTAACAACCACCAAGCCGCAGTGGGTCCGCGTGGTGGTTTATGGCCCGTTCTCCCTATCTATCCATAGGTAAGGCTCGTGCCCCAACAGTGGGGACATAAAATGAGCTGATGATGATGATGATGATGATGAGTAAATATATAAGTAAGTACAAAACTGTTCATCTACTTTCGTTGCTGATTGTACTGGCTCGCCCCTAATTAAGGGGTAACCGCACCCAGTTTGTATGTACAAAACAGCTACTGAACAAACACACCAGTAGAATTGCGAAAATTAACTAAAACTCGCAACAGAGGGTGTAATTACAATACCTACATCAATGTTGATAAAAAAACAACGGCTTGCACTCTAGGAGTGCCGGCAGAAGTGAAAACTTTGATATTTTGGAATGGTTAGGGAATAATTTTGCACGAATTGCTTTAATTATCAGTATAAAAGTACTCTCATTTATGTGGTAGAATACAATATTTATTTATTGGGCTATCGTACACAAACATGTCAATTTATATTACATTAAAAAGTTATATTAAGTTATATTAAAAAATTATATTACGCCGCGCCAGCTGTCTACTCTCCATCCGTCTTACGGATTTTCGATCAGGTCACGTGTCCTGACGCGAGTTTAACATTTTTTACCCATTCCAAAAAAAGTGCACAACGCCGCTAAAGAAGTTTTCACTTCAAAAAACATACCGTCGTTGTCAAACCAAAACCTGTTATGTTTAAAAACAGTAGTTATGAGATAATCAAATAAAAGCTTTTGTAATATTTCACATGAAGGTAATTCAAGTTCCATTGCCAAATTAAATATAGCTCAATAAATATTTACCCTCTTACCACAGACCTTACTAATAAAAAAGAATAAGGTCCGAATAGTTATTCCGTGTTTTGTTCCTGTCATGTAAACGTCATTTCAAATTAGAGTAAAAGAGATAATGCTTTGTTTATTTGTAAGGGAAAGTGTGTTTAAGCCCATAGTAGCTTTTTCTTTCTTTCTTCTATATGCAAAATTATATTAACATAGATTTTTTTCACATACAAAAACTCTAATATATTTTAATTCATTATTTTTATACTCTTTTTTAACCTGTCATCTGCCGCGAGCACTGATCAGTGCCATAAAAAAATAAAATTCTATTGTGTCTGTATTCACGGTAGATGACAGGTTAAAGATGATTGTTAATGCGCTATAACAGTCTTGTTAATCCACTTAGAAAACTAATATGCATGTGTTAGGTTTGGGTTCATAGTCTAACGGGGCTATGGGGAATGAACCGCGACTTTGTATTCAACCCCAGCATCTATCCGCTGGCTTATTACTGACCTTGAAGTGACAACCCACTACACACGACTTCAAAGTTTATCCTTACACCCCTACCAACCTTGCGGTTATAAAGCTAAAGGTGTCAGACATCCTTGCGCAAGCACAAGGGACCATCTACGTCAGGTCATAACGCCAGATCAGAACACGCCGAAGCGCATTCTTCATCCGGTACTTTTAAGACTAGTGTCTCAAGCTAGTTGCCCCGTGGACACGTAAAGTGCACTACCTAATATCCGGATAGGTTACCGGAGCTGTAAGCTCGCTCACTTCTCGTTGCACTAAGAGCACAACTCGCAGTTTCCACTGCTCGGGTCTTCGACTCTAAAGTCGACTACCAAATGTCCTCTTTGGTGGCGGAGTTGTAAGCCCACTCACTTTACAGTACCTATCCAGGCACCTTGCCAGTTCCACAATCCTACGCGGCTGGCTCGACCGGAGGTATTGCATCTAGCGGGCACCTCTATTAGTTATCCAGACTAGTACCGGAGTTGTTGGAGTTCTGCTCAGTGAAAACCACCGAGAGTAGCAACCAACTATGGGCAACTTACGTGCCCTGCAAGTCCTTTCGCATCGGACCCCTCGAGACCGCTACTTAGACCTGCTCGCAGAAGTGACAGTCGCAATCGTAACAATTTACAAATCATCGCTACCAAAACACATATTCGTATTACGGGACGTAGAATCTGTGGTAGAACGCTGCGATAGCGCTACAAGCGAGCGATTGACGAACTAAAAGTGCATGACGGCGCTCTCAAATAAACCGACTGATTGTAGCAACCGCAACTAGCAGCAATCGCGTTGCCATTGTGCAATTAGCAACTGGATGCTTTTTTCGGTAATAGTTCGGTTAGCGACGCAACACTATAAACAAGCCTTCCGTAGTACAAGCTATAGTTGAATTATTCTTTCTAGTTCCGGCCCACTCCTGAATTTACGGTTTAGGTAAAGGCTACCGGAAACCAACAATAGAAATAAATAAATAACAATAAAATATAAATATAAATACAGGTTTTACTAAAATAAATAGAGTTTAATCTATACTAATATTATAAAGAGGAAACCTTTGTATTTTTGTATGTATGTATGTATGTTTGCAACGAATAAACTCAAAAACTACTGGACTGATTTAAAAAAATCTTTGACCATTAGAATGCTACATTAGCGCTGAGTAACATAGGCTATATTAAAAAAAATATTATATAAAATACTATAAAGGACCAATAAATTTTCCAATACAAAATGATTTGTTTGTTTTATTGTCATGGAAACCATTGATATATAATTAACTCAATGATGGAAACTGTCAAAGCGGTCGAAGTCCGCCGGTTCAGCTAGTAAATAAATAAAGGAGTCCCGGGTTCGATTCCCAGCGAGGGTACATGTTTGTGTACTCGGTTTGGTTGGTGGTAAGGTTTGTTTTTCCGCCTGGCTAGCTGCCACCATCTTATCTAAATATGTCGCCATAAAGTCAATGTTTACAGCATTCTTTTGTTCCGGTACCTAGCTAGATATAAGATAGCCAGTGCCTCAGTTGTTAACGATTCCGGGAGAAGTATGCTTCCACCTTCGGCCTTGTTAAGTGATTTAACATCAGGTGCAGAAAAGGCCAAGTTCTGACACGTTAGCTATTTACACGTTAGTTATTTATTGGATTAAATCAGTCTAACAGTTCATCAGACTTTTTGTGTCCGAATTGTCAGCAAATATCTTAATTATTATTGTTTTTAATGTAACCATAAAATAATGCTATTGCTTTTTTATCAATATAATACCTTACAAGATCATGTTAAGGCACACTAGCGCCACCAATTAATAATTTGACAATTACTAACGGACCGGATCTTTTTTTAAACATTGCGTACCGTCCGATAACAGGAGAGCATCCATAGTATTTATTTAATAATTGTGCACTACTTTTTGTTGCGTGGTTTATTCACAAAACGGGCTATTGTATTTATTCATAAACAATGGTCACTTTTGGTGTTAGCGAATGAATACAAAAACAAACCTAAAAATAGTGCACAATTATTAAATAATAGATGTTTGTCTAGTGTCGGAAGGTCCGCAATGTTTGAAAAAAAATCCAGTTTAGCAGTTATCAAATTAAATCCATTAGCGGCGCTAGTGTGCCTTACCCTTCGCCTTAAGAGACTATTTAT
Source organism: Eudonia mercurella (assembly GCA_963082485.1). NCBI lineage: Eukaryota > Metazoa > Arthropoda > Insecta > Lepidoptera > Crambidae > Eudonia > Eudonia mercurella. The sequence continues at coordinate 10,953,523 of OY720040.1, read as the reverse complement.
AAGAAAGATCTATATACAATAGGTACACGATGCTATAATTAATTTAAATGACTGTGACAATGTTGGTAATCGAACCGGCAACCTTTGAGTCTAAGACGGTAATGTAATTACTCGATCGTAGACACGTTTCGTCTGAAAAGAATATCAAATTTCAATTTCATATTGTAGCAATATCGAGGGCGAACGTATAGTTTTAATGGGGATACTATTACAAACTGTTAGTGATCGAACTCCCTAACTTCGTGGTAACGTTACACATACAGGGTGTGTACACAAATTAGGTATTATTTATAGATATTAGGTAAAATCGCTTTTATGGATTTCTGTAAAAACGCGTACCTCAATCGGGTACTCTATCGCGATGCATTCACATAGCAATAAATTAAGTTGTTTTTGTGTTTTTACAATATGGCAGAATGTAGTTTACAATAAAAACATAGGAACATGGAATAAAATACGACAAAAGAGACGAATAATAGAAAATTATAAATTTGTAGGTATAGATATAATTATTTCATCAATACACAGAGTCAATAATGGAAATCAAATGTGTTACAAAAAAAATAATTTGCCTTTAAATAAATTGGAATATCATATTATTAGTAAAATAAAAAAGTATCAGCACGAAAGTATTGCCACTATATCAGTCCGTTTTCAGGACCAAAGCTCAAAACCTATCCAGCTGCAGCGAGGAGTGAGACAGGGAGATTTGATATCTCCAAAACTATTCACTGCTGCACTAGAAGATGTTTTCAAGCTGCTGGACTGGAAAAGACTCGGCATCAACGTCAACGGCGAATACATCACTCATCTTCGATTTACTGATGATATAGTGGCCATGGCTGAGATCCTGGAAGACCTCGGCACAATTCTCGGTGACCTCAACAGAGTCTCTCAACAAGTGGGTCTTAAAATGAACATGAAGAAGACAAAAGTTATGTCGAACTCACGTGTCGTACCCACTCCTCTGAAGGTTCCCCAACCTACCTAGCTGGACCGTTTGTCCCAGGTAAACATAATCGTCCACAACTTCAAGGGCAGAGTGAGGACTCTGCCCTTGAAGTAGACATGAGGTCGATATATCAAAACGTAACTAATAACCGATACGAGTTAGATATCATACCATATCGATATCCCATAACCACATAACCGATATCACAAAAACTAAACGTGCGCTATAACTACATACGAAGACCAAAACTCTACAACCAATCAACAAAACGCAAACCGAATGATAACGTTCGCAACGCAAAACGCATGCATCAGTTGCGTAACGTAACGAAGTTTGTTATATCGATATTCACTCCTTCTCTTTCTTAGTAAGCGTACTTAAGGCAGTATTAAAGAGATGTGGCGAAGTTGCGGCCGGGGCCGGCAACGGCAATGTTTGTGGTTGATTATTGGTAGAATGTCGCTTAGCAATAAGGTTCAATTTTTGTATTGTAAATTTAATAAATTTGTATATTGCGTTTACGTAAAGGATTTAGTGGTAGTATATTATGGTTTGTCGTCGAGCATTCTCTGGCGACGCAAGAAACTTACATTGGAAAATGGAACTACATACGATAGGATTACGGTTCAGAATATTTGTAATATTTTTGGTTCTTGTTGGAAGGTGTTTGAATATTGTTTTAACGGCGGCCGTGGATGGTTGAATTTGTTGCAAAATAATAAATAAATGCGTTTATGTGGTGTGAAAAGTGAATAATTGTATATATCGTGATTGTGACTGTACATTATTGTAGATAGGTAGACATTGTGTTGTAATTAGTAGCTTAAGTAGTCAGTTCTTAAAACAATAACACGTTGTTTTAGTTATATGTACATACAAACTTTTTTAATTTTTTTAAAACAAAATGTCGCGAAAAATAACAGATATGGACTCATTTTGAGAAAAAAGACAATGCTGCTTCTATGGCCGTGTGTAAATATTTTATTCGCATAACTTACGTTAGCATACCGTGCTACAGTGCTTGCTTGATTTGCTACTGATATCGATGGATAATACTTAGAAATCGGCCTATTTTGGTGGTTGGGGGAAGAGGGGGGGGGGAGGGTGACTCCCACATACCCTTGTGGGAGTCATAAGTATCGAAAATACGTTTCGTTTCACACATTCATAGTACATTTCATACGAATTTCAAAAATTAATTAAAAATATTGATACGTAACTCCGGCAGCTGAAATTGTTTTAGGGGATCTCTGACGAACTTCCCTGAGCTTCCCCACACATTCAAATTCAAATTTTCATTCAAAATTCAAATAACGAAAACGCTCATGTCTACCTTGAAGTTATGGACGATTATGTTTACCTGGGACAAACGGTCCAGCTAGGCAGGTCCAACTTCAGCAAAGACGTCAATTAGGCAGCGTTCGGTAAGCTACGAAATATCTTTTCGTCCGATATACCGCAGTGTCTCAAGACGAAAGTGTTTGACCAGTGTGTGTTTCCAGTGATGACATACGGGACTGAGACGTAGTCGCTCACTATGGGCCTTATCAGAAGGCTCAAGGTCACTCAAAGAGCAATGGAGAGGGCTATGCTCGGGGTTTTTCTGCGTGATCAAATCAGAAACAAGGAGATCCGCAGAAGAACAAAGGTTACCGACATAGCCCGTAGAGTTGCTAAGTTCATCCAGCAGTGGACGTCTTCTGGCTGAGATGATGATGATGATGATGATGATGAAAAAAGTATAATTATATTTTTTTTAATTTTTTTATTTAATATTCTTTGGCTTAAAAGTTTTCTTGTCGTGAAATTAAATAAAAGAATAAATTACAAAAACTACGACTAGATGATTATTAACTAGAAAGTAAATAAGTAACGTAAGTGGTATATAGCTTATGACTGTCCCACTGCTGGGCAAAGGTCTCCATCATTGACGTCAAATCATTGCAATATCAATATCAATATTTTGATTTCAATATCATAGTTAGAATATTTATATAAAATACAGTGAAAAATTAAACGCCCACCCGACCCAGCCAGGAATCGAACCTGGGTCTTCCGCAATCCGGGCGGCTGCACTGACCGTTATGCTACCGGGAAGGCTGACGTAAGCGCTGAATTTTATTACTGCTTTTTGATTTTTGAAATGCTTCAGAGCGACATTAGTGCCATCTATCCAAAGGTGATTGTAACCGATGGACATGCAGATTCATCTTTGCAGTATTTTTGCAGTATATTTGCAGTATTTTCACTTTATTTTATATAAATATTTAATTCAGCTTAAGTGTAGCAATTAACACCTAAAAATAAAAATAAAGTAAAATTTTTATCATAGTTAGAAATTAACTAAGATATTTAAAACGCAATAACCATTATTTTATGAGCCTGTATAAAAAAATCGAACTTCATTTTCCTGAACGATCAGAAAAAGGATTTGTTGATTTTACTAGTTAGAACTAAAGCGCTACCATTTAAAAACATAGTATTTATATGTTACAGAGAATCAAAAGGTACAATTAACAGGGTTCCGAGACCCGACCTCGAATGGATTAACGGAAGACATACGTGTTTGAAGGATTCTGGACAGAATCCAAATACGAAAGTCGTATTTGGATTCTGTCCAGAATCCATCTGGTGACCAGTATATTACATAGTACCTTTTTGAAGCTTACTGGATTCAGTGAAATCACAAAGCACAGAAAATTCATAATTATTTTAAAATGATAATTGAAATAGAAATTTAAAAAAAATTGCTGTCACCACATAAAATACAGCTTGCTTGCTCGTTTCGTCAATAATCTCTAAAAAAGTAAGTTACAAATGTATTTTACAACATTTTAACACAAACAATATTTGTCGCAGTTTATAAACAAGTTATACCACAACGAACAAAATGTCGATCACTGGGACCCGTCGTGCAATGGTTCCACATGATGATGATGAGCAGGATGTCATACAGTGCTCAGGAGCTCGATGGCGCAGTGGTTAACGCGCCCGGTCTGCCAGTGCTGAGGTTAAGCAATTTTCGCAAAGGCCGGTCATCGGATGGGTGACCAAAAATTTATCATCTCGAGCTCCTCCGTGCTTCGGAAGGCACGTAAAGCCGATGGTCCCGGCTGCATTAGCAGTCGTTAACAACCACCAATCCGCACTGGGCCCGCGTGGTGGTTCATGGCCCGTTCTCCCTATCCATCCATAGGGAAGGCTCGTGCCCCAGCAGTGGGGACATAAATGAGCTGATGATGATACAGTGCTCATACTGATAAAGAGAAACCAATGTCTTGGCCGTCTGTCGTCTGTATCGATAATTGGATTTCCACATGAAGCAAGTCGTCTTATATCAGGTACTTCTCTCATTAACAAACAAATGTTGTTTACATTAAGTTCAAACTACATACCTCATAAGACTAAAAGCTGTAACTGCCCAACTTACTTTCCTCCCAACGTTTGTTTGCGTGTCGGCCATTAAACGATCTCGGGTGGCGAATCAAAAGTTCGTTTACACCCGCTCCACAACTATTTACTGGCAGCTCGTAAAAGAGTCTGCGAAATCTCTAACGAAGTGTGAAGTAGCAACACCAAATAAAGATGGACGCACCTAAACCACAAAACAAATAGGTAAGAACGACTCCTTGCGATAGAGATTTTAATTAGCTACGAGTACGCTTCGTAGCGCGTAACGTCGCAACGCGTAGCGCTACGTCTCGTCGTAGCTTCGGTTGATGCGTACAATGGGAATGTTGTTATTTGTAACACTGTAGATTTATAAAAGCAAAACATGTTATCTCTTATTTATTGTCATATTTAAATACGCAGCCTTTTTTATATAAACGTCGTCAACTCCTTATAACAAATTGAGCGTGGAGCCTCGATTGTCTCACGACTGGCGTTCTCTCGAGTATACGAGCACCGTACGAATGCTTCTTGTGTGCATCGCCTCTGTGTGCGCGCGCCAGTATTGCTCGTTTCCTATAGGAGCTATCCTTCTGTACCCATTTATTTTGTGTCGAAACGGTCTTCGCACGCTCCTATCTACCTGGCGAAATTACTTTGTTAATAAGCCTGCGAGGAGAGCGATGACGCTATACTAGATAGACTTCCTTATTTCCATACTTTTCTATTCCCATGGTACTATGTTTTGAATCATATGGTTACATAGGTTAAAGTTATAGATATAAGAATTTTATTTTATTTTATGTAAGACTGGGTGGAGACGCTTTCTCCACCACCACACGACTTCTCGTTATCGTTAATGTAATCAATGACAAATACTATCACGAGGAACCCAAAACGCCAAACGACACTTCTGTTTTCTCTCTTTCCACACTTTCACTCTTTCCTCACTTTTCAATGGACGGTCAACCTAAGCTGAGGTCCCTAGCCTTTAAAGACGCCCTCTTGCTGATCCATTCCATATACGAATGAAACCCTCAGGTAATCTAGTAGGGAACGGGGACAAACTTGCGTGGTGCTATTCCCTCTTGAAACCCTCTGTTGGTGTTTCGATCACACGGCTTGAGAAACCCTTTAAGTTTCTCGCCGCCCCTTAAAAGTCTGGTGACGCTGTAAATGTCGTTTAAGGCAAACAGCAAAGTCTCTCCAAAAACACTGTTTAATTGACAATGTTTGCATTATAGCATTTTGCTACCAATATGGTTCCAAGATGTTGGGATAATAGTAAATCGAAATCGCTCAGCGCAAGCGATTTTAGTCTTATACGTGACAAACTGCTGAATTTGGTGATTGTACGTGCAGAGTTCAAGCAGTGAACGGTGTGAATAAGCACTGTAAGGTCTAAATTGGCTTGTACAATAAATTCTAGTGTTTTCCCATCAAGTTTAACGCGTACCGTTTACGTACGAAATTGTTTGTTTCTATCCTTTCTGTTATACTGACCAAATTAAAATAATATAGGTATAAGCATCAGTAGCCGAACAAACAGATGCTTGGGTATAATACGAGATATCGTGGTTCAATTCCCACAACAAATGAAAGAGCTTTCTAAGTGGGTTAACACGACTATTCATCATCATCATCATCAGCTCATTTTATGTCCCCACTGCTGGGGCACGAGCCTTCCCTATGGATGGATAGGGGGAACGGGCCATAAACCACCACGCGGGCCCAGTGCGGATTGGTGGTTGTTAACGACTGCTAATGCAGCCGGGACCAACAGCTTTACGTACCTTCCGAAGCACAGAGGAGCTCGAGATGATAAATTTTTGGTCACCCATTCGATGACCGGCCTTTGCGAAAGTTGCTTAACCTCAGCACTCGCAGACCGGGCGCGTTAACCACTGCGCCATTGAGCTCTTCTGGATTTGGATCTGGACTATTATTCATGTGTAATAATAATCTTATTTTTATTATTATTAATCTTATATATCTTAAAGTATTAACTTTTACCCGCCTCTGTGGTCTAATGGTTAAACAACCGGTCTCAGACCTAGAAGTCATGGGTTTGATTTCACGCGGGGGGTATATGTTTATGTAATCAGTTTTGGTAAATGAAAGGGCTTGTTTGTCCGTAAAAAAAATCAAAAGAAAAGGTAAAACACTGGAACTTTCAATACATTCCCAAATTGTAATAGTTGTTAGCAACAAAATTTGCAAAACGGTATTCTGGTTTTGATCATCGATTTCTGCAGGTCACTGTACATTTCTAAGCCTTTCGGTAGCTTATTAGTCAATATTAGTTAATAGTACAAAGAAACTACTGAATATTAATTAGGAGAAGCTCGCTCAATCTGCGAGCAACTTTCGCAAAGGCCGTTTATCGGATAGGTGACCAAAAATGTATCACTTTGAGCTCCTCCGTACTTCAAAAGGCACGTAAAAGTCAGGGTCATGGTCCTCCCGCATGGTAGTTTATGACCCGTTCTCCTTGTAATGTTTCATCCATAGGCTCGGCTAGGTAGGCTCGTGCCCCAGCATTGGTGGTATAAAATGAGCTGGTTTGACAGAATATTAAACAATCATCATTATCATCATCTCAGCCAAAAAACGTCCACTGCTGGACAAAGGCCTCCCCCAAGAATCTCCACAACGACCGGTTTTGTGTTGCTCGCATCCAGTGGCTTCCTGCGACCTTCTCCAGATCGTCGGTCCACCTTGTTGGAGGCCAGCGGAGTGTGGCGCTTTCCAGTACGCGGTCGCCACTCAAGGACTATTCCGCCCCAGCGGCCATCAGTCCTGCAAGCAATGTGCCCTGCCCACTGCCACTTGAGCTTAGCAACTCTTTGGGCTATGTCGGTTACCTTTGTTCTTCTGCGGATCTCCACATTTCTGATTCGATCACGCAGAGAAACCCCGAGCATAGCCCTCTCCATTGCTCTTTAAGTGACCTTGAGCTTTCTGATAAGGCCCATAGTGAGCGACTACAGCGATTAAACAATAAAAGAGTTCAATTAATTGTTATCAGCACGTTGAATACCGTTTTTCAATTTGTATCTGTCAAAATCAAAGCCTTTGTAAGTAAATAAAAAAGGCCGCATACATAATTTATCTGTTAAGCCCTAAAGTTCCGCGAATAAAACCTCAAAGGGTTGCCACTTCATTTAACAAACGGTTTTGTTTTCATTTATCAAAGCTATTTTCTAATGAGATGATTCGCAGAAAGGTTTGATCACAAAATAAGGATGCTGCAGAAGGTAAGCTACGTACAAACGAGCTTGAGAAACGCACACATAGACAACCTCTCACGGACACGAAATCTCGCAACGACAGCGGTTGGACTGTCCGAGATTATAGTTTTTTTTTTCCTTTAGTTGATAGCTTCGTGCGATTAGTACATTTAGCCAGTGTCAAAGTGATTTTTCTTACAAGTAATACATATAAAACAATATTTCTTTCCTGTATGATGATGATGAATGATAATAGAATGAGAATTCAATTTATCAATTGAATTCTCATTCTGAGTTATCACTTCAATTACCATTTGATGTAATTACCTCAGTATTGTCTCAACCCTAGGCATGCCAATTAGATAATTCGACAGTAGATAATTATATAATTTAATTTGGCTTTCCCGCTAAAATCTGCAACAAAACTGCTTCGTCAGATAATTAAAAAGTTTGGACAATCAAATGCATTTACCAAGAAGGTTTCATTGCACGAAGTTAATGCACGTACACATGAGCTGCAAGCTGCAAACAACTTAGTTTTATTACAGTTAAAACCACTAGAACTTATCTCTCTTCAACACGCGTGCTGAAGGCGGGCGGAGCGGTACAGTTGCATTAAAAAGTGCTGATAACTTTTAATATTACCTCCTTCATACTTTGGATAACTACGGAATGCTGGCTTAAACTTTCACATTACTATGTATTACTTAGAGATTTTAAATACTACAAAGCATAAAAATAGAGGATTTAAGAAAGTGGTTACATATTTGTATTCAACCGATAAATTATATTGGTAAATCAAAATAAGCTAATGTAATGTCCAGTTGTGTTGAAACTGGTATCTCAGTAGGTCTCATTATCAGCTAGCATCAATTCTAATGGCAAAAACAAACAGTATTTATTAATGTCATTGACTTATTAAAAACATAGTTTCGTTGTAGATTGATAGTGTTTGTATTTTTTTATTATTTGCATGTGTGTCATGCCACTGAGTTAGCACTGTGAATGTTTTAAAGTAAAATTGAGACCCTGTACCAATTTTATGAACGAAAGCATATACGAAAACTTATTAATACTGAATGTGACCACTTGTCCTCAAACTGTAACTTAAATTATGTAAAAATACGTTTTGCATGTATGAATTTCAAAATGGTGTTTAAGGCATTCACTTCAAAAATTCTGCCAGATTACCTAACTAGACGGTCCAGACAAGAAATCACTTTCGCCATACCTTTATGCAAAATTCAGGGTACAGACGCTTGCACAACAATCAACCCATCCGAAATTGTCAAATTTCCTCAATAAACTTTGAACTTAATGTATTAATCATATGGTTGAAAATGTATTGAAGAATGTGTAATGTAGTACAGACGTGTGTACTTTCTGCAACTCTCTATAACAAATGTTTGTCACGGCCAATAAGATTTATAATAAGATAAGTTTCCATGACAACAAAACAATTAAATCATTCGTCCGTTTAAGAATACCTGTATCCCATGATGGATCCCTATAGCAGCGCCACATACCGGATCCAATTGTAAATCTAAACCATTCTCGAATCCACTTGAACACACACAGAAAATTTAATTCAAATCGGTCCAGCCGTTTGGAAGGAGTTCAATTTCATACACACGCACAGAAGATTTATATGTATAAAGATACAGATTAGATTATATCATTTATTAGCTGTCATGTACAAAATACAACAGATGTTATATTTTAATCTTAGATACAGTCTCGAGCATAATTTACTACTACGGAAAAAACAACACTATCTGCTGCTACCAAAGTATTCAACAATTTATGCCTATATGATTAGTCTGTGTTTTTGTTAGAGGCAAATAAAGCTATTTATTATTATTATTCATGTTATCTTATCTTTGTGGGCCTGCTGAGGGTTCTCTCTCTCAGTAGCACTTCGACCTATCGGGACCTTTTGTGCAAATTATGACAAATAGTGTTGTCACTTGATATGACTAATATAATAACTAAATGACAACTTTTTCATAATATATTATGCTGGTGATTGTACTAGAACAAATACAATTCAAGATACCATTTACAATTTATGGGTGCCTTTCGGTTCGCCTAAAATTGTTTGTCCTAATATGGTTTGGCCAAACCGTTTTGGCCTAAACTTAAAACGTACAATTATTGTTTCGCCTAAAAATTGTTTTGCCACCATTATAGTTTGGCCTAAGAATTGAAAGGCCTAATTTTAGAATGTCTAATGTAAAATAGCCTAAACTATATTGGCATAACTTTATATTGGCATAACTTTATTTTGGCATAACGATTATTTCGCAAAATTTATAAAAGCTCTAATTTTAGCATATCTAAAATTAAATGTGCCAATAATGTATTGGAATAAAAGCATAGAATTTTATTAAAAAAATAAATTGACAGAAGCGAATCGCTGCAAACCCGACTCCACGTAGTCTTGTCTGCTCTACCCTAGAGTGCAATATAAGCCCGCGTAGGCGCGGAGGGGCGAGGCGGCCCGCGAGCTAAGGAGCAGGTGGGGCGAGCTCGCGAGCTTCGGCTTGCTGGCCGGCTTCGCCGGCCAGCCTCAGCCCCGGCGGTGAGCGAAAACCATCTGCGACGAAAAGCTCGCGTGGGACCGCCGGAGCCCCGCAGCGCCGAAGCCGTGACGGAAACTATGCATGCTGCATGCCTACATGCATGCTGCATGCGTGCTTGCATGCTTACATGCTACATGCCTGCACGCATGCTGCATATCTGCATGCATGCTGCACGCATGCTGTGTTTCTGCTTGCATGCTGCACGCATGCTGTGTTTCTGCTTGCATGCTGCCTTATAAAAATGAGTAGGCGTTTTGTACTTTATGATTTTTAATTTTGTGCGAATTAATATTTAGGAATTGTAAACTTTAGGGATTACGAATTGTTCTGCCAAATGACGCATTTGGTAAATGACAATGTGGCGATAAAAAGTTAGGCGAAGTGAAATTAGGGCAAACACGATTCTGAAGAGTGAAATTAGGCGAAAAAATTTTAGGCTTTTCGTTTGGGTGCCATTGCAAATTAGGCGTACAAAAAATTAGACGATCCGATAGAGACCCACAATTTATTTATGATTTAATTTGGATTGATGATAAAATGAATAAACGTTTGGCGCGAGATTCGCAGAACTCTATCATAATAAAACAAAAAGCCAATTTCAAATGAAACCAGTTACATATATTTCACAAAGTTATAAAAAATATACAGTTATCTTTTTTTTGAGAGTTTGTCGATTGCCTCAGGCGATATTTTGAACACCGCTGGACTTTTTTGGGGGACGGCGAGAGACTTAAAGGGTTCCTCAAACCGTATGATTGAAATTAACTTACTAAACGAAGTACAATTTGGGAGAAATTCTTCCTTTAAAAATAAACAAAAAAGAGATTTGGCAAATATCTTATCTCGGTGTCCCGTTAAAGGCTTAGCGTTGTAATAACGTTCGCGTCGGCTTAGCATTGGTAGCAAATCGCTGAGTTATTTCTGCTACAACCAGAAGTTAAAACGAATGCCAAGAAAAATAACGGTATGCATAATAAAAATGGAAATAAAATGGAAAAGTACGCCCCACAACCACAAGTTACACATTTAAAATTTTAATATATATTTTTTTAATTTTGTCTATATTACAAGTATTAATTTGTAATATTATCAAATATCAAGTTCTCCCTATCCATCTATAGGGAAGGCTCGTGCCCCAGCAGTGGGGACATAAACTGAGCTTGTGATGATAATGATGAAAGTCAAATATATATTTTTTAAACAGTTGTTTTCGTTGCAGATTCAGACAGATTTACTTTTCCTTTCCACAATAGACGCAGTGGTTTTCGTAGCGGTTTCAAAGACAAGATTAAATTTCCTCATGTACACCCTTTCACGGGCAATACAGTTGTAATTTTTCATTGCTTTTCAATCTTATTCCAAGTGCATTAAGTTCAATATTTGGTGGCAACATAGCTGCCATTGCCTTCAAAAGGATTAAAGTGAGTTCTTAATGCGTATTGCAACAGTGTTGTTGTTGACGAGACGCGTGCAGCAGCTTATACAACGTGTAACAAAAAGGTGTAGTAAAAATAGAAGAAAAGATTTAAAGGGTGTCCGAAGTAGCCGTAGATGTGTATGGCTTGGGACAGAGATGAATGGCAGATACGAAAGGAAGCCTATACTCAGCAGTGGATATCTCCAGGCCGAAATGATGATGATGATAATGACATAACTATTAATTTTAATTTGTCATGCAATTGTTAACATTTTAACAGCTGATCACGCACTGGGTACGGGTGGGTGGGATCGTCTCAGGACGCTGATCACGTCCTCTGTACGGCATTTACTTTCTTAGCGTTTGTTTTAAAATGACGTCCGTGGTACGTGATTTGCGTGTAACCTCGGTGTACTGTAATCTTACAATATCGGCAAAAATTTTCGACTTTAAAATAGTCGGCTGTTAAAGTGTTAATTAAATATTTATATATGCGTCAGGCGCGCATAAATAAAGCAGCAGTGATCATAAATGTAAGTACACAGAGGTACTGTGGTACTTAACCACTAGGGCTGTGACTTTTTTATTTTGATGTGACGTCACAATAGAAATATTGTGACGTCACATATTATGTCTTAGTAACTCTGCATACAAGATCTAGATCGGATACACTTTGGATCTTTTCTTTTTCACCACATCTATCCATTACACGTTGTTGTATACACGTTTTTACAACTACAATTGCAGTAATATTGCTTTAAGAGCTTGTGGTAGGGGGCCCTAAGTCATTGTAGAGAAAGTTAGTTCGTATCTACGGACTCAGGGTCAGTTTCTTGCATTGGCACCGCTGTTGATCTTGCCCTGACAGACACATTAGCGGGAGTGTGAGAATAAATATTAGGTTGGTAACACTGCACCCTTTATCCCGACTTAAAATAGATTGGTAAACGGTTTCTACTCTGGTGGAAGAAGAATGTATGGAGATCGTCGGTAGTATTGGCTCAATTCAATAGGATTGAGAAGCTCGATGGCGTAGTAGTTAATGCGCCCGGTCTGCGATTAAGTTAAGCAACTTTCGCAAAAGCCTGTCGTCGGATGGGTGACCAAAAATTTCCAACCATCTCGAGCTCTTCCGTGCTTCGGAAGGTACGTAAAGCCAAACAACCAATCGGCATTGAGTCTGCGTGGTGATCAGCAGTAAGGACATACAATGAGCTGGTAAAAGATAATAACTCAGTAGATATATATGTTATAAATAGTATAATATCAAAAGTATCTCACGATCGCCCCGCTGCTTTATGTAGGCTTTAAGGATGCCGAGAATAATGTTCCTGGCTTATTGGAACTAAAGAGATGAGCGCTTAAATCTTAAAGCGATCTATTGATCCATTGGCCTACAGCGAAATGTACAACTACTCGTAATATTATTAACAGCAAAGTAGCTTTTAGGAAAGTGTATGATAACATATTATTTGTTTTTCTATGGTAATTCGGGTATACGCAACCTAATTTCAATTTGGTAATTATTTTGTAAAACTCTCATTTTCCGTTTAATTGGTTGCTTTGTGCTGTTAGCATATTCAGCAAGTGTCAAAGTTATAAAATATTATATATACATTTTTTTTAAGAGTACTAGATTATATTGTGATATAAATGTATACTAATACTAGCGGCTACTCGCGACTTCGTCTGCGTATATACCTTTAGAAATAACGGCCTATTCTGTTGAGTAGCCCATTTTATAAGTTAAACTATATATTTTTTGTATTCTATTTACTGCAATATACTCCAACATACTATGTAAAAAGATATTTTTAGAAAGCCGTCACAACCCGTCACGTAGCTACGTAGAGCTGACCGTAGAAAAAACATGGCGTTCCCAAATGTATTCCTGCTAAGTGCCTATAAGGTATATGTGACTTTTGATAAACATTGAAAATGCAACATTATATGGAAACTGTAGACTTTTAAAAATAAATGGTATGTTAGTTATTATTGGGTATAATTGAGATGCGTGATATAAGCACATTGTTTCCCTTGGTTTCTCTAGTTAAGATTGTGACTCGCTACCGAGTACCGTTGTATACTAACCTTAGCGCGTCCAAGTCGCGCATTAACAAAACGGGTATACCTAATTTAATTCCAGCTTATAGGATGGCACCCCGGATAGCTCCAAAGAGTTTAGGGACTTCATGGGATGGCTCGTAGTGTCATCGGATGACATGACTGTATCAATGGAGTTGTACATTGATGTTTCGCTAGATATTTCGTCCAAGATTATTTATCTATTTTCGGAACAGTCTAATTTTTTGGTGCCAGTTTCACACAACCAATTTTTGACGGAATGTATTGTTTCAACAAGCGCTCAAGTTATTCCGAACGCATTAACTCTTCGTCTTATTTTGAATCCACTATATGACAAAGTCGGTGTGTGAACAGAACCATACCTTCCTTCACGACGACCGGTTTTGTGCTACTCGCGTCCAGCGGCTTACCGCTATCTTCACCAAATCGTCCGTCCACCTTGTTGGAGGCTTGCCGACACTGCATTTTCTAGTGACCACTTGAGAACTGTTCCGCCCTAGCTGCCATTAGCCCTGCGAGCTGCCATTAGCACTTGAGCTTAGCAACTCTTTGGGCTATGTCGGTATCCTTTGTTCTTTAAGGAATTTCCTAATTTCTGATTTGATCACGAAGAGAAACCCCAAGCATAGCCCTCTCCATTGCTCTTTGTGTGATCTTGAGACTTCCTTTGAGGCCCATAGTGAGCGACTACGTCTCAGTCCTGGGCCTCATCAACACAATGGTCAAAGACTTTCGTCTTAAGACACTGCGGTATAACGAGCGAAAAGATATTTCGTAGCTCACCGAACGGTGCCCAGCTTAATTGGATGATTGTTCTATTTGCTGAAGTTGGACTAACCTAACTGGACCGTTTGTCCCAGGTAAACATAATCGTCCACAACTTCAAGGGCAGAGTCTCCAATGTTCAGAGGAGTGGGGAAGACAGGTAAGTTTGACATAACTTTCGTCTTCTCTATTTTAATTTTAAGACCTCCTTATTTAGGTCTTCCAGGGTCTCAATCTTGACCACTATATTATCAGCAAATCGAAGCTGAGTGATGTATGCAGAGTCCTTTTCAGTCAAGAAGCTTGAAGACATATTCCAGTGCAGCAGTGAAAAGTTTCGGAGATATAACGTCTCATTGTCTCACACAAACTGAATGGGTTTCGAGCTCTGGTCTCGAAGACGGACGGACATAGTGGCGTTTTCATACAAACACTTCAACATTTCGATGGACTGGTTGTCAATTTGGCACCGCTGAATAGATTGTAGACCCATGTTTCAATCGAATCTAAGGCTTTTTCATAGTCCACAATTGCTAAGCAAAGAGGCTGGTTATACTCTTCAGCTTTGACTTAGTTTTGTAGATAGCCTTCGCTCACCAATTTCGAGAGATTTTCGCTCGCTGTGCGCCCGATCGCCCAGCGCCGGACCAAACTATTATTCTCATCGTCGTAACTTTTAAAATATTTGTCCAAATAACGTTGTTTAAAAGACAATGTTTATCTAAATTAAATATCAGAAGCGAAAAAGTATCTATTTTGATAAGAATCAGTTTGTTACTACAAAATGTGCACTGAAAATATAGTATCGAATTTTATTGCGTTTATGGCTAACTGTTTTATTTATTTTATTTTATTTTTATTTTTTTTTGGAAAACTTACAGCTAATACATAAATTAAAAGTGTTTATAAATTAAATACAGCCAATTACAAGTTTCCGCTTATAGCTTAATACAGATTAATACAGATTACATAATCCCTTCGATTTTCGATGGAAAGCGGAAAATGTTGGTAAGACTTTTTTTTTACAAAAAGAAGTTATTATTAAATTTGTTTTTAAACTGGTTCAGGGATGAGTTAAATAAATCTAGGTTCATATCCTTATCAACACTATTATACAGTTTGGACACTCTGATGGCAAAGGAGTTGCTACGATAATTAGTTCGAGAAAGCGGTACATGCAGTATATTAGTGTGGCGCGTTACTTTTTTAGGAGCATTAATAGTAATGAGGCTTAGTAATTCAGAGGAGTCAACATTACCTTGAAATATTTTCAGAAGTAATGCAATATCGGACATATCTCTTCGCAAGTGTAATGGCAAGAAATGGAAATGTTTGCAACGCAGTGTGTAGTCCTGAATATACATACGGTATTTAAATTGCAGATGGCGTAGAAATCGTTTTTGTATGGACTCGAGCCGAGCTATGTATGTTTTGTAGTTGGGATTCCACACTTGCGAGGCATACTCCAAGTGGCTGCGCACGAAAGCGCAGTACAACATTTTAATTGTTTTTATATCAGAAAACTCGGCTGACATCCGTATAACAAACCCTAAAGCCTTACTAGCTTTAGCTACAATGTGGTCCATATGAATGTCGAATAGAAGCTTAGAATCAAATATTACCCCTAGATCTTTCATAAAGTCTACTCTAGAAATTATTTTATTGTCTAATGAGTAATCGTGGGTTATGAGTTTTGGCTTTCTAGAAAAAGTACAGACATAGCATTTGGAAGTGTTGAGATTGAGACCGTTAGTTGAGCAATAACTTAGAAAGGCATTCAAATCATTTTGCAGTTTTAAGCAATCGGATTCCGTTTCAATAGGACAAAGTATTTTCATATCATCAGCATACAGTAGTATTTTGCTAAACAAGAAACAAGAGAAACTGTTTTGGCAATAATGGTATACATATAAAAGATAGATGTATGCTGTTGCGGACGTTTTTGTTGAACAATTATGAGACACGTTTTTACCATAGGCATATACGTATAACTTGTACGGTTTTTGCAGCTCACGCCAAAATAGTTGAAAGCTATTTTGGCTTGCATTCGCATTTTCTTATTCGCATTTATAATATTACTAAGCACCTTCTGTTACATCTATAGATAGATAGATAAATAAAGTATTTATTTGGATACTATCATGGACTAATATTAGTCCATGGACACTATACACACACATACACACTCACACACACGCGCACACGCACACGCACACGCACACGCACACGCACAATCATAAAATAACAACAAAGACAATTGAAAAATATTCATAATTAATTTTATTATTATATTAGATAAGCATATATTATTAGACTTTATTATTATTAAACATATTTATATAACACGTGTGCTATCTTGTTCGCTTCTGTTACCGCCATTTAAAAAATCGCTTAGGAATAAACGCCTAACCTAACCTAACATCACACATTCTTTACATATTCATCGTAGCTTCAACCTCGCGATTAGAAGCGGCTAACGAGGTTTAAACGGATTGGTGCAAAAGCGACTTATACCCGGATGAAAAGGCAATAGCTAAAGTCATATGTCTGCACTATAATCCACTTACAGGTTGTCAGAATAAAGGTACATTTTGCATGCGCAGATGAAGAGGATGCAGAGATGCAGAGGGATATACGGTCAGCATGTCTTATGGTATTAGAAATAAAGAAAGAAATCACATTTACGATCTTAATCGATAGAAAAGAAAGAACGCAAATAATTCTAAACAAAAAATAATATATTATTAAGTATTTTTTTTACTAAAAATATGATTTTTCACATTAAATAGAAAAGTGTATGTACTAAAATATAATAAGTAAGCAAGAGCAAGAGCATATAATCAGCCATCGCTTCACTCAACCATATCTTAGGGAATGTAACGACCCGACACTGACCGATTAGGCAAGCTATAATTACGATAAAGGTTATAAATTATTATAAGCAAAAAATAATAGGAGGAGCTCGATGGCGCAGTGGTAAACGCACACGGTCTTTGCTCGATGGCTGAAGTCAAGCAACTTACGCAAAGGCCGGTCATCGGATGGGTGACCAAAAATGTATGATCTCGAGCTCCTCTGTGCTTTGGAAGGCACGTTAAGCTGTTGCTCCCGGCTGCATTAGCAGTCGTTGATAACCACCAATCCGCATTGGGCCCGCAGCGTGGTGGTCGTATGGCAGCGTGGTGGTCGTATGGCCCATCCTCCCTATCCATCCATAGGGATGGCTCATGCCCCATTGAGGACATATAATGCACCGATGATGATATTATTATGTTTTTTTTTTTTTTTTTTTTTTTTTTTTTATTCCTTCCTCCTCCAACATTATCGGAGCTATTCTTTACTAATTCTCTTTCATGCCAGTTCTATCATTTTTTCCTCTCGCACTTCCATTCCACATACTTCACATCCATACATCATCTTTCATTCCATAGCAGTGGGTGTTCTGCTTTTCCTAAGCCTAGTCTTTTCTGTTTTTATTTTATATCTATGTTATAAGGTAGTGGGTAAATAAATTTTTTCAGAGACGCGACATGATGATATTCCAACATTTTTTTTTTTTTTTTTTTTTTTTATTTTTTTTTTTTTTCTTAATTTTAACTTATTTTGTAATACATGTTTAACAATTCGTTCCCTTTTTGGGTCATTATTTTTCCTTATTACTATGTCTTAAGTAGCTATCTAATATTTATTAAAAGTATAGTTCTAACATTTATTTTATGTCCTTATTTATTATATAAGATATGGTTTCATATATACAGCAGTATATATGCCATTCCTATTTATTAAACTAGTTAGACGTTTTTATGTCTTATTTCTCTTATTAACTATTTTAACAATTTTTATACAATATTTAATAAATGTTTCCCTATGTTCTCCCGCTATGAGGGTGGCAAAGTTCTCCGGAACCACCTGTAAACCCGTTTGTATCTCGATGTTAAGCCTCTCCAGAGCGTGTATAGGGCACTCGGAGAGGATGTGTGGGAGGGTCTCATGTGTGTCAGGATCACAGGCGCATGACGGGCTGTCCTTGCACTTGAACCTGTTCAAGTAGAAGGCAAACCCGCCGTGACCTGTGAGAGCCTGTGTGGTGTGTTGTGTGTATGTCAGCTTCCTGGTGATCTGGTATGCTGATATGGTGTCTGGGAAGAATTGTTTTGTAACCTCGGCTGTATCGCCGGACTGATACCTTTCGTTCCATTTGTCAAGAGATTCACTTCTTATGAGTCTCTTGACAAATGATACTGGGCACAGGTCGTAGTCAGGTTTCTTCTTGGAACCTATAGCAGCTTCCTTGGCTAGTTGGTCGGCTCTCTCATTCCCCTCCAACCCCGCGTGCGCTTTGATCCAGTATAAAGACACATTTTTACCCTGGTTCTTTGCCAATAGAAAGTTTTTGCGCGTGTTTACTGCGAGGGGGTGTAGGGAAGTCACGTTTGTGACTGTCTGAAGAGCTGCCATTGAGTCGCTATAGATTCCAAAATTGTTCTCCTTCCTAGCTAGCAATATCTCCGAGGCTCTGTGTACTGCGAGGAGCTCAGCCTGATACACGGTGCTGTAGGACGGCAGTGCAAGCTTTACGGCTTTAGTTTCGCCGGCGCTATTCCACAAGGATAGCGCCGCTCCAACCTTGCCGTCTATCTTGCTGCCGTCTGTGTAAATGCGGATGTCATGCATGTGTGAGTTTATCTGTGTGTCCTGCGTGATAGGCGTGAGCTCGAGCGTTGTGTGATCGGCCGGGTGTGGTAGTTTTAGTGCAGGGTGTGGTGTCTCAATGTCTCTGCCGTATAGATCCGGCCGGGGCATCCCTTTCCTGGCCTCATAAAGGGCGGCTGCCTCTTTAATCCGGAGGTCCAGGGGGAGTGTCCCGGCAAGCACCAGGGCAGCGTTGAGTGACACGGTTCGGTACGCCCTACACATTTTCTGCGCGAATCCCCGTTGCAACGCTCCCAGCTGCTTACGCGTTGTGAGCTTATCCGCGGCTGAGGTCCAGGCCGCAGCTGAGTAGGTCACAACGGGTTCCACGGCGGCGATGTAAATCGATCTTACCACCTCCGGGTTAAGTCCCCAGTTCACCTTTGCGGCCCTAGATAGGTGGTTGAATATATTGGCCGCCTTTTTGCACACATTGGCCACGTGTTTATTAAAAGTAAGTTTGGAGTCGATGGTGAGACCCAGGAGTTTAATTTCATCGCAGTTTCGGATCACTTTCCCGCCCATGTCGAGGCGAGGGGCGTCGAATTTTAGCTTTTTTGTGATGACTAGGCTATTAGTTTTATGAGCTGCAAATTTTAACTTATTTTCGACGCCCCACTCCTCGACATGTGCAAGGATCGGATTCGCCGCGTTTTCAATCTCCCTCCCAGTCTCCCCAACGAAGACAAGGATGACGTCATCTGCGAAGGCTTGGGCTATGACCTGTCGTTTCTCCAAGTCCTTCAGCAGAGGGTCCAAGAGCAGGTTCCATAAGATGGGTCCCGCAATGGACCCTTGGACGCACCCTTTCGTCGTTTCCCTCCTCACTTCCTCACCAGCGTAGCGCACGTTTACTACCCTCTCACTCATATAATCGCTAAGGACTCTACGTATGTTTATCGGGCAGTTTTCCTCCGCGAGTCTGACTCTGATCGCCGGCCACCATGCACTGTCGAAGGCTCCCTCTATGTCAAGCGATACCAGTGTAATTATCTTTTTTCGCTTTAAATTCTTTTTGATAATATTCATAAGGGCATAGAGGGAGTCTTCGGTGCTCCTCTGCGGCATAAAGCCATATTGGTGGCGACTCATCTTAGGCAGAAGATGGTGTTTCAGCCTTCCCACTATCATTTTTTCGAAGACCTTTCCAAGGACAGGTAGCAGGCCTATAGGTCGGTAGGATTTCGGTTCTCTGTACGACTCCTTTCTCGGCTTCCTTAATATAACAACAGTAGCCTGTTTCCACACTGCCGGAAAGGATCCGAGTTCGAGGCACTTATTTGTTATTGCTAGGTACAGGTCCAGGTCTGCGCAGATTGCCGCTCGGCAGATGTCGGCTGTGAGACCATCCTTTCCCGGGGCTTTTTTCGGATTGAAAGAGTCGACGGCGGATATGAGCTCTGCTGTTGTGAACGGGGGGTCGAATACATCAGTATCCGACCCAACGTTTGCACTCATTGCTTTGGCTCTCGTTAGCTTATGTATCTCGCCGTCGCTCTCTTCTGAGTCCACCGGGTAAAAGGTCGTCGCCAGCAATTCAGCTGATTTTTTCTCCGACAAGGTAATTCCATTTTTGGTCAGCATCTGATCCTCGGGTCTACTCGTGGTGCGTGTCATAATTCGGTAGATGCCGTCCCAGACACTTTCTCTATCTTGCCTTGCGCAGAAATCCTTCCAAGAGGATGTTTGGGCTACTACGACAGCGGCTTCATATCTTCCTTTCTCCTCCAGGTAGTCTTCCACTACTCCAGCTCTACGATGCGACGCGGCGTTCCGGACTCTCCTCTTCTTGGTGGCGACTTTGCTCTTCATAACGGCGAGCTCTTTAGACCACCACGGTAAGGCTGTTTGGGACTTGTTCTTTTTCTTTGGAATAGAGAGGACACACGCCTCTGTTACAATATTGTTAAATTTATCTGCAATGTTTTCTATTTCGGTTTTATTTTTAGTTTCGTGTATTATTTTAGTTTCTAGTTTATTCTTGTTTTTAAGTTCGTTAAAGGATTCCCTAAATTTTGCCCAATCTGCTTTTTTAGAGTTAAATAATCGTGTTGTCCTCTCTATTCCAATGCCTTGGATTTTATTTGTGGTGATACTGAAGGCTATCCCGTTATGGTCGGAGCTGGTCATACCCTCGTCCACGTGCCAGTTTTCTACGTGGTTAAGAAGATCGTCTGAACACGCCGTCACGTCTACGAAGCTGGTATAGCGTCTACCCCCTCGGATGGTATCGAAGGTTGGTATGTTGCCGTTGTTAAGGATGTTTAGGCCCATCTCATGTAGTGTTCCCGCCACGTCATTTCCTCTATGGTCGATGCTTGTGCTCCCCCACCAGGTGCTCTTTGCGTTTGCATCTCCCCCCACTAAGATATTTTTAGTGCCCAAGTCTTCTATTTTCTTGAGGTGGTTCAGATAGGGGTCTAGGGGTTGATCGGGTTCCCAATAAAAACTGGCCAGTGCTATAGTTCCAGTGCCGGTCTTTACCTCTACCACCACGATGTTAGTGGTGGTGAGTTCTGGGTGTTGGATCACGGTTATACTGGGGTCGAAGACAGCGATAGCTGCTTTAACCCTGTCCAGACCGTCGCACTGGTATAAGCGCACTCCTGCTCTTGTCTTCATGTTGGAGCCGGCCCCTACGTAAGGTTCTTGTATCAGGGCATACGTTGCTCTTTTTTTGTGCGCTTCCATCATCAGTTCTTCTGTGGCCAGTCTTTTCCGCTGCAGGTTAGCTTGGAGCACGAGGTGGGTAGTGGTTCCGGTTGGGGTGCCCTTAGCAATATGCTACAGCTGATCGTGCCAACCGGTCCCACTTTTTCCGTATTGGGCAGTCGCCGCTAAAGGCGTTGTGCTCACGCTGCACCATCTGGGCCTTGCAGCAGTTCCTGCAGGAAGCCGGGGCTCCAGCGTCAGTCCATGTAGGGCAGTCCATGACCACATGACCTGACTCCCCACAATGGCTGCACCAGATCTCCTTCTCCCTACAGTAACCCCTGCTGTGGCCGTAGCCTAGGCACTGAGTGCACTGCACCAGCGGCGACTGGTCCTCCACTCTGACCCGTTGGAGATCTATATGTGCGTAGCCCGCTGTCGTGAGCCTCGTCCAGATGACGGGTGACACAGTCATGACAACGTGGTGGGTGTGCGGGTTACGGGCCTTCTTTTTGTATTTAATGGCTAGGCGTTTGTCTTCTTCTTTCAAGTCTTGGAATATCCCCTTATTTTGCCTAGTCATCGCCTCCAGAATTTCGGTGTCCGTTCTGGCTTTCAATATGTTCTTGACGATGACTAGTGGGTCCTTATTTTGGGCGTTCTGAGTTTTAAGACCCTTGCCTGATGCGTCTATTTTCCTTTTAACCTTCTCCCTTTCTTCTTTCGTGTCGCAACTAATAATGACTTTTCTTTCTTTGGCCTTACGGATTTTAGTTACGGCGACCCATCCCTCTTTTGCGTCAACTGCCTCGCGGATTTGCTCAATAACCGCGTCTCCAGTGTCTTGGTCGTTTGCGGATGTTACTATGACGGAATGTAACGTTGTGGGTCTGCGTTCCATTTCCATCTGGGCGGGCTTGGTTTTCGCGATGGCGGATGCTCTTTCCTCCCTTAGCATCTGAAGCTCGCTGATGATGGTGTCGAGCTTCAGATGGACATTGCTGCTTTGGGGTTCGTCGTTTGCGGCTTTTGTTTGGGACTTGTTTGCGGATTCTGTTGCTCGTCTTTCTTTGTTTGGAGTGCCCGTTGCCTTAAGTTTGTTCAAGCTGTTGGTGATATGCTTGAGGCATTCGCAGATGTCGTGCTTAATCTCCGTCTTAATGTTACGGGCGTCCCCCATTCGGATGGTAGCAAAGGACACCACGTCTAGTAGCCCTTCCAGGGTCGGCTTCCCGACTGTGCCGGCTATAACCTCTTCCGCAGTTTTTGACTGTGAATCGATTGGTTGCGGTTTTGGTTTGGCTGTTGTCAATTTTAAATATTAATATATATTCAAATATTATTATGTTTCATAATAATGACTACATAAAATAAAATATTTTTTTATATAGAAATAGGTTAATCTAATACATTTTAACGAGCAATTCTTGTCTAAGATGTATATTCTGAATCTCGAATATACATACATATATCTAATAAATATCGAATATAATAATATATCGAAATTTAGTATCCAGGGGCGTGCACTTGGAGAGGCCTATTATGTCCAGCAGTGGACTAGTATAGGCTGATGATGATGATGATGAAATCGATCTAGCTATGTTTCATTTTTTTTTTTTTTTTTACGGATAAAACTTCGTTTTATCCGTAAAAAAATACCGAGCAAAGCTTGGTCATCCAGGTACTAATAATTATATGACTATTTTTTATTATTATCCATAATAATTTCGTAACTGGAGTGCTTTCAGAGGGAGCATTATAAAGTGACTTGTTAGTTAATGTGCTGTTCAGTGATTTTCGTTGCTGACCGTACCCGATAGAGTTCACTTGTGTTTAATGTATCGGAATGTTCGACCAGAGTTCGACGCACAGTTATTTTCGAGCGTATATTTAGATTTCTAACGTTCCCGTTTAAGGGTTAGAATGGCCGTTAGTATGTGTTTATTTAAATGTCTTTTAAACATACCGTGTAAAAAGATTTACCATCGAACCATTTCAATTCAAGAATTTTATTTTTTATTTTTAAGTGCCACTGGCTGCCACTGGCACTTAAAAATAAAAAATAAAATTTAATATTGCTTGGCATGGCGGCTGGCTGGGTCGGGTGGGCGTTTAATTTTTTCACTGTATTTTATAAATATTTTATAAATATTCACGCAATATTAGTTTTTTTATCATTGTTGTTTTTTTAATTTAATAAGAGAATTATTAAGAAATATTATCTAATATAATTACAATGTATAATCAAAATGATCATTCCCCTTCCGCCGCCTATGAAACCAGGGCTATGTAACCAGTGTCGTACAAGGAATAACTCTCATGTTATAAAAAGAATGAGACATGAGAATATATTTGAGCTCTTTTTCAAATTTACCAGCTCGCTAATAACGAATATAGGGTTATGGTATTATAGCTGGAGTTAATCAGTACTCCAATACAAAGTACTAGTTGAAGAAAATTTGGTCACCAATCTTTAGCCCATCCATTGCAAACGTTGCTTAGCTTTCACGATCGTATAAACGCACAAGACGCTATACTGCTTCACAACAATACAGCTATACAGCTCAACAACTCAACCTTTATTTAATTTTAATCTATTCGAATACTTAAAAGATTTGGAGTTCACCAAAAGCTTTTGATATCGTTAAACATTATTAATTAATTAAGGCTCTTGTGTTTCAATTAATTAATGGCCTTAGAAGGAAGCAAAGTAGTCGGAGCCTTTTTATTACATTACTTTTTCCCCGTTTCAGAATGAGGTTTTGGAGTTCATTGGGTAGGTACCTAACAATAGGTAAATGATATTTTATAACTTGTACTATCGTGTATTATATATATTTATTTGGAAATAACTATGTCATTCTGTTTAAATTTTGTTACAAACTAAAATTTAAAAAGTAGTCGAAAAAAAAAACTACGAGCGGGACTCGAACCCGCACCCCATGACTACTAAGTTAATACTATCGTGGTTCTGTCCAATCCCCCGAAAATTATTAACACTAAAGAAGTACTTAGTAGTGTTAGCGGCAAGAAATCGACAGTTATGAACAACACTATTTTTCTAGATTGTATTAGCCGCATCACTGGCGTTAGCTGTCACTTTTGACATTCTGTGGTTTTGACCGCCGTTAAGGCATCCATTGTATTTGTTAAATTATCATCATCATCATCAGCTCATTTTATGTCCCCACTGTTGGGGTACGAGCCTTCCCTATGGATGGATAGGGAGAACGGGCCATAAACCACCACTCGGGCCCAGTGCGGATTGGTGGTTGTTAACTGCTAATGCAGCCAGGACCAACGGTTTTAAGTGCTTTCCGAAGCACGGAGCAGCTCGAGATGATACATTTTTGGTTACCCATCCAATGACTGGCCTTTGCTATAGTTGTTAGTAAAGTTGGGACTTATTGCTTAAAATTAAAAAGGCACTTATGCTTATCACTTATTTTAAAAAGCAACTTTTTTAAATTGCTTTTTACTTATACGCTTATAAAATGTTAAGGGCAATTAATGGCTTAGAAAGTGAACTGCTGTTTGATGCGTACGATTTTTTAGTAAGCAATAAGTTTTTCGTAAGTGAAAAGCGTAAATACTTTTGAAATTTTAATCAATGTACATTTTTTTAAAGAGTTATTGCACACAGTATTGTAGTAGTTTACCTATTAATCAACAGGTGGCGCTGGTCACTACGAGTGAAAAAGCAAAAAGCAAAAGTTCAATCTGCTTAAAAAAATAAGTTACTTACCTGCTTTTCCTTGAAAAGCATGCTTAATTAATTGCTTTTTGCTTTTTTATCCACCCCTAGTTGTTAGTCCTCGCGCGCCATATGTACGACAGTCGTACGTAAGGTGGCGCGCTAATTATACCCACGACGCGTGACGGGTTAACCTCAGCACTCGCAGACCGGGCGCGTTAACCACTGCGCCATCGAGCTCCTATTTATTT
Source organism: Eudonia mercurella (assembly GCA_963082485.1). NCBI lineage: Eukaryota > Metazoa > Arthropoda > Insecta > Lepidoptera > Crambidae > Eudonia > Eudonia mercurella. The sequence goes on along the minus strand of OY720040.1, from coordinate 10,927,813 downwards.
TCCATTGTATTTGTTAAATAACTAATACTAATAAATTATTGTATATAAAATGGTGTTTAATAGTAGGCAACAACAGGCCGTTTTAAATAACCAAACTCTCTTGTAAAGTATGAAAACAAATAGACTTATAAACTCCCATTTCGAGGCTTAGCTCCGTGAGCAAAGTTTGGGAGTGGCTGACCTAGGCCGAGCCTTAATAAGCCGTACATGTATCTTACTTCGTTCAGAATTTATGCGGTCGATCAAACTTCTAGAGATAATTCTTCGTCGTGCCGTTATTATAGTGTTGAGTCTGTTTAAGAACGCCACAAAGTGACTCTACAAACCAGCTCTGAGGTCTAGTGGAGACCGGTCTCAGAGACAGAGAACCCGGGTTCGATTCCCAGAGAACATGTTTGTGTATTCGGTTTGGTTGTTAGTAGGGCTCGTTTGTCCGCCTGGCTAGCTACCACCATCTTATCTAAATTTGTCGACATAACATCCATGTTTGTAGCATTGTTGTGTTCTGACAGCTAGAGATAAGATCAGTAGTTGATTCCGGGTGAAGTGCGCTTTCACCATTGGCTTCTTATCATCGCTTAACATTAGGTGAGAAAAAGGCACTGTGCTTACCCGTAAAATATTTTTTTTAAAACTAGCCTTAAGCCAATGCCCTAAAGCACTAATACAAAAACTGTCAAAGGAGAAAGCCTTTCGTACTATGGGCTTTAGTATTGCTACAAATGATTTTGTACAATGATGATTTTTATAATGAGTAATTCTGAGATTTTAAGTTGAAAAGAACCCGTCCTTTATTTGATGTGACCACGTGGCCTTGAGCAATATCTGTCTGCTGTTCAACCAAAACCACTACGACAGACGCCTCGTACACTATTTCATATGTGGCGTGGAAACGTATAACGTAAACATTTTATGGAGAATACATCTCCAGCTAACATTCGAATGTCTTTGTCTCAGAAATGGTAAATCTTAGAGAAAAAAGTATTAAAACATTTCTTGTAGATAATTAATTACCTGGTCTACAATTTTAATCTTAGCTATTTATTTAAAACTAACCGTTTGACCAAAAAATCAAAAAAACCCTTTTTTGCGACCTTTGAATAAATTTTTTTGCACACACGGGATCATGAGGACTTTTCAGGATTTCATTAGAGTGGTATCCCTTACGTGCCTGTAAATTTTCAGCTTGTTGTGAATTAATGCATGGGTACTCTTATTTTTTTGGGCAAAATGTCAAAAAGGACTAACCAAAGATAAGATCGTAAAAGTTACAGTTTTTAACTAGTTTAGTTTTTAGAGTCAGATAATACTTATATGTGACAGACAAAATTCAAAATTTTATTCAAAATTCAAAATCATTTATTCGGTTTAGGCTACAAATAGCTCTTATGACCGTTATTATGCTATCGGTTCGTAAGTCTACTCTGGGCGGGAGATCTTGAACTGAGAAGAACCGGCAAGAAACTCAGCAAGTGTCAAACTCTTTTCTTCTTGACGTCAAAATACAAAGGACAATCACAACATGTTAAAAAGAAAAAATAAAAGCGTAAAAATAATCTAAGTTTGCAATTTATTACACACAAAGACAAACATACTAACGCGGAACCTGATGGCTTAATATCGGAATGGAGAACCTACCTACGCTAAACTAGAACATAGCCCCTTTGACCACTCAAAAGGGTTATTGGCTCGTGCGAGGACGTAGCTCCGTCATCAGCGCAGTCAATGAGAACATTCTCGCTACGACGATCTGCTAGTTCAGGGCGTTGACAACCATGAAACAGCACAATTTTTACGCAGAATTTTGTTGCGAACAAATTACAAAAACACAAATGTTGAAAAAATTTCCACGAGCAGGATTTGAACCTGCAACCCTTCTGACATTCCGGGTCAGGTGCTCTTCCAATTGAGCTAGAGAGCGTGGTTCTGGTTCTGGTTAGAACCACGATAGCTCAATTGGAAGAGGTTTTGGTTCTGGTTAGAACCACGAAGAGCACCTGACTGAGCAGGTTCAAATCCTTCTCGTGGAAATTTTTTCAACATTTGTGTTTTTGAGCTTAATATTGTTAAAATAATTTACAATATACGCTGTGTGACAACAATATATAAGATAAAGCCCGTTTCAAGATAACAGAGCACGTAAAACATAATAAATCCCATGCCAAAGAAAAAATAAACAATTAGGTGAGCGCGACAAATAACAAGAAAAGGCTTTTATTGGCAGACGCGCATCCATCAAGCGAGAAATAGAAAAACAATACGTCAATTTCCAAAGACAATTGGATTGTCGACTTGTTAGTCAATAGAGAAACTTTAAATAATTTTTTCCATAGAAATTGTATGGGAATTAATAACATCATAGATAGCATAGTTTGTAGTGCACCTGACCCGGCATATCATGGAGTGCAAATTAATTTTAAAGAATTTTTTCAACACTTTATCTTTTAAAAAATGTTCAAATAATTTTTAACGCAAATTTTGTTGCGAACAAATTACAAAAACACAAATGTTGAAAAAATTTCCACAAGCAGGATTTGAACCTGCACCCTTCTGACATTCCGGGTCTAGTGCTCTTCCAATTGAGCTATCGTGGTTCTAACCAGCCCGCCGAAATTATTCAACACTTTTTACTTTGAAAGCCAAAGGCGCCCATTCAATGTCAACAACTACCGTCACTAACATCTGATCATAACATTTTTACAAATATTAAGATCAGTTAAGAAATAAGCAAGCTATTTTTAAAATGTTCAGATAATTTTTAACGCAAATTTTGTTGGGAACAAATTACAAAAACACAAATGTTGAAAAAATGTTTTAACGATAGCTCAATTGGAAGAGCACCTGACCCGGAATGTTAGAAGGGTGCAGGTTCAAATCCTGCTCGTGGAAATTTTTTCAACATTTGTGTTTTTGTAATTTGTAAATTTTTTAATTTAATTTAGTTATAGGAAAATATAGAACTTGTATATACACCAACTTGTCTGTTACTTGAACAACTTTACTTAGAAAAGGAGTTGTCTTATGTTAAACACGGTAAGAGCCATTGTTTACGGATCCTCTTCTAAGCAAAAAGGTTGTTATTCTCTGAATTGCTTCAAGCGCAGACCGGAGGTAAATACTATTTCTATTTTATTATTCTAACGGGAAAGCGTAAGTGACGATGAGGGTGAAAGCGGGAGCGCAATTCACCCTGAATCTTTAACTACTGAGGTACTGGCTATCTTATCTTTAACGTTAGAAACACGACAATGCTACCAAGTTGTTTTTATGGCAAAGACTTATTAATTACTAACTGACCGGCGGACTTCGTACCGCTTTGACAGTAAACGTTTCCATGACAACAAAACAAACAAATCATTCGTCCGCTTAGGAATACCCGTATCCCATGATGGACCTCTATAGCAGCGCCAACTATCGGGTCCAAGTGTAAATCTAAACCATTCTCGAATCAACTTGAACATTCATAGAAAATATCATTCAAATCCGTCCAGCCGTTTAGAAGGAGTTCAACTTCATACACACGCACAGAAGATTTATATTATAAAGATTATGTAGCTAGACGGACTTGAAACAAATCTTGATACATAACTCTCTGTCTGTCTCTCTCTCTCAATCTCTCTATCTCTCTCTCTTTATCTCTCTCTCTATCTCTCTCTCTCTCTCTCCCAAGTGTACGGGACCCACCCTTCCACGCTTTATTTGTACACTTTGCTCTATCTTCAACATCGTCTTCAGACACCTACCTGGTTCTGTCTCATATATTTTTGGACTACAACTCTCTATCTAGTTTTCTCAAGCGCGCTCTAGTTTTTTTGCTCTCGATTCCGATCTGAACGCCTCGGAGAATCTAGTAAAGGACGTAGGACACTGCTGCTGCACATTCCCCTCTAGAAATCCTCTGGAGATGAACACATGATGATGAGAACATCACAGCGTGAAGAACCTTTACTTTCTACGAGTTCCAGATGAAGAATGCGCTTCGGCGCCTCTTGTGGCGTTATGACCTGACGCAGATGGTCCATTGTGCGTGTTGGTTTATATAGCAAGGTCGTCTGACACCTTTCGCATAACCTTACGGTGCGTAAAAGGTGTCAGTATAGATTTTTTTAAAGTCGTGTTACGCTGTAATAGCCATTGGAGGCCAACTACAACCTCTTTTCAAAAAAAAATCTAATTTTGGGCCTTCCATGCGTCCCGTTCCGTGGCCTTTGAGCGAGGAGACAGCAACATTTTATTAATACACAGATTCATAAATAACTAATAATGATGACAAACGAGCCGGGATTTTAATTATATCTCAGCGGTGAGCTGTGCAAGCTGTTTCGAAGTCTGATTAAAGCAACCACGGTGCAATAAGGGTGCATAACGGTTGGATAAAAAACAAATGAGTTCTGGATCTCGAGATATTGCTCGTGTTTTTCTCTCACCGCTTCTTTTGTTTTTGCTACAGAGTTATTAGTGTGGGCAAGTTATTAATTTATTTTTTGTTAAATACTAGCTGACCGGCGGACTTCGTACCGCTTTGACAGTTTCCATGACAACAAAACAAACAAATCATTCGTCCGCTTAAGAACACCCGTATCCCATGATGGACCCCTATAGCAGCGTCACCTACTGGATCCAATTGTAAATCTAAACTATTCTCGATCACCCACAGAAAATTTCATCCAAATACTACTGACGTATTGAACCACAATTTTACTAAAAAATTTTTTACTTGAAAACAGTATTTAATTTGGTACATTTTTATTTCAGTCAGACCGTCTCTTTACCATGGCCGATGCAACTCTACCGAAACGTCGGATATTACGAAAGGTAATACCATAATTTTGCTTTGGACTCCATTATAACAATGTGCGACGTCCCGGGTTCGATTCCCCGCGGAGGGTACATGTTTGTGTACTCGGTTTGGTTGGTGTAGGGCTTGTTTGTCCGCCTGGCTAGCTACCACGATCCTATCTAAATATGTCGCCATAACATCAATGTTTAGCATTGTTGTGTTTCGGCAGCCAGAGATTATAAAGCCAGTGCTTTAGTAGGTAAGGATTCTGGTGAATTGCGCTTCCACCATTAGCCTTATCATCACTTACAAACAAGTAAGATGAAGGGGTAAGCAAGATAAAAAAATATATATAAAGTCCGCGTCGCTAGCTCCCACCATTTCACCTGATGGTAAAAATGTTGATAAGGTCTCTAATGTTGTGAGGTAAGATGAGGAACTGACCTTTCACAGTTAAGGATTACGGTTGAAGTGTGCATCAAATTTCGACCTTATCTCCACTAACCACCACGTGAGATAAAGGCTAACCCCCGTATTAATAAACAAAGCGTAAGCTTGGAGTAGTTACTCCATGTTTTTTCTCTTCTACTCTAATATGAAATGAAGTTTACATGACGGGAACAAAACACGGAATAACTACTCCAAGCTTACACTTTGTTTATTAATACGAGAGTAAGGGCGCTTTCAAATTAGGCGTTTTGTGTCGGACCGCTATCGTGCGTTTGCACTGCGTTCCATATTAAGGCGAAGGGTAAGGCACACTAGCGCCACCAATTGATAATTTGACAATTACTAACGGACCGGATCTTTTTTTAAACATTGCGTACCATCCGATAACAGGAAAGCATCCATTGTATTTATTTAATAATTGTGCACTACTTTTTGTTGCGTGGTTTATTCACAAACAATGGCCACTTTTGGTGTTAGCGAATGAAAGTAGTGCACAATTATTAAATAATAGATGTCTGCTAGCGTCGGAAGGTCCGCAATGTTTAAAAAAAATCCAGTTTAGCTGTTATCAAATTAAATCCATTAGCGTCCACTACCACTAGTGTGCCACTACCACTACCACTTACCCTTCGCCTTAAAACAAGCGTGCGGCTGTCGTCGTGCGGCTGGCGTTTAATATGAAAACGCTCGGCAGCGGTTCGACACGAAACGTCTAAATTGAAAGCGCCCTAAGCGTTTACGTTGTATTTAACGTTAACTTTGAATAAACAGAACGAGTAACACGAAACTGTATAAGGTTAAGGGTAGACAGTTTTAAGATTTAATTTTGTTTTTACGTCTAGCTTACAGTCTGTGTTTTTCTAATAAATAAATACCTTTAGCAGTTGTATACAAAACTAGTAGACTGTGAACCCTCCCTTCGTTCAGTGCCCCCTGCCAGCTTTATACGTTCTACTGGGTAACGTGCCAATTATTAGCAGATGAATGGCTCATTGATCTTAGCTTACACATACTGAAAGGTTATACATATGTGTACGTTGTCAATGGCATAGTTCTGATGAGATGATAGGCTTACAAGGTAAAGCCTGTGAATGGATATGTTTAAAGTTATGTTATTATACCTTTGGGGAAAGTATGTTTTTGTTTTTTGATACAGAAAACTTATGTAACGTTGTCTAGAATGTTTTTTTTCTTTAATTTTCAATAAATAGACTTTGAATTATAAATTTATACAGACAGTCTTAAACCATGTCACCTAAATCTCAATTAAAATTTAAGATGTTATCCTGATCCTAGATTAAATGTAAGAAAAGAATCACCGTCTCATTTATGATCCAAATTTAAATTTAAATTTTCCTATTATAGGAGTCGTAGTCTTAAAAGCTTAGTCTAGCGTCGCTTTGATTTTGCGGTCGATTGATTAGTATTCCGGTAAGCTGATTGTCTCACAAAGTTATATTGGACAGTCCACTAAAATAGACATAGGTAGCGAGTGGCACTAGTGTTCGACAGGAACCAATGATCAACATTTATACCTTCAATCATTAAATACAAGTAAGCCAGAGATTTTTTTCAAAAAAAAATTTTACATCATTATAACTACATTTTAGGTTAAGACCATTCAAGTCAAGTAAAAAAAATAGGTTAACATTTTGAAGATCTGCTATACGCAATACTGTTCATTATTTTAATGCTTTTAAATTATTTTTTGTTCTTATCACCCAAATCTTATACTATCTTACCTTCTTCGCTGGATCCTTGTGTTCCTGAACGTACTCCTTCTTCAGAGGTTCCGTCTGCAGATCCGGTAAGGAGTGACTGATGCGAATAGCCGCTTGGCGAGACAAAGAGTCGCAGTTGCTCTCCTCAGAATCACGCCTGGTCCTGTGGAGCATTTATCATCATCAGCCTGAGATCGAAGTGAAGGGAATCCTCATTATATTGAAAATTCTTTAACAATGTCAGCTAATTATTGTAGTTCATTTTTTTTTTTGTGAAAAATGAGTGCAATTTTCGCCAATAAACTGTTAATCAGTTTGGCGAAATTATATTTTGGTAAAATACATTATAATTGTAAATGAAAATAAATTTAAAAAAAATTAAATTAAAAAGGTATATTACCAGATTAATCCAAATTAAATAATAGCGCCCAAACTAGGTAATCCTGTCTTATGGGGGCTAGAGAAAAAGATATCAAAAATAATTGCATTTTAATAGAGTTATGTGCGTTGTTAACATAAACGCGGGCAGTATGCCAAATAGGTATTAAAAAAACTTTATCACAAAATAATAAGTTTACCGTCGTACAGAGTACAGAGTACAGAGCAACATCATCATCTGCTCATTGTTATGTCCCCACTGCATTGACACTTACCTTCCCTATGGATAGATAGAAAGAACGAGACATAAACTAACACGCAAGCCCGGTGTGAACTGGTTGTCAATAACCGACTACATATTAATGCTTTACGTGCCTATTTAACCACGGAGAAGCTTGAGATGATACTTTTTTGGTCACCTACCTGATGACCGGCCTTTGCGAAAGTTGCTGGACCTTGACAATCACAGACCGGGCGCGATAATCACTGCGCCTTTGAGCTTCTCAGATAGATAGAATATAGATTACTTACACCCGTAATTATAAACAAGCCATTAGGTTAGCAATTACTTTGTTCTTAGAAATGTCACAAACATCTAATTTCATTTTTTAAACAAGTAACGTTTAAATAAGAATATAAGTTTTCTTATTAAATTAAATAAAAGTGTTATTATTATTATCAAATTCATAAATTTTAAACTTTCACACGGAATATAACCTCAAAACTAGCTTGTCACAAGCTTGTTACTATGGAATTTTTTGAGAAATCTAACTAGATTACTTGAGTAAAGATATTGGTGACTATTGCTTGGCTAAGAATTCTAACTTTTGACGTATCTAATTTCAGAATATAAAGTTTTATATAAGTAATTACTTTTGCTTCAGTATGAGCTTTTTTTTGTTTATAAATACGGGTGTTAGTGACTAGGCCGTAAGTGGTCTACAGCTCTGCAGATTATAGTTCACTAAGCTGCTGCTTTGAGTCTTCTCTTGCTGACAATAAAGTCTAATTTACAAAGCTGACCCGCCCATTATCCAAATACATGCCGTCGTATCACAGAAGTATAAGGATCGCTAGTAGTCCATAGCAACCAGAAAGACCACAGCCGTTTTTCGTACAAACAATGTGCTAGGTCTTTTGATGCAGATAATAAAGTCCACAGCGGAACACTGACCTGTCCATTATCCAACGTTATGTCGCCACGCACTGGCAGCCCGAAGCAGCCAGCAGGTGTGCTTCTCTCGTCACCATTCATTAGCAAGAGTTTACTCTAATCTGAGTCTTTTCATGCAGATAATAAAGTTCACACACTGACCTGCCCATTATCCAACGCCATGAAGCAGCACACTGGTAGGCCACAGCAGCCAGCAGGTGTGCTTTCCTCGTCACTATTCATTGGCAAAAGTTTACTCTAATCTCTGAGTCTTTTCATGCAGATAATAAGTTTCAAACACTGACCTGCCTATTATCCAGCGCCATGTAGCTGCACACTGGTAACCCACAGCAGCCAGCATGAGTGCTTCCCTCGTCACCATTAATTAGCAAGAGTTTACTCTAATCTGAGTCTTTTGATACAAATAATAAGGTTCACACTGACCTGCCCATTAACCAACGCCATGTAGCAGCACACTGGTAGCCCACAGCAGCCAGGAGGACCGCTGCCATCGCCGCCAGCAGCAGTGCGGCGGCGTAGTCCACTGAGCTGCCGCGCACGCTGGACTGGCCTTCCAGGCCCTCGGGCGGCCACACACCTGTGACTGAACAAAGGAAAAGAGTTTTAAAAAGATCCCAAATGCTTTCTATCTACAAAGAAGAAACGTGCAGATCGGCAAGGTGAGGACGGCTAGTGAGGCATAACCCTGGTCCACTAACTGTCTTCGCATCTGTACTACACTACTGCTTATAATCATGTAGAGAGGAGTCATTTGCTTTGCTTTATCTTCTTTAAAAATATATCTTAACCAGCCAATCAGTTACACCTCACAGGATACCTTACTTCATTAGGCAGGATGTTCTACTCAATTAAAGTCGTTTTTTTTTTTCACATATCAGCTTTGTTCCTTAAAGCTGCTACACTTGCTGAGCGGGATTATTAATCTTGGCATTTAAGTCACGAACACTTAACGGTTAATAATCCACCATTATTTCACATCATCATTTGACATAACAAAAATTTTAGAAAATAAAACAAAACTGCAGTCATGACTCTTCGCTTTCCCGCCAAGAAGACTGTTTGTTTGTCTTTAATGCGGCCTAAATCTGTCAATGCCAATCCAAACTCACATTCTATCTTTTTTATTTTTTTATTGCTTAGTGCAATCCGTACAGCCTTAATAAAATTAATTTCATTCAAAATTAATTCGAATTTCGACCACTGGGCGACCACTAGTTAGTATTGTTACACAAGTTCGTCACTAGGAAGAAATTACCGTTAACTATAACTAGAGTACTTTTTACTATTAGTAAAAAGTACTCAAGTGTACAATTTTCTTTACTGTCATGATAAATCCTATAATGAAACACATCTTGCGTTTATTTTACAGGGTCAGTCACAGTTAGTGAGACGAGAAGCTTTAAACACAAATATTTAAATTTGAGGAGCTCGATGGCGTGGTGGCGTAGTGGTTAACGCGCCCGGTCTGCGAGTGCTGAGGTTAAGCAACTTTCGCAAAGGCCGGTCATCGGATGGGCGACCAAAAATGTATCATCTTGAGCTCCTCCGTGCTTCGGAAGGCACGAAAAGCCGTTGGTCCCGTCTGCATTAGCAGTCGTTAACAACCACCAATCCGCACTGGGCCCGCGTGGTGGTTTATGGCCCGTTCTCCCTATCCATCCATAGGGAAGGCTCGTGCCCCAGCAGTGTTGACATAAAATGAGCTGATGATGATGATGATGATGATTTAAATTTGAAGTATTTTCGTAAACTAAGCGTAAGCTTTAGAAATTAATAAATGTTTAAATAATTTTAACGCAAATTTTGTTGCGAAACAAACCCCATCCCTTCTGACATACCGGGTCAGGTGCTCTTCCAATTGAGCTATCGTGGTTTTAACCAGCCCGCCGAAATTATTCAACACTATTTACTTTTTACTTTGAAAGCCAAAGGCGCCTATTCAATGTCAACAGCTACCGTCATTAACATCCGATCATAATATTTTTACAAATACTAAAGATCAGTTAAGAAGTAGGCAAGCTATTATAAAATGTTTAAATAATTTTAACGCAAATTTTGTTGCGAAACAAATTACAAAAACACAAATGTTGAAAAAATTTCCACGAGCAGGATTTGAACCTGCACCCTTCTGACATACCGGGTCAGGTGCTCTTCCAATTGAGCTATCGTGGTTCTAACTATAAATCTAATAAATGCCAAATCTGATAGTCTTTGAGATACAGTGAAAGCAACTATAAATTCCGATCCGATCCGAATCCTTCGGAGAATCTAGTAGGGCACGGGGACGCGCAATAGTGCGCGATGCCGTTCCCTCTAGAAAACCTCCGAAGGTGATTCGTTTCACACGGCTTAAGGGACCCTTTACGTTCCTCGCCGCCCCCAAAAAAGCCCGGTGAAGCTGAAAATGCCGTCTGAGGCAATCAGCAAACTCTCTCAAAAAAAAAAAAAAAAAGCAACTATAAATTAATTTGTTACCGTCCAGAAATAACTTAAGTTGATTTTCGTCTATTTCGAGGTTATTGTGACATTACATTGACCGTATCTAAGGACATCACGTAATTAAAGGAAACGGGCTCGCGACGCAGACATCCCATATCAATTTCGTAATAAGAATCCTGATGCTAGGATTCTTATTACGATATATCATTCGATTTACAAGAAATCGTTGTTACTAGGTACCTAGTATATACATAGTTTGTTTTTGTCTCATTTTTGTCGCAATTGGCCTGGAAAGTACATATTATGTAATTACCGTCACGCATTGCGCGTTTCGTTGTCTTTATAGAATTACTCACGTATCAGTCTATATATATCCCGTGCTGAGCAATTATTGTTTTTCGGTACTAATCATGAAAGTTGCTTTTACGTTGATCGCGTACTTATGCGAAATGGAAAATGAAACGATGTTTGTTTTCCTTTGTTTTTTTTGCTTGGTTTGATACAGACAGTTACTGTGTCACGGCGAGTATGTCCTCATATATAATGGAAATATGTTTCATGTATTAAAACATATTTTTATACAATAATCCACTAAAATTGCACTTGCACAATCTCTTCTTCTTCCCATATTAGATATGCGGATGTCAGCTATATCGATGTTACGGAAGAGCAACTCGATAAGCTCGAGCGACTACAGAATTTCAGTATACGATTCATATTTGGACTTCGCAAATATGATCATGTCTCCGAATTCCGTACTAAACTCAAGTGGTTGCCAATTCGCCTTCGCCGGAATGCTCATGTGCTCTCCCTGCTTTACAGTATTCTTTTTAATCCAACCACTCCCTCCTATTTTAAGAATCAATTCCGATTTCTGTGCGACTCACACTCACGATCATTAAGATCGTCGAATAACATGACGCTCGAGATACCAACCCATTCCACAAAATTCTACGATAAATCTTTTACTGTACTGGCTGCTCAATTGTTTAATGCATTGCCTATAACAATCGGAAATGCTAAAACGTTAGCAACTTTTAAGAGGCTACTGAAGGATCATTACTTGTCATGTTCATGATTCAAGATGCTCTTGTACTTTACTTTGCATCCTTATATGTACTTTTAATTATTACTATTATGTTTTTATCAATAGTATGCTAAGTATTTATTATTATTTATTTCTGTTAGATAAACTATAATTATTTATGGTGCACCGACGCGACGACGAGCCCACTTTAAACTCAAATATTATATATTTATTTATTTTCTCACACCCAAAGTGTTCAATGCAAATATTGTTTTCTAAAGTTTACATGAACACTAAAATCATATAAATCAATTTGTAAAATATATAAACGCGAGTAGATTCGTAAAAGTTGTTTTATTCAAATGCTAAGTACAAGTTATATAGATTTTATTTTTCAAACTTTATGGATTATATTTTGTCTTTGATCCTAAAATATTGAAGTTCGGTTTTAACTTGATAGATAGTTAAAAAAACTACTATGCACACAGTTACAGCACAGTTTTAAAAGCATAGTAATACTATGGTTACAGCTCGGCCACTTGCGACGCGACAAGCGTTTTGTAATTCATTGCGCGTCATCCTACGAATATTTCAATAAACACTGATGAAAGACGATCTTGGACAGTGTTATCGCGTGTTGGTCGCCGAAACTTTACTGAGTCCAAGAATATCTGTTCATGATCATCTCAGCCAAAAGATGTCCACTGCTAGACAAAAGCCTACCCTAAACATCTCCACAACGACCGCTTTTTACTGCTCGCATCCAACGGCTTCCCGCGACCTTTACCAGATCGTCGGGCTACCTTGTTGGAGGCCTGCCCTCACTGCGCTTTCCGGTACTAGAATTTCTTTTAATATGACTTATTAGAATCACAAATTCACTTACTGAGAAACTTACAATACGCTAAGAGGTTATAAGTCTGTGAATGTATAACGTAGCTAAACGCCAATATTACAGTCAGAATATTCAGTAGCTGTTTCTGTGATAATTTATTTCGGAATATTCAACAACATTGCCTTTTGTAATCGAGATTTTCAGAATGTTCTCAATTTGCCTACTTCGACTCGGCTCCATTTGTTAAAAAGGTTGTGTAAATGTTATCAGGCGAAGGCTTGATTGTATGGGGACTGGCCCGTGGAGCTTATATTCTGTTGGCTGTTGAACATCTTCGTGGCAGGAACTCAAAGCCGTAGTAGGAATGTGGAAAGCGACAACAGTAGTAGTAGTACCAGTGTTCGACAGGAACACCTTTAACCTTTAACCTTTTTTTAATCTATATATTAATACGTGAAGCGAAATCTTTGGATCCCTTTTTAAGCAAATTGCGCGGACGGAGGTCAGTCCTTAACAACCACCAATCTGCACTAGCTCGCGTGGTGGTTTATGGCCCGATCTCCCTGTGATGTTACAATTTTTAGAGAAGGCTCGGGCACGAGCAGTGGGGATATAAAATGACCTAGTATTGGTATTTTTAGATAAAATAAATGTAATGGTCACTGACATTTCAATTATTATTATTAACGGATTTATTACCATGTTTTTGTTGTGTGTCAGTACATCCGTGATCATGGCGCATGCAACTGTGCTGAAATATCAAAAACTCATGCACAACTAAGCACATGGTAATAATACTGTCAATAATAATTATTTTCCAGATAAGGTTTTGCCCAGAGAGTAGTTAAATAGAGTTTAATAAGTAATATGTGATTAGAACGATGCCACTCCGTTGCCATAGGAACGACCGAAGTTCTATCAAATAATTTACAGGTATAAGTTATGGGGTTACAAAAGTGCTCTAAGATTATTGAAATCGTAATGTAGTGTAGAATGGCTTCGTCTGGGACACGAAATGAATACGCAAAACTTGGGTTATCTCGTAGTTTATTTGATGTTTAAGTTGTATTTATTGACGATAAATCGTTGGCGGGATTACTTCACGCTTGCAAAGACTATTTTAATATAAGCATACGGTACAAAGATTTATCAAAGTCACTGAGATTTTAGGTTTAACAGCAATTTATTGGGTGATAAAGGGACACCAATATATACTAATGGTCTTGTAATGTAATCATAGTTAAACATATTTTTTTAACAATATTTTAACAAACCCAAATTTTACTACACTGATCAACAGTTTATTGGTGGAAAAAATGCACAAATTTTGTAACAAACTATAAAAATAAACTTCTAAACTGTATATGAACAAAAAATTCACTCAACAAAATCACACACACACTCTACACTTGCAAATAAACACGTATCACAAAAACAAAGTCAAATTTTAACCCTGCTTCAAGAAACCCGCTACCTTAACTTTATTAAATATAAATATATTTGTACATTGCTCCTCAATATCTAAGTTATTATGTATTCCTTCATCTCGGCATAATATTTCATATTTGTAACTTACTTTTTAGAACCATTTATCATTATATAGACTTAGACTTACTAGAATGAAAGAAACTTATTGAAACCGTTTCAAAACATTTTACGGAGAATCAGGTCGGAAACTTATTGCCATACTTCCAGTTTGAAGTTTTATATAAAAGAAGCTTCCATAAAAGGGAATCAGACAATGATTTCTAAAACTAATTCAGTACTGGATCTTACTTTTCAATATTTAACACTTCAAAAGGATAAAATGTAATAAGGTTTTAGACAGGTAGCAACACAACAAAGGCTATAGAAAACTTTTGTAAAGGGCCTACTTCGTAAATACCTACTAACTTCCCTAAAAAACTTCACATCAAGGAAAAATTGCCGTCGAGTGTTGAAATACGAGTTCTTTGGCCACATAACTCGCAATGAAGAGTTATCACTAGTTCATTTTTGATGTGTAACATCTTTCCGCTCGCCTTCTATATATACAATTTGTGGGAGTGATTTCGTAGAAAAGGGACGGAAGTACGTAACAGTGTGATACTGCCGCACAATTTATGAACGCATTAAGTACAACTTACTGTGTTTGTGATTATGATATTTGAGGTGCTGACATTACGATATATTTTCTCGAAACTGTTCACATGTTCTTTACTCATAAATAAATTGCGGGGCAGATAGTATGTGTCAGTGTGACATGTCTTCTAATGAGTATTTACTACATTCTCTTTATATCTTTTATTTATTTTGTATGACCTTATGGAGTGCCTTGTTTGAAAACGAAGATGTCTGCTTACGTTTATTTGTAAAGGTTTCTCCTCGCATCGCCGAAGCAGAACCTACCGGAACCGGAATCGCAAGCGCCCCCGTTCGCGTAATGCAATATAGCGTAAGTACGAATATACAATATTTTAAGTATGTTTCTGTTATGTTGTTTTCATTTCTTTCGAAAAATGTTACGACATGAAATCAGTTACCTTCATACTGAAATTAATATCAAAATTTTTTTTTTTAATTGGAAAACCTTTATCTGTACCCTAAGGAAAACCATTTTTGTATTTACATATTAGATATATTATTTGATTCAAGAATATAATTATTACTACTAGTGGTCATAGCCCGGGTTTGTGATCACCAACAAGGGTGATGATTTGGCAAGGGTGGTGATTAAAGCATTTATTAACTTATCTGATAAAGCTCGAAAGGGCTCAAAGGTCTCTACTAAAAGTGATGAGTTTTAAACCCTATAGATTCCCAACTAAGCTTTTATACCAACAGTGTAAACTACTCACTATCAGGCAATTATTCGTTTATAATATTGTAACTCAACAACATGCCAAAACCCCCTATGACCCGGAGCTTTGCCGTAATAAACGTCTTACACCTAATGTAATCTCTCCTGTAGGGTGCCGTACTGCCTTTGCAAGGCGACAACGTGCATATTTGTCAGTTTACCTCTATAATAAAATAAATAAAAATTTTAATTTCTACCCTCTACCATCTCGCGAATGTAAAATGGTTGTCAAATCTTGGCTTTTGTCATTAAACTATGACGAAACGGAGGATTTGTTCACAATAATGGGCTAAAGACTTAAGTTTTATAATTACACAATACACATTATATTAACATATTTTATGAGATACTTATTTCTATTTATTAAATCATATTATTTTATATGTAGGTATATTATTTATCAAATTATATATATTATTTATACTTAGTTACTTTATTATACGTGCATACATAAACCACCTACTTAAAATCATTAGGCTTTCTTTTATAGGTATTGACATGATAGTTGTCGTATTTAAGTGGGAGAAGCCACTGACTCCTGAGATACAGGCATTTAGCCTAGTTTGGGTGTCAGAGTCTTCATAGGAATTTGTACTAAAGATTATGTCAAATAAAAATTATTATTATTATTATTATTATTATTATTATTATTATTTCCCATGTGATTGAAATTCAACCATAATTCACAAAATATTGCAATGTAATTTATTTGATATTATTTTTAAAAATAAGTTTTTTTATACTTGTATCCATTTTTTATTTTTTTATTTAATTATTTTTCATTCACCCAAGGTTGCCTGGAAGAAATTGCTTGTTAGCAATAAGGCCGTATATTTTGTACTATATCTCTTTGCCAATTTGTCTGTATCTGTCGTTTTTGTGTGCAAATAAAGTTTATATTATTATTATTATTAAAATATACAATGTAATTTTACACTTGAAACATAAATTTTTATCTACGCACTGAACTTAAACTATGCAGAATCTCACATTAGTAGTCTACGGACAGGACTTCTTAGCGGGAAAGTGAAGAGTCATGTCTGCGGTTTTATTTTATTTTCTAAAATTTGTGCTATATCGAATATTGATGTGGAATAATGGTGGATTATTAACCGTTAAGTGTTCGTGAGTGTGCATGAGTGTTGGCAAACGAAACAAAACAGTGCAACGTCACTATTCAAATTCTCTCAATAAGTCCGCCCGAGAACATAGTAAAGCTCCACATCTTTACAAGATACTCGAAGGGTTGGGAGGTATATCATTTCTCACTTCTCACAATTATCATTCATCATCATCATACAGGAAAGAAATATTGTTTATTTATGTATTACTTGTTAGAAAAATTACTTTGACACTGGCTAAATGTGCTAATCGCACGAAGCCATCAACAAAAAGAAAAGAAAAAGTCTACAAACCGAGACCGAGTGTCTATGGTTCACTTGTAGTACTCTTATATCTGTAATTATAATATCTTAACTTTAAATTTCTATTTTCTTTCTTTCTTTCTCTGAATTGAGATGAGTTGTATTATATGTCATAATTAATACCGGTTACTACTGCTTTAGTTACCTTAAGTTTTTCGCCTCCCATAAGCTACGTTGTTAAGGCCATAAGCAGCCAATAACAATTATATCCCAAAAAATACAACCTTATACCAATTCCATATCCCAACAACAAATCTCTCCCATTCCAACTACCCGAAGGGCGCCTGTCAAATAACTTGCTATGACAAAGTACTAAAATATACGGCTACCTTCGCTGTCAGTGCGACTCTCGCCCTTATGAACAGTAAAACTTTGAAGCCCAAACATAAAGTATATGTAATTTATGAGCTGTGTCCCAACCCAAGTGTTTCAGGTGGTAGAAAATGTTATATTGGTTTGAAAAATTGTCACCGGCCAAGGTCAGAAGGTTCTAATACAGTTAGCAGCATAAGTAGCTGAACACATTAGTCAAACTGACGTTTAACGAATTCCAGTAATGTTATTATGACATGGTGCTACAGTGGTTAGCGACTTTTGTTGCGGACTGTACTGTGGCTTTGATTTATTACAGTGCTAAGTATTATTACACTAAAGCTAGCAGTTTTTATACCTTATTGGGGAATTTCTTATCATTCATTATGGTAACTGAAAGTAAGACCAAAGATGGAAGAGTACGTACTCGACATCCTCAAGCAGGTGGCTTAACCACTTTACTAATAACAGCTGTTAAGATCTCATCATATCACATCATATGTCCCCACTGCTGGGGCACGAGCCTTCGATATGGATGGATAGGGAGAAAGGGCCACCACGCGGGCCCAGTGCAGATTGGTGGTGATTAACGACTGCTAATGCACCAGGGAACAACGGCTTTACGTGCCATTGAAAGCAGCATAATAAATGTTCGCTCACTTATCCAGGGACCGGTTTTTGCGAAAGTCGCTAACATCAGCAATCGCTGAGCGAGCACGTAAACCACTGCGTCATCACACTAATATTATAAATGTGAAAGTTTGTGTGTATGTGTGTATATTTGTTGCTTCTTCACGCTGCAACGGATGGATGGATTTGGATGAAATTCGGCATAAGGAGCGTCCTCACTGAGAGCATTCTTACCCGAGCATTTGTAAATGAGCAATCGCCGGCGAGCAACAAATTCTGCCCAGCGAACTAAACATTCACTTTCGTGCAAAACTATGAACGTTCGAGTCGAACATCCCAGCTTGGAGCATTCGAATAATACTAAATGTCATTCATTTTAAAAAACGGTTGTATAGTCAAAGCAATATATATTTTGTTTTAATAAATTGAAATTGACAATAACACGATAATACGATAGAGCAAGAAGGTCACGATCAAGGAACTTTTCCTTGCTTACAAGTGGCCAGTAATATTCTTACATACATACTCATCATTTCATTAACTGAGTACTCGCTTTCGAGCGTTTTGTTTGCGTGAACATTCGAATGCGAGTCATTTCCGCGAACAGCGTTGCGACGTCCACACTGGTCCACACACCGGCCGAAGTTCGTGCTCGCGTGTAAACTTTGTAACCCTCGGCTCAATGTCCACACCACTCGAATATTCGACGCCGAATGCTCATTACACGCGAATGCTCTCAATGAGGACGCGTCTTACAGATAGTTTATAACCTGGATTAACACATAGGATACTTTTTATCCCGATATTCCCACGGGAACGGGAACCACGCGGGTGAAACTGCGGGCGGCCGCTAGTCAATAATAAGGCGGGATTTTTCGAAACTCCCTCAAGATCTTAAGATGTTTACGTCGAAGAAATTCGTAGGCAATCGCTCGCAGTAGTCCTAAAATAAGGAGACTGCAGTAGGTAAGCTTGGTACGCCGTCCGTAAGTGACAGGTGTCATATATTTATTTGAAATGTCTTCGTCCATATTTATTTGATGCCGCGCGGCCATACTAATTTTGTATGGGGAATTTAACGTGTTAATTTGAAAAATAATAATTTAAAAAACCGCTTGATAAATCGAAAATGAGAGACGGACGATTTGTAGTTTAGCCATTGGTGATTGTTTAGACAAAATCAGAGGTACAATAATTATAAGAAATCAACTAAACGCCGCCACTCGTTTTCATGATTTTTGCCCAACTTTAAATGATATTGAAAATGATATAGAATGATGAATGATGATGGGAATGATATAGAAAAAACTATAGTGTGTTATGAATTTATGGATCGGAGTACTTGTAAACACGTTCCCTTTGATACTAAATATATATATTGTTTATGTAATACGATAGTATTTTTATCATATATCAACTTAAACGTGACTGCACTTTTAGTACTTTTTGCTCTGCGCACCCTTAATACATACCGCGCTCAAGCAACTCACACATAGACCTCTTGCACGGACACGGATCTCGGAACAGCTCGGAACAGTCCGAAGTCCGAGTCAGTGTGCGTTGCTCGAGCGCTTTTGTATGAAGCTGACCTTCTACAATTTCCTTATTTTGTGCAAAAAAGATCAAGGGTTCTATTTTTGATTCCTTCGCCTCGAGTCGAGCGCTTGGTTTCTACTGATGTTCATTCGACATTTGACTTTCCATATTTTTGAATCGCTCGACCGCAGTCGAACGATACAAAGCGATTGATAGAATAACCGTCAAAATCAATGCGTTGTGTCAATGTCATGTCACTCGTTTGTTTGTGTCATTGATAGTGTTTTCTACTAAAAAAACAAAGTTTTTTTTTAACAGCCAATAGAAACATGGATATTACGTTCCATTTTCATTGCGGTTGTTACCGCTTTTCTCTAAAGTCTGCGTGGAACGGATAACATCCAACATTTCGTGTTATGTTTGCAACACCGGAAACGAACGATTCAAAAATACGGAAAATCGGCGTCATGCGACTTGGAAGACGAGTGTGACTTAAGTCGCATGCGACAACACAATGTCATACGTGCGATTCAAAAATAGATCCCCAACTCTTGTTCTGAATCAAACAACAACTATTACTTACCTACGCTATGTTTTCGTTTACCGTTTGAAATGTTTTTCATCCATGACACGAGTTGAACGAACTACACTTAGCAACTTGTTTCACTTTGATTTATTTAATTAGAAACTGGTTTTTCCAATTAAACTTATACGGTAAAATACCCTTGAAACATTTCAAAGCGTTTGGAATTTAGCATTTCTTTTTATTCAAGAAATGGTACGACCACGTTATTTACTCAATAGCTTACATAAGTTGATAGCCTATAATGCCGGCTAAAGTTTCCATCATTGTAATCAAGTCATCGCTACAATAGCTGGGTATTGGCTTAATCACGGGTTATGCATCAAAAAACAAACACTTTTAGCCAACCTGACAATGGAACACAAACCTTCAGACATCGAGGTTAGCGCTTTGCATCTCGGGCACCGAGGTATATAAGGTTCAGATAATATGAGTAAGTTTAAATATACATATAACGCGTTTAATATACCAAGATGTATGGTTAGACTTCTTATACAACTAGCTGACCCGGCGGACTTCGTATTGCGTTTCTTTTTCTTTCTTTTTTTTAAAATATAGCCTATGTTACTCAGCGCTAATGTAGCATTGTAATAGTGAAAGAATTTTTTAAATCGGTCCAGTAGTTTTTGAGTTTATTCGTTGCAAACATACATACATACATACATACATACAAAAATACAAAGGTTTCCTCTTTATAATATTAGTATAGACTATAGATAATATGCTAGCATGCTATAAGTTTAATATTCACAGACATAACCTTAGCATACAATATAAAAAGAAATTAAATTGTTGCCCTTGCAACAAACAAAAATAAAATATAATATTACTAAAGATGGGCTTAAACTGTCTCGTGTCGGGAATTCAGTGATGATTCCATGTAAAAACCGCAAAAGTAACTAAAAATAATGCCATTTCGCGAATTTCTGTGTTTGTACAGACGCTTACACATCAACCTATCCAAAACCGCCTCTGTGGTATAGTGGTTAAGACCACTGGTTTAGACCCAGAGGTCCCGGGTTCGATTCCCAGCGGGGGGTACATGTTTGTGTACTCGGTTTGGTTGGTGGTAGCACTTGTTTGTCCGCCTGGCTAGCTATCACCATCTTATCTAAATATGTCGCCATAACATCAATGTTTGTAGCATTGTTGTGTTCCGGCAGCTAGAGATGAGATAGCCAGTGCCTCACTAGTTGAGGATCCCGGGTGAAGTGCGCTTCCACGAAATGGCCTTACCATCACTTAACATCAGGTGAGATCAAGGCACTGTGCTTACCCGTAAATATAAAAAAAATATAAAAAATCTGTGAAATTTCTTCAATAAATTTTCAACCATATGCCTAAGTCATAAAGTTCAAAGTTCATTGAGGAAATTTGACAGTTTGTGGTAGTCTAAAGTGCAGGCGGGTGTACATAAAACAATAATTCCTTCCTTTTTGTGTCTGTGCAACCAAATGATTCCGCTCCACCTGCGGAGACCACACGCAAACATAACTAGTCGAGCAGGATTCCTCATAAGATAAGATAAGATAAGATAAGATAAGATAAGATAAGATAAGATAAGATAAGAAATAGTTTATTTCTCTTTCACATAAAGGTGATACAATAGGTAGGTACCAGACAAACGTATAACAACCGTTATGTGAGAGACTGGAGCCTGAGATAGGGTTTTGTATAAAACCCGTTTTACAGGTCACAAGTGCGCCCGCTACTCCGGTTTTAGTTGTCTACATGTATTTTGGTTATAGGTATTATGAATCTAGGAACTAATTATGAAAAATAATTAAAGAAAGAAAAACATAGAAATAAAAATAACATAAATATATATTTAAACTAGCTGACCGGCGGAATTCGAACCGCTTTGACAGTAAACGTTTCCATGACAACACAAATCTTTCGTCCGCTTAAGAACACCCGTATCCCATGATGGCAGACCCCTATAGCAGCGCCACCTATATACCGGGTCCAGTTGTAAATCTAAACCATTCTCGAATCCACTTGAACACACAGAAAATTTCATTTAAATCAGTCCAGCCGTTAGAAGGAGTTCAATAACATACACACGCACAGAAGATTTTTATAGGGTTGTATTGAATAGATCACCAAACTAACCTAAACTAACCCACAAAAATACTAAGTTAGCACCTAAAAATATAAAATTAGCACCTAAACTACTATTTAGATGCTAACTTAGCATTTTAGGTGCTAGCCTACTATTTTTTTGTGGATCAATTTATTATTTCTCATTTTTATATAATAATTTTTATAAAGATATATATAATATGCCGTCTTCACCTTATCCTCATTTATACAGAATAATTTAAAGATAAAAACAAAATCAGCAAACAGATTGTAGGACAATGTGTAGAGAAAATGGAGTCAATGCAGCACCTACTACGCGACTGTGACTCTCCGGCTAGGAAAAGAATGAGACTCTTGCGATCGGTATATCCCAAACCAGAGGCTTCAGGCTCTCCACTCTCAAAGACGTTGCCAAATTGATGGCGGTCACCTTTACAGAGTAAAAAGAGTGAAAGGATAGGGTTTCGCAAAAAATTCTGATGGGTGCTAGGAGATAAAAGCTCGGGAGACTTCAATAAGATAAAATAAAACAAGATATTTTTATCTTGTCAATTTAATATCAATATTGTTATAATGCTTTATAATATTATTAGTATGATTAATACTTATTAACACTATACTTTATTCATAAAAACAATAAAATAAAAAAAATAGGAATTACAAATTCATGAGTAAAAAACTTCAACTAACTCGCCTGTCCGAGGCAAGGTGCCCAAAGTGCTGGCGGCATTGCCCCTTTGAATGGTCAAGCTAATGCTCAGTGCGAAAAAATTACCTGATCTCCGGTCACCCGTTGCCTCGTACATGCGAGCAGGTAAGTCCTTTAAAAATATTTTGCATTAGGTCCCCATGGGCCCATGGTCTCCACAGCAAAGGGGAGGAAAAAGTAAGTCTCACTCAAATCCCGGTATTTCCGTACTTTATTCATTTCTGCTGTGATTGCAGCCGCACATGGCTGGGATGATGTCGCGTCAATGTGACACGGGGCCAAAGTGTCCACACATGTCGCATCCTAAACCAGACTCCTCCCCATGCTCCAAAGCACAAGAGACATTCCGTCAGACCGTCAGATATCATTTATATAGGCTTAACCATTAGACCATTTAAGTGCTGAACAAAAGGAGCCTCATTTCGCCAAGCACCGTCAACTAAATAGTTTTGGGCATTATGCAGAAAATGCATTTAAGTGGCAACAAAAGTAAGTTTCAAACAACTAATATCTAGAATATTTAATTAAAACCACACACAAAAGGAAACCTGGATAAGACACTTTGCATCCATTCAAATCGAATTGAATGGCATTATTCTCCGGTAAAGTCCAATTTCTTTTTAATAATATAAATCGGGTAGAGTTATTGCCACCATCTATAATCGCCAACTCCACAAAGCACTTAAGAACACCCTGTCGTTTAGAGGCCGTTCACCCTGAAAGTTAACGCACAGAACCCAACAACAGGTCTGTACCATTATCGTTTATTTATGCACAGAAGCGGTACAATGGCTTCTCATCAGCTACTATATCAGAAATAGATTATTCTTAATTGAGTTAAGCTCGTTACACCTTCTTGGCTTACCAAGGGATACCTTGGATCACCAGGTCTGTCTGACCTGTGATTCGACCTATCAATCCTGGGCCTGGTGATCCCGAGTTCGATTCCCATCATATCAGTTTGTTTGGTGCCAGGGCTTGTCCGTCTGTATAGCTACCACCATCTTTTTTATGTTAAAAGGAGGCAAATGAGCAGGCGGATCACCTGATGGAAAGTAATCATCGCCGCCCATGGACACCCGCAAACCCAAAGTAATCGCAGATGCGTTGCCGGCCTTGAGGAAGGAGCTGGATCTTTGGGAGGGATTAGGAATTAGGAGGGGGGAGGGGTTGAGAGATGGGCCTCCGGTACTTTTACTCACCAGACGAAACACAACAGCAACGAGTGCCATTGTTTCACGCCGATATTCTGTGAGAGGGTGGTATTACGCCGGACGAGCCGGCCCATTTCGTGCTGCAACGCAGTGTGGCTCTACCACTTAGAAAACCTTTAGGACTTATCGTCGTTATCATCAGGTGAGATGATGGTTAAACCTGTCACTGTTGTGGGGGCCAAATAATTTAAATAAAATATCATAATTTCTAACGCCTCGGTGGCTGACTGGCAAAGCGCGCCATGGTTTGTGTGAGACTTGATTTTAAGGAGGCCTTTGCCCAGCAGTGGGGCAATTATAGGCTATTTACTTATTTACGGGTTTGAGCTTAAGAACTTATTTTCTCAGAAGAACATTCACTTATATGAGAAAACTTAAATATAGTAAATACTTTTAAATGAAACAACTTTTACGGATCTACTTGCGTTTATTTTATTTTACACATTATTTAATGTTTATCCTGACGTTTCGAATCCTTTGCAGGGTCCGTGGTCACAGGGAGTCTCCCTGTGACCACATAAACGCGAGTAGATCCGTAAAAGTTGTTTCATTTAAATGTGTAGTGTTCGCGTAAACTTTAGAAAACAATATAGTAAATACTTAAAAATTATTTAGGTTGTCGTAAAAAATTACGTGATGATGCTAAACTAAGTTACCGTTCACCAAAATCTTAAAAATCAAAAATAAACACTTTCGCTAATAAAGACATAAAGTCTCTTAGTTTCCTTAATACAGATCGCAGTACAGAGGCTATTCAATCGTTTTTTTTTAATCAAAATAACATTAATATTAATAATAAGAAATATATTTACAAACACACTATCAATACAAACATTATATACTCCAAAGCAAATTCAATGAAAATATTTTTTATTTGTTCGTAACCAATTTCCGGCGACCAATAGAGTTTCAGCATCTAAATCATAAACTGTAGGTATAGGTAATTTGATATAAAAGACGCATTACAAAAAATGTTGATGAAATATTTTATGTGACTAGAGCTGTTTGACATTCCAATTCGCCAAACAGTAATGTCATCATCATCATCATCATCTCAGCCAAAAGACGTCCACTGGTGGACAAAGGCCTCCCCCAAGGATCTCCACAACGACCGGTTTTGTGCTGCTCGCATCCAGCGTCTTCCCGCGACCTTCACCAGATCGTGGGTCCATCTTGTTGGAGGCCCTGCCCACACTGCGCTTTCCGGTACGCGGTCGTCACTCGAGGACTGTTCCGCCCCAGCGGCCATCAGTCCTGCGAGCAATGTGCCATGCCCACTGCCACTTGAGCTTAGCAACTCTTCGGGCTATGTCGGTTACCTTTGTTCTTCTCCGGATCTCCTCATTTCTGATTCGATCTCGCAGAGATACCCCGAGCATAGCCCTCTCCATTGCTCTTTGAGTGACCTTGAGCCTTCTTATAAGGCTCATAGTGAGCGACCACGTAATGTAGGATTTTGTAAATAAATAAAATAATAAGGATAGTGACGTGGTAAACGAGCTCGGTCTGCGTTTGCAGAAGTTAAATAACTTCGCAAAGGCCGGTCATCGGATGGGTGACCAACATTTTTTATATCGAGCTTCTCTCTGCTTCGGAAGGCTCCGGTACCGAACGTTGAACTTAGGAAATCACTAAACACTTTAGTACCATGTCATAATAACTAAACTTGAAGACATCAGCCAGCTTTAACATTCCACAGTTGCTTTGACAAAGCACAAAAGTTTTATAATATATGGTAATGAGTGATAAACGAAGTATATATTGATATAGCTCCCAAACCCCTTCCGTATCAGTAAACATGGGGCTTTACTGAGTTCTGGAACTTTACTAACCACAGTCTAACTTAAACTTCTTGAGATAATTTAAAAAGTGGCGTTGCATTGTTTTGTTTTATTTACCTTAACTACTGCACGTTCACGAACATAATCCACCATAATTTTATTAATATTATTTATTTAAAAAGGTAAGCGTACAGCCAAACACATAAAAGTAGGTAGCAAACATTGCCTTTTAAAATGACATATATGCAGGCCTATTTCAAGAGCTAACACAGCATTATTTACTTATTATCTAAAGGATAATACAACACACTAAAATATTGCTAACTATTTAACAAAGTTAATACATGAATTATTTCTGCTTATTGTATTATTAAACATTGGATGAATAATCAAAATAATAATATTCATATTCGACAAAACACAAATCAAAACTGCAATCTTGAATTACTTCTTACCAAGAACGCTGCAATCTGGCTTTTACATTTCAAGTTTCTTGAGAGTGCAGCCGGTAGAATTTGTGCAGGAATTAGTTATTTTTGGAGTACTACCTGAAAAGGCTGTCGTCCTTTTGAAAGATTTTCCTTTCAGGAAGTCATCTTCCTGGAACATTTCACTTCGAAATGTCGTCTTATTAGAAAATTTACGACTGAATTCTCCCAAGCATGAGTGCAATTTTAAATTGTTAAGTCTACATTCCCAAAGGCGAAAACGGATTGAATAAACTATAGTCAGGATGCCTAACGGAATTACTAAACTATCATTAGGATGGCTAACGGATTGATTAAACTATCGTTAGGATGGCCGACGGATTGACCATACTATCATTAAGGTGAGTCCACATTAAGTAACATGTTATAATACTTTAATTACCACTAACTAACTTATGTTAGGTATGTAGCATGTTGCAAAACTATAAGTACTAGTACTATAAGTATTATTAAGGCTGCAGGGATTGTGAGTTTGGATTGGCATTGACAGATGTCGGCCACATTAAGACAAACAATACGTGTGTGTCAAATTCATGGTAGTGTGTGTAGTGTTGTTTTTGTTGATTTAAAGTGTTTTTTATGCATAATTAAAGAAAATATTAACATTTGGAAAACCTTCTCTATATAAACTATAAGTGTGCGAAATTTCATACTCCTCCGTCCTCGCAATTTTCGTAAAAACGGGTACAACGTTTTTGCTTCACGTATTAATATATAGATTATCTATTATGTATAACCAACTGTGAGTTATTATCTCAGAACAATAGCTTTAGTTATTATTCTGATATTTGTTAGATAACTACAAACAAATTCAAACCACAATAGGTCCTTGAAAGCGCAGTCGCTTGGCTGTGACTTACAAGTTACGGTGTGGCCAACCGCACGACTTGGTAAATGAAACAATTGACTAGCTGATACTTTAAATTTCAAAACGCCTTGCAATATCCGGAGGTCTTGGGTTTAATTTTCAGGTTAGGCAAACTGTGTTTCGGTCTTGAACCCCGGGATGGGTAATATCCCTTAAGTGTAGCAATGACTTGATTTCTATGATAAAGGCCGTTGTCCTAGTTTTGGGACAGTATTTAGGCTAATTACTAATTTGCTTTAAACGTACACAACTTTTTATATCCCAATTTTATAGTACGCATATTCTAACAAATTTGTATGCGACTCTCCTTAAATACGTATTGTACAGTATAAACATATAAGTATCAGACTCAATAGTCGAAGCCACGTGTGAGAGATAGTAAAATAAAAACGGAGAAAAACTGATTTTGTATTAAAATTCGATATTTTTACTTGTCTCTTTCCTTAGCATAGTTTTCCTGGAAACATATTTTTTTTTACATTACTGAGCCGATAAGCGAGTGTATTGTCTGCCGGATGAAAAGCAGCCACTGCAGTCAAAACAACACCTTCATTAAATATTTTAAAAAGGTCTATAAACTCATCATCATCATAAGCTCATTTTATGTCCCCACTGCTAGGGTCCGAGCCTTTCCTATGGGAGAACAGGTCATAACACACCACGCGGGCACTGAGCGGTGCGGCCGATTAATGCAACCGAGACCGATGGCTTTACGTGCCTACTGTAACACTGAGGAGCTGGAGACGATAACTTTTTTGGTCACCCATCCGATGCTTCGCTTATGCGAAAATTGCTTAACTTGAACAATCGCAAACCAAGCGTCAACCATTGCGCCATCGAGCTCACGAACCCAATGTCCCAAAAATTTAGATTGCCTGCAAACTTCTCGCAAACGTTTGGAATGTCCGAGATTAATATCGATTCTAATAACGACTCTGTTATTGCAAGCTAAAGCCTGAAAAGTATGCTTGGTATTCCTTAATCTTCTAATTACGTACATCCGTGAAATGAGCTATGAATACCTCTTTAGTTTCGGTGCAAATCCAGATTGGACTTCAAATTGGATGCCAAATATTAAGTTCTAAACATTTCGTATATTAAATAGTTCAAATCAAATCAAAGTATTTATTTGCATAACTATGTGTGACAAAGTCTGGTTTATTACTAAATTCAAGTTTATTATTATTGATTTTCATAGTTTGTATATTAAATTTAATTCGCCAGGCGAGCCCATTTCGTGCTGCAACGCAGCGTGACTCTACCACATATATAATAAATAAAGATCTGCTCTTCTGCTCTTTGCTCTAAATCTGCTCTTATTTTTAATGATTAAAAGAAAGAAAGTCGACCATAAGTGTCTCTACCCTATGTTGCTTCCACAAGTTGAGGATTCCGGGTGAAGTGCGCTTTCACCGTCTTATCATCAGGTGAGATGAAAACCAAAGGTCAGTCTTTGGTATTCGCCTAAATTTAAAATGAATATTTTTTTGATGTGTAAAATCTTTCCGCTCGCTTTCTATATAAGCAATTTGTGGGAGTGATTTCGTGAAATGGACGGAAGTATGTGTAACAGTGTAACAGGAAGTCGGGGAAGCGCGCAAGCGAGCGCCATTTTGTAAATTTAAAATCGATATTGTGAACATGACATATTATTATTATACGTGACATCAATATGTCACGTATAATAAAAATATGTCCATGACACAATGTCATTTGACTATCAAAGGTCACTTTGATATGTCAAATGTATTATAATGAGTATGTCCTGCATTTAATCTATAGTTATAAAATGATGTAATACCTGACCCATTTTTTCAGAATATAATGTTAAAATTATATTCTATACAACAATACCTATCTTGTACGGTCTCACCACCACCGTACATATTTAGCTGACTTAGCGACCTACTTTGGGTCTCGCCTAATTATTGTTTACTTTATTAATATATATTATTTAATGTGTTAGTACGCAATTACGCTTGCACTGAACAGTCTAGCAAAGAGTTACCTACAACTTATTTACTGTATTTACTTGGGAGTTTAAAATAAACAAACCGTTTAACTTTGGTGATTTCTTTGTCTGCGTGCCAGAACTACAACTACTTCAATCAACTAACAGCATCTTCAAGTGTACGTAGTCAAACTGGCTCGTACATATCTTGTTTTAAATATTTCTATTAGAGAAAATGAACTTAATAGCAACAAATGTACAAAATCACTATCAAGCAGTTATTGTGCGTTAAATTATAACTGTATTAATTGTATTTTGATGTTGTAGTACATAATCATTATACTTAATACTTCAATCAGTTATTAATATAATTGTATGCAATGCCAATAACTGAAATACAACTAATTAGTCAGTTACACATAAGAACAGGTTTTTGTCTTCGTTCGGCGTGATATGATACCATGTTATAGTAACTGAAATACATTTTTGAGGAAAATATCTCAAAAACTTTGTTCAATGCAAGATTATTCATTATCACAAAAACTGGAATTTATTTATTTTTCTTGTGGCCAATTTTTATTTTTTATTTTTTTATAATTCATGTTAATGCTACATTACCACTGGACCAACTTACATTCCTAGGCAGCACTTGGTCCAAACCTTGGCAATGTCCTTTATACTTAATCAACCAAAGATTCTCTGAATTCTCTCTCACTATTACGTGAGTGATTACGTCAAAAAAACTAAAAAAATTGTGTAAGTACACAAGCACATATTTTGTTTCGGGAAACACATTTAGGCACTTTACCATATAACATTATTATTCCAGTAGTCATATTCCCTTCCTATGTTCCTTCCTGGAAACTATTACGCGTATTCTATCGTCGTCATCTACGTTTGTCATGGACTCCCAACCCGTATATATGATCCGTGAAATTTTTATTAGCACATTACTTGAAGAGCTAGCGAGTTGATGGCTGGCTAACCTCAAAAGTCTTTCCTACTCACTAAGCCTGAGTTGTGGTTGATGAGACGTATAATTTGGTAGCCACACTAAACGACAGCCATTTGTTACTTGGTGTGACGTCACTGTCGCGTTTTCTTCATTATGTCTGTTGTTTTTTTACTAACGATATTTTACCGATATCTCTCAACTTTGCTAAATTGTTTTTGTAGGTGAAACAATAGATCGTGGATACTTTTGTCAAATTATAGTAAGTTGTCTTATCACGAAGCTATTACTTAATATTAATGAAAAGTGTAGTCAGTTATTGAATATGAAATTACTATTGAAAAAAAAATACTTTTTCAGTATGAATTTGAATTCAGAGTCTTTTCTTTTCATTTTTTCTTTATAAAATTACTTTATTCAAGACATTGCTACACTTGAGTATAGTCTTGCCAAAATCGTGTTGTTGATCACATGTCCGGGCTATGCATCGCAGAATCCGTAACACAACTGGTAATTGAACCAAACACGCAAGTAGACGTTAAAAGGGTTTAATTTCACATACTGTTACGCTACAGTAGTAGATAAAATAATATACCTACATGACCGCCAAAATCCGGTATCTAGAAAAATAAAACTATAATACTTCGTCCTTGTCAAAAATGTCCAGGTATGAAGATAGCAACGTATTGCGAAAATTAAATGTCTCTGCCTCAAAATGCTTGTGCTTTTTATTGTGCTATTAAAAAAATGTGAGGGACATAGCTTTTCTTCACGTTTCATTAAAACTCTGTGTGTATTAAATTGTCTTGTACATAGTACCTAAACGCAACTGAAAATAAGAAAAAAAATGTTAGGTCGATCCTCGTAACTTCGTAAACAACGTAAATAGCTTTTACTGACTCAAAATAATAATTAAAATTACTACTAATTTACTAACTAATATTACTAATATCACTACTAATATTTTAAATCAAAATATCGCTACAATTGATAGGCTCAATCACCACGCTTACCTGAAAATTGAACCTAGCGCAACGGTTGGCAAGTCAAAAATTGTATTTATTAAGAAGTGTTTCTTTTTTCAATGTTCCCCAAAAATCGTTCTAAGCTTTAATGGAAAACAATAGGAAACGCGAGATTTCGGTTTTCGCCAGAATTTCATATCTAAAGAGCAATTTCCATGAAACTTCACGCTCCAAAAGGTTTTAATATACGCGTTGTTTAATCTGCCATTTTGGGAAACGTTTTAATTTTTTTGTCAACTATGTTTTGATGCTACTGTGGACTAGTGAAATTTATTTAAGACTACTTGTTAATAAGTACTTTAAAATGCTGTTGTATTGAATAGAGTTTTAATTAAACAAGTGAACACCCAAAGTTTTCTAATCTTGTCGAACAAAAATACGATGATTATACAAATAATATTCATTTATATGCATACAAATACATATCATTCGACTTCTTGACGGGAAAGTGAAGAGTCATGTCTGCGGTTTTGTTTTTTATGTCGAATATTAATGTGAAATAATTAACCGTTAAGTGTGCGTGAGTGTGCATAAGTGTTGACAAATGAAACAAAACAGTGCAGCGGCACTTTTCAAATTCTCTCGAGAAGTCCGCGTGAGGACTTAGTAAAGCCCCACATCTTTACTAAGATACTCGAGGGGTTAGTGGGTCATTTCTCACTTCTCATTTCTATTATCATCCATCATCATCATCACAAAGGAAATATTGTTTATTTATGTATTACTTATAAGAAAAATTACTTTGACACTGTCTAAATGTGCTAATCGCATGAAGCCATCATTTTAAGGAAAAAAATGCATATCACCCTCTCTTCCTTCACATAAGTCACCACGCACGCGTGCTGGTCTCCGGTGTCACCGATTCATGTCACCTATTCCGTCACAAAAAACATTTGGTAAATCATTTGATTATCCTACTACCAAAAAATAGAATTGCCTCTCAGCACACGTATTTCGGATCGGATGACCAAAAGTTTATCATCTCAAGCTCCTCCGCGCTTCGGAAGGCACGTAAAGCCGTTGGTCCCGGCTGCATTAGCAGTCGTTAACAACCACCAATCCGCACTGGGCCCGCGTGGTGATTTATGGCCCGTTCTCCCTATCCATCCATAGGGAAGGCTCGTGCCCCAGCAGTGGGGACATAAAATGGGCTGATGATGATGATGATGATGATGACACGTATTTCCTCCTAGGAAGGACTCATGATGTAGGAACATCATGAGTCCTTTAAACGAGGTGTGAAGAAGCAACTTGCAGGTCGCAGGGTGAAGACTGCTGGTGAGGCAGTCTTGCTCCCCTAGCTGTCTTCACATCTGGACTCCGCCTCTGCTTAAGGGTGCGCCGACCAAAATGCCAAAAATGCCAAAAATGCAGTCACAGTTAAGTTGATATAATTGAAAATACTATCGTATTAAATAAACAAAATATATATATATTTAGTATCAAAGAGAACGTGTTTAGAATTAGTCCGATCCATTAATTCATAACACACTTTAGTTTTTTGTACAATATCATTTAAAGTTGGGCAAAATCATGAAAACGAGTGGCGGCGTTAAGTTGATATCTTTTAGTTTATCTAAATTATTGTACCTCTGATTTTGTCTAAACAATCACCAATAGTCTAAACTACAAATCGTCCGTCTCACATTTTCGATTTATCGAGCGGTTTTTTAAAATTATTTCTTTTTATTCAATTATTCTTTCAAAGTAACACGTTAAATTCCCCATACAAAATTAGTATGGCCTCGCGGCATCAAATAAATATGGACGAAGACTTTTCAAATAAAATATATGACACTTGTCACTTACGGACGGCGCACCCTTAACATCAGGAAGAGCTTTGCTTTGCGACCTTATTTTGACCTTTTCATTGGCGGCCTTATTGCTAACAAGCAATATCTTTAAGGTAACATATAATTTATAAAAAAACATGGATTGCGCTATGTCACCTACGCCTTTGTGGCCGAGTGGTAGAGCGCTTGGAATGGCATCGGGAGGTCTTAAATTCAATTCCCAGGTCGGACAAAGTGTGTTTCGGATATTTTCGACGCATAGCCAGGATTTGTGGTCACCAACCCGCATTTGGCGACCGATACACATAAATTGTAGCGATGGCTTGCTTTCAATTATGGAGCCCTTTGCCAAGCAGTGTGTCTAAATGCGTTACTTTTATACTATTATCACCATTTTTTTAATGGGTTGGAAATACTTCCACTGCTAAAAGAAATTGTAAAAAACATTAACGGATACAAAAAATAAAATGTTATAAATGTTCAAATAATTTTAACGCAAATTTTGTTGCGAACAAATTACAAAAACACAAATGTTACGTCAATACATATTTTAAATTCAACAGACAAGGTCTTTAACATCTATCAAAACATTCCAAATTACCATAAGTACTGCTCTTAGTCTTCTACTCGTTATTTTTCAAAGCAAATCTGTGCTCGTTCCGAAAAGGGCAGCGTCCCACTGACGGCTAAGCTGCTTGTGCGAGAACTCGTTCAGCCGGGAATGACTTATCCCACGGTGTGTATTTTAAACACTAGACTAATATATGAACGAAAACAAAATATACACTTTTAAACTTTCGCGTTCCATAGGTAAATAAAGAATTTAAACTGGGATTAACGCAAACTAATAGTAAAAAGGTATCATACCTTCTTTATACCCGACGTTTCGACCGAGTTACAACAGCCGTGGTCACGGGCTGACTGCTGTCACGATGTTGCGCCTCCGTTTGCGCGGCAGAGTCTTCATCCACCGTCACGATTTTGCCAACTACCGCCACACACAACACTAACGGTGTCCCTATTACGTATACAAGCCTTATTCTGGTTGTTTACCGACTGCGAAGCTAAACGAGGTTGTTTTTTTCAAATACTGGATTCCACGCTGAAGATAGTTTGTGGCCGTCTTCCCGATTGAAATTATTAGGGTGCTTCTTTATTTCAATCACTTCACGCACTACTCTTGAATAAAATGGCGATCTGTGGAGAGGACTTGCGTACGGTCAAATTAGATCCAGTGATTTGTGCCCCTTTCAAGTAGATGTTCTGAAATCGCTGATTTATTAGACTGACGTTACGGTGGATGAAGACTCTGCTGCGCAAACGGAGGCGCAACATCGCGACAGCAGTCAGCCCGTGACCACGGCCGTTATAATTCGGTCGAAACGTCGGGTATAAAGAAGGTATGATACCTTTTTACTAATTAGTTTGCGTTAATTCCCGTTTCAATTCTTTGAAAACAAAGTAGTATATAAATAAAAAAGTTGCCTACAGGCCTTCTGTCCCACTGCTAAGCAAAATCCCTTATCATCGATATCAAATCATCGCTTCACTCTTGCCAAATGTGGGTTGGTCAAGTTAAAGTCAACATATTTTATTCAAATAAATTTTAAAAAAAAGTGCTTTTGAATCTTCCAACAATTTTTTACCTACTACCCATTCAAGACGTCTATTTTTTAGCTGTGGAGAAGAATGGGCGCAAGAAACTCCACAGCTTTAATAGAAGTAACGACATTTTACAAAGTTTACAATGACTTAAAAATATTTTAAACTAGTGGACCCGGCGGACTTTGTACCGCTTTGACAGTTTCCATTCATTCCCGTAAGAATATCGGGATAAAAACTATCCTATGTGTTAATCCATGTTATAAACTATATGTATGCCGAATTTTATTCAAATCCATTCAATAGTTTTTACGTGAAAGAGTAACAAACATCTACTTTGACAGTTTCCATTCATTTCCGTGGCAATATCGGGGTGAAAACTATCCTATGTGTTAATCCAGGTTATAAACTATCTGTATGCCGAATTTCATCTAAATCCATTCAGTAGTTTTTACGTGAAAGAGTAACAAAGATCCATCCATCCACACTTACAAACTTTCGCGTTTATAATATTAGTAGGATTAGAAATACCTGTTGGAGAGATTGGAGTTTTTCAAACACATGCTCTTTTGTCTTCTGTGTAATCAGACACTTTATAATAAGCTTTTCTTTATTGGTAGTTTTAAATTTATTAATACTAAGAGTTTGAATATGACTTGGAACTTTATTGTAAGAACGTACACACAGGCCTCTAAATGAATTATTTACTTTGTGGAGCCTAGTTTATGGTACTGCTAGTTTGTTTTTATTTCTAGTGTTTACACTAATCTAGGCTATTCGTCGGAAAAAACTGATATTCTATATTTAAAAAAAAAATATTTTCTCAGTAGGTAGGAACTACATTAATAATTATTATCTTTCTTTAAATTTTATTGCCATACGATTTGGGAAGAATGCTTAATGTCAATAATCATATATTTTTATCTATCTTATTTTGAACACCTCTATTTTATCGTGTAAAATAAATAAATATTGGAAAATACATTCCCTATCATAGAATTAAACTTTTCATCACAAACATATAGATCTACATCTTCGACACTTAACTTGAAAAAAAAACAGAGAAAAAATAATTAGAAATTAAAAACTAAAGACCTATAATAAAAGATGTCATCCAACTGTGGGCTCATGGGAACGGTCCCAAGAATGCTGGCAACATTGCCCCTTTGGATTGCCAAACTAATACGCTGGCTAAGGTAGCTGCCAGCCTTCCTGTCACCGGAGGCCGCAATAAGGCGAGCACTTAACTCTTTGACCAGCTGCTTTGCCTCCAGCCCCCATGGACCCATTGTTTCCACCGCAAACGGAACAAATAAATAAATTCGACCTAGGTTTGCGTATTTGTGCCGTTTGCGATTTTCAGCGCTTACCGCAGCAGCCCCCACATGAAGTGAAGTGGTGCGAACATGCGAGGGAGCCACGGTGTCAGCACAGGTTGCATCCCAAATAAGTAAAAAAAAGTTTAAATAAGATAAATAAGTAGCACATGAGTAAATATTATTTACTCTATGGTATTAGAAAGCTCTGACAAACAGTGCACCCGAAGCCTTATATAGAATTATGGAGCAAATTAAGAAATCTCAGCGAGTTGCTTTTAAGATAATATTTTATTTTTTATTACGCAAAGTAAGGCGCATTTACGTCTAAACACAGTAATGGTAATATAGTTAGGTAAGTATTCTAATTAAATACTTTATGTGACATCATAACTCTCGATGACGTAGTGGCTTGCAGGTTGCAGTCTTGTAAGTTAAGCAACTTTTGAAATGCTTGGTCATTGGATGGGTGGCCAAAATTAAATATATCGAGCGTTGGAAAGCAGAGGCTATTGGTCTCATTTATTAATATAAACAACTTTTACGGATCGACTTTTGTTTTACTCATTTGATGTTATTTGTATAGATCCGTAAAAGTTTCATTTCAATGTATAGTATTGTTTAAAGAGTTTTCTGTTTGCCGCAGATAGCATTTACAGCGTCACCTAATATTTTGGGGGCGGCGGGAATTGAGCCGTGTCATCAAAACACCGTCAAAGGGTTTCTAGAGGGTATGCCATCACGCAAGCGTGTCCCCGTTCCCTACTAGATCTTCCGAGGGTTCTGGACTGAAACGGGTCAATGTGCAGTGTTCGCGTTAACCTTTGCAAACGATTTGTAAATCCTTAAATTTAGCATTTACCTTAAATCTGGTGCTGACAGCACTGGCATATACACTTTTAAACTTCGCGTTCCATAGTTATCAAGGAATTTAAACGGGAATTAACGCAAACTAATTAGTAAAAGGTATCTCACCGAGTCACGGGCTGACCGTGACCACAGCCGGTGTTACTCGGTCGAAACGTCGAGTGTAAAGACGGTATGATACCTTTTACTAGTTACTGTGCATTAATCCCCGTTTAAATTACTTGATAGTACTCACATGTTAAAAAAAAGATCTGATACTATCATTGTAGTGTGTCGAGAACAAATTCGAGTGAATAGTGACTTAGGAGACAGTAGTACGAGTATCGAGCGCAAAAAACGACTAAGGAAGAGGGTAGATCGCTTTGTCTGCTCATAATCACCCACCCGAAATAACTTCAGTACATCCGTGATGGCGCATGCAAATGTGCCGAAATTTCGGATGTTCACACACAACAAAAAACATAGTAACAATCCCGTTGATAATAATTATTCTAATGTTAAATAAAACCTATCAATAATTAATTGGCTTTAAAGTAGCGACATAAGTAATAAGTACCCGAAAACATATTAGGTACGCGAGAGCAGATCATCAATTTATACTAGTATGATGGCGGAGGGCGTAATTAATTTTGTAAAGGCGAAACACACCGTTAAGAAGCCTCGATCTCTCCACTTAATTTATGCCAACATTTTGTACTTAATTTGTGGAATATTAAATTGACTCCTGGCCCAGAAGATTGGTTCTGTGTACACACAGATGTGTTTGGGAATAAACAGATTTGTGATTATGTTTAGGGGATGGTAACAAATGTGATTTCATTTTGAAACGGGCATCTAAGTGAAAGGAAAACTTTGAGATTTGGCATATATTTAAAGTTAATTTGCAGGAGTGAAGAAAGGTAAAAATTATGTATTATGTGTAACATAACATTGTAAAAGCATTGTATATCACTTAAATTAAGAAAACGACGACCGATTGCTCTCTAAGGTCGACTAGGAAACCCTTCCTAAAGTTAACTTTGACATTCCCTTCAATCAATCTGTCACAAATTTGGCTCTGGTCATTGACAGTTGCTTGAGTTGGGGGCCGCAACTGCAAGCTGTAAGCCGCACGCTTTACGCATCGTTTGCGTCCATGAGGAGGCTACGCAACTTCTTACCCACTGCCACTAAAATTGCGCTAGCGCAATCTCTGCTGCTTCCAGTTCTGGATTATGCTGACGCCTGCTATCTTGATCTCACAGAGGACGAGCTAAATAAACTTGAGCGTCTTCAAAATGTTTCTATTCGGTTCATATTTGGCTTACGCAAATATGACCATGTTTCTGAGTACCGCTTAAAACTCAAGTGGCTTCATATTCGTCTTCGCTAGAATACTCATATACTCTCTCTTCTTTATAACATATTTTTTAATCGCACCTATCCTTCTTATCTTAAGACACGTTTCAGTTTTCTTTCAGGTTCGGGCTCATTACGGTCATCAGAAAACTTAAGCCTTAAAAACCCCCCCACACAGCACCACCATTTATAATTAGATATTCTTTTACCGTCCAAGCTGTTCGTCTCTGGAATTCACTTCCAGTTGCGATCAGGCGCGCGAAATCTATTTACACATTTAAGGAGTTCGTGAAAAACTGATACCTTTCTATTTATCCCTGTCCTGCTACAAACCTGCCATATCCGCTACTATCCTACCTGAGACTACTATTATGTTAATGTAGGTTTATTTATTTATATTATTGTGGTATATTTATCGTTATTATTATTTTTGCTTAATTTATAAAATACACACTATTCTAGTATGTTTTAATAGCTTCACTTCTGATCTTACAGTTTATTAGCTCTCTCCATCCACCTGGTTGTCTAGAAGAAATCGCTTTAAAGCGATAAGACCGCCAAATTGTAACTTTGTAAGTTTATGTTTCATTATGTTTCATAGTGTTGCAATAAAAGTATTGTCTATCTATCTATCTCTATGACCTCTTTTCTCATTACATTGTCTTTATGATTATAACACCCTATGACTTGGCAAATGTTATTACTTATTGGTAATAAAGCCGAG
The DNA here is from genome assembly GCA_963082485.1 of Eudonia mercurella. NCBI lineage: Eukaryota > Metazoa > Arthropoda > Insecta > Lepidoptera > Crambidae > Eudonia > Eudonia mercurella. The sequence continues at coordinate 10,888,975 of OY720040.1, read as the reverse complement.
ACCTATGCATTATGCTTACTACATCGCACTAAGCGTTATACCACCGTAAAATGATTGAAAGATACATACATATACTACTTAAGTTATTATATATTCTAAACTATTCTAAACGGATAAACTAAACGAAATTCTATGTGTTGCAAATCATGGAGTTTGAATGGAAATATACATTTTAAAACATCATCATCGGCCTATATTAGTCCACTGCTGGACATATGTAGGCCACTCCTAATGAGCCATAGTGCCATGTCCTCAGCTTGACGCATCCAGCATTTGCCTGCAGCCTTTCGCAGGTCATTATCCCACCTGGCCAGAGGTCCTCCTACACTACGTTTACCGAGTCGTGGTCTCCATTTTAAAACATATTTTTTGTTAACTTATATATTACTTTGTTAAATTAAACTGAATTCTTAAATTGCCTCCGCCTGGCTGGCACAAAGAAGTCCCTACAGTATAAATTCATTATTCAATTAAGTACTTTGGATAATTAATTTATTCACTATAAGGTTAAATTCGATTAAACTCTTGAGTTTCTCTGTGTGGCAGGCAAAATGAAGTTCCTTCCTACACGGACTCAACTCTTGACAGAGCATGTATGACAATTATGTTAAGAAAATCAAAGGGCTTGAAGTTAAAAATATTCTTTACCTGCTCACTAAAATATCTAAGCAAATAACCAAGTTATTTATATTATTGTTATATTTTTGACTATAGTACAAAAATAGCACAATCAATGACGATAATAGAGAAGGAACTGTCTCCATTAATCTCTATGAGTCAATAACATAATCCTGAAGTTATTGTTAAAGCGACATACTCATATGAGATGGTGAACCAAGTCTTGCCACCAACCAAACCGAGTACCTACTACAATAATAATACTGGGTATCGAAGTATGTTGAGACTTTCTACATTTGCAAGGAAACTTGTTATTGCATCTCTTTTTATTATAGTTCTTCAAATTGATATAAAAAACTTTATTCATAGGTACTTCTCATAATCACAGTATAAATAATTATGTTTATTTAATTTAATAAATAATGTTTGTTTTTCTTTTTTATATTAAACAGCAGCACAAAACCGGTCATTGTGGAGATCCTTGGATTTAGCCTTCTTTTTTTATATTTACGGGTAAGCACAGTGCCTTGATCTCACCTGATGTGAAGTGATAAGGCCATTTGGTGGAAGCGCACTTCACCCGGGATCTTCAACTAGTGAGGCACTGGCTACCTTATCTCTAGCTGCCGGAACACAACAATGCTACAAACATTGATGTTATGGCGCCATATTTAGATAAGATTGTGGTAGCTAGCCAGGCGGACAAACAAGTCCTACCACCAATCAAACCGAGTACACAAAGACGTACCCCCCGGGACCTCTGGGTCTAAACCGGTGGTTTTAACCATTAGACCACAGAGGCGGTTGAGGCCTTTGTCCAGCAGTGGACGTCTTTTGGCTGAGATGATGATGAAGGTCTGCAAACGAGCAGGCGTGCCGCCTGATGGTGAGCGGTCACCGCCGCCCATGGGCATCAGTACCATCAGAGGTGTCGCTTTTGTGTTGCCGACCTGAGAAAAACCGCTTTACATCCCTTTTAAAAGAGTCCATGTCGTAGCTTATTCGCTCGCTTATAGAGGAGCTCGATGGCGCAGTGGTTAACGCGTCCGGTCTGCGAGTGCTGAGGTTAAGCAACTTTCGCAAAGGCCGGTCATCGGATAGGTGACCAAAAATTTATCATCTCGAGCTCCTCCGTGCTTCGGAAGGCACGTTAAGCCGTTGGTCCTGGCTGCATTAGCAGTCGTTAACAACCACCAATCCGCACTGGTCCCGCGTGGTGGTTCATGGCCCGTTCTCCCTATCCGTCCATAGGGAAGGCTCGTGCCCCAGCAGTGGGGACATAAATGAGCTGATGATGATGATGAAGATGTCGTAGCTCAATAGAAAAACTCAATGTGCTATTCTTATCAATTCCGTGTACTAAATGCTCCCTTATTTGTCCTTCAAACGGTATAATACCAATGCTGTAGTGAATCCACTGTTCAATGTCAGTTAAAAATAAAATGGAAGCGAATGCGCGCCCATTCCCCAGGCAGTACCCGGTTGATCCTGACCCAATTCCGGGTCATGCGGCTGGTCGTGACCCGTAAATGGAACGCGAACACCCGGGCGTGATCTTGACCCGCAGGATACAACTGCTATTACGGCCCGGCCAGATTGATGCATCAAACTGGAAGGAAAGTGGTTTTGTTCCATTGATTTATGTCTTACTTATCTTTGAAGAAAAAAACTTATTGAAAGAGGTTTTTCATTGGCATAATTACGTTTTAATTTATTCTACTATGTTATTTTAATGATTTTTAAATATTTTTCTACAGATTTTTGTCTGACCAACAATCTATTAAAATTTGAAAATCTAATCGCCATTTGCCATAATTAGTAAAATATTATACGTATGAGGCATAAGTAATAAAAGCTTTTATAAATACACTCGCTTTTAATTTTTACATTTGATTTTATCCTGAGTCGTTTCCAGTGAAACTGTATAAGGTGTTTCATTTTAATTTGTAATATTCGCGTAAACTTTAAAAAAAAATAAAAAAAATATATATATATATATATATACTTACTTTTACTTTTTTATTGTATTGTACTTTTTTTGTTTTTTTTTTTATTTTTAATTATTGCATTTACAATACAAAAAAAACTTTTTTTTTAGAATATAAAATCAACCAATTCCAGGAAGCTTGACTGGGAATCGAACCCACGACTCTTGAATTATCGGTCCAATGTTCTGACTTCCGAGCAGTTCTTTTTTTCTCGTAACATTTTATCTTAAGAAAACAATATAATAAAAGCTTGTCAAAGTGTCACATTGGTTTTATCACGTCATATTGTCAGGTTACTTCATCGCCAATTCCCTCGCCTAATCTGAAGTGGCCATATGTCCCCACGCTCCAGGCGCAGATTTCTCACGTCGCAAACACTTCTCAGGCAGGTAGTAATGGCCTGTCACTCCCTTTACCCCTTTCAAAGAACTCACATCAATCCAATGAGTCCTAACGCACACTTGGATTAAGGAAACTACGTACCTTTATTTCTTTGAGCATTTTACAAGGGATTCGAAAAATAAAGTGTCGCTAATATGGAAAATGTATTAAAAACTTAACTGATTGCCTATGCGCAGCTATACATTAGAATGTGAAAAAAAAACTTATTTTTTGTCAAACACGTAAACACAAATGTTGAAAAAATTTCCACGAACAGGATTTGAACCTGCACCCTTCTAATATTCCGGGTCAGGTGCTCTTCCAATTGAGTTATCGTGGTTCTAACCAGCCCGCCGAAATTATTCAACACTTTTTACTTTGAAAGCCAAAGGCGCCCATTCAATGTCAACAACTACCGTCACTAACATCCGATCATAATATTTATACAAATATTAAAGATCAGTTAAGAAGTAAGCAAGCTATTTATAAAATGTTCAAAAAATTTTTAACGTAATCCTGCTCGTGGAAATTTTTTCAACATTTGTGTTTTTGTAATTTGTTCGCAACAAAATTTGCGTTAAAAATTATTTGAACATTTTACAACAAAGCTACTTGCATTGCTGTTATAGCGATACATTTAAATAAGATGGTGGTAGCTAGCCAAGTGGACTTAAAGCAACCACCAACCAAACCGAGTACAAACATGTATCTCCCGCTTGAAATCAAACTCTGTGTATGAAACCAGTAAACTTAACCAGTAGACCACAGAGGCTGTTAAAATTTTGACAGCAATAGCACAGATTAGTTAATAGTTACGCAATAGTCCTATTATTAACCTAATGTTAAGTGAAAATGTTGACTCCAGTAGCACATGTTAAAGGCTGACTGACGGACGTCTTGTCATGACAATGTTTATCCCATTCGGATATACGTAGAGACTTGAAGGTTAATTTAAAATGGTTTTGGAAATTCACATCCTAAGAACTCCAAAGTAGAAATGTCTATATTTAAAACTGTAAACACTAGAAACTTCCATTTCGGTTTTTTTTTCTATTATTTTAATAATGTAATTGTATTGCGGAGGGTTAGTAATCAAACTGAAGGGCCTGGCGGGTGTGTTTTTAGGCAAAATGTCACTTTTGTCTATTTATGATTGATAACTATTGTTTATGTATAATTAATTATACAACAAATCGTTTCGCAAATTATAATAAAAATTTATGTAAATTGAATAGTGTGAAATATTTCCAACAGCGAAATTCGAACACGCACCCTCTGACTTAACGGGTCAGGTGTATTCAAAGTCAAATTCAAAGTCAAATCATTTAAATAAATCAAAAAACTAAAAAAATTGTTTAGACTAATAAACTACTGAATCTACCACCAGTTCGGATTTTGGGAGAGTCTTCGACCTAGAAGAGCTGGCAAGAAACTCAGGAGGCTTTCTTGTTCTTAAACATAACACGCTAGGACAAGGATTTTTCACAACAGGCAAGCATAGCTTTCTTTCACCTGATAGTTAGTGGCAACATGGCCGAAGGTAGAAGCTTTACACGGAATCCTTAACTTCTAAGGCACTTCGTCATATATATTCCGTTTTCTTTGTTTATTATTTAATTAAAGGAGTCCCGGCCCATCCACGTTTGTAACAAAAGCAGAGGACTTCCTGGAACAGGGAAACTGGGTCAATGACGCGTCCCGAAGGACTCTTCGCAGCACCGTGTATTGTCACTTTTATGAAGAACGTATACTTACTAAAACTGAGCAATAGTACTTCAGTTCGCATGTTTAACGGTCACATGCTTCGAACAATAATAGTGCTAGATTCATCATCATCATCATCATCATCATCATCATCATCATCATCATCATCATCAGCTCGTTTTATGTCTCCACTGCTGGAACACGAGCCTTCCCTATGGATGGATAGGGAGAACGGACCGTTAACCACCACGCGGACCCAGTGCGCATTAGTGGTTGTTAACGACTGCTAATGCAGCTTTACGTACCTTCCGAAGCACGGAGGAACTCGAGATGATACATTTTTGGTCACCCATCCGATGACCGGCCTTTGCGAAAGTTGCTTAACCTCAGCACTCGCAGACCGGGAGCGTTAACCACTGCGCCATCGAACTTCTCCGAGATACTAAATATACACATCGAATACAACGCAAATGTAATCAAATTTGCGTAAATATACGTATCAGACCCATATCGAAATTAAATTATCGTTACGTGATTGGTTAGTAACAGAAAAGGATTGATATAATTTACTGACTGATGTCTGAAAAATTGTATGTAATTTTAATTTGAAATAAAATTTTAATTGTCATTTTATTTATTATTATTTTTTTTTTATTTATTTATTTTTTATTTTTTTATTTTTTTTTTTTTAAAACAAGTAATTCAAATGTGAATAATTTACATAATTAATTAAATAAATACATAATTTACACCTATAGTTTATATAGAGAAGGCTTGCAGAATGTTAATATTTTTTTTTTTATTATGCATAAGAAACACATTTAATCAATAAAACAAACATTACACACACTACCATGTATTTGACACACACGCATATATTATACTCTTTTAAAAAATTTCAAAAATGGAAGAGGAGCGGCCGAAATCTGTCAATGCCAATCCAAACTCACATACTATCTTTTTTAATTTTTCATTGCCTAGGATACAATCCGTGCAGCCTTAATAAAACTACGAACGAATTTCGACCACTGGGCGACCACTAGTAATAATAAAACTAGCATCAGTTACTTTTTACGCACACAAAGGAACATTTTGACGGGGAATACAAAAGTTTGTAATGAAGAAGAAATTGATAAGAAGTTAGATATAAGATATCTATACTTTAGTTTCTTACTTTAGTTTTTTCTAGTTCACGATTCCGGGTGAAGTGCGCTTTCACCTTCGACTTTATCATCTCATAACTTCAAGCGAGATGAAGGCAAGTGCTTACCCGTAGAGATAGAAAAATATTTGACACTAGCTGTGCCCCGCGGTTTCACCCGCGTTAATAGTCACAGTGCGATGTAATAGCCTATAGCCTTCTTCAATAAATGGACTATTCAACACAAAAAGAATTTTTCAATTCGAACCAATAGTTCCTGAGATTAGCGCGTTCAACCAAACAAACAAACAAACAAACTCGTCAGCTTTATAATATTAGTATAGATAGAAAACAAATAAACCTCTCCTTTGTTTATTTTTTGTTATTAGTGTGTGTGTATGTGATGTATGCTGTCTCCTTTACGCACTATAGTAAACCACCACTGTGGTCTAGTGGTTTAGACCCAGAGGTCCTGGGTTCGTTTCCCAGGGGGGTACATGTTGATGAATAAGATTACGTATATCGTGTACAGGTTGGTTGGACAGGTTGAATTCAATGATTTTATTAACTTTGAGAACAAATGCTTTATTATTTTGCTTACAATTAACAGAATTACATATGACAAACAGAATGAAAAGAATGCGTCTGAAATCTAGTTGGTCGCGCCAAACATTTAGAAAAAAAGAAAATAAAAAATGCTTTTAATCGAGTTGGCCGCGCCAGTTTTTAATATGGCCGTCCTCTTCGCTGCACCGTCTTCTCGGGTCCCGTCGTCATCCATCGGCCGGCGTCGTGGTTGATGAGCGTAAACATGCCCCCGGCCTTGGAAGCGTTCGGTTCCAATGAAGACGAAGGTACCGATGAGTCGCGCGAAGCTATGCGGCAGGTAGCAGTGGACATATGCGTGAGAATGCCCGTAGAATTTCGCCAGTCTCGGTCTTGATACTCGCGACTCGTGTGATGCCGTCCTTCCCTGCGTGCGCCTGTAATACTCGTCCAAGGCGCCATTTCAGAGGCGGCAAGTTGTCGTCCTTTATCAGAACTAAAGTATTTGGAGTAATAACATCTTTGTGTGTTTGCCATTTAGTCCGTTTCTGTAATTCGGAAATGTATTCCTTGGCCCATCTCGCCCAAAAGTGTTGTCGCATCTGTTCAACCCTGTCGTAGCGGACGAGGCGTTGCGTGTTCATGTCGATCAAGTTTCGGCAGGCAGGCGCGGTGAGCGGTCGGCCAATTATGAAATGAGCAGGAGTAAGTGGGAGTAGGTCGTTGGGGTCTGTGGATAGTGGGGATATGGGTCTGGAGTTAAGGATGGCCTCTATTTGTGCTAACGTTGTGCTTAACTCCTCGTATGTAAGGTTGGCGTTACCGACAACTCGGCGAAAATGAAACTTACAGGACTTCACTCCTGCCTCCCACAAACCACCAAAGTGAGGCGAATATGGCGGTATAAAAGTGAACCTTATTGAATTGTTAGTAGCGAAATCAATAATATCTGATTCATTATTATTTAAAAATATATGCAATTCTTTCGCGGCCCCTACGAAAGTCCTTCCGTTGTCTGAAAATATCTCCGCAGGTTTACCACGTCGAGAGAGAAATCTTTTTAATGCAAGAATGTATGCTTGTGATGTGAGACTTGTAACCAATTCCAAGTGAATTGCACGAGTACTAAAACAAACGAACAAACAGATGTAGCATTTTTCTAATTTCGCACCTTTTCCCTTGCGGTTCAGATAAAACAATGGCCCGGCGTAATCTACCCCGCAACGTATAAAAGGGGAACCCTGCTCGATTCTTTCCGTAGGTAAATTACCCATTTGAACTTGGTATGGTTTAGCATTCAAACGAATGCATCTGACGCAGGTACGGACTGTTAGCCTAGCTAGGTCGCGCCCTCTGAGAGGCCACCAGCTATCCCTGATTGTCGCAAGGAGCAATTGAGGCCCAGCGTGAAGCAAAGCTTGATGGTGATGACGGAAAAGAAGTTTAGTGAAGCTATGTTTACTGCACAGTAACAATGGATGCATCTTTCCGTACGTAAATGTCTCCGAGTTGGATAATCGACCACCTACTCTAATTAAATCGTGTTCATCTAGAAAAATGTTTAAGCTTGAAATATTACGAGGAAAATTAACATTGCGTTTGTTTTTCTTCAAATCATCGTAGACATTAGGAAAAGATTGTCTTTGAGAAATACGCGTTAACATTTTTGTAGAATCATCCAATTCATCCAAAATAAGCGGTCCAAAGCGTTTTAAATTATTGTTACGACAATTATTTACAAAGCGCAAAATATAAGCAGTTGCGCGTACTAAACGATTGTAAGATGAAAATCGATTGAAGGGAAAAGTGTCCGATGAACTTAGAATTGCCATGGACACCCTATTCTGATTTAATTCCGGTAATTCATCATAACCTAATGTAATATTGTCCATTTTATGTTCAGTATTAACATTGGGTTCGTGTAAAAATGATGGCCCGCTCCACCATAGGTGGCAAGAGGACAAAACATCGAGATGCATTCCGCGCGATAACAAGTCGGCCGGGTTTTGTTTACCGGCGACGTGCGTCCACGATAATTCACCTGTTAAGTCGTTAATCTCTACAACCCTATTTTGTACGAATGTTTTTAACATTGTAGGTGGCATCCTTAGCCATCCTAGTACAATGGTCGAATCCGACCAAAACAATATGTTATCAAATGTAAGTCTTAATGATCTTACGATTTTATCATATAGCTTGGCACCTAATAAGGCGGCGCACAGCTCTAGGCGCGGTATGGTTACTGGCTTTAATGGTGCAACCTTGCTTTTCGCGCATAACAGATGAACTGTTATTTCTGAATTTTGTGATACTGTGCGCACATACGCGCAGGCGCCGTACGCGCCTTGAGACGCGTCCGAGAAGATGTGCAATTCTATACGTTGTGTATTTTTGCCTTTTACATGACGAGGAATGCGTAAATTTTGAAGATAGTTTAATTTATAAATAAAATTCTGAAAATCATCCAAAATGTTGTTAGGGACGGGTTTATCCCAACCGATTTTGGATAGCCAAAATTTTTGTAATAGAAGTTTCGCAATAATCGTAGTCGGTCCTAAAAGTCCTAGAGGGTCAAATATTTGCGATATAACGGATAGAATTGCACGTTTACTGATACACTTATCGTTAAAATCGCACTTCGAAGTAAAGAATAATTGGTCGCAGTCGTGTAACCACCCTAATCCTAACGTTTTCGTGTGACAATTATCATCTAATGATAAGTCCTTTGAGGGAAACTTTGAAGTTTGCAAGTTGAAAACCCATTTTCTTAAATGGAAACCACCTGACTTTAGTACTTTGGAGACTTCATCGCATATTTTAATTAATGATTCTTTGTCGTCATTCCCGCTGATGACGTCATCAACATACATATCCTCGTAAATGACTTGAGCTACGGCGTTATCACTGACTTCTGATGCGAGTTGTTTCAAACATCTAATACTGAGGAAAGGCGCCGAAGCTGTGCCATACGTAACTGTATTAAGTTGGAACACCCCTATTGGGTCGCGCGGATTGTCCCTCCAAAGAATTAATTGCAAATCGCGTTGATCTGGATGTACTAGTATTTGCCTGTACATTTTTTCCACGTCAGCGCAAACAACGTATTTAAATTGTCTAAATCGCAATAAAATTGAAACTAAATCGTTTTGTAACGCAGGGCCTATTAATTGAATATCGTTGAACGATTTGCCTGACGTGGTTTTTGCACTTGCATCAAACACAACCCGTAATTTTGTTGTAGTACTATCGAGTCTCAACACCCCGTGGTGTGGTAAAAAATAATGTGGCGAATTATAATCACTTACGCGAGTCATGTGACCCAGGCGCAAATATTCGGTCATGAATTCTTTATACATTTGTCTGTATTCATCGGTACATCGATCTAATTTGCGTTCGAGCGCCCGGAATCGGTTTTCGGCTGCAGTAAATGAGTCGCCTAGCGCAACAGCTGACTCGGATAAAGGAATGCGTACGCAAAAACGACCCGTATTATCACGCGTAGTGGTTTCTTTAAATAAATTTTCGCATAAACGTTCTGATTTCGTTAACAATTTATCTTTATTGTTTAAATTAATTTCCTCTAGTTCCCAAAAGCGTCTAAGGTTCGACTCTAGAGAGAAGTTGCAATGAAATTGCTTAATGCGCTTTTGTTGATTGGTATATACTGAACCTGAAATGACCCAACCCAATTTTGTGTTTTGTAGGTACGGACCACTTGGTAAACGAATTAAACCTTTATTTAAAAGGCCCCAGAATATATCTGCGCCTATCAATAGATGTATTTCGTTAGATAAATAAAAGTTCGGATCTGCGAGTTGTATATTTTCCGGAATTTGAATATTACGAGTATTGTCTAATGTCGGTAATTGAGCCGTAATACAATCTAAAACAAAACAACTAATGCGCGTGTTGTACGAACTTGTTTTAGACCTTAAATGAATTTCACAAGAATTTGTGCATTGTGTTACGCAATTACCTACACCTGTGATTCGGACAGTGGACTGTATCGTTGGAACGTCTAGTTTTTTACATAGCGAATCGGAAATAAAACAATGCTGACTCCCATTATCAAGGAGCGCTGTAACTGTGTGATATTCGTTATATCTATCTGAAATTTCGATTAAAGCAGTTGACAGTAGTACATGTTGCGACAAATTATGCGAATTACAATCAGTACTATTATTTTTCGATAGCGGATTACTGGCCTTATGCGAAGTAGTATGAAGTATGTGTGTATATGAATCTAAACTAGCCTCGCACTGTGACTTCGTCTGCGAGACCTGTGCGATGGCCGGCGATGATAATAACGATGCACCAGTATCACCACTTTCTTTGTGTAGTAACGTATTGTGCTTTTTGTCACATTGTTTGCGCGCACCAAACCAACAATCTTTAATTGCATGGCCGCCGCGCAAACAGTTACTACAAAGGTTTTTATCGTTTACGTATTTAAATCTATCTCTTATAGATAATTTGAGAAACGCTTCACACGCATAAAGTGGGTGATTAGCTTGACACAAAATACACGTATAACGCTTTAATGAATTAGACGAATTGGACGGCTTACTTAAATCTTTTTGCGTAGAAACATTACTGTTAGTGAATTTACTATGACTCGCCGCCGACGACGGTTTCCTATTACCGTGATCTACGTATTTGCTCTGGGATGCTTGAATTGTCTCCAGTACGTCAGCCCTATCTCTAAGAAACTTTAGCAAATCTGATAATGTCAATTTTTCGTTACTATGTATAATTGAACTTTTGTGAAGTTCCCACTCCCGTTCCGTAGAAGAGTCTAATTTTGTGACGATGATATAGACAATTAAAGTGTCCCAAGCATCGGTAGGCTCACCTAACGTTTTGAGAGCGCGCATATTTCTTAAGATAGTGTCTATTAATTTACGAATTTGGGATGCCGATTCCTTATAGACCGATTGTGCAGTAAACAAAGCTTTACAGTGATTGTGTACTAATAAACGTTTATTATTATATCTATTCTCTAATAGATCCCAGGCTGTGATATAATTATCGGATGAAAATTCTAACGATTTAATTACTTGCAATGCGTTCCCCTTTAACACTGATCGTAAATAATGGAATTATTGTATGTTATCAAGGTCTTTGCAATTATGAATAACGGATAGATACGTATCACGAAACTCGAGCCATTGATCGTAGATCCCGTCAAAGCTAGGTAAGGAAATGGTTGGCAATTTTACCGTAGATCTCTGATTATTAGATGCGCTTTGAGATGAATCAGAATCTTTCATCATACACTTACATTTGGCTACAAGTGCATAAAAATTATTTTCAAAGGTTTCTCTCTCGGTTAGCTCCCTTTCTACCTGACTTTCGGAAACTATAAAATCTAACTCGTCTTGAATAGTAGAAAACTGATCAAACAAAACTTTACACCTATCGAAACGTTCTTTTAATTCCATTTTAATCTGCTCGGTTAATTGCAATGCGTTTAAAGAATCTACGTATTTCGTGAATAATGTTAATTTACCTTTAACAACACCTCTCTTTTTAACTAAATCGCGAATCATATCCTCATTAGTTACGAGGTCTACATCCGATTGCATTCTTTGCGCCATTGTGGTGTGTTTGTGTGAGACAAAGCAAGTACTTACAGTTCAAGTTCGCTTCGCGGTGCACAATAAAGATAATATAATGTTCGATAATGGTAAGGATTTAAGTATACGCGGGTCAGCGGATACTAGAACTTTAGATTAACGTTGCATGGGAAAGGGGATGATGATAATGAGGGGATGACTTGTCCGACCACTCGATGCTCCTGTTGCATTGACGGCATTATGCTGGTGTCTTCGAACTGATCCGGATAAGAAGGTCCAAATGTTGATGAATAAGATTACGTATATCGTGTACAAGTTGGTTGGAGAGGTTGAATTCAATGATTTTATTAACTTTGAGAACAAATGCTTTATTATTTTGCTTACAATTAACAGAATTACATATAACAAACAGAATGAAAAGAATGCGTCTGAAATCTAGTTGGTCGCGCCAAACATTTAGAAAAAAGAAAATAAAAAATGCTTTTAATCGAGTTGGCCGCGCCAGTTTTTAATATGGCCGTCCTCTTCGCTGCACCGTCTTCTCGGGTCCCGTCGTCATCCATCGGCCGGCGTCGTGGTTGATGAGCGTAAACAGTACATGTTTGTGTACTCGGTTTGGTTGGTGGTAGGGCTTGTTTGTCCGCCTGGCTACTTTGTTTTTTTTTAATTGTAATGGGTTAGCGCTTGACCTCTATCTCACCTGATGGGAAGAGATATGGTCTAAGATGGACCGCGTTCACCCAAAAGGTGCCCATTCACTCGGACCTTGAATAGACCTATGTCATATTTGTTAAGAGACACGGTCGCCGGGAGAGCATTCCACAGCTTCGCCGTCCGCACAAGAAAGGATGACCAAGGATACCACCGTCTTATCTAAATATGTCGCCATAACATCAATGTTTGTAGCATTGTAGTGTTCCGGCAGCTAGATAAGATAGTCAGTGCCTCAGTAGTTGAAGTTTCAACATCAGGTGAGGTTAAGGCACTGTGCATACCCGCAGATTTATTTTTAAAGTTGACATCTGGAACGTCTCTCTGGGTAAAAACGAGGAAAGAATGCCCATTAATAATGTAAGTATACACTCACGAGCTGATAAAAAAAATGTGTCTTTACCTACCTACAGTTACACTTATAACAGCTGATTTATAAAGAAACTATCAAAAAGGAAAAAATATTGCAACAAGTACGTCTCAACTATTTTACAAATAGATTGTTTGGCCAGTTGGCTGCCAATAACCTTTACAGGGTATTCGGACTTTAAGGACGGGCATTCTTCGAAGGCTTCAAATCAAAACCTGAAATTTTTATTTCAATTTGTAGTAGTTAGAGGCCTAAAAACTATAAATTGAAAAAAAAAATGTCGTATATAGTCGACTCGGGTTAACCGCGTCGCGAGGCGAGGGCGAGGATTCTTTAGTACAGGGGTCAGACACTGAACATTATATCAGGCTTTAAATAATTTCCCAAATATATAAACATCAACCCGAAGTTTTAAGTAGGTACTAACTCATTTTACTACTTATTTAACAAAGTTAAGTAAATAGTGCTGTAGCGAAAGCTATAAAGTTATTAAAGTAAAAAACCTTTTACACTGTCCGTTAAAAGATTTTGCTAGTGACCTTTAAAGCGGTCTCTTTTACAAAAACACCGTTTACATATTCCAGCCTTAGAATAATAACGCCTAGAAGCCGAGTACGCGCACGGCGATTGAGGCAAGTTTAACCAAGCCATATGTGGCTTGGTTGGCCGAACGGCTCGCTAGTATCAAAGGTCACGTCGTGTCGGAAGCAGCTCCGCAATTTTTGTTTATAATGACGATTTGTGCCATCAAAGGATGCTTTCACAAGTCAGAATCTAGCAAAAAGGATGCTAAGATTACATTTCACCTGTAAGAACAGCTAATCAATGTCTATTTTTTCGTAAAACACGATATTAATGTTCGTTAATTTGTAATATGTCATTCCATGTATGTTTTGCTAGATGTAGGAAAACTTTTACCCCATTTTGTGTTCCGAGTTTTTTTTATTTAGAGTTGTTTTATCCAAGTCTAGAGTCCAAGAAAGACAATTTATCACGATTGCTGTTATCAAAGCGCCAGTTATTTAGAAAATAGTTACAGCTACAAGGACTTTAAACTGACATGCTGAAAAAATGTTATAACAGTAATTTTTTCTGATAAGACTGATTTTTGTGCAATAAAGTAAATGAATAAATATTGGCATTCTTATTTATCACCAAACATTGTTACATTTACATAACATTACATGTACATGTTTTCGTGTTATATGTAAGTATCTTTAAATAAGTAGCTAATGATATGAAAATTAATTGTGGTAGTCGTAGCTTCACCGCCATCTTATCTTAATATCTTTTAGTTAGCTAAAGGCTCGAAATAATATTCAATGCATAATGAATGAGATAAAATTATGCTTCCAAATAGTTTAAGAGAGAAGTGGCGGTCCATTGTCTCTGCTTACCCCTCCTGAGGGATTGAGGCGTGACTATTTATGTATGTATGTACCTTACAATTTTTACTTTTTTAAATAATAATCACAAACTTAAATGAAAACATCTTAATGTATATAACTGTTAATATTATTAATGTATGCCGTTAATATAATAAAATAATATGTAATAATTATAGAAGACAATTTTCTTTTTGTGACTATTGACTTTGTGGCTGTTTTCACATAAAAAAATTTAAGTAATTAAAAAAATCATATGTAACAACAATACAATTTTAAAACTATGAAACAAGATAAGAATTTAGTAACTTACCCATTTACCCCGAGTTTGGGGAAATTACCATTTTAATTGCAACATTTATTCGTACGGTTGTGTGTGTAATGACAAGCTGTTGACGCACACAACGGAGTATTTTGTGCCTCAACATTTTGACGAACTTTGTTTGACACTATCGTTCTAGGCGTTATTATTCTAAGATTCCAGCGTTTTAAGAAATATAATGTCGTTATCTCTTTGTAAACGCTGGAATTAGCATAAGAATCGCGGCTGATCGTCCATTGGAGCTGTCAAAAAAACAAAATGGCGCCCGTTTGCCAAAGCATTTTTGGAAAATGCCTTTGAATTCCATTCTTATGCTAAGCATCGTCACGAATACCTATATTGGTTGTATATTAATCAGTTTTTATGAAGGCGTTTATTGCAATATACAAATAGGCTGAAAGTGAACTCAAAATCCTCAACCACTGATTATTTGAGATTAAATGGTAAACATAGTACATATAATTTGATAACCTCCTTTTGTATGTTTGGCAGTAATGCCAAACATACTTACATATTGAGTTATTGACTTTTCATATTGTAACAATTAAGAAACTAGAAGCACTAAATTATTCGTACAATAACAAAATCATTTATTGCCTTATAATAATATACTTTGTTGCACACATGGCGTAAACATTCTAAACGATGTTCTAAAAATAGCCTACAAGGCTTTCGCGGCATACAAATCATTTCATATTCATATGGTATTATAATTACAGTTCGTTTTGACAAATGTGTAACAGCTATTTCGCTGTGCTTCGACGCGTGGGTGGTGTGTGGCTCATCTTAGCATGGCCACCATCACCAACTCTAAATCT
This sequence comes from Eudonia mercurella, assembly GCA_963082485.1. NCBI lineage: Eukaryota > Metazoa > Arthropoda > Insecta > Lepidoptera > Crambidae > Eudonia > Eudonia mercurella. The sequence continues at coordinate 10,873,415 of OY720040.1, read as the reverse complement.
GACTTTAAAGATGTCGATAGTATGCCGAAATATGTCGCCAAATATCAGAGTATGTAGGTGTACCGTACAAAAGTTATAAGGGGTCATATGTGGCCCCGCAAGGCCACCCTATGACAGAGTTGGTTATGGTGGCCATGCAAAGATGAGCCACGCGTGAGTAATGTGGCTTTGAGATCTAAGAGAGTGCGTGTCACAAAAACGTTTACAGTTCAAATCAATTCTCAACACATTCTAATATCAGATAAAATAGCCAATCCCTCTCGGAGCCTTTCCATCTTATCTAAATATGTCGCCATAACATCAATGTTTGCAGCACTGTTTTGTTCAGGGAGCTAGACATAAGACATCCAGTCCAGTGCCTCAGTAGTTGAATATCCCGGGTGAAGTGCGCTTCCAACTTTGGCTATATCATCACTCAACATCATGTAAGATGAAAGCACTGCGTTTACTCTAAAGACATAAAAAAGGAGTCCGTAGTCTTCCTGTGACTACGGTCCCTGCAAAGGGTTCGGATCTTTAGGATAAAATCAAATCAAATCTATGTGTAGTGTAGTGTTTAGAAAACAATAAAGTTCGTATTGCTAAAACGTTATACAAAGATACGCATTAGCAAGTATGATCTATTTCATGCCATTACCCTTTCGATACAACTCATCAAACCATTCAGAAAACGAAATACGATTATTTGTATTAGAATATTTGTTAGGATTACATGTTATATACCATGAAATACTTGGAGCATGTCAGTAGTGTTATTATTATCAGGCAGTTGAAAGTGTTGAGACAACCTATAATTACGATTATGAACTATGAGGAATAAACTACGATTTAATTAAGTTTTTTTTGGAACGTGTTTTGTTATTAAATATTTATAAAATACAGCGAAAAACTTAAATTCCGCAATCTGGGCGGCTGCACTGACCATTATGCTACCGGGAAGGCTGACGTAAGCACTGAATTCCTTCACTGCGTTTTGATTTTTGACTGCTTTTTAGCGGCAGAGTGCCATCAAAAGCAGTGAAGGAATTCAGTGCTTACGTCAGCCTTCCCGGTAGCATAATGGTAAGTGCAGCCGCCCGAATTACGGAAGACCAAAGTCAAAGTCAAAGTCAAAGTCAAAGTTGACAAATCCTTAAATTATCTGCGTTAAAAAAAAACAGAAGATAAATTAATGCGTAAACAAATATTATACGCCCCGACAATGTGAGCTCGCGTGCTGTAGCGAATGATAAACAAACACCCGAATATTCATGGAAATGACGACGCATTTATACGTGTACCACTGGGGTCTACGATTTCAATGTTTATATTCACTTAAATGCTTATGGAAATAAGTCGTTTCTGCACTGGCCTGAATAATTTAATTGTACAGAATTGTGTATTACATTTTTTTAATAGTTAGCACGGCCCCACCTGATATTAAGTGGAAATGGAGTCCAGACGCGGAAACAACATTTGGTTGTAAGTATGGCTGCGAGCAGCACAAAACCGTTCATTTTAGAGATCTTTGGGAGAGGTCTTTGTCCAGAAGTAGACGTCTTTTGACTGAGATGATGATGATGGAGAAAAAATAAAAATAAATAGCAATAAAATTTTAATATGAAAGATTTTGGTTATATTAGACGAATCTTAATTTAATATTAAAGATTTCTAAAATATTTATGATAATTACACCGCAAACGGACCGCTAGTAATAAAAAACTTATTAAAAAGGTTGGTTATCGATTTTTAAAAGTTCTGGGAAAATGAATCTTCTGTTTTCTTTATCTAGATACAAATCAGGAGAATGACTTGCCAGTAATTCATATGTTTCCAAAATCACAAACCATAACACGATACATATACAATACTGTAAAAATTTCACTAAACTCACCTTTCAAAGAAAAATTACTACGTCGTTAAATTAAACAAAAGCTTTAATTAGTTCAAGAGTAATTTACAAGCTAATACGGCAAGAGTAAACGGATCCAGCGGGCCGGTATGAAATACTCTTTAGCGTTTGTCTCTGCCCCGGGACAGACTCCACATTAATCAACGCGGCAAATGAAAAGAAAAGAAGCGAACGACGCTATACAGCGTCCGCTGAGAGCAGTTTAGAGAGCAGGGCTGCGTGAGGCGGCTCGCCCGCCGCATGCTCGTCCGCTCACGGGACGGATAACTGATATTTTTGACTGTCTTTGACACATGACAACTTCATTTCCAACTAAAAGTACAACTATCGTAAGAGCTCGGTGGCGCAATGGCAAACGCACCTGGTCTGCGAGTGCTGAGGTTAAGCAACTTTCGCGGATTTCATCGGATGGGTGATCAAACATATCGAGCTCCTCCGTGCTTCGGAATTCGCGTAAAGCCGTTGGTCCCGGCTGCATTAGCAGTCGTTAACAACCACCAATCCGCACTGGGCATGCGTGGTGGCTTATGGCCCGTTCTCCCTATCCATCCATAGGGAAGGCTCGTGCCGCAGATGTGGGGACATAAAAATGAGCTGATGATGATGATGATGATGGTGTTTTCCTTTAACTTATTGTTTCACTTACCTAAGCATTGTATGTGAACTTTTGACATTTTGTCACTGAAACATGTTAACCATTAAACTTTGTACATTTTGACACCAATACAATCAGACCATTTGGACGATTAATCATGTGAACAGCCATGTCCCTAAAGGGTATAAAATAGCATATTTCTAGTATAACATTGTCGGCCGGGTTATCTATGAACAACGCAGAAAAACAAAACAAAACCGCACGCGCCGCGCGTCCGCGCCGTGCGTCCGCTTGACGCAGCGGACACCCTAAGGGCAGCATACACTATACAGTTGCAGTCCGTGTGCACGATGCAGTTGTGTAGACTAGTTGTCTTATCTTATCTTATCTTAGTCGGGCCTGCTGAGGTTTCCCTCTCGCAGTAACACTTCGACCCATCGGGATCTCTTGTGCAACCCCATCCTTTTACTCTTCTTCCTCTGTAAAGATAGATGCCATGAGTTTGGCAACGTAGACTAGTTAAGTTTTAAATCGCCTCTGTGGTCAATTGGTTTAGATCTCCGGTCTCGGACCCAGAGGTTCGGGTTCGATTCCGCTGTGGGGGTACATGTTTGTGTACTCGGTTTGGTTAGGGCTTATTTCTCCGCCTGCCTAGCTGCCACCATCTTATCTAAATATGTCGTCATAACATCAATGTTTGTAGCATTGTTGTGTTCCATCAGTAAAAAATAACCACTCCCTCAGTTTAAGTATTCCGAGTGGACTACGCTTCCACTGTCGGCCTTATCTTTATTTCACACTAGCTGTGCCTCGCGGTTTCATCCGCGTTAAAAAATATTATCTCGTTTTTGCAACTATTTTCATTGCTGCTCCACTCCTATTAGTCCTAGCGTGATGTAATATAGCCTATAACCTTCCTCGATAAATGGACTATTCAACACTAAAATAATGTTTCAATTCGAACTAGTAGTTTCTGAGATTAGCGCGTTCAAACAAAGAAACAAACAATCTCTTCAGCTTTATAATATTAAATAGTATAGATAACACACCAAGGGGCATAGGTTTAAACGTTAGCCGCCTTTTTTTGACCGCATCGTCACGCTTTTACATATATACATTTTAAATATATTAAAATAAAATAAAATAAAATAAAATAGCAAAACGGTATTCTATATTTTACTAACGGCCCATACACCTGCTTAAGTGAACAACCGTATTCCATGATAGTTTAAAAAAAACCGTAAATCCCTATTGCAGCAACACCTACCGGGTCCAATTGTGTATCTAAACCATACTGAAACCCACTGAAACAGACAAAAAGTTTCATCAAAATTGGTCCAGCCGTTTATGAAGAGTTCAGTGACGTGTAGGTTTTTTCAACCTCAGACCTCTTTATTAGATCGCATCATCACGCTTTACATATAAAAAATTATATTCTTCTATATTGTATAAGAATTTATTTTTAAACTTACCAATAATTCTGTGAAAGTACTTCAATCGATCAATGTCAAGGCCTGAGGAGTCTGGCCATTGAAACAGCATCATTGTTGAATATTCCAATGGAGTTATGATACAAGTGTACGAACTGAGCTTAACAAAACTCATAGTGAATAGGGTGCTGAGAAATTCACAAGCATCGGTAATCATTTAAGGTATTGTATCTATATCTGAAGCTTTGGGCCATTAGATGTTAATGCAAACTTTTTACCCGACTGCGTCAGAAAGAGGGTTATGTTTTTCGAGTGCATGTATGTATGTATGTATGTACGTATGCATGCATGCATGTATGTATGCATGTATGTATGTGTGTATGTATGTATGTATGTATGTATGTATGTATGTATGTATGTATGTATGTATGTATGTATGTATGTATGTATGTATGTATGTATGTATGTATGTATGTATGTATGTATGTATGTATGTATGTATGTATGTGTGTATATACATGTATAACATGTATGGCTGTTTCATTGGCACGCCCTACAGCCCAAACGGCATGGTGGATTTTAACATATGAGGTGTCGTTAGATTTGTTTTGACTATGGGATCTATAATAAATGAGTATTTATAAATACATTGAATATTGATAGTTGTAGCAGACGGGGATAATCATCAATGATCAACCAAACTGTGGCTAGCTCAATTAAATCCGCACTGTCTTTGGTTGGTGATTGTCCCCGCCTGCGACAACTATCAATATTCGATGTATTTATAAATACTCATTTATAATATAGATTTTATTATTTAAGTATAGGTATCGGACAAGGAAATATTTCGCGTTGCATTTAACATTGCTCAAATTGAATTCTGGGATCGTAGAGCTGTTTTTTGTTTTTTTCTTTTCAGTTGTTTTTTTAATATGGTAAAAAAACGCTTCTCATTTTTTTGTGTAGGTATTTTACGTAAGCACTTAGACTTCATCTCACCATATATTTAGACAATATGGTGGTAGCTAGCCAGGCGGACTTAAAACAAGCCCTACCACCAACCAAACCGAGTACGCAATCAGCGGGGGGTACCCGCTGGGAATCGACCCCGAGACCGGTGGTCTTAACCACAAGACTACATAGGGGGTTATTGTATGTACCCGGGAATCGATACCGGGTCCTCTGGGTCTTGATAATATGCAATGAAAACGCGAGTAAACACGTAAAAACTGTATCATTTCAGTTTGCGTAAACTTTCATAATAATAATAATAGGAGGTTGCTGTCTATGGAGCCCTAACACCGGTAGCTTGGACCCTGGTCCCGATGCTGGCGGACTCTTATTTTTTTTATATTTTTAAATGTTTTATTTATTTTGTTTTTAAAAAATATTTAAAAATGTAAATTTATACATGAGAAAAATAAATAAAGAGGAAAATAATAATAATAAATATAAAATGATCTTTATTATCTACACTTTGGAAAACAATACTCGTATTAATCTGAATGCTTTGTTGAAAGCTCTTTATATTTCTATTAATACTCGTATTTATCTAACAAAAATGGGGAACCGGCACGTGTCAAATGTATGTACACTGCTTCTATTTTCTTAATGTCTCTCGGTAATAATCGCATTTGTGAATTTTTTCTCCGAGCTTCGGAAGGCATCTTATTCTTCTCTTCTATATACCAAGTGATTTTGTTTATGTGGGGAAGGGATGTTACATGATTTTTATTTTTAAATTTATACTGCTCGTGTCGGTAGCCAAGATTCGCTACGTGTCGCTGAGCCAGCAGAGTAAGTAAGTAAGTATTATACGGGTAAGCACTTAGGACTTCTATATAGGATTTTGTTAGATTTCATCAATCAGTTAAGTCAGCTCGTGAATTTTTTTTCAACACTTCAAATTGTAATATCGTCTTTTTTCAAATTGTAATTTGTTCGCAACAATATTTACGTAAAATTATATGTAAATATTCGTACATCAAGTAAGTTTAAAAAAACTTATTTATAAAATATTTTAAAAGAAAATAAAGAGAATGTGAAAAGTGAAAGTGAAAAGAAGAGTCATGTCTGCGGTTTAGTTTTATTTTCAAAAATTTGTGTTATGTCGAATATTAATGTGAAATAATGGTGGATTATTAACCGTTAAGTGTTCGTGAGTGTGCATGAGTGTTGGCAAATGAAACAAAACAGTGCAACGTCACTTTTCAAATTCTCTCAAGAAGTCCGCCCGAGGACTCAGTAAAGCCCCACTTCTTTACTGAGATACTCGAGGGGTTGGGGGTATATCATTTCTCACTTCTCATTTCTGTTTTCATTCATCATCATCATACAGGAAGGAAATATTGTTTATTTTAGTATTACTTGTAAGAAAAATTACTTTGACACTGGCTAAATGTGCTAATCGCACGAAGCTAAAGGAAACTAAAGGAAAACAAAAATATAACGTCAAAAACTCGATATATTAATTCATCACGCTGACACGTTCGCCAATGGTGTCGCTAATATAGAAATCGATTTTGAAATTTCGCCTCGAATTCACATTTGAGCTATCAATATAAGGCTTACAGTATCGACATACAAACTTAATGAATGCGTAAAACCTTAATTATCACCCAATATACCGGGTGCACGGCAGTTTGTAATACAATCCCACTTCACAGCACCAAATTAATCAGAGCGAACTCCGTGTAGCGGGTACCGAACATTTAATTTACCGATAATAGCCGACTTACTAAAACCACAAAACATTAATTATGCTTAATAATTCACGATTTAGTTGCGTGATGTGTGATTAAGGAAATGTTACATTTGAGACATAACTATATGTTACTTACAACTGCCTCTTATACACCGAGCCATTTTAGTGGTTGTTTTCCCGCAGGTGGCTAGATCAGACCATGAAACTGAACAACTTTTCCCATGAAACATAGGTCAAAAAACGAGATAATTTTTTAACTTTCCCATACAAACCATGCTCGGTCAATAGTCTTTGTATAGAAAAGTGAAAAATTATCTCGTTTTTTGACCTATGTTTCTTGGGGAAAGTTGTTCAGTTTTATGGTCTGATCTACCCACTTGCGGGAAAACAACCACTAAAATGTCTCGGTGTATAGTGATAGTCAGAAAAAGAAAAAGATTTTTTTAATGATGGTAGAAACATGTTTTTATTTAAAAATATGTTTTTTAATGCTCTATTATTAACAAATAAATAACAACGCACTATTAATGCACCTAAAAAGCTAAAGTAATTTACGTTGAACCTAAAAAGCTAAAGTGATAATAACGTTAGTTGCTATAATTCCCATCCCAGGAATTGAACCACAACTTCTCATTCTCTTTTAAAGTCGACAACGCGTTAGTGATTACCTTTTCCATCAGGCTGAGAAGTGAGTAAACTCTTTGTAGCTCACTGAACGATGCGAACATTGCGATAAATGGAATGGATGCGTCAATGAAAGCTGCAACAGCCCATCCTGAACCAATTGAGCGATCAAAGTGCAACTGCGCATGCGTCTCGCAGTGATCTTGACCCGTGAATAGGATGCGACCGTGGCGGTGCCTGGTGTTCAGGGATATCTATTTTATCACCGCCTTTGTGGTCTATTCGTTATGAGCACCGGTCTCAGAGCTAAAGGTCCCTGGTTCAATTCTCAGCGGGGGGTACATGTTTGTGCACTCGGTTTGAGCTTGCCTAAATCCACCTGGCTATTACCACCATCTTATTTAGGTAAATGTGTCGCCATAACATCAATGTCAGTAGTATTGTATTGTGGAGTTAAGATAGCCAGTTCCTCATCAGTTGAGGATCCGGCTGAAGTGCGCTTCCACCTTCAACCTTCTTATTCTTCTTCCTCAACCAAAATTCACCCATTGTTGGGTATAGGTCTCCTAATGATCCCTCCACTTGGTTCGATCTTGTGCCACTCACATCTACTTCCTTTCCGACGTCCTCACAAGGTCGTCCGACGCTTCTTTTACACGGTCTTAGTCTCCATTCCAGTAGCCTCCAGCTCTACCTGCCATCCCCTCTACGAGAGACGTGTCCAGCCCATCGCCACTTGCGCTGTGCGACATATTGTGTTATGTCAGTCACACCGGTTCTTTTGCGGATCTCTTTGTTTGGCATACAACCTCGCAATGGAGTGCCTAACATAGCACGCTCCATTCTCCGTTGTGCCACTTGAAGATGGTTAATATATTGGCGGGTGAGAGTCCATGTCTCCGAACCGTAGGACATGACCTTCGGCCTTATCATCACCTAATATCAGGTGAGATGACAGACAAGTGCATAATTTGTTACAAACTTTCCTTAACCCTTTTTTTACTTCCTATGGTCAAGTTTTTGACATCAATCTCAATCAAAGTGAACGACTTTTGCGAAAGTTGCTTCACTTGAGCAATCACAGACGGTGCGCTTTTACCACTACGCCATCGAGCTTGTAACGTTGCAAATTTTGACGTATAGTTATTTATAGAATAGTAAAATAAACTTTCAAAACAAACTTATTAATTCTGTTGAGTTTAGTTCTGAAGTGTCTCAATAGATGGCGCGAGCAGTCTCGAAAATGTTGTGGATGCGATATTGATCGATTTCTTCATCTCTGGTGTGGTTGTTTAAAAAGTAAAAAGTCGATTGACACGACACGAACTGTCAGGGAGACAGCCGGTCGCGTTGGCATTTTGGAGATTGATTTTTGAGAGGAAGGACAAGTTCATGATGGGGCGAAGCCCCAGGGCTGGGAAAAATCTGTAATCATCGGCCCTCATTTCAATAGAAATGAATCATTATCATATTTAAAAATTTGGTAAGTTCATTTCTGAGAATTTCGTTCGTTTATTTTTTGGTTAGATTCCGCTATCATGGCCATGTGTCTTCCAGGGTCAGGAGAGGGAATTTGCAGGATGTCTTTGGCTGAAATATCAACAATGGACTCATAAGTTGAAGAATCAAAAGACGCCTGCATGTAAGTTAGCCACTTTCTAAATTTCCAACTTGGCATCTGAAAAGGTATATTTGTAATTCGTATATTCATCCACATGGTTGTTGTTTCAGAATGGGATATTATTATTTATAGTTAAATATAAATTCATAGTGATGGTCGTGTTCATGTCCATAACATTTGATCTCATTGATATTTTATGAAGTAAAGAAGAGCTTATTCATAAACGCATCCTATCCACATGGGTGTGAAAGGCCATGTTCCACCGGGAATGCTGATAGGCTGAAGGAAGTACCAGGGCTTCATTCCGATCAGGGGACGCTCGGCCCGTTGGAGCCAGAGGCCCAGCTCGCCGAGCCGCCACTGTTCGGGATGGTCTGGGCAGGTAATCGAATGGCCTTAGAAGGATTTCACCAGGTCAGTGTTCCTCGCCAGTTTAATTTTGCAAGTGCTTGTTAGGTTTGTTTCTATTACACAATTTGGGATTGGTTTAATCACAAACGCGAACTCGGATAGCGACCATGAGTTTAAGGGGTTTTTTGCATAACATCTATTAAGACTTTAAATTGGTACTGGTTCTCCGCTAAAGATTACGTTGTCATGACATGCTAATATGTATTAAGAGTAATCTAATTCTTAAGTAACCTCCACGATTCTGTGTAAGTTATGTACCATAGAAGTCAAGAGTAAATAAGTATTGGTAACACTTAGCACTTACAATATGAAAGAAAAATATTATATATTTATTTTGAATAAACTGAATTGGCTTTGAGACAACAAAAAATCTTTTTATTTCTACCAACTTAACTAGTTTTCAATGGCGCCCACTATTGTGATTAAATTAACCCAAATTTGTTATTTTAATGTAATACATACTGAAATTTTGTTTTAAGTAAGTAGTTTAAAGTGAAAAATAACATGTCTACTTAAGTATTAGTAATTTTGTATCGGTAAAGTGTAGGAAGTAATGTTTTGTGGACATAAATAACCTATATGGTTGTGTAGTTTATAAAGTTTAAGTGCATTTACAAAAATTGAATTTTGTAGAAATTTTGATGCAACAAACTTAAATCCATTTTTATTAGGGTTTGTTTTATTTGTTCACATACTATAAAGTAATTACTTATGGTTTACTTATTACTATTACTAATAATTTACAGTACTTATATTTGATAATCTGAAGTAAACAAAGTGTTGTTTTATTATACAAATAAGAAAATAAGAAATAAAATACAGTGGATTTTATTTCTTGTTGAAAATGTAAAAGGATGTATGGATAAGTTTATTGGTCTTAACATTGAACATGCATTGCAAATATTTTGTTACAAATTGTGGTAAAAATAATTAAATGTAAACTATAAGATAGAAATTTAACATTGTTAAAGGAGATAATTTAATAAGTAACTAAGGTATTTGGTGTTCAGATAACAGTTTAAAGGTGATTTGTATATTGGTCACCAATCACTTGGAAAAATATTTTTATTTCCTCAAGTAGGGTGACCATGACTTTGAAAAATTTTTTAGGACAAATTTATTTTGTTTTGTTTATCTTCAGTGGAGAACTTAGCAACAATTAATATATTAAAAATACTTAACCTTTATTTGTTTTCAACGTAGGTTTTTTATAGCTTTTCGATATTTTTTTTTGGTTTTCATTTTAAGATGGATTGGAACATAGTGCACCTTTATTCGTTGCATCGTGACGAGTTGGTCTATGAGGTTACTATCCGTGGCGAAAAACCTGAGGACACAGTTTTGAAATTGAGAAAACAGTTGAAAGGTTTGATAAACGACTTTAAGCCTGGTGATATTTTAGGCGACGACGACGCGCTTCCAGCGAAGGAGTTGCCGGTTATTAGCGACAAATTAAAAGACCTTCGGAAACGCATCGATGACTTTGAGTCCTCCGGTGAACGAAGTTTGTTGGCTCGCGCTAGGGCTTTGTTTTGCCATTCTTGGTTTAGGTTGGATAGGGTGAATGCGGAGGCAGAGGCTGACGTCAAGGCGAAGTTTGGCCTCATCGAGGTCTTGAAGAATTTGCGTCAGCGGCTGGATTCGCATGAATCTGGTTCATCGTTCTCATCTTTGTCACCACCAGCAAATGACAAAGCGATGGAACCTCAGGTGCCAGGGTCATCTGCAATCGCTTGTTCGGCGGACTCCAACGTCGCCAAGTGGAAGATACAGTTTGACGGTATGGGAAATCCCCGTAGTTTTATAGAGTCGGTTACTGAACATGCTATTGCTTATAATGTTTCTGAAGAAAAATTATTTAGATCTGCCTTTTCTCTATTTTCAAATCAGGGTCTGATCTGGTACCGAGGCATCAAGGACCAAATCTCCTCTTGGCAAGACCTCAGTTCTTTGCTTTTGGAGGATTTTGAAATTGTCGGCTACGATTATCGACTAATGGGGGAGATTCGGTCTAGGACCCAAGGTCAAGATGAACCCGTTCATATTTATTTCGCAGTCATGGTTTGTTTGTTTTCACGACTGAAGAAACCTTTGTCCGAAGAAGATAAGGTAGAAATTTTACTAAACAATGTTAGGCCAATTTTTGCGGATCAACTGGCGTTACAAAAATTTGAAACGGTGAAGGATTTGAAGACCGTCTGCCGTAGGTTAGAGGCAGCACGACAAAAAACAAGTTTGTTTACTGAGCCACCCAAGACCTCGAGTTTGAATCCCGAGTTAGTTTATAAGGGTAAAAGTAAGACACCGGTTAGTGTAGTAGGGAACAAACCTACACAAATTTACAGACAACCGAACAAGAACAACTTTGTTCGGACACCGGCAAATAAACCCAAATATTTTGACGCAAACAAAAAGGTCGGGTTTTGTAATAGGTGTAAAGTGAACACTCATTCTCGAGCACAGTGTACGGCTGACGACAAAAGAGTGAAGTGCTTCAATTGTGGTGAGCTCGGTTATACAGTTAGGTCGTGTCCCAAGTGTAACGTAAAGCCAAAAAACTAATAAGTTTAAACCGTGGTGAAACCACTTCAGGTAGGGCCGATCCTGAAGATTGGAGATATTGGCAAGGGTTAGTGGTAAAATACTTTGAATCACATAACGTCGCCCCGGTTTTGTTTGAACCACATTCTAGTGATATACGACCGTATTTAAATGTAAATTTATTGGATTTGACAATTTGTGGTCTTTTAGATTCAGGCGCAGCTGTTTCCATAATTGGTAACGGAGCTCACACACGATTAATAAACGCGGGTTATCCAGTGGAATCTTCCACGGACTCTAAAGTTACCGTCGCTGATGGGTCCGAGTGTGACACAATCGGTTTCATGACATTACCTATAACTTTTAATGATGTTACAAAAATAATTCGATTTCATGTAATACCATCAATCGTCTCAAATATTATTTTAGGCGTAGATTTCTGGAAAGCTTTTAATTTAATGCCAGAGATATTTAAAAGCATAGCGTACGTTAACTCACCTCCTGATTTTTTAGTTAATTCTTCAAATTTGAGTGGTCCGGTAACTTCTGTCCAATCTTTTCAGGATCTGTCCTTGCTCCAGAAGGAATTGGCAGATTCAATGATTGAAAGTTTTAAGGACATCTCGTTCGAACGTAAGGGTTTGGGTCGGACTAGTTTGATTCAGCACACGATTGACACCGGTGGTTCTCCTCCCATAAAGTGTCGACCATATCCAATGTCCCCAGAGAAGTTAGGTCAACTCCACAAGGAGTTAGACCGGATGTTGGAATTGGATGTGGTCACCAAAAGTGAGAGCCCGTGGAACAATCCTGTACTGATGGTGCCAAAATCCGACGGTTCCTGGCGTTTTTGTTTGGATTGCCGTAAGCTGAATGCTATCACCAAAGGTGACGCTTACTCCATTCCATACATTCCGCAGATCCTGGACAGCCTGAAAAACGCTAAGTTTATTAGCAGCGTTGATTTTAAAGCCAGTTTTTGGCAAATTCCTTTGGAAGAGGCTGCTCAGGAAAAAACGAGTTTCACTGTTCCCGGACGAGGACTGTTCAAATTCAAAGTTATGCCTTTCGGACTTTGTGGCGCACCCGCTAGACAACAGAGACTGATGGATATGTTGTTTGGGCATCCATTTTGTAGTGACGTCACAAAGGGCATGATTTTCTGCTATGTTGATGATATAATTGTGGTGAGTGAGGATTACGAGACGCACCTTCTATTGCTGAATAGGTTGCATGATAGGATTAAAAGTACGTCTTTGACCATAAATTTTGAAAAGAGTAAGTTTTTTAGGCGTACTTTGAAATATCTGGGTTATGTCGTGGATGAGTGCGGTTTGAGAACGGATCCGGATAAAGTGAGCGCGATACTGAATTTTCCAGTACCATCGAACCCCAAAGAGGTAAAAATGTTTTTAGGAACGTGTTCGTGGTACCGTAGGTTTATAAGGAATTTTTCAACTATCGCTGCTCCTTTAAACGCGCTGACGAGCACCAAGGTCAAGTTTAATTGGAGCTCGGAGGCAGACTCCGCTTTTAACGACCTCAAAAACGCGTTAGTTTCGGCTCCGGTTTTAGCCTGTCCTGATTTTGACCAACCTTTTACTGTACACTGTGACGCCTCAAGTTATGGAATAGGCGGTATGTTAACACAGGTACAGAACGGAGAAGAGCACCCAATTGCATACATCAGTAGGTCTCTTAATAAAAACGAGCGAAACTACAGTGCGACGGAACGCGAAGCGTTGGCAGTAATTTATGCGGTCGAAAAGTTTGAGCCCTATTTAGGGACGCGCGAGTTCACTGTCATAACGGATCATGCGTCGTTGCAGTGGTTCCTTCGGCTCGAAAACCCCACTGGTCGTTTAGCACGATGGGGATGCCGGTTATCACAATACAACTTTAAGGTCGTGCATAGGAAGGGAAAAGACAACGTCGTACCGGACGCGTTATCACGTTTCCTAGCAGTCGAAGCGATTGTTGGCGACAGTGGAGACGACTGGTACGACCGAATTTTTAAAAGTTGTCAAAGTAATCCGCTAAACTTTCCGAACTATAGAGTGGAAAATGGCACGCTGTATCGGTTTAGTAAGTCCAAGTACAATTTGACTCAGGAGTTCGATTGGAAGGTGGTTGTGCCCAAAGCACAGCGAGCAAAAGTTATTGCTGATCATCACGAGCCACCTGCGTTCGGACATTTCGGCGTGTTTAAAACTCACAGAAAACTTTCTCTGCAGTTTTACTGGCCAGGAATGTACCGTGACGTGGTGGAATTCGTGAGGAACTGCGGTACTTGCGCCGCGTACAAGCACTCCACGCGACTAACTCCAGGGCTCATGGGCCAACCGAAACAGTGCTATAGGCCGTTCCAAGTTCTCTCGGTAGATTTAGTGGGTCCCTTGCCTAAGTCACGCTCGGGTTTTGTTCATCTTTTAGTGGTAACTTGCTGTTTCTCCAAGTATACAATGCTTTTTCCTTTGCGTCGTGCGACTAGTGCTTTGGTGGCTAAGGCGTTTGAACATTTTGTCCTTTTAGCACATGGAGTTCCTGAAACCGTAATTACCGATAATGGGGTTCAATTTACGGGATCGGAATTTCGTGGGCTATTAGAACGTTATAACGTCCCCAGGGTACATTATGGCCCACGATACACGCCACAAGTCAACCTAGTCGAGCGATATAATAAAACTGTTATGACAGCAGTTTCGTCTTATGTCAAGGACGATCATAGGACTTGGGACGTGAATCTGTACAAGATACAGTTCGCGTTAAATAGCGCTGTAAATGAGTGCACAGGGTTTTCGCCATTCTTCTTAGTGCATGGTAGGGAGCCGATCATAAATGGTTCATTTTATATAAAGTCGCAAAAAGGCGACTATGAAGTAACGATGCCTAGGGAGGAATATGCGGGCGAGTTCGGTATTTTAAAGGAGGTCTTTGAAAAGGTCAGGGAGAGGATCCTTAAAGCGCATCAGACAAATGCGAAGTATTACAACACCCGCAGACGACCAATGACCTTAAAGGTAGGTCAGGAAGTGTGGAAACAAACATTTGTCCAAAGTGATGCCGCGAAATATAAAGCCTCCAAACTCGCGCCAAAGTTTGAGAAGTGCATAGTGGCTAAAATACTTTCTCCTCTAGTCTACGAGTTAGTATCACTAGATGGAAAACCACTAGGTGCTTGGCATATTTCGAAGTTAAAGGTGCGTTACTAGCCTGCCATGCCGTAGGCCACTTTTAGTGTGTCGGTGTCTCTTCGGAGCTCCGGCGATGCCAAGGCGAAAAACCCTTTCTTTTTTTTTCTCTTAGCTAGAAAGCCTAGTTAAATTAGTTTTAAGGGTTTTATGCTTGCTCAAGCGTACTAGAGCGCATGCTTCTAGTTTTGTTTTGTACCTACTTTAAGTAAGTTATTTTGTAAGCTTTTATTTACCAACCCGAGGATAGTGCGTTGACGGTTGAGTAAAATTTATATATTACAACTCGAGCGGTCTTACTCCGCAAAGACGGTTGCTTTTGTTACCAACCCGAGCTGACGTTGCGTTGACGGTTGCTTAAAAACAAAATATGTTCTTTCACAACTCGAGGGTTTATCCCGAAGACGGTTGATGAGGTCAATTAATATTGGTGAACCAATATTAATGACATTTTTTTTTAGGAAATTTTGTCCTACATTTTCATAAGGTAGGGAGTTACGAGTGTCTCCTATAAAAACTCTGGGGGTTAGTGACAGCGGTGGCAAAAGTAAATAAACTTGTTTGCTACACTATATTAGATGATGGATGATTGATAAGATTAGAAAGGAGTTTGGATAGTTGATGGGTAAAAGGTGAATGAATGAAAGGAGTATGTAAGCAGATAAATACGCATTTCCGGATGGATCAATAACATTAGTCCTGAAGTTGGCGGGGTGGGGAGTTTGAAGATCAGGAATTGGTTTAAATAGGATGGGTTTTTTTTTTATTTTCCAAGACTACCGTATTTGGTGATTTTTACCGGAAATTAGTTACCCACCACCATACCGTAGTTTGTTTGGGAGTTGTTTTTTTGTGGGTTATGGCTATGGTGTTTTAGTTGGTAAGTTGTTTGTTTACCCACCATGCCGTAGGCCACGTATGTGTGTCGGTGTCTCTTCGGAGCTCCGGCGATGCCAAGGCAAACCCTTAGGTTAGTTTCTATTTTTTTTTTGTTTGTCTCATTGCAAATTTTCTAGATGTTTTTTGGTCAATGTTGTACGCTCCTCTGGTAGGATTTTATTTACTGACGCTGAGGGCAGCGTAGTTTCTCACTACGTTCGAAACTTTCATTGGAGGGGGTGTATTGTAACGTTGCAAATTTTGACGTATAGTTATTTATAGAATAGTAAAATAAACTTTCAAAACAAACTTATTAATTCTGTTGAGTTTAGTTCTGAAGTGTCTCAATAGATGGCGCGAGCAGTCTCGAAAATGTTGTGGATGCGATATTGATCGATTTCTTCATCTCTGGTGTGGTTGTTTAAAAAGTAAAAAGTCGATTGACACGACACGAACTGTCAGGGAGACAGCCGGTCGCGTTGGCATTTTGGAGATTGATTTTTGAGAGGAAGGACAAGTTCATGATGGGGCGAAGCCCCAGGGCTGGGAAAAATCTGTAATCATCGGCCCTCATTTCAATAGAAATGAATCATTATCATATTTAAAAATTTGGTAAGTTCATTTCTGAGAATTTCGTTCGTTTATTTTTTGGTTAGATTCCGCTATCATGGCCATGTGTCTTCCAGGGTCAGGAGAGGGAATTTGCAGGATGTCTTTGGCTGAAATATCAACAATGGACTCATAAGTTGAAGAATCAAAAGACGCCTGCATGTAAGTTAGCCACTTTCTAAATTTCCAACTTGGCATCTGAAAAGGTATATTTGTAATTCGTATATTCATCCACATGGTTGTTGTTTCAGAATGGGATATTATTATTTATAGTTAAATATAAATTCATAGTGATGGTCGTGTTCATGTCCATAACATTTGATCTCATTGATATTTTATGAAGTAAAGAAGAGCTTATTCATAAACGCATCCTATCCACATGGGTGTGAAAGGCCATGTTCCACCGGGAATGCTGATAGGCTGAAGGAAGTACCAGGGCTTCATTCCGATCAGGGGACGCTCGGCCCGTTGGAGCCAGAGGCCCAGCTCGCCGAGCCGCCACTGTTCGGGATGGTCTGGGCAGGTAATCGAATGGCCTTAGAAGGATTTCACCAGGTCAGTGTTCCTCGCCAGTTTAATTTTGCAAGTGCTTGTTAGGTTTGTTTCTATTACACAATTTGGGATTGGTTTAATCACAAACGCGAACTCGGATAGCGACCATGAGTTTAAGGGGTTTTTTGCATAACATCTATTAAGACTTTAAATTGGTACTGGTTCTCCGCTAAAGATTACGTTGTCATGACATGCTAATATGTATTAAGAGTAATCTAATTCTTAAGTAACCTCCACGATTCTGTGTAAGTTATGTACCATAGAAGTCAAGAGTAAATAAGTATTGGTAACACTTAGCACTTACAATATGAAAGAAAAATATTATATATTTATTTTGAATAAACTGAATTGGCTTTGAGACAACAAAAAATCTTTTTATTTCTACCAACTTAACTAGTTTTCAAGCTCAACCTTACTTAGCCCATTAAAACCGGTCTATTCTAGATCCATTGAGAGGCATTCACGCATGCGCCGGAAACGGTGATCTTGACCCGGAAGCGGGTCGCGACCGTGTCCCGGAGCCTGCGACCTTGTATATAGCTTCCGCTCTCACAAATAGAATATTTAATAGATGATGGAGCCGAAGGTTTTCAAGGATACACGTTTCAGGCGGTATTGTGTTGAAACCTTTCGCTTGGAGAGATAATCGTTTTGGTTATTCTCTTATACCCATAGCTCTTCCTGTTGTAAGAGGGGGAACGAGATTTTGTGTTTTTTTGCACATGACAGACGATAAAATATAAGAAATGAGTTTTTTAACGATTTTAATAAAAGGATTTCCGTGTTTCGGTAGGCACGTTGAGCCTTCGTTCCCGGTTGATGTCGTAAGATGGCGGCCGTTAAAATACACCAGGAAACGGGGTGGGTTATGGCCCAACATAATTGTGCTATTGTTTATGTACTGGCTTTCCTTTCCAGCACATGTAATGATGATTATTTATGTATTGCTTTCGGTTCGCGATCGCTTTCGGACATTAGGTTGGTTGGTTGGTTTATAAATAAATAAAATAAAAAAAAATTAGCACATCAATTATAATAACCCTTATATACTTCCCCATACTGACCAATATAGATTTCACAAAAGTCTTTTGACGACAGACATAGCTTTCTACGTCATTGGAAATGCAGGCAAAAATATGCGACACGGTATTTTTACAAAGGCAACTGTCCAATTTGCTCTAGCATTTATACGCGATATGCGTCCATTTTGAACGAAATTGTTACCGACGTGAGGCATAAAAAGTTATATGCGAATAGGGATATCGTCGGGGATTGTTCAAAAGCACGTAAGTAGCATTTGTCGTGAATACAGCGTAACCTTTACTTCAAGCACATGAGTATACTTATTTACTCATGTGCTTCAAGTAAAATTAAAGCAAAACACGGTAAGTGCCTTAGGCTGTGATTGTCATACTTTTTATAGAAAATAATCTCATTATTATATGCAGGAGTCAAAATAATTGCTGTGTTCGGTAAGACCACGAGAAAAATATTTTATAATTAATGTTTTAATGTGTGTTGTCCTAAATAAATATGTTTTCCTTTTTTCTTTTTTTTTTAATAAAATAATAATAATATAACCCAAATAAAGAAAAATGAAAAATAAACAAATAAGTTATTTAAAAATAATTAAATACCATGTTAGGCACTAGGCTACTTACTTTACAGGTTGACAAATAAAAAACAAATAAAGAAGGAAGAGAACGGTGTAATTAAATTTATTTCAATATCTATTTAATTTTTCCGTTCGAGTGTATGTCACTGAACTCCTCCTAAACGGCTGAACCGATTTTGATGAAACTATTTGAGTGTGTTAAGAGTGGGTGATTGGATGGTTAAGATTTCCAAATAGGCCCGGTAGGTAGCGCTGCAATAGGGTTCCAAGATTTTTTTAAAACCATCATGGGATACGGATTCTCACTCAAGCGGGCGAAGTTGCGAGCGGGCCGCTAATTTTCCCTTAAGGGATTTCAAGGATGAGTTCGTCGAATTTGTGCAAGATGTCTTACGAGATTTCCAAATCATATTTTCTTCTCAATATTTATTTTTAAGCATTATAACTTTTTCTTCTTCCTTAGAAATGTTGCGCTTGACACTTACGCGATATTCACCAAATGCTACTTACGCACTTTTGAACTATACCCGACAATATTATTGTATGACAGATATTGCGCGATCGAACCCTCACTCTAATATAATAAAACCTATCTCAAATGTTGATAATATTCGTGAATAGTTGTGAAGGAAACCTTTTTACGTTTTGTTCGTTTGGGTTATTTTTTAAGTACTTCAATCACCTGTCAACTGCTAGAAATAATACTCATAATAACAAAAATAATACATTATTTGAACTGGTATGTCTTAGAATACAGCCTAAACTTTAATCTGCTCTCGATAATTGAAGTTATCCGGATTTTCCGATGCATAGCCCGGGTTTTAAATCACCAACCCTCATTTAGCAAGCAAGTTCTCATCAATTGTAACGACGGCGACTTGATTTCGAGATTTTGAAAGATGGAGGCCTTAGCCTGGCTGAGGGACAGCATAATTTAATTACTATGTTTTAAAGATTAAAACATAGTAATTAAATTGCAGCATTAATCGAATATAAGATAAGATATTTCATACTTAAACTCATAAACTTAAATACAACAAAAATCATAGTCATAATTTTATTAATTATTATTTAGTTAAATATTGTTTTGTCAACGTCACACAAACGTCATTTTGAATTTGAGCAAATGAGACAAAACAATGATTAACTAAATTATGGAGTTCTTGGCGGGAAAGTGAAGAGTCATGTCTGCGGTTTTGTTTTATTTTCTAAAATTTGTGTTATGTCGAATATTAATGTGAAATAATGGTGGATTATTAACCGTTAAGTGTTCGTGAGTGTGCATGAGTGTTGGCAAATGAAACAAAACAGTGCAACGTCACTTTTCAAATTCTCTCAAGAAGTCCGCCCGAGGACTCAGTAAAGCCCCACATCTTTACTGAGAAACTCGAGGGGTTGGGTGGTATATCATTTCTCACTTCTCATTTCTATTATCATTCATCATCATCATACAGAAAAGAAATATTGTTTATTTATGTATTACTTGTTAGAAAAATTACTTTGACACTGGCTAAATGTGCTAATCGCACGAAGCCATCAACAAAATGAAAAAAAAAAAAAAACTAAATTATGCTTAAATTATTTTTATGAATATGGGGGTTAGTGTCTATATAAGATCTGTAATTGGATTTTATCCTTTTAACTTTTTTTATTAGTATGTGTGTAAACGAATAATACATATTCTATCTACTACCTCTATTTAACGACCATCAAATTAAACCACCCCATCCCATCCCGATGGCCCATGGCAAGTGCTCTGAAGAGCTCTTTCAACTTCATCCCACCTTCTCCCCTTCTTCATACACTCATATATTTACACGTACTGCTCTTCGGAGTCACTGCTTCACTGTCTCAAATATCCCATCGCGCACAAAGAAATTTGATGACTAGTTTCTTTGTCGCCCCTCCAAGAGATGGAATAGTCTACCAGCACACGTTTTCCCTCCTTCCTATGGTATGGGGTCCTTCAAAAGAGGCGTGAAGATGCACTTTGTGGGCCGGCAGAGTGAGGTTAACTGATGCTACGTTTGTTTTCGCGCTGCACCAGTTATCTTTGCTTCTGGACTCCATTTTCACTTAACATCAGGTGGGATGGAGTCAGTTGCCGAGCTATCTATAAAAATAAAAAATAAAAAATGCTGTCGTTACCATGCTGGTCTAAAAAGAATGTATCCTGCCTAATTTCCCGTGCATGACGTAAGAGCCCACTAATGGACAAGGATTCTAAGATGCTCGTACATCAGATGATCGGCTAGCAACCTGTCACTGATGTTGTCTATTTCACCTCGGATTGATTGTGCAAATGTGGCGTCGAAGTAACTTGTGGCGAATTTACTCAGTATTGGTGATTGAGATGCTTTTTCTTTTTTTCTTCCCCTTTTTATGAGAAGGGCGTGAGAGCTTAGGTACTTACTTAATACATATATACATACATATATACATACATACTTATTACATAAGGCCTGTCCTAATGTATGGAAGTGAAACGTGGGCCGTCACCGAGGGACATGTCCAAGCCATTCAAGTTGCTGAAATGAAGATGCTTCGGTGGATGTGTGGCGTCACAAGGCTCGACAAGATTCGCAACGAGTACGTGCGAGGAAGCCTGGGCGTCCGCGATATAGCCGACAAGCTGCAAGAAAGTAGGCTGCGATGGTACGGACATGTGAAGAGGAGGTCAACTGACTACGTTGGAAACTTGGCACTGCATCTTTCTGTCCCTGGTCCAAGATCGACAGGCAGACCCAAGACAAGATGGAGGGATGTAGTGCAAAGAGACATGAGGGACTGCCAGGTAACAGAACAGGATGTCGAGGATAGAGCGAGGTGGAGGAAAATGGTAAGGAAGGCTGACCCCACCACCATGTGGGATATATAGTCGGGAAGACAGAAAGAGAGAGAATAATAATAATAATAATTTGACTTGGCTTACGAGGTTACCTCCATGTGGGATGTGGATTCAACCATTATTGTACCGATAGTCGTTACGGCAAACGGTCTGATAGCGAAGAGCCTCGATCAACACCTAGAGAGGCTCTCGCTGAAAGGTTGGGTTAAGGGTCAGATGCAAAAGGCAGTACTCCTTGACACGGCACGTATTGTCAGAAGGTTCCTCACTCTGCAGCCCTGACCACCGGTAGCTTGGGCCCTGCCCCGCTGCTGGTGGTACTCTAGGATTAGGTTTTTATAATGTTTTATTGTTTTTATATTAAAATATTGTAAAAATCTAGTTCTAAGAAATAAAATAAATAAAGGAGATAATAATTTTAAAGTTTGTTCATGTTTAGGCTGTAAGATAGGCAGACAACGACACTCTTAAGTTTGGAAGTATGCTTTGATAACAAAGGGCTGTCAAGCACTTGAACGCTCCATACAAACATTAACAAAGAGCTAAATCTTGACGTCAATTCAAAGGTACAAGGTACAGTTATGAACATAAATATACTACTATGACCAGATACATACCTACATACGAGGGCGACACTGAAAGTTTTTAGAACTGGCCACTTGTAAACGATATAATAAAAAAATAAGTTCAAATTTTTTAAATGGAACTCTTTGCCTATATTATTGTGTATGTATTTCATTTGTTTGTCATTTGTTTTACGACTTGGCTTTGAAAATTGTCTGTGTTACGTCAGCATGAATTTAACGCGAGAAAATTTTCGTGCAATGATTTTATATGACTTTCAATGTCATTTAAGTCAACAAAAAAGTTATAATAGACTTCGATTGGCCTTTTACGATGAAGCCCCATCTCGTGCCACTGTTTCTCGCGGGCGCCCGTCGCGGATAAGTATGGTGGTTTTGAATATGCGGATAAACGCGACGCACACATTAATGCTTCTCACTGTACACCGTTATTTGCAGACGACCTTGCACCATTAATATCGTAACCTACACAGTGTCAGTAACGCGTGGGTTTGTCTGTAGTAAACGCGTATATTTTATACTGTGGCCACGCGATCGTGACGCCTACACTTATAACTCTGAACTCTCGTGTCATTATATTAGACACTCCGCAGACAAAGCAATCTCCGTGTTGCGGCAACAGGCAACTCGCAACTCTAGCTATTATTATTTTGTTTTTGCACAAAAACACATACGCAGGAAACAATGTACAAACAATGATCAGCTAAGGTAGACTTATCTGTTCGCCACCACACATTATAATAATAATATGTAAAAAATATACTAAAACAAATTTTCATTTAAAATAAGTAACACATACATAGATAAATGTTTCGACAACCTCCTTGGTTGAGTGGTTTGTACACCGGTTTTCATGGTGTCGCCATCTCTGAGGTCCCGGGTTCGATCTCCGGTCGGGTCAATTTAGAAATTATTGTTTTTCTAAATTGTCTCGGGTCTGGATGTTTTCTATGTATAATAAGTATGTATTTAAGTATTTTAAGTATGTTTATCCGTTGTCTAGTAACCATTTTAACGAGTTTTATAACGAAACTTCTCTTGGGCTAGATAATTGGAGTGAGTTTATTTATTAGTTTTTATTTATTTAATGTAATAATACATACCTAGCTATTTCCATATTAACCTAAAGAAACTGCTCAAAGCAACTCTAGTTTCGATGATGCAACTGTTTAATTTATACTAGTTGTGTCAAGTTGCTAGTTTCCCCAACTGGCGCACGCTGACTATTGACTATGGATTTAAAGTTTATTTAGTATTGCGGCAACCGTAAACTATTTCTGCTACTGGCAACCTTTAACCACAGTATAAGGAAGAAGTATTTATTACATACAGTATTCTCTCTTCATACAAAGCCGCCAAAACTTCGCTACGAAATCCCGGTTATCACCAGTTAGCAACAATCGCGAGGTTGACGTGCGGACGCAGACAGACTGTCTCATCATCAGCTCATTTATGTCCCCACTGCTGGGGCACGAGCCTGCCCTATGGATGGATAGGGAGAACGGGCCATGAACCACCACGCGGGCCCAGTGCGGATTGGTGGTTGTTAACGACTGCTAATGCAGCCGGGACCAACGGCTTAACGTGCCTTCCGAAGCACGGAGGAGCTCGAGATGATAAATTTTTGGTCACCCATCCGATGACCGGCCTTTGCGAAAGTTGCTTAACCTCAGCACTCGCAGACCGGGCGCGTTAACCATTGCGACATCGAGCTCCTGTCACAGACTGTCTGTCTGTCTGTCTCTAACTAATCTTACAAGTTTCGGATAAAGAATGCGCTTCGGCACGTCCTAATCTGGCGTTATGACTTGACGTAGGTGGTCCCTTGTGCGAGTTACTATGCTTGCGCAAGGTTGTCTGACACCTTCTTTATGACCTGACGATTAGTAGGGTGTTAGTATAAACTTTAAAATCATGTAAAGCAGGGTTGTCTGTCTGTCTCTCTGTCTGCTCCGTAAGCGTGATGTGATTACGGCGCACTCACTACTGTTGATAACCGGTGCCAACCAACTATTGGAAGCGCGTCGTTTCGGCCGTTTTGTATGAAAAGAGAATACTGTATGTAATACTCCTTTCTTATAGTGTATTTTAACGAACACTTTGAAAAAGTTTATAGTTTCATCAACTAAAGTTGCTCTTACTGCGAAGCGCCTTATTTACCTTCTGAACCGTCTCGTGTCTGCGTATTAAAATAATATTAACGGTACCGAGAACTACGCTCGTTCAAATTGTAATTGAATTATTTGTGGTTCATTTGTATTAAAAAATTAATTCATTCAACATTGCGAATTAAGTGGGAGAGAGAATCAATTAAGGATCGTTGTGTTTATATAAACATATTTTTTATCAAAAGGCTACTGACTCTTGAACGGTTACGGTAAATGTCAAAGTTTAAATAAAAACACGGGAATGAGACAGGGAGACATGGGGCTGAGTTGGGTCCTTTACACTTCTATATTTTATATTAAATTTTTGTTTATTATTTTCATTTATAAGTATTTAAAATTTAATGAATATTTTTGATTTGATTTGATTTGTTACCAAGGACTCTAAAGAATGTAAAACATCATGATTTAATCAAATAATATGTAAAAATTTGACGCGATTAGATTCGTAAGAACTTTTCCGTTACAACGTGTAGTGTTTTCGTAAACTTTAGAAAACACGGCAATTTAAACAATTTTTACGAAAACTCTTTTCAAGTTTATCTTTACAAAAGGTTTTCTTGACAGCTTTGTTAATTTGCTAATATATCTGCTTTGTTAATAAAGCTGATCAGTAAAAAGTCATACCTATAAATTCTAAACACGCTAAGACTGTGTCACCTTAACTTGGGATTTAGCATCATATAGTTTTCTTGTAAATGTTTTCAATAAAATGAGTCCGTCTTTTTCTTTCTAGCTCTTTCTAGATATTTCTAGCGTTTATTAGTAAGCTATACATATAAGGAAGAAGAGCCCGCGGTCGCAGCCCGATGCGTTGGTCCGATCAAATCGGTACCGCATTGGACATCTCTGTGCATGATGCTCTGTACGTCACCGGCAAGTCCACATGGCGCTCTATCATCAAACGTCACATACATGGTGAGGGAGGTCACGACCGACCCTCAGTAATGAGGATAACGATGCACGGAGGAGAATCGAAACCCCTATATTTTTCGTATTTTCTCAAACTATATTTTTTTTCTTTTTTTTTGCACTAGGGCTTCATCTCACCTGATGCTAAGTGATGATAAGGTCGAAGGTAGAAGCGCACTTCACCCGGATTCCTCAACTACTGAGACCTACAGGTCACGACTTTTTAACTTAACTTTCCACTTCCCATCAGGTTCCATTCCCATCGTCCCACCTGCCTGCTCGTTTGCCTCCTTTTGATATAAAAAAAAAACTAAAATTTCGCCAATATCATTTAAAGACTATACAGCTAATCTGAAGGCACGCCAGTGCCCCCGCCAAGTCGAGCAAAAAAGCGGCACGGCCGTACCATCCTTTTCTCGGTCCAGGCCAGTTTCGACCCCCTACTATAACTTCGTTGTGGATAAAACTAGAAACCTGAATTTTTAGTAACCAAGCAGGCATTGTATAAACACGGTATATTTCATTCAACTTGAATCAGTAGTTTAAGGATTAAAACTAGTCAAATAAATAGATTGACTTGGCAATCGTAATAAACAATCTAATTTATTACTTGTGAGATACATTATGTTTTCTTGTGATGGCCAAGTCAATCTATTTATTTAAAACATAAAATATTTTTAATATTGATATGGTCACTATAAGATATTGTTAGGTTAGCTAATTACGTAATCACTTAAGGCAGAAGGTCCCTTAAGTAGGGACTGAATAAACTAACCGAATTGGTATTACATGGATCTCACAACTTTTTACGGCAAAAGAACAGAGTTGCGAGACTTCGTTTTTTTTACAAGTTTGTTTTTGATGGCTTTATATGACACAAGCTGTTTATGAGACACAATCATCTGCACCGGCACTATCTGAAAGCTTTAGTTTACTTTTAATATACAACAAGAGTAAAAAAAGTCTGTCTCTTTGGAGTTTTAAAAGAAAATTGCTGCCTTCTTATGAAGGCTCTCAAATATGGCTGCAATCTCGCAATCCCCAAGGATTCCGGGAAAAGAAATACAAAACCATTGCAGTCTTTATTAAGCCTTAAGCACTGTTATTGGAAATGGCGTCTCTTTTTATATTCTAGCTGTTGCCCGTGATTTCGTTCTCGAGGACTTACACTATCCCAAGTATCCTATGTTATGTTAGCTTCGTACCGCTAGGACAGTTTCTATGATAACAAAACAAACAAATCGTTAAATAATTAACGCGTGAAAGCGTATCAAACAAACAAACAAACACATTTTTTTTAATAATAAGTATCCTATGTCTTTGATTATCTATACTCTTGAGAATATGTGTACAAAGTTTCATGATGATCGGTTTGCGCGTGAAAGCGTATCAAACAAACAAACAAACTCACTTTCGCATTTATAATACGAGTATTAGTTAGGATAGATAGATAATACTTTTATTGCAACACTAGGAAACATAAACATGAACACAAATATAAATAACTTACAAAGTTACAATTTGGCAGTCTTATCGCTTTAGAGCGATTTCTTCCAAACAACCAGTCGGATGGAGAGAGCTAATAAACTGTAAAATCAGAGGTGAAACTATTAAAACATAATAGAAAATAATTATAACGATAAATATACCATAATAATCTATATATTTATACGTGAAGCAAAAACTTTGTACTCGTTTTTACGAAAATTGCGCGGACGGAGGAGTATGAAATTTCGCACACTTATAGTTTATATAGAGAAGGTTATCCGATTGTTAATGTTTTTTTTAATTATGCATAAAAATACATTAAATCAACAAACACAACATTACACATACTACCATGTATTTGACACACACGTATTGTTTGTCTATCTGTCAATATCAATCCAAAGTCACATTCTATCTTTTTTAATTTTTCAATGCTTAGGATACAATCCGTGCAGCCTTAACAAAATTACGGTCGAATTTCGACCACTGGGCGACCACTAGTATAAATAAATAAACCTACATAAACAATAAAATAAATAGTAGTCTCAGATAGGAAAGTATGGATATGGCAGCTTTATAGCAGGACAGGGTAGCTAGGATATAAATTACTCTTATATACATTATAGTATCTCCCTATCCATCCATAAGGAAGGCTCGTGCCCCAGCAGTGGTGACATAAAAAGAGCTGATGATAATGATACATTATAGTAAGCTTTCTATTAAGAAAACTACATTTATATCGGATTGTTAACCGTAAAGTTTGCTTAATTATTATTTTGCTAATAGTTTAATGTTTTCTAATAGTTTAAATTTAGTTGTTACGTTTGTAGTCCAACTTTTTCTTTTAAACTTTAAGATATATATTTTTTTAAATATGAGTGTTTTGATTTTCCAGTGATTGATGGATTGGGAGAGCATTTCGAATTATTTCCTATTTTAAAAGAAAGTCAGCTGCATTACCGTCCTTGTCGAAAGGACAGTGTCAGTGTTCAGTGTTCAGTGTCAGCACTGACTCATAAGAACTGCATTTGTCTTCGAAAAGTACGTAAATAAATAGCAGTCGCTTATTATTGACTCTGCTATTTTAGAACGTCCCTAATGTCTTAGGGGGGCCTGATTCTGACATTATTCCCATAGTCTACCTACCTACCTATCTACCTACCTACATGGCTACACATTACGATTTACCTATACATAACACTAACTAACTAACTAAATAAATAAATAATCATCATAATCACAATAATATTATAAATGCGAAAGTTTGTGTGTATGTGTGTATATTTGTTGCTTCTTCACGCTGCAACGGATGGATGGATTTGGATGAAATTCGACATACAGATAGTTTATAACCTGGATTAACACATAGGATACTTTTTTCCCGATATTCCCACGGAAATGAATGGAAACTGTCAAAGCGGTACGAAGTTTGCCGGGTCCACTAGTATTAAATATAACATTATTCTATACCGAATTGAACGACGAACACCAACATTATAAATGTCAAGATCAGGCTACTGACATACTATTGAGACACTATTGAAATAGGAAACTTAAGGCCCTGGTGACATGCTTAAACCTTTCGAGTGGTCAACCACCTTAACTCTTCATGTTTTTTAGATCACAAAATAAGAATACTTCAAACAAGCGCACGCACACATAGACATACCCATACACGGAATCTCGGAACAGCTCGGAACAGTCCGAGCGGAATTCCGTGTCCTTTAGAGGTTGTGTATGACTCTGCTGCTGCTGTTGCTCAAGCGCGGTATGTACCCGACCCGATCTAAACCCCTCGGAGAATCTAGTAGGTACCGAGGACACGCACATTATAACTAGTGCGTGATCCCGTTCCCTCTAGAAAACTTTGACGGTGCTTCGTTTCACCCGGCTTGAGAAACCCTTTAAGTTTCTCGCCGCCCCCAAAAAAGCCCGGTGAAACTCAAAATGCACAGTGGTAATCCGCAAATTCACTAAAAAAAGCGGTATGTATGAAGCTTATTATTTACTTAAGGCCCAACAATAACTCCTTTTGTAATCTGTATGTAAATCTGCGTGGCAAAGGTTTTCTCAGCAGCTACCTACTGGTACGCCTTCGTCTCTCCTTTACATAAATCTGAATAGATGTGACAGACTATACCCTTGTCATACAGCAATCTCGGTTTTGAATTGTCCACAGGAGTAGACAGGCGGCTTGTATGATAACGTTTATAGAGTTCAGTCTGTTGACACATACAGTTGTGGTATTCAAATCTCAGATATTCAAAACAATGTTTTTTATTACCACTTCTGAAAGTTTTTTCTACGTTTTATTTACATCGGGGGTTAAAGTTACTCGCGTCCGTAGGTGTAAACCTTGAGACCCTACACGTGACCCCTGGGTGGTGCTGAATGAGTGACACTGTCTGAGTGTAGAGCCACGCTGCATTGCGGTACGAAATGGGCGGGCTGGCCCGGCGTAATACCACCCTCTCACAGAATATCGGCGTGAAACAATGGCACTCGTTGCTGTTGTGTTTCGTCCGGTGAGTGAAAGTACCGGAGGCCCATCCCTCACCCCTCCCCCTTCCCAATTCCTACTCCCTCCTCAAGATCCAACTCCTTCCTCAAGGCCGGCAACGCATCTGCGATTACTTTGGTTTTGCGAGTGCCCATGGGCGGCGGTGATTACTTTCCATCAGGTGACCCGCCTGCTCGTTTGCCTCCTTTAAATATTAAAAAAATACCTTACGGGTAAGCATAGTGCCTTGATCTCGCCTGATGTTAAGTGATGATAACGATGGAAGCACACTTTACTCGGAATCCGCAACTACTGAGGCACTGGCTATCTTATCTCATGCTGCCAAAACACAACAATGCTGCCGGAATCCAACAATTGATGTTATGGCGACATATTTAGATAAGATGGTGGTAGCTAGCCTGGTGGACCAATAAGCCCTACCACCAACAAAACCGAGTACAAAAACATGTACCCCGTGCTGGGAATCGAACTCGGGACATCTGGGTCGGAGACTGGTGAACTCAACAAGACCACAGAGGCGGTTCAACATCTCACTGGTTGTAATTGACGATAAGGCCGAAGGTGGAAGTGCACTCCACCTGAAACTGTCAATTACTGAGGACCTGGCTACGTTTTCTCCAAGTGTTGGGACACAACAAAGCTACTTATTGTTCCAGGCCGACATAAAACAACCTGCCACTAACCAAACCCAGTGTATTAATTGCCTCCACTGGGAATTAAACTCGGGGACTTCTGGGTCTGAAGCCGGCAGCAGCGGTCTAACCACTATACTACTGAGGTACAATGAAATACGGTCATACGTATCATATGTTTGTTGTTGTTTTTTTTACAAAAGTGTAAAAAATGTTTGGACGATTCCATAACGCTTGTACTGATATTGATATTGATATTGAAGAAAAAAAATATTACTTTGACTTTGTTGAAATAAATAGATAAATTATTTTATTTTTTCTAAACTTTTGTTTTATCCACATTCATGTCTTACTTAACTCGGACTCTGCAACAAAATGTCAAGATAAAGTAAAATATCAAATAAACGAGAGTCTGTTTAAAGTGGTTCATTTCAATCTGTAGTGTTTGTAGTTGTAGTTGTTTGCTGTAGTAAACATTAGATCTCTAAGTGTCAATTGTGTTTCCGATTGACAAGAATATGTACGATGTGTAAAAAAGAATTTTATTATTTACAAACAAAGAATATTACAGGTGAATTAAACTGGTTAAAACTAAACTCATAAAAATTATATACTACGAGGACGTTGCTTTTAAACATCGACGCTTATTGTAAGGTTTTCAACCTTTCAATTGATGTATTGATTTCTTTGTTCTATAATAGACTAAATAAGTCCATGGTTCTATTATTCAACGTGTGAAGAGGGGTGTTAATGTTACCTTTAACTTGCTCACTCGCCAGTATCGTTCGTATGTAATGTAACGTTTTAAATCCGAGCATTACATAAGTGAGTGAGAAGAACCGAGCATTATAGTACGCATTCTGTAATGTTGAAGGTTTGAGCATTACATCAGTGTGTGAGAAGAACCGAGCATTACAGTGCGCAACCTGTAATGTTACAGATTTGTGCATTACATTAGTGAGTGAGGAGAACCGAGCATCACAGTGCGCAACCTGTAATGTTACAGATTTAACCATTACATTAGTAAGTGAGGAGAACCGAGCATTACAGTGCGCAATCTGTAATGTTACAGATTTGTGCATTACATTAGTGAGTGAGGAGAACCGAGCATCACAGTGCGCAACCTGTAATGTTACAGATTTAACCATTACATTAGTAAGTGAGGAGAACCGAGCATTACAGTGCGCAACCTGTAATGTTACAGATTTGTGCATTACATTAGTGAGTGAGGAGAACCGAGCATCACAGTGCGCAACCTGTAATGTTACAGATTTAACCATTACATTAGTAAATGAGGAGAACCGAGCATCACAGTGCGCAACCTGTAATGTTACAGATTTAACCATTACATTAGTAAGTGAGGAGAACCGTGCATTACAGTGCGCAACCTGTAATGTTACAGATTTAACCATTACATTAATAAGTGAGGAGAACCGAGCATTACAGTGCGCAACCTGTAATGTTACAGATTTGTGCATTACATTAGTGAGTGAGGAGAACCGAGCATCACAGTGCGCAACCTGTAATGTTACAGA
The DNA here is from genome assembly GCA_963082485.1 of Eudonia mercurella. Lineage (NCBI taxonomy): Eukaryota > Metazoa > Arthropoda > Insecta > Lepidoptera > Crambidae > Eudonia > Eudonia mercurella. The sequence continues at coordinate 10,842,067 of OY720040.1, read as the reverse complement.
TTTAACCATTACATTAGTAAGTGAGGAGAACCGAGCATTACAGTGCGCAACCTGTAATGTTACAGATTTGTGCATTACATTAGTGAGTGAGGAGAACCGAGCATCACAGTGCGCAACCTGTAATGTTACAGATTTAACCATTACATTAGTAAGTGAGGAGAACCGTGCATTACAGTGCGCAACCTGTAATGTTACAGATTTAACCATTACATTAGTAAGTGAGGAGAACCGAGCATTACAGTGCGCAACCTGTAATGTTACAGATTTGTGCATTACATTAGTGAGTGAGGAGAACCGAGCATCACAGTGCGCAACCTGTAATGTTACAGATTTAACCATTACATTAGTAAGTGAGGAGAACCGAGCATTACAGTGCGCAACCTGTAATGTTACAGATTTGTGCATTACATTAGTGAGTGAGGAGAACCGAGCATCACAGTGCGCAACCTGTAATGTTACAGATTTAACTATTACATTAGTAAGTGAGGAGAACCGAGCATTACAGTGCGCAACCTGTTATGTTACAGATTTGTGCATTACATTAGTGAGTGAGGAGAACCGACCATTACAGTGTGCAACTTGATGATACAATCTGTGATATTGTGATACATTACGGGCGAATGCTCGTAAAGTCAAGGAGGCAGTCATCATCATCATCAGCTTATTTTATGTCCCCACTGCTGGGGCACGAGCCTTCCCTATGGATGGATAGGGAGAACGAGCCATAAACCACCACGCGGGCCCAGTGCGGATTGGTGGTTATTAACGACTGCTAATGCAGCCGGGACCAATGGCTTTACGTGCCTTCCGGAGCTCGAGATGATAAATTTTTGGTCACCCATCCGATAACAGGTCTTTGCAAAAGTTGCTTAACCTCAACACTCGCAGACCGGGCGCGTTAACCACTGCGCCATTGAGCTCCTCAAGGAGGCAGTATTGTAATGAAATACTTAAAAGCCAGAATACCAGCGTTGTTGCGATACGCTTCGTTCGCAACAACACAAGCTGAGGCGGGGTCCTGATTGACCTGTTGTTTGTTTTATGTTTTTTATTTTTATTTTGTTTTTTTGGTCAATAAATGTTTCTCTCTCTCTCTCTCTCTCTTTCTCTCTCTCTCTCTCTCTCTCTCTCTCTCTCTCTCTCTCAAAAGCGAATCTGAAATGTTACATCACAGGCGACTGCTCCTGTTGAGGGACCACCTTAATGTAAAACACTTGGCTGAAACAACATTGCATTTCAACAACATTCAGAACGAAATTATTCAATGAATTTTTAACAACTTGTATAATAGAAGCTTGAGGTATATGTCAATGACCTAACAATGCTGAATAAAATGTTCAAATAATTTTTAACGCAAATTTTGTTGCGAACAAATTACAAAAACACAAATGTTGCTTCTTAACTGATCTTTAATATTTGTAAAAATATTATGATCGGATGTTAGTGACGGTAGTTGTTGACATTGAATGGGCACCTTTGGCTTTCAAAGTAAAAAGTATTGAATAATTTCGGCGGGCTGGTTAGAACCACGATAGCTCAATTGGAAGAGCACCTGACCCGGAATGTCAGAAGGGTGCAGGTTCAAATCCTGCTCGTGGAAATTCCTTTATAATGTTTGCCAAGTAACGCTTACTGAGTATTCTTTAATATTTTCCTAATTTTGCTCATATTTTATTGTATAATGATCGAAACGATGATAATGTATATTTCCTCGTCTGTCAATTACGTATAACAATGGTTATATCAATTATTACGTACCATAATATGGCGTTTCGACAGACTAGGGGATATTATAAATTGAAAATAAGCTAAGCTTTTTATAAAATAAATTTTCAGTGTATTTTAGTCACAGCCTATAAACCACACACAACGCGGGCCCAGTGCGGATTGGCGGTTCGTAGAGGGCGTATACTAAATCCCTCCTTTCTAGGGTTCCGTAGCCAAATGACAAAAAACGCAACCCTTATGGATTCGTCATGTCTGTCTGTCTGTCTGTCTGTCCGTATGTCACAGCCATTTTTTTTCGAAACTATAAGAACTATACTGTTGAAACTTGGTAAGTAGATGTATTATGTGAACCGCTTTAAGATTTTCACACAAAATAAGAAAAAAACTATAAATTTTGGGGGTTCCCCATACTTAGAAATGAAACTCAAAAATATTTTTTTCATCAAACCCAATACGTGTGGGGTATCTATGGATAGGTCTTCAAAAATGATATTGAGGTTTCTAATTTCATTTTTTTTTAAACTGCATAGTTTACGCAAGAACCCCCCCCCCCCCCCCTGTAACTTCTGAAATAAGAGAATGATAAAAATAAAAAACATACATATATGATATACATTACCATGCAAACTTCCACCGAAAATTGGTTTGACCGAGATCTAGTAAGTAGTTTTTTTTTAATACGTCATAAAGTACGGAACCCTTTGTGCGCGAGTCCGACTCGCACTTGGCCGGTTTTTAATGTATAGGTGCTTTATATATGATTGATCTCTAAAAGTATACTTTCGAATAGACTGTAGACAATACACATAACAGCAGCAGTATTTAACTAATGCATTGTTGAGTTCCGGCAGCTAGAGATAAGATAGCCAGTGCCTCAGTAATTGAAGATCTTCATCTTCACCTTATCATCATCTAACATCAGGTGAGATGAAGGCACTATCTTACCTGTTTTTACCATATACCGAATAATGTCAATATTTGAATTATCGTTACATAAAAAGATAATAGCGCCACCGCAGATATGCTACTTTTAGCTTCGGCGATCGGCGATTTTGCGACTGTATCGATGCCGAATCACGTTTTGGCGACTCGCTGCGTTCGATCGCAGTAAAATCGTGAGATTCTTATCGTTGCAGCATCGCGATTTCGCGACTTCTTGCGTTCGGTTCGGACGCGGTATCGGAATCGCGCGTTTCAACGACTGCTCCGATGCTGTGTCGGCAACTCGATGCAAATCAATGCGACCGGGCATCCGAATGTGTGCGGAGTGTAACGTTCGGAAGCTGTGTCGAGCTTCCGAAAGGCGACTCAATCGCCGCGTTTGGCGTTTTTAAGTGTGCGGTGTGGAATGTGTGGTCGCTGCATTCAGCTTCTAAAAGCGACTGAATCGCCGATCGCCGAAGCTAAAAGTAGTATGTCTGCGGTGGCTCTTAGACATTATCAAATACATCGTTCTGATCCCAAGCTAAGTAGATAAAGCACTCGTTTTATGGAAATCAGGAACAACGACGGTACCACACCCACCCAGACCCGACACAATATCAAAAAAGTTCGTTTTCGATATAAAAAGATGACAGTCTTATTTTGTAAGCCTAAACTTAATTAAAAGGAATTTGACTCCTTCATTTCAGAATAACAATTAAGAAAGTTTCGAAGTGGTTGTTTGATGACGTAAAGAAATGTCAGATTTGTGTCGGAACCTTGAGAACCTGTGCGGGACTCCTTGGAACCTTGACCCGGATACTCCAACGCTCCAATAATGTCGAACAAACTTTACATTGGGCTGCTATTAGTAAAACTTACTTAATGTATATTGAACTTGGAGATATTGTTATAAATACTTCATGAATACAATCGATAATAGTTGTTTAGGTTTAAATCATGAAAGCCGCGTTGAGAGTTAATTAAATTGTATGTGTAAATAGCCTATAACTGTCCCACTGCTGGGCAAAGGCATCCATCATTGAAAACAAGTCATCACTACAATTGGTAGGTTAATGGCCTGATCGCCGCGCTTGCCAAATACGGTTGGTGAACACAAACCCGGGCTATGCATCTAAAAATCGGACACACATGATTATTTACATATTATTTTACGCAAATATTGTTGCGAACAAATATTAATGGGGTGCAGCGCGGAATTTGAAAATTTACGTGTTTTTAAGTCACTGGTGCTAGGCGCTGAATAGGTCTTATGCATTAAAAGGACTAGTGTAGGTTAGCTTGATCCTTTCACAAGGTCATGGTTGTCTTGGAATTTGAAACAAACCAGAAACTGCATAAACAATACGTAAAAGTAATGATATCTAAAAACGTATTTCTTCAGAAACTTTGTAAGTATAGCACAAATGAAACAATGATCCGACATAAAAATGTTTGTATTGATATTCCGCAGGTCACTGTTGTCTTATTTTTCAATAAAAAAACATGAATATGAAAATATTAAGACTTTTCTTATTTTTTACCCAAACACCTATGATTTTACGAAAGTAAACATTGCTCTAATTAAATCACCAGCCTACTCTGTACAGATATTAGTGTGCGTGCGTATTCGTAGTCGTGCGCCGTTGTCACACCACTGCCACGCGCCGCTTGCTCGCTATCATAAAGAAACTTGAAACTCGCAGATTTGCATCCGCGCTGCACCCCCTTAAGATCAGATGTCGATGACGTAATTGTCGACATTGAATAGGGCTCCTTTGGCTTATAGAGTAAGACTAGATAGTGTTGATTGATTTCAGCGAGTTGGATTGAGCCACGATAGCTTTGTTGGTAGTGCACCTGACCCGGCATGTCTTTGGATGCGGGTTCGAATCCCGCTCGTGGAATTTTTTCTACACTTTGTCTTTTTTCAAAATCTGACACACATTTTGCCCGATCTGAATATTGAACCCGGGATCTTCGGGTATAGGGTCAAACGCTTTGCCACTTGACCGCCAAGGCATTAAATATTCTTTATTATTATTATTTTTTTGTTTGGATTTACTTGAAACAGCAAACAACATCATTATAAACACAAATGAACAGTAATAAAAAAATAAGACTTAATAATTACTAGTTTGTTTCGAGTAACGCCGTTTTAGACAGAACGGACTTGTAATTCTAAGTTTTGTTAATCCGTTTGGTAACAAGATGTCTCACTTGCCTGGAATTTGATATTTGGGGAATATAACTATTAAAAATAGGCCGTTGCGGTTAAGACAGATTGTTGAAATTTTAAAATAGCAAAATCTAAGCCCAGGTTCCCACAGAATAACTATAATTTACTAGCTTTTAAAGCTCGCGGCTTTGCTCTCTTAGGCTACACGACGTGTGATTGTTTGTAATAAAAGCAAAACTGATTAAAGGTGTTAGTCAGTCCGTGGATTAAACTTTAGAAATGTCAGATTTTTATACAAACTTTCCACCCCTATTTCACCTCCCTAGGGGAGGTTTTTCGAAAAACGCTAAAACACGTCATTCTTTATTTTTGCTGAAAAATCTAAATATAGATTTTCGTTTTTCTATAGTTATTGGTTTGAAAATAGCGATTTTCCTAAAAAAAATTTTTCATTTTTTACTCCTTTAAAGGAAAATAAAGAAAACTCCTGAGACGCGTCATTCTTTATTTCTTATCGTAAAGCTAAATACCAATTTTCATGTCTTTTACTTCAAAACTGACGGACTTTCATACAAACTTTCACCCCCTATTTGTCCCCTTAGGGTGTGATTTTCGTAATATCTTTTCTTAGTAGCTAGTTACGTCACTCAATTAACCTACAGTCCAAATTTCATCTTAGTAGCTTCAGCAGTTTAGGCTCGGCGATGATGAATCAGTCAGGACAAGTCATTATATGTATATAGATATGAAATAAACTTAATGCTGCCTTAGTTGCCACAACACGCTTTAAAGATACGTACATACCAAAAACACTAATAATAAATAAAAAACGAACAATAGGTCATTACGAGTACATACATCTTCATCCACACACATTAAACTTATTGTATTAAATAATCAACCTTTCACATCTAATAAATAAAGTAAAAAGACTGCAGAAGGTAAGCTTCAAGCACAGAATCTCGGACAATCTCTCATCTTATCTTATCTTAGTGGGGCCTGCTGAGGTTTCCCTCTTGCAGTAACACTTCGACCCATCGGGATCTTTTGTGCAACCCCGTCCTTTCACTCTTCTTCCTCTGTAAAGATAGATGCCAATCGGACAATCTCGGACCAGTCCAAGCGCAGCTGTTGCGAGATTCCTTGTCCATAAGAGGTTGTCTATGTGTAAGTGCTCGAGCGCGGTATATTAGGTTGGGGAAAAAGTCTTTTCGCATATAGTATGTATGAACTTGTAGCTGGTTTTGGTATCATTAAAAGTTTAAATTTTAAAGAAGATAATTCCAAATTCAAATTACGAAAATGTGTGATTCTTTAGGCAGTGTCAGGTTAACATCACGAGAGGACTGCCTAAACCACTTGTCGCGATATTTTGATCAGAATCCCCAAAATGTCTATAGCAATGAGATCATGTCCCTACCTACAAGATGGCAAAAAGTTAAAGAACAAAATGGCAGCTACATACTTTAATTAAATGTAAATAAACTATATTAAAAAATGATTTGAATTTTCTTAAAAAATGCGAAGAAACTTTTTCCCCAACCTATATCAAGCCTACCTTTTGGGGTCTCCTTATTTTGTAGCACAACTACTCTACTTTTAATCACTTAAAGTACGGCTCAGCTATAAAAATATGAGATGTTATCGCCAGGTTGGAGTTAACCGTTTCTATGTCAACCGGCATGTTGTAAAGGACACTTATCGTGAGCCGACGCGACGCTGACAGATTGCCGGTGCCGTACGCACCCGTCACGTGATATTCGTGATGTAACGTTAACGTTATTTTTAACAGATATATATCAGATTACGCCGTTACGCCCTTCACGCCTGTTACGCCTGAAATATGGGGACGTTTCAATTGTTTCTCTGGCAACTTTTATTGTGTTACATTTGACGTGCGCGCCGGCGGCGGCGAGGTACGTTTATTGATGTGTAACATCTTTCCGCTCGCCTTCTATGTATACAATTTGTGGGAATGATTTCGTAGAAATGTGACGGAACCACGGAAGTAGGCCGTAACAGCGTAGGAATGGAACGAAAGTATGTGGAACAATGTAACAAGTGTGTAACTGGAAGTCGGGGAAACTTGTGGGAGTGATTTCGTAGAAAGTAACATTAATAGTGTGATACCTGTCACACTGTTACGTCGGAAGCGCGCAAGCGCACGCCATTTTGTAAATTTAAAATCGATATTATGAACAAGATATATTATTATTATATGTGACATATTGTGTCATCATTTTGATATGTCAAAAGTCTTCTAATGTGTATTTACTGCATTATCTTTATGATTTGTAAAAAAATATACGTAGCTGTTAATTCTATACTACTCAAAACAAAATAAGGGCCACGAGGTATTTTGTCTGTACCATGAAAATAATAAAACCAATATTAATTTTTTTGTCTCCATAACGAAAACTAATGTTGTTTTTACCGTGTAGACCAATAAATTTATTCCAATAATAATGATTAAAAAGTTTATTTGCTTTTGAAAGAAAAAACACATTTAAGGTTAAAAATAAAAACAATGTAAAGTTACTGAAAACAAAAGAAAATACTCCATGCTCATCTTTTAGTAACGGGTATGCCCCCCTCGTTTCGTTACGCACTCCTGAAGCCTGGAGTGCATGCTCTCAATCAAATGCCTGACATTTTCCATTGGAATCTCTTCCCAGGCTCTTTTAACAGCGTTGATGAGTTGCTGTTGGTTGTGGATTTCCTGATCACCGTCTCTAACTCTTCGTTTCAACTGATCCCACATGTGCTCTATTGGATTTAAGTCCGGACTGTTCGCCGGCCACGGCAAGACTTGAATTTGAGACGCTTCCAGTACAAACCGAGTCGCTTGAGCCGTGTGTGCACGAGCATTGTCTTGCATCAAGATGAATCCAGGTCCCGCTCGCTGGGCAAATGGGATCACATGTGGTCTGACGACTTCCTCAATATACCGTTGAGCAGTAACAGTACCCTCATTTAAAATAGTGAGCTCAGTTTTGCCGTGTAAGCTTATCCCGCCCCAAATCATTACATTTGGACCACCAAAACGATCGACTTCATGGATGCAGGCTTCTGAAAATCTCTCGCCGCGTCTTCTCCATACTCTAATACGCCGATCGTCGTTAAAAAATTTAACTTTGCATTCGTCTGTGAAGAGCACCATGCCCCATTGGTTTATGTCCCAGTCCAAATGTTGACGGGAAAATCTTAAACGATTTGCACGATGATTTCTGGTTAATGGAATACGGACAACTCGCCTTCTTGATGCCTGCTGGTCTTCATGCAATCGATTACGAATAGTTTGGTCACTGACACGAGTACCCGTTGTGAGCCGTAAACGATTTTGCAGCTTGCGGGCCGTCGTTGTGCGATCTCGGCGCGCACTTAATCGAATGTAACGATCCTCTTGAGCTGTTGTAATGCGAACTCTGCCTGAACCAGGTCTTCTTCTAACACTGCCGGTCTTTTGGAAACGATTCCATAGATTTTGAATAGCTCTTCGAGAAAATCCCAATTGCAAACCCACAGATCGCTGCGAATGATCTTCTTCAATCATTGTAACGGCTCTGGTTGCTGTCAGCGAGTCCATATGACGCCTGCGTGCTTGTGGCATATTGCAAAAGATGTTTCTGACTCGAGATATCAATGAACTCTAATAATTTCTAATAAACCAAGAAGCTAAGGAAAGCAAAACGTCAAAGAAAATGCAATCAAAATTTTCAAAAATAATTTTAATTCAAATTTTATTTAAAATTGTTGCCAGCATTAGATGAATACTACAATATTAAAAAGTTTAGGTATCAAAGAGTTTGTATACTCAATATTTTACTACTTTCAATATGTAAATGTTTAATAATTTACACCAAAATGAAAAAATACCTCGTGGCCCTTATTTTGTTTTGAGTAGTATATATTCTATTTTCTATTGTAATATTGATTTCAAAGGTGAGATGTCAAATGTTACACATCGTATGCGACTACTGTAAGGCTCGTTCGTTTTTTAATATAATAATTTATTTATTTATTTAATGAATATAAGCTTACAGCCAAACACATACAAGTAGCTAACAAATCATTCCCTTTTAAAATGACATGTGCAGGCCTATTAATAGCTTACACAGCATTATCTAAAGAAATTATAATATTATTAACTACTTACAAATATTAATTCTCTTTTCATTATTAAACAGATTACATTTACTTTATTACTCAAGTGAAACTGTTACAGCAGCTTACTTCTAAAAACCGAATGCGATACCCCAAAAATATCGAAGTCGGAAGACTTCGACATTTTATGTTTTTTACTTCTTAATTCGAGCTCGATAGCGCACTAACACGCCCTGTTTGCGAATGCTGTGGTTAAGCAACTTCCGGATGGGTGGCCAAAAATGTATCATCTCGAGCTCCTCCGTGGTTCGGAAGGCACGTAAAGCCGTTGGTCCCGGCTGCATTAGCAGTTATTAACAACCACCAATCCGCACTGGGCTCGCGTGGTGGTTTATGGCTCGTTCTACCTATCCATCCATAGGGAAGGCTCGTGCCCCATCAGTGGGGACATAAAATGAGCCAATGATGACTTCTTTATTCGTTACAATGGACTTAAGTCACGGTTACATATTTTAGTTGAACTAAGTTAGTTAAAATAAGTTTGGGAACCTCTGCATTAAAGTATGTGCTAAAAATGAAATGACCATGGGCTGGTCATGTTTCTCGTCTCACCGATAATAGATGGACCATTAATGTAACAATGTGGAAAGGACCAGACAGTATTAAGAAAGTTGGTAGACCCAATAAAAGGTGAGCCAATGATATCGCCCAAGTGGCAGGCAGGGAATGGATGGATATCGGGAAAGATTGGAAGAAATGGAAAATGCTGGAGGAGGCCTTCACTCAAAAAGAAATACATATCTGAATTTTTTAGATACTAATCATAATAACAACTGTAAATAAGTTATTACAAACCAACACTAACACAATTTGTAAATAAAAATTGTATTGATAGGATACGGAATCAATAAAGGCTTTTTATCTTTTTCATTATCTTATAATAGTAAAACATTAAACCCTGAATTTGACAGGCGCCATTCTTATCCACCTCAGATCCCGTGACGTCATTAAGACGGATTTATGGAAGCTATTGTTTCGCTATTACGCCGTCGGGGCGACAATTGCTGGTAATGGACCGTAACGGGTGTAAAAAGGCGACACTGTGTAACGGGAACGTTATTATCGCCGCCATTTTGTAAATTACATCTTAACTGGTGCATTAGTATCATAATTATCTTTATATTAGATTAGCAGTTTACCCGCGACTTCGTCCACGTGGATTTCGTATTTTCGTAAATAAATAAATACTACGTTTCCCAAATTATTATAGAAACTGATTCTTTTACATGCATTCCGCATACCACCGTGTTTGCAAAAACACGGCGGTTATGTGAGACTCCCACTTCTCCAAGATGGTACGGGAGGGAGGGGGAGGGTTACCCAAAACTCAGGATGGATCACATCTAATACAGCTTTAACTCTTAACAAAACTACCCATCACATAGCGATGCCCATTATGGAAGTTACTACGCTGACCAGCGAGAGATCGGAGCCAATCACCGCTGTTAGGGTGAGGCGTTTCTGCTCCCAAGTCGTGCATTCTTGCAGGCAATGCTGAGCAGTATCTGTGGCAGTATCTTCCGGTATAATGGTGACACAATGGGTTTGCTTCTCTCTAAGCGATCTAATGGAAGTACTTCAAAAAACATCCGTGTCCTGACATGCTCCAGAAAATACGCTTAATCCAGGAGTTAAGAACTGGGCTCACCGCGTACAGTCCTATAGTACCTACTTAAATTTTCCACATATTTCAGTTTTTTGTTTTACTTCAATAATCTATATTACAAAACTTCTCTATCAACAATGTTTATTGTTTCTTGTTTTGATAGAAAACTATGATAGCACTCAGCTTTATTCATAATAGTTATTTATAGGAAATGGGTACGTATTATAATGCTGAAGTTCAAAATACCAAATTTCACAAAACCTATGAATGGAAGGTCGAATATTAAAATGCCCAATGTTTATATGACCAAAAGTTTAAAATATCGAAAGATCAAAAGACCGAAAGTTCAAAATACCAAAAAAATTATTTTACCTATCAATTTCTAGCAATACTAGCTGCCATACTCCTGTAGGTCACACGATAGGTTAGAAATTTAAGACAATCGCGAAGCGTCGCGTAGCGATTATCTTGAATTTCGAGGTTATTTTTTTTTTATTAGACAACCGAAAGAGCTTCTTTTTGGTAATTTTTGCTTACCAAAAAGAATAATAAAGAAGTAAAATAATAATAAAAATAATGCATAGCCATCGGTTGCAATAACCTTTGGATAGATGGCACTGTGCCTCAATAAGCACTCAAAAATTAAAAAGCAGTGAAAAAATTCAGCGCTTACGTCAGCCTTCCCGGTAGCATAGCGGTCAGTGCAGCCGCCCGGATTGCGAAAGACCCAGGTTCGATTCCTGACTGGGTCGGGTGGGCGTTTAATTTTTTCACTGTATTTTATAAATATTTAATTTAGCTTCAGTGCAGAAATTAGCCCTTAAAAATAAAAAAGTAGATATATATTTGTTTCATTTCAATGTGTAGTGTTCGTATAAACATTTTAAACAAATGTATTCAATAAAGATATTCTATCCATGTGATTTTCTGTTATTCCTATATTTAGTAAGCAGCTAGTTTAAATAGTAAAAATAAAAACTACGTAAAGTATTTATTAGTGCGTGGTCCAAACAATATACATACTTACGTTCCTCAATAAGCAAAACCCATGGAAAAACTTACAATTAACCCTTTTCCCGTCCCATGAATCACACTGTGATACATAACAATTGATTTTCAATGGCCAGAATTTTCGGAGAGTGAATCTATTAAAATGACTATTGTTTTTAACTGACTTAATTCACACTTCAATCTAATACGAAGGTGTTGTTTTAGAGTTTAGTATGTTCTTACCAATTAAAATGTAAGAATCCATTGCAACTTTACCTACACTGAATTGGAATTTTCTGTAGTTATGTAATTGTAAGAATTAAATATTCTAAAGTGGAATGTCTGCTACACGGAGCGCTACGGTTCTTACTATATTCGTAGCGAGTGTAGCACTTCGTAGACACCGAGCGGCTCGTAGCGGTCGTTCGATTTTCCGTAGCTCAATAAGTTCGACGCATTTCTCTAAAATGGACTTTAAATAATTTTGTTAGGTATCCTATACAAATTTCAAAGTTCAATATTCTTTATACCAACCAATTCTAATGAAAATTTCTATGCTTTCAGAAAATACAAAGACCTTGTTGGTTAGTTAGTACACAACATTTTAATGAATACGTTTATAATAATCTGAAATTTAGAGATTTAAGATATACTATGGATTGTTCAAAAGTTTCTTAAGAATTATATTTAAAATACAATAAAGAAACTTTGCCCTCAAAGTAAATTGAATAGATAATATTGTTTTTACGACTTTTGTAATTCTGATTACCAGATGGGTAACTAAATATCTCAAGCTTCTCCATGCTTTGGAGTTCAATGGCGCAGTAGTAAACGTGCTAATCGGATAGGTGATCAAAAATATTACAGCTCGCGCTCCTCCGTGCTTCGGAAGGCACGTAAAGCCGTTGGTCCCGGCTGCATTAGCAGTCGTTGACAACCACCATAACGCACTGGGCCCGCGTATTAGTATATGAACCGTTTTCCAATTGTTGTTTCCATTTATAGGGAAGGCTCGCGCCCCAGCAGTGGGGACATAAAATGAGCTGGTAATATTTTGGAAGTTATGCAATAATTAACCCGTTTTTGGCCTGCGTGTTTGCCGTTTTTGTTTTTGTAATGGTTGTACCTTATTTTAATATAATCTAGCCTGTAGTGAAATGTAAAAACAATTACTTAACGTAAAGGAATTAAAGTAGTGAACTAAAAACAGATTAAATTATTACATTTAATTAATACTTATTAATACGCGAGTAGATCCGTAAAAGTTGTTTCATTTAAAAGATATAATTTTAATCAGTAATTTAATAAATTCCAAGGGCAGGCAAATAACAAAAAATATAAAACAGAAAAGCAGTCAAACTGTGGTACGCACCGAGCAGTGTTTGAGCGTGTGAGTGTGTGAGTATGTGTGTATGTGTGTGTGTTTGTAAAAATGTGGTGCATGAAGATGCATGGATGTGTGAAAAATATGACTTTCAATTCAGGAGTGTGAATTGTAAGTGTGTTGTGTAAGTGAGCCTATGAATTTACTAACATAGTTGAGATTAGTTTTTTGCTGCTTTACTAAGGTGGAAGATATCGATAGACGATATAAACCTCCTTCTGCCTTTTCAACAATAACTATTCTTAAATTTGAAGAATATTTTATGAAAATTGATACAGCGCCACGACGTCCTTAAATGGAACTAATAATTTGACAGTCGTCTTTTAGGGCTCTTTCAAAATAACATGCTTTTAAATTAGGCGTTTCGTGACAGATCGTGCGTTTTCATATAAAACGCCAGCTGTACAAAGGTTTTAATATGGAACGCAGTGCAATCGCACGGCAGCGATGCGACAGGAAAACGCCTGATTTGAAAGAGCCCTATATTTATGCAAGCCAGTTCGAAATATAAATAAATACTTTGTTGAGTTACCTACTTTTACTTCTTGGTAGCCATGTTGTCATGCAAAAAGTTCCTTCGTTTGTTTTTCAACCATAAAGAAACTTGTGTACGCGACAACACAGACAACATAGTTGGGTATGCTCTTATGGATTGTCATACTAACTTTACAAACCGCTGCTCGCGTATACAGCAATCTCGATTTATCTCTAAGAAGCTTGCCAAAATAATGATCCGATTTCCAAGCATGTTTGAGTAAAGCATGTTACAGTATATCTACTTGGTCGGACCCAGCAGCAAGCCTATTGAGGGGTCAACAACCTGTAACGCTTCATTTAATTAAATTCCCTTGTCAGTCGACCTTATCAAAACATAAGCGTACGAAGGCTCAGGAAATAAATAGCCAGCGTACTGTTTTTTTGAGTAAAAATATTTCCTTCTTCCTGATATTATTACCCATTATTGGACCTGGAGGAGCTCGATGGCGCAGTGGTTAACGCCCGGTCTGCGAGTGCTGGGTTAAGCAACTTTCGCAAAGGCCGGTCATCGGATGGGTGACCAAAAATTTATCATCTCGAGCTCGTCCGTGCTTCGGAAGGCATGTAAAGCCGTTGATGATACGTGACCAAAAATTTGTCATCTCGTTAACGGTTGCTAACGCGATGATATTGGTGGTTACCAATCCGCACTGGGCAATAACAATAACAATTTTTACAAGATATGATAAATCCTAATCGAAATTCAGCATCTTATTACTGGCCGCGAGAAAAAAAAAGGCAAGCTACCCCGATACATAATGGTCATTGTTTTTTATGTGAGCCTTAATACAAAAAGATCTGGGCGTAGGTACTCCTGAACTCGGTGCTTGCCATTCGTGATCCAGACAGAGCCATCCCCGTGGCAAAGAAGGGATGGTACTAGGTTTAGTGGGTATACCTTCCCTCCCCTCGTCGAGCTTTTAGTTTGATAGTCGAATGGAAAAGGAGGCTCTCCTCCTTTTCTTCTTGTAACATAATTATAGCAGTGTGAATACAAAATCAAAATCTATATTCGGGTTGACTTTTTTATCACCGTCCAAACCTTCTGAGATGACTACCGTGATACAAACGAATAACTCTTACTATTGGATCAACTCCCTAACTCCTAAATAAAATTCAGCTGTTCCACACAAAACATCAATATTCATTCGACCACAATGTATGGAACAGCTGAATTTTATTTTCTAGTTAGGCAGTTGGTCCAATAGTAATAGTTGTTCGTTTGTATCACGGGAGTCATCTCAGAAGGATTGGACGGTGTTAAAAAAGCCAACCGGTATATAAAAATCGCTATTACTGTTCGTTTGAGTCGCTAAAACTCAAGAATGGCTGGACCGTTTTGGCTAATTTTGATTTAGAAATATTTGTGGAAGTTCAGGGAAGGTTTAAACGGTGAGAAACATAAATAATAAGTAACGGAAAATACTAAAAACGACAATTTCATTTTCCAATACAATATGTTCCACGATTTGTTTGTTTTGTTGTCATAGAAACTGTCAAAGTGGTACGAAGTCCGCCGGGCAGCTAGTACGGAATTAAAATATTAATCCATTTTCCCATAGCCCTAATGTCAAATTCTTATGACGAGACGCGTGACGCGGCGTATACCTACTCGTTTACATGTATGTCGTTTTCAAAACTGCAATAATACTGCTCTAAGAGCGCATGGTAGGTAAGCTACCAACACAGTATTAAGAGGTAATTGAAGATAAGCTTAAATCGTTATATCCACCATTCCGCATTAGACTAGCGTTGCGGATTACAGCGCAAAGATTTGAAATAAATTTCAGTTTTCGCTGTCAAGTATCAAGATTTATTAGTCGACATATGTTGGTTGACAAACATTGTGAACTTCTATTGAATTTAAGTTTTCGCTGTCAATTATCAAGATTTATTAGTCGAAGTATGTTGGTTGACAAATATAAGGACATCTGTAATCTCCATCGCGATGTAGACAGCGATAGGATTAGCGAGCGTTAGCGTGTGGTTGGCAATACCGAGATGTTTATTAAGCCGATTTTTCTCACAAGAAAAATATAAAACTTCGAGAACGTTCGAGAGCCAAGTTTTGTTTGTGCTTCTTTTTTAAGCTTAAAAGATTTTTGTGTTTTCTTTTTATATTGCTGAAGTGCCAACCAAGTATGTGACCTGCGTGATTGTTTTGATGATGACCGGATGGTAAGAAAACCCTCTTGGTAAGAGAACCAGCTGCAGACCTGTAGTGCAATTATATTTTGTATCACTTACAAACCCTGTAAAAACTTTTTTACACCTTTTGGGAGAACCGCATGACGGTCCCCTTTCATCATCATCATCATCAACTCATTTTATGTTCCACTGCTGGAGCACGAGCCTTCCCTATGGATGGATAGGGAGAACAGGCCATAAACTAGCACGCTGGCCGTAAGGATTAGTAGTTGTTAACGACTGCTAATGCAGCCGGAACCAATTACCTTAAATGCCTTCCGAAGCACGGAGGAGCTCGAGATGATACATTTTTGGTCACTTATCCGATGACCGGCCTTTGCGAAAGTTACTTACCCTCAGCACTCGCTGACCGGGCGCGATAACCACTGCGATCGAGCTCCCCTTTAGTTAGTATCGTTGTATTGTCCCGAGTCCTTTTAAGAGTAGTGGATAACTTCCCAGCGTCCTAGATAACACCTACAAACAATTAGCTTCTTTTTTTTTTTGAGAGAGTTTGCTGATTGCCTCCGACGGCATTTTCAGCTTCACCGGGCTTTTTTGGGGGCGGCGAGGAACGTAAAGGGTCCCTCAAGCCGTGTGAAACGAATCACCTTCGGAGGTTTTCTAGAGGGAACGGCATCGCGCACTAGTGCGCGTCCCCGTGCCCTGCTAGATTCTCCGAAGGGTTCGGATCGGATCGGGAGGCGGAACCACCCGAGGGCGTCTCTAAAGGCTCGGACCTCGGCTCGGGTAGACCGGGCCGTGGAGGAGGAGAGAAGCGCCCAGGTACATGTCTGTACCTGGTATAGAGCGCGTGTGAACCGGTTCTTCGTACCCTTGTTCTACGAGTACGGTGTCTTGGACCTAAGCTAGTGTGCATGTTTAGTGTATTCTGTAAATGTGTAGTGACATTTAGAGGATCGGGCGGGGGGGAAACAACTAGCTGTCAAACGTTTGAAACGGGATATCGTTGTGAGAATACTGTGATAAATAACGACCTTTAAGATCTCGTTTCACATTTATAGAAAGATAGTCTAGACCATTCACCCTCCCTCCTTCCTACAATATGGTGTCTTTATAACCAGTAGCAGTACGTTATACTAGGCTCCACAAAGGAAATAATTCCCTTCTAATGGACTTCTACAGGCCACTAGGCTTGTGTCCGTATTTACGATAAAGATTCAAGTCATATTCAAAACTTGATATTAATAAATTTAAAACCACCATAAAAGAAAAGCATTGTAAAAAAGCTAATTATAAAGTGTCTGATTACAAAGAAGACAAAAAAGCATGGGTTTGAAAAGCTCCAATCACTCCAAATCACTCCAACAGGTATTTGTAATTTAAAATATTTTTAAGTCATTGTTAACTTGTAACTTGGTAACGGCATGTAATTTTGTAAATGTCGTTACTTTAAAATATAAATAATTAGCTGTGCAGTTTGAATAGGTGGTACGTAAAACATTTGGAGACGATTCAAAAGCGCTTATCTAATAAGTTTACTTGAATAATGATTCATTTCATTTTATTTAAACGAGGTGATATGGTCTGGCCGTCTGTGGAATGAGCTGCCATCCATGGTTTTCCCATTGAGCTACGTACGAAATTAAATCTTTCAAAATGGGGTGTGAAGAGGTTACTCTCAGGTCGGCAACACAAAAGCAACACCTTTGATGTTGCTGATGTCAGGCGGCGGTGACCGCTCATCATCAGGCGGGCCCGCCTATTCGTTGACAGACCTTTTATATATTAAAAAAAATATAAAAAAGCATATCGCATGAAGAGCTCGACGGTGCAGTGGTTAACGCGCTCGGTCTGCGATTGCTAAAGTTAAGCACCCTTCGCAAAGGCCGGTCATCGGATGGGTAACCAAAAGTTTTTCGTCTAAAACTCCTCCGTGCTTTGGAAGGCGCATAAATCCATTGGTCCTGGCTGCATTAGCAGTCGTTAACAGCCACCAATCGGCACTGGGCCCGCGTGGTGGTTTATTGGCCGTTCTCCCAATCAATCCATAGGGAAGGCTCGTACCCCAGTGGGGATATAAAATGAGCTGTAACGCATACCGTTGAGCCTGGGGAGACGCATATAGTTATATGAGACCTTCCCCCCGAATCCCTCAAGAGGGAAAGAGGGTATGTATAGGTACTCACTCTTGTACTTTCGTTCCATGCCACCAGATTGATTCAGTACTATTATAAATCGGACTACACATGGCAAGGCCTGACCTTAAAAGATGGGACTTATTCCCCAAATCGGTTCTTTGTCAAATATTAGGACAGATTTATATTACAAATTATACAAAAACATTATAATGTCCCTTTGATGTTGTAAGAGAATTTTGGAATAAACTCTTTATCGTACCTTTATGTATTTTAATTAAAAGTATTTCCATCTTTAAATATTGCCTTACAGACTTTTACTGTTGAGAACTCTTTTGGATATCCAAACATTGATTAAGATCCTTTGAAGTACTATGAAGATTAATTCATTAACACTGCCGTTAATTGGACTTCATTGCACTTGGCCTCCATCATAAGGCCGAAGGTGATAGCGCTCTTCACCCGGAATCCTCGACTACTGAGGCTCTGGCTATCTTATCTCTAACTATCGGATCACAACAATGCTACTAACATCGATATTACGGCGACAAGTTTAGATAAGATGGTGGTAGCTAACAAGGCGGACTTAAAACATGCTCTTCCACTACCGCGCCGAATGCAAACATGTACAGTTCTCTTGGCAAACTTCGTGTTTCCGCTGTCGTCGGATTTCTATCAGTTAAAGAGCAAAATAGTTGCTACTACTCCATAAACTTAATACTATTGTGTCATACATAATTGATTAACGATTTATAGTTTTACAGCTCTATATAGTTCACAGGAAAAATCAAAACAAAACAACGTTGTTCTAAATTCAAATTATTATACATGATAAATCTAATTATTTATTAATTGGACATGGAAATTAATATTCGGTTGCGTTCGGAAATGCGATGATTAACGAGGGACATTAAGAAAACAGAAGCACTGTACCCGTCCGCTGGGATTGAAACCATTAATCTACACAGGTGTTTAAAAGTACTTGCGTAGCAGTTAACAATTAATAACTATCAAACCACAGAGCCTTAAGTCCATGTCACTGTCAAATTTCTTCAATACATATTCAGCCATATTCCATATACATAAAGTTCAAATTCTATTGAAAACATTTGACAGTTCGTATTAGTCTCATTTGCAGGCGTGTGTACTTATTGTATTCATAAATGTAAATGATTGTTTTGCTAGTAGAATAGTATTTTCGTTGGACGTTAGAGAAATTCAAACGGTTCGAGTCCAAACGACCCAGCCCGCCATAAATCTTGTTTAAAACCTATTACCCTGTAAACTATGTATGTATGTAGCAACGCAAAATGCAGACTTTCACTCAAACAAATTGCTATAGTATTATGAAATCCCATCAAAAACATAAATGTGTAATAAGAGTCAAGTTCAGTTATTATGATTCATGCCTTGGTTGTTGACTTCAACGACAAAAGAAGTGAGATCTATATAGGTGCCAAGTTCAATGGTCAGTCCTGAAATTTATTTATAACAACATGAAATATTTTATAACAACTTAAAATATCATTTTCATCCCCCCATCTCGGAAAGAGTATTTTTGCTCTTCGATATCTGAGTGCAAAAGCCGTTGTCTTCCGCTAGAGGATAAAGTAAATTGAATTTAAAACATCGTGCGCACTAAGTTTGTGAATTCAAAACATCATTAAACCTATTTACTTCTACCTCCATGGTGCCGAATTTATCAGTACACAAGTCACTAACACCAACATTACAGTACCTATCAAAAATATTACACTCAACTTAAGTAATTGTAGCAACGTTACTTTCAATTTTTCTTAATTATACCTAAGTATTATTTGTTATAATTTAAAGATTATTCTGTAATACTTACCTTTCATAATATAGTAGTTAATACCTAAACTGAAATAATAGTATCTTGTGATTGTAAATGTTTTTTTTTGCATTTAGTCATTTCCTCGCTGAGGTGGGATGAAAAGTTACGTGTTGCACTCGAGTGCAAAGATTTTTCACCTTGTGCTCTTTTGATTCCCTCGCTAACGCTCAGGATTCTAATTTTTGAATCACTCGCTGCGCTCGTGATTCAATTTTAGAATCCTTCGCTTGCTCGGTCATCAAAATTGAGCACGCGGTTAAAAAGCAACTTTGCACTCTTGTATAACAAATAACTATTCTTCTTATGACTTAGGATAATATATTGAACCCAAAGGTCTGACTTGGCTAGTTCTCATATACGAATTATTATTAAGTACCTAGTAAAACAGTCATGGAAGAGCCCTATGTTCCTATGTGTGAAGGGATTACGATTCAGAAAAAAGTGTTGATATAATTTCACATAAACAGCTTATTTTGAACCTACTTCTGGGTAACGTGCCTATGGGGGTAGGGTTGCCAGGTCCTAAAATAAAAAAACTCAGCGCTGTATTAGGCCGGACATTTTGGCCTAAAAACCGGACATGGTGTTTGTGGAAAGTCCAACACACTATTTTAAAGCCGGACTTACGCTTTTCATGCCGGACAACAGTTTTACAAAAAAAAAATCAGAGTGAGGATTAAGGTTTTTAATAATTATTATTTATGAATTACACATTTACAATCAGTTGGCAATTGGCATTTGCACTTACTAGAAACTTGGAAAAGAAAAAAAAACAATAATCATAAAATAAAATAAAAACAAATGGAACTTACTTAAAATTAAAAATCAACCTGCTATTTGGTGTCCTAGCAATCACCTTTATTAAAATTAAAATTACTAATTAACAAAAACAAAATCAAATTCTTGAAAATCTCAAAATCAACATGTCTACAATTTAAAGTAATCAAAAGTTATAGGTATTTAGCATTTGCACCTACTTTATCGAGAACAGCGTTCTCATCTCTTTCGCCGCACGATGGACAAAAAAACGAGACATGTAAATATTTGGCCTGACACGACCGTAAAAATCCAAACATGTCCGGTTTTAGCCGGACACCTGGTAACCCTATATGGGGGTCCATAGATGGAAACACCACAAAGAGAGCGGGCCATAAACCACCACACGGGCCAAGTGCGGGTTGGTGGTTGTTAACGACTGCTAATGCAGCCGGGACCAACGGCTTTACGTGCCTTCCGAAGCAAGGAAGAGCCGGAGATGATAAATTTTGGTCATCCATCCGATGACCGGCCTTTGCAAAATTTGTTTAACCACTGCGCCTTCAAACTCCTCTCATATATACTTATAACTTATAGTAATCTGGATTAAGATCAATTAGGTTATTGTTGCTATATATACCTAGACAAGTGTTATAACGCTATTAGAACAGAAATGGAATATAATAAATAAACCTTCATATTGACATAAAGCCATCAAACGCCATTTATACGTAACGTTGGAATATGTGAATCCCACACGATAATCATTCTATTTCATTTCTATTCTATTAGCGTTATGCCACTAGTCCAGGAGGGCTATGCTAGAGTAGCAGAAGAGGTGTATTCAAATACTGCACGTAAATAAATTTTCAAGGATTTTTCAAAGTCATTCTGTTTTCTATTCTTTATTATAAATATTAATATCAAATATGGATTCCAGTTTAATCCCCTAGCGCAAACAGTTGAATTTATAATATTACTTTCTGTTTTGATTAAAATCAAATACGTTGTGTGTGTAACCTAAAAAGTTTGTACAAATCTAGATATTATATTAAATTAATCACTTCTATAGTGTAGTGGAACGATCCCGATCTCAGACCTAAGAGTCCACGTTCGGTGCCCAGCGTGGGGACATGTTTCACTCGGTTGGATCAATGGTAGATGTTGATCTATGTCCACTTAGCTCCAGCAGTAGGGACATAAAATGAGCTGATGATGAATGATCATGTTGTCTGTTTAATTCTGAAGCTGTGTTACTATCTTGATAATTTTAAACTCTAGTTAAAGGTAAGATAGGCAGTTCCTCATTCGTCCATGTCAGTTCACCATTTTGTGATTTTATCGTGTTAGTGACCAGAGTGTTTTTAAACAATTTAGCAAGTTTTTATTTACTAACTAACAAATCAAGTTAATTTTTTCAAATTATTTAGCTAACTACCTACTTTTACGTTTATAAAAATCTTGATTGTGAAATACCTAACATAATTGTACGAATAGCCTTAGTTATATACATATATATTAATATACACGTGTGATGTAAGTCAATGTAGTTCTTTTTGAGAAATAAAGTTGTTAAAACATAATTTTAAATGAACAAAGAAAACTATGATGTTAATATTAGTATTAATAATTCCGATTACGTTTCTCGTAATCAATAATGTATTTTTAAGTATTTGTTTGTAATGTCACAAACTGTTTAATTGTCAGTTGCTAAAATTTTGAAAAGGAACGTGCAATGATATTAATTTTAATTGATTAAATACCTATCTCAAACTTATTCAGAAATGAGCCGCGGGCAAAAAGTAAACTCGTCACTTAATTAGTTGTTATTTAAACTCTTTTTAATGTTAACATTTCTTTTTCGATATTCGGAAATTGAAATTTGTTTATTTGCGAAATATTAGGTATATAAAATGTAGTGTTTTAATATACTAATAATATAATATGTTATCAGTAAGAGATATCTTAAGCCTATTTAACCGTATTCAACAGCATCCTAAAATATAACTTAATATTAAATTACCTATTAACACTTAACGAACAACTAAGCTTTATTTTTTTTATCGTCAAACAAATTATATTGTTTGTTTAGCAGCCGTTTCCTAAAAGATAAGCAAAATCAATTGATTTTTAATTATTTTATGTCATTAATTGTAATTTTTTATCTTATCTATCTGTAAATCTTAGAGCAGAACACGAACTCGCACCCTCTGCAAAATCGAGACAGGTGCACTACCAATGAGGCTATTGTAGTAGCGATGTCCGACCCAGGTAGTATTATTGACATTTTTACTATTACTTTGTAAAATGTAGGTTTGATTCTCGCTCGTGGAAAAATAGTATATTTAACACTTGTACCGAATTGTAATTTTGTAACTTTTTTTTTCGAAATAACTATATTTTTTGTTTAAAGGAAATTACCTGTTGATTCTAATCTTCGTTTGAAGAAGCTTCAGTATTTATATGGATGCCTTGTAACGGCAAATTAAAATGTCCTCCAAGCAAAACATGACATAATTATTTCCAACGAAAGCACCATTACAGTTTTGATAATTATTCACAACAACTACAGAAATTAATCATAATTTTATTGTTTTGTCAGTTAATTACGAAAGACGTTTCCAACTTCAGAACTAATTATGATTTGTCACTTTCACTTCCATTTAAGAAAATTTAAATCACCGTTTTAGTAATGGAAAAACATTTATTTACAACTACTTTGTGAAGTATACGCTTAGGGGCTCTTTAAGACGTCAAGAAAACATAATAAAATAATATAAAAAAATGTTTGCTTGTATTTTACCTTTTTTTTATTTTTGGTTAAAAAAAGGGGAGTTGCCATCATCGATTTATTTTTTAATTTATAGTGCCCCTAAGGGTATATACTCTAACAAAATCTTCTAATAACAATTTGTCTGTACAACTTCTGAGTAAAGTCATGCATGATGCGCAAGCCACAAAACAGGCTAGTTTTCTTTCGTCGGTTCAAAGAAAATGTTCCTTCTTCACTTTATTCATCGTATCAATTTATAAAACACATAGTTTTAAATTGGTTATTTGTCACTAAAAAGGTTTTATTCTCACAAACCTAAAAAAAAATATAATCTACAACTCCGATCGTAAAAACTATCACATACTTTAAAAATCCCTTAAAAAGACAAAACACAGAATGATTCGATTTTCAAAATTTTCTAAAAAAATAAATCCGATCGTAAAAATTACATTCTTAAAACATTCTGAAAAGAAAAGTTTAACGAAACTCTTTCACTGTAAAGAAAAAACAAAACGAAAAACACGTTCCATTTTCAAAAATGCCACCTACCTTCTCCCGAGCGCGTTTCCCTGGAGTCGTCGAGAATCAACAGGTGGGTTCGTCTGGCGCGCTCGAGCTCGAGCTCGGCAGGAGGCGCGGTTGAACTGTCACGGAGCACGCCCATCACGGCCGGCGGTCTGGGCGCGAGTGGTGGACGCAGGTACGCGCCCTGCAACCGAGGGTCGGCGCACAGTGGAGGGAGGCACGGTATGACCGATCCACTACCTGACGCGGATAATAAAAATAAATTTTATTGTTCAACAACATCACATAAACAGTAGACAGTAATATAAAGTTATGATGTAAGTAAGTAAGTAAGTAATTTGATTTTTCTACACAATCTTAACTTGCACACAAGATTGTTAAAAACCTGAGCTATGCATCAGCCTGTCTCACCTACAGGCACCAGGCGGTCTCCCCTCAAGACGTAGTTGGCAATTGTTTTTTTACATTTGAAAACAATGTTCGAAGAAACATTAAAAAAAATTTAATACAATTAAAGCCAAGTCATTGAGAATTAAATCACTTACAAAATAAGATGGCTGTTTACGAGTGTTTTAGCAAGTGACTTGTGCGAGTAGGTTTACTTCTAAAAGTCTAACTCCTTTCGTATAACCTTATCGGTTGGTAGAAGCTGCTAGTATAAACTTAAAATTTGTATAAAGAAGCGTGTTATACTAACTGTTTTCGCATCAGAGTGGTATCGAAACAGCGCCTCCTGGTGACATATCAGAAAAGTAAAAATTTCGCCATACAAATTTTCGTTTTCGTCAACATAATCGTAACGTAATCGTAAACGTAATCGAATGAATACGGATGGGAAACAAAAATCAAACTAGGCTCTAGGGTTGCCAACTTTTATTAGAAGAAATAGAGTATATCTGATTTCAAAGGAGTTAAATAAAGAGTAAGGACATACAAAAAAGAGTATCATTTGTTTTATGTTTTTAATAAGGCATTTTTTGTACATTTTGCAGCACATAACAAATTTTCATAGTTTTTAAAAGAATTGCAGGAGTCCAAACCTTCTAACTCTAAATATATAATAGATCAAGAGCTCTTTTGGACTTTTTTGGTTCTGATAATGGGTTTGCATAATATTTCATGACTGGCACTAGTATATAATAATAATATAATAATAATATAATAATAATAAACGTTGTGTAAAAAAGAGTATTTTAGAATACTCTATTAGTGTTATAGATTATAGAGTACGCCTACATGGTATAGAGTACAATACTCTATTTTAGAGTACGGTTGGCAACTCTACTAGGCTCCCTGGTCTCGGCTTCTGCTTATATTATCAACAGGTGGAACGTAATTATTTGCCTACACAACTGTGAAAAAGAAACAAAAAAAAATGTACCTACCGTGATTGTCAGTATTATTAGAGGCTGTCCTGAAGATAAAACAATAGAAAATCTGTATTGTATTACGTTATGGTCCGTGAGACAGGGGCTAATTAAAGGGTGCCGCGCGGAATTTCGAAAATTTACGTGTTTTTAAGTCACTAGTGCTAGGCGCTGAATGGGTCATATACATTAAAAGGACTAGTGTAGGTTAGCTTGATCCTTTTACAAGGCCATGGTTGTCTTGGAATTTGAAACAAATACCCAGAATCTGCATAACAATTCGTAAAAGTAATGATATCTAAAAACTTATTTCTTCAGAAACTTTGTAAATATAGCACAAATGAAACAATGATCCAACATCAAAATGTTTGTATTGATATTCCGCAGGCCACTGTTGTCTTATTTTTCAATAAAAAAAATATGAATATGAAAATATTAAGATTTTCTTATTCTTTACCCAAACGCCTATGATTTTACGAAAGTAAACATTGCTCTAGCCTACAATCACCAGCCTACTCTGTACAGATATTAGTGTGCGTGCGTATTCGTAGTCGTGCGCGCCGTTGTCACACCACTGCCACGCGCCGCTCGCTCGCTATCATAAAGAAACTTGAAACTCGCAGTTTTGCGTCCGCGCTGCACCCCCTTAAGAAGATGGCGCGCGTACAAGATGATCTTGTAAGTAAGCAGCGTTCGCAATGTTGATTCACAGGAATGGTGACCAAAATTTTTTTTTTATATTTACGGGTAAGCACAGTGCCTTTATCTCACCTGATGTTAAGTTATGATAAGTAAGGCCATTTGGTGGAAGCGCACTGCAGCCGGGATCGTCAACTAGTGAGGCACTGGCTATCTCATATCTAGCTGCCGGAACACAACAATACTACAAACATTGATGTTAAGGCGACATATTTAGATAAGATGGTGGTAGCTAGCCAGGCGGACAAACAAGTCAACCGAGTACACAAAGATGTACCCCCCGCTGGGAATCGAACCCGGGACCTCTGGGTCTAAATTGGTGATCTTAACCACTAGACCACAGAGGCGGTAAAACGAAATATCTCGAGCACGTATTTATCGTAAATTTTCAATGTTAGATACCTACTCTTTCGCTTTAAAGGAAAAGTAGAAATGCTTTTAATGATTTTCTTGCCGGTTTATCTCAATGCAAGGTTTCCCGCCCTAATAGGCTTACAAACTGAGGCTTACGAACCTCAACTAATGTAGCCTATAACTTTTAAACTATCATGGTCACTTGCATTATTATTATAACTAGTGGTCGCCCAGTGGTCGAAATTCAACCGTAATTTTATTAAGGCTGCACGGATTGTATCCTAAGCATTGAAAAATTAAAAAAGATAGAATGTGAGTTTGGATTGGCATTGACATCTGTCAATTTGTCTTTAACTTTAATTTTTTGTCTTAAATGCAGCCGACAGATGTCGCATTAAAGACAAACAATACGTGTGTGTCAAATACATGGTAGTGTGTGTAATGTTGTTTTTTGCTGATTCAATGTATTTTTATGGATAATTAAAAAAAAATAACATTCGGATAACCTTCTCTATATAAACTATAAGTGTGCAAAATTTCATACTCCTCCGTCCGCGCAATTTTCGTAAAAACGGGTACAAAGTTTTTGCTTCACGTATTAATATATAGATACTCCGAACCATATCCTGAACGCGTTGTCTGACCGCTGGGACTCACTGATGCTGAAACATTGGGTGCGACTGCACACCCTCCTCTAACGGTGGGTGGTCGTACCCAGTGCGCCAAGCTCGTTTTTATTTTGTTTTGTTTTTTCTTAAACATTAGTGTTTAAGGTCTATTGTAATAACAAACAGTCTATGGAATTATTCTGAAATAAGTACTTATTATTATTAACTTTTATTTATTTTTTCTCATATAAATTTACATTTTTAAATATTTTCTAAAAACAAAATAAATAAAACATTTAAAAATATTTAAAAAATAGGGGTGCGCCGGCATCGAGACCAGGGTATTATTATCATTAAACCATTCGTAATTGATTAATTACCAGTGTGGAAGGTTTGGCTCTCGTTCAACATAGAATAGTGCGTTCATAGTCCATACTGTCGTTTTAGGGTTCCGTAGTCAACAAGGAACCTTATAGTTTCGCCATGTCTGTCTGTCTGTCCGTCCGTCCCCAGCCTAGCTCATAGACTCTTAGTACTAGAAAGCTGTATTTTGGATATACATATTAATCACGCCTACAAAGTGGTGAAGTAAAATTTTGAAAAATATTTTATTAGGTTACCTCCCCTACACGTGAAGTGGGGATGTGATTTTTTTTCTTGTCTACCCTATGGTGTGGGGTGTAGTTGGATAGCAATTTTAAAAATAATGCGGGTTTGTGGTAACAGTTTTTTGATTTTTCAAAGCTTTCAAAGTAAGTTTCAATTGGGAGAGCACCTGACCCAAATCAGGTTCAAATCCTGCTTGTAGAAATTTTTTCAACATTTGTGTTTTTGTAATTCGTTTCGCAACAAAATTTGCTTTAAAATTATATAAACAAAACAAAAACATTTAAAGTAGTTTTTTTGAAAAGAACATCTATTTAGTTTTTTGCCTGCCTTTTTCGAAAATTGACTGCAATCAAAAACGGTGGTTGGATCACAACTTTATAAAAAGCAAGAGAGCTTACTTTAAGGGGGTGCAGCGCGGAATTTGAAAATTTACGTGTTTTTAAGTCACTGGTGCTAGGCGCTGAATAGGTCTTATACATTAAAAGGACTAGTATAGGATAGCTTGATCCTTTCACAAGGTCATGGTTGTCTTGGAATTTGAAACAAATACCCAGAAACTGCATAAACAGTACGTAAAATAATGATATCTAAAAACTTATTTCTTCAGAAACTTTGTAAATATAGCACAAATGAAACAATGATCCGACATCAAAATGTTTGTATTGATATTCCGCAGGTCACTGTTGTCTTATTTTTCAATAAAAAAACATGAATATGAAAATATTAAGACTTTTCTCATTTTTTACCCAAACGCCTATGATTTTACGAAAGTAAACATTGCTCTAATTAAATCACCAGCCTACTCTGTACAGATATTAGTGTGCGTGCGTATTCGTAGTCGTGCGCCGTTGTCACACCACTGCCACGCGCCGCTCGCTCGCTATAATAAAGAAACTTGAAACTCGCAGTTTTGCGTCTCCGTTCGGTATCAGTAAGGTCAAGGATGGCATCTTCGTATACGCTTCGGTCTTCACAGTTCTACGAGGATATAAGTCTCCTTACATTTTCAATATCGCCTTTGTCATAGATTTCAGAGTTGTTCGCATTTATGCCCTATGGGTCAGTCTTTCTGTCGGTCTATGGAAGAGAAATTAACATACAGAAAAACTTTGAATTTTTGAAGTGAAAACTTCTTTAGCGGCGTTGTGCACTTTTTTTGGAATGGGTAAAAAATGTTAAACTCGCGTCAGGACACGTGACCTGATCGAAAATTCGTAAGACGGATGGAGAGTAGACAGCTGGCGCGGCGTAATATAAATTTTTAATATAACTTAATATAACTTTTTAATGTAATATAAATGTCACGTTTGTGTGTGTTTGTGTTTGTGTACGATAGCCCAATAAATAAATATTGTATTCTACCACATAAATGAGAGTACTTTTATACTGATAATTAAATCAATTCGTGCAAATTATTCCCTAACCATTCCAAAATATCAAAAATGCACAACGTTAATATTCAAATTTTCACTTCTGCCGGCACTCCCAGAGTGCAACCCGTCGTTTTTTTTTTAATAAATCATTTAGTGATAACAACTAACAATCGCAGGTACAGGGTGTATATTTATGAAAATATGCGTACAAGATGTTGTGCACCAAAATTAGTTTTATCTATTTTTTTAGTGAGCATTTTGCTCTGCAGTGGAATAAAATGATAAAAATGTTTTTTTATTGTTTTTATGACGCTTCTCCGCTGTGTAATAAAAAAATAACGAAATACGAGTACCTACAGTGCATCTAATCTTCGAACGCAACTAAATATTAATTTCCATGTGCATTAATTATTCTATGTTGTTTTTAAGTTGTGCTTTATGTTTTTAAATTATTATGGTCAACGTGTCTCTATTCGCTGGCTTGCAAAATGTCGGGAGCACTTTGCAATTCTTTTTATGATGATTTCTTTCATTTATTACTGTGAGTGCGTGTTTGGATATTGTTATAATAGCATTCGATGTTTTTTGATATTTCTGTATGTTCAAGGTGTATGTTACGGTTTTGCAACCATGTTTTCTGATCACCTACCGTCGCGGAATATATATATATGTATTTTGGTTTCATAAATTTCGTCGATTCTGCTACGATTTACTTACTATTATTTATACATCAGTTACGTGTCAGAATCTCAAAGCTCATTAGAGCAATATTATGCCGTTGTTTAAAATGTTTAGGACGTTCTGGTCTCACACTCCTTTGTTTTTCAGTATATCAAAAGGAAGCTGCTAAAATATATCAAAAGTTTCTTATATCCCGGTTCACTTGGTACACACCTTGATGAATTTTGAACTGGTTATTTTTTTATAACTTATTATTGGTTTTCTTTTTATTTTTAAATGTTATTTGTCATTTTGAAATTTTTATACTCGTAATTTAATTACGCTCTTTAATAAGTACCTGTTTTTTTTAATTCGATTGCGTAGCGAACTTTCGTGTACACATGTTTTGGGTTGTATTCAGATATTTTAACAATTCTAGCTGTAGTTATTAATTGTTAGGGAATGCAAACTGTTTTTGTGTATGTAATAAATAAATAAATAAATTCCCCGTGTGGTGCCGGGGGTAAAGAATTGCACCACCCCATCTCTTCCCGTGGGTGTCGTAGAAGGCGACTATGGGACCATTCCAGAGGATGGGCAGCAGCGTCGCTCTGTGATTATTTTTACCTTACTGCGATCGCCAACCCGCCTGCCAAGCGTGGCGATTATGGCAAATTCCCCTCAAAATGATTTATCCTTGAGGGAGGCCTTTGTCCAGCAGTGGACGTCTTTTTGGCTGAGATGATGATGATGATGATGATGAATAAAGAAATAAGTAAGCCGAGGATAATTTGGTAAGTTATAGTCTATGACTATGCATAATGTTTGTGACACACGTGCCCTGTAGTTTTGATATCGCTAAGGTTAACCTTTAATAACATCATTAACTGTTAATCAATCTCACTCCGTACTAAAAGCTGCACTCAGTCTCGTAGGAGATAATGCTATCTTATATGGAGTTTGTCGGTCGACACGAGACTGGCATCAAGATCAACTTATCAGGTTCAAAGATGCAACTAAAAATAATATATAGTGTTTAAGCTTAGATGTAAAAGATTTATTCTGTCGTCTACATCTATATAAATAAAAGTGAATCACTGAAATGTATGTACGCGCATAACTTCCGATCGACTGCACAAAATTGGATAATTTTTTTTTGTGATTGTCAGGACAAGTTTTGAAATGAAATATATTTTTTGCGTTCAGAAATTTATCTTTTTCACAAATAAGTCTAAGTAGTTGATACGAAGTTCACCGGGTCATCTAGTCTTTAATATAAATCGTGCGTGTGTATGTTATTGAACTCCTACTAAACGGCTGGACCGATTTGGATGAAATTTTCTGTGTGTGTTCAAGTGAATTCGAGAATGGTTTAGATATATAATTGGACCCGGTAGATGGCGCTGCTATAGGGGTCCATCATGGGATACGGGTGTTCTTAAGCGGACGAATGATTCGTTGTTTTTTTGTCATGGAAACTGTCAAAGGGATACGAAGTCCGCCGGTCAGCTAGTGATGTATATGTATAAGGCTATGGCAGAATAACAGGGTTTGTGGGTCTCCTGCAATCACTGAGCCATAGACCTTTTTGACTCCAATATGTACTATCTGCTTGGATGTTACGCCATCGGTATACTGTGTTTTTTGTTAGAGGCAAATAAAGTTTTTTGCGAACGAGTATTTATAAACGAGGAGCTCGATGTCGCAGTGTCAACGCGCCCGGTCTGCGAGTGATGAGGTTAAGCAACTTTGGCAAAGGCCGGTCATCATCAACCTTATCAAGTAACCAACTTTCGCAATGCTCCCTGGATTGGTGATGGAATTTAATTATATCTCGAGGAGAGAATGTCCTTCTAAATTTTCCACTGAAAATTAGTTCCCAAAATAAGGAAGACCACTATCTTCCTCATTTTGGGAGGCACGTTAAGCCATTGGTTCCGGATATTATCGTAAGATCACAGTCGTTAGCACCCACCATCCCACAAAGGGCCAGAATTCAATCCCAAGCTATGGAAGGTCAAACCTTGAGCAGAGAGACTTGATGATGATGAAGCAATAAGCACTACTCATTACGTCTGATTCGCGCATTCATTCTGCATCCATAGAAGGTTTAATCAAACGTCAGCATTTCCAAAAGGTAGGCTTTTTCGATTGTCACACCAGTATACCGAGACCCGTCACCTACACATTTTGAACCGAATTACTACGAAATGAGCACAAATATAAAATCCTGAAGGTCTTCTCAAGCTGGACGTGTTAGATGTCCCTCTATTCGGAATCCATTTGATTGCGCAAAAATTGGATCGTTTAGATTCTTATGCGATGTCGACTTTCATATCCAACAATTGTACGATACATTGTTTCTGTAGATATTGCCATAAAACAATTTAAAATATGTTCTGTGCTTCGTTTTAATGGCATATTTGAATTTGGTTTTTATTTTTTATTACGTTATTAACGATACATGGTGAAAAAGATCCTTAACGAAGCCGAGAGCCACGTATTCTTTCCATCCTTACGGTGATTTTTCTGTAATTTGCTATACCTGAGTATCGTCTGGTTATGGAGACATTCAATATATAAGTTCCAAAATATGGTACACTCGAGAGCAATGAATCCGGGTCACTTAAAGAAACCTTTAAATCTATATATCTATAATATATAGCATCAACAACTTCAGCTTACTGTAAACCTTATCTCTTGAACATAAAGATTAAATTAAGGCTGCACAATATTTGTACTTAATATTTACTGTCATCGCCACAAACGTCATTGCAACTCTGTGGCACCAAAGTCGCCTACCGTTTTTCAAGCGCTCATCGGGAATCTAGTTCATAATTGATTGATGTCATACTCATCCCGGTCTGCGAGTGCTGAGGTTAAGCAACTTGCGCAAAGACCGGTCATTGAATGGGTGACCAAAAATGTATCATCTCGAGCTCCTCCGTGGTTCGGAAGGCACGTAAAGCCGTTGGTCCCGTCTGCATTAGCAGTTATTAACAACCACCAATCCGCACTGGGCTCGCGTGGTGGTTTATGGCCCGTTCTACCTATCCATCTATAGGGAAGGCTCGTGCCCCATCAGTGGGGACATAAAATGAGCTGATGATGACTTCTTTATTCGTTACAATGGACTTGAGTCGCGGTTACATATTTAATAAATACTTTTTTTGACTTTTTACAGACATGGGTTTGTTTGTACCGCGATTGTATATATATAAAGTTGTGTCGCTTTGTACCGATTCCAGTATTGACCGATCGGGTCTCCGTTCGGTATCAGTAAGGTCAAGGTTGGCATCTTCGTATACGCTTCGGTCTTCACAGTTCTACGAGGATATAAGTCTCCTTACATTTTCAATATCGCCTTTGTCATAGATTTCAGAGTTGTTCGCATTTATGCCCTATGGGGCAGTCTTTCTGTCGTTCTATGGAAGAGAAATTAACATACAGAAAAACTTTGAATTTTTTTTAAATAATTCATTTAGTGGTAACAACTAACAATCGCAGGTACAGGTTGTATATTTATGAAAATATGCGTACAAGATGTTGTGCACCAAAATTAGTTTTATCTTTTTTTTATCAGTGGGGACATAAAATGAGCTGATGATGACTTCTTTATTCGTTACAATGGACTTGAGTCGCGGTTACATATTTTAGTGGAACTGTTAAGTCAGAAGCGTTATAAGTCGTTTATAACAGTAAAGACTAGTGACCGGCTGCAATAGCAGTCGTTAACACCCACCGCACCGCACTGGGCCCGCGTGGTGGTTTGTGGCCCGTTTTCCCTATCCATCCAAAGGGAAGGCTCGTGCCCCAGCAGTGGGAACATAAAATGAGCTGATGATGATGATGATGATACTCGTAAACGGGTACCTCCTGTGGAGGCAGGTCTGCTCTTCCTTACTTATCTTATTTTTATTATTATTATACTCGTATACTTTAACTTTGTATTTCTTAGATAATTTTTGACTTCTGATACTGTATGACATTGTGAAAATTTAAATTGGTAGGTACCTGCCCCCTGACTATGAGCTCTTATAGCAGTATTATTGCAGTTGTGAAAAAGAGACGCGTGTATATTCGCCGCTACACGCGTCTCGTTTTCACAACTGCAATAATACTGCTACGAGTATAAAGAGCTCGTTACCCCCCTGATGTAATTTTTGCAAACTTAGATTTTTTTTATTTTGTTGTATTTTTGGGTGTTGTGATTGTCTTTTTTTTGTGTGTTTGTTTGTGATGGAAAGTATCCTTTTATGATAGGGCATTTTCCAATATTTTTGACGCTGTAAGGGAGAAAAGAGCTTGACACTTGCTGAGTTTCTTGCCGGTTCTTCTCAATACAAGGTGTCCCGCCCAGAGTAGACTTACGAACCGATGGCATAATGACGTTCATAAGAGCTATTTGTAACCTAAACTGAATAAATGATTATGAATTTTGAATTTTGAATGTTTGATCGAAGGCCGTAGTGACAATTTGTATTGGTATATACTGAGTAAAAGCCTTTTTCGTGCAAAGGTTACTTAGATACTCTACGTCTATTACGCCTATAATTAACGATCACAAAGTAAGCCTCCGTTTATTAAAAGTTAATCAAATAGGTATTTACAGTACCCACCGAAGTGTTTCTCGGTGTTCTCCGGGATATTTCGTAGAGTACAAGAAAAGGCTCTTATTTTAAAAACTCCTACGCACCGCCTAACACAGCACTTAAGTTTTTTTACAGGGCGAGACAAAGCTAGTTTACTTCAAGTTGATTTTTCCTGCCCCGACAAGTAACGGACGGAAACCGAGCAGACCTGTATAAAAAGAAGCTACTGCAATAAAAACTCCACCTTACTCCTATGAGATTGGATTGAAGTTCCTGAAACAACAGTTGCTCGACTTTATTTGTATGCGTAGAACGCAACAGGCTCTTCACACCATTTAACGATTTACGCACACACCCATAGAACGTAACCTCTTACACATAGACGATTCAGCACACTTATACAGGATGTGCATGTTCTATGCATCATGTTCATGCCCTTAAAATTATGGACATGCCTAAAAAGCACTAAAGACCGAAATATAGAGTTTGTTTGTTACAAAGTAAAGTTGAAAATTGACAGCCCTAGGTCCAGCTGCTACATTGTTCTTGGTCTTCAACCTCATGGTCAACAAAAACAGAAAACATGTCATCATCATCATCATCATCATCATCATCATCATCTCAGCCAAAAGACGTCCACTGCTGGACAAAGGCCTCCCCCAAGGATCTCCACAACGACCGGTATGTCAGGGTTGAACAAAATAAAGCAAATAAAAAAAAATGTTTGCATGTATAAATAAGAAAGTAATTTAATATCTACGTAAATATAATTTTGTTTATCACGGTATTCTTTTTACTTAGTTGCATGGATGATTCGGGATTACACATCAGTAACAAAACATCCTGTATACTTATGTGACTCATACATATGCATCTTAGATCCTTTTGTCCTAGTACTATGTTAATGGGCACAGTTGAAGAATAGAAGTCACTCGTCTCAATGGTCTGTCTATAAAGAGCTCAATGACTTAGCAATTTGAGTATTTGGTCAGCTATCTTGCATGTTAAACAACTTTCGCAATGGCAGGTGACGGATGGGTGACCAAATTGAAATATTTGCCTTTGTAAGGCAATTTGTTTGTAGAGCTTTTGGTCCCGGTTCATGTCATGAGATTGGAGTCGTTATACAACAACCCCTATTGGTTCAGCGTGGTTGGTTATAACCCAAACTAGTAAAATCAAACCCACGACCTTGTCAACCAGAGCCGAGGTCTTAGAGGCGCTCTCAGGTGGTTCAGCTCTCGATCTGGACACCTTGGAGAATCTTGGAGAATCTAGTAGGGGCCGGGGACACGCTTGCGTGATGCCATCCCTTCTAGAAACCTGATGATGTTTGACCAACACGGTTTGAGGAACCTTTAATAACTTGCCGTCCAAAAAAGTTTTCGCTGTAAGGCAATAAGAGGTAAATAAACTCTTCATTTGGTAATTGTGTATGTAGGAAACCTTTGCCTAGCAGTGGGGCTTATGCTGATGATGATACATAGGTTACTGGGGCAGTAGATAGATAGATAGATCTATCAACAAATAGCATGTGTAGGGCATGTAGAGAGGTAGCGAAGTCAATGCAGCACCTACTCTGTGACTGCGACTCTCTGGCTAGGAAAAGAATGGGACTCCTGGGGTCGGCATATCCGAAACCGTAGGACTTCAGGCTCTTGGACGTTGCCAAACTTATGGCATCTATCTTTACAGAGGAAGAAGAGTGAATGGATGGGGTTGCACATAAGATCCCGATGGGTCGAAGTGTTACTGCGACCTCAGCTGGCCCCACTAAGAGAAGATAAGATACTGGGGCAGTATCTAAATTGTGTTTAAAGGTACTGCACGTTCACTCCGTTCAGCCATCTGCTTTCTTCGACTAATAAATAAACATGGAAAGAAAATGTTTTTATAATAAATGGAACAGACCCGCGAAGTAATGACGCTTGAACAAGAATATTTTCTTTGTACAAATATATTATTTGGGCCGTTTTTAGGGTTCCCTACATAGCTGACAAAGATCGTTGAAGTACAGAACGATATGCAATACAATGTATACTGTAAAAGCAGACGGCTACGAATTCGGTCGGTATAAAAATATATGAAAATAAATAATTATTTTTGTAAATCGCTTTACTTGTAATATTTTTACAAACATGTTTTTATATCTAAGATAAAAACTAACTTATGTTACTACCTACCTAAAAAAAATTGTCGTTGGTATTGGTAGGTAGGTAGGTAGTAAAATAATTATTAGGTTTCTAATCTTATCTTATCTTAGTGGGGCCTGCTAAGGTTTCCCTCTCGCAGTAACACTTCGGCCCATCGGGAACTTTTATGCAACCCCATCCTTTCACTCTTCTTCCTCTGTAAAGATAGATGCCATAAGTTTGGCAACGTCATTAAGAGCGAAGAGCCTGAAGTCCTCCAGTTTCGGATAGGCCCGACACCCCAGGGGTCCCATTCTTTTTCTAGCCAGAGAGTCGCAGTCACACAGTAGATGCTGCATTGACTCCGTTTCCTCTCCACATGCCCTACACAAGCTATTTGTTGATAGATGCTTTCTGTGAAGCATTTCGATACCGGAAATTTCAATTGTCGTAAAGGACAAAACACGAATTTTCAGTTGAGCCAAAAAACAAAAAATAAAATGTTTATGTCTAAATATCTTTTTTCAATGAAGTACTATATTCATGATGTCAAAAGAAACCCTAACTATTTTTTTGTATTCTATCCCTATAAAGTAACAAAATATACCAAACTTCATTATTGACGAAAATGAGAGTCCTTTACAGCCCACAAAAATTTTACTGGAGTACTTTACAACCACGAAAAATTGGTTGTGATAAAGTCAGATGTGTAGTAAACGACTAACCTTTATCATAACTGGGTAGTATATGTCAATTAAATCAGAGACTAAGGGGGTAAAAAGAACAAAAACTAAAGATCTAGTTTATAAATGCCTACAATAGGTAGTAAAATAAGGTAAAATAAAAGGATTTTTTGTTATGTCTTATTTATTAGGCAAAATATTTTGTGAAAGTCGAAATTTAAACACAATGTGACAATATTCTTTTATTTTCAAGTGTCAATTGGTGGCGGTGCTCAAGTTTTTAGAATAATTATCTATTTAATGAAATAATCTACTTTTCAAAATAACTATTAAATAAACTCGAATCAACTTGTACGAAAATAATCTTGAACTTAATAAGAAAATTAAAATAGCAACAATAATAACAAATTTCGCACAGCAGAACACTTAACTCAAAAATTAACATTCTCAAAGTAATAATTGAATGATAAGTAAGTTTTAACTTCTTTGTAAAATTAAAAGCTCAATGTTTAAACATTATTTAAATAAACTTTATTTTTATTGTTATAAAAGACCATTAGGTATTTTATAATATTAAAATTAAGACAGCCAATCAATCCAAAATCCACTGAATTTTAGATAAAAAACCTCTTTGCTCCAAAATTCAATAGACAAACATTAAATGAAATCTTAATTAATTGTGTCGACATCGTCTTCTTCGTCAGTTTCAGGAAGAACGTCTTTAACAGCTCCTAAAGACGGTAAATCTAAATACTCCTTATGAAAACGCTTTGGTATAGTTCCGTTCGTACATAAACGCTTTAAATCGTTGTACTTGGCGACTGGTATAGGTTTAGGTTTGTCATAAAGTGTTGGTAAGGCAATGTTAAAAGTATATTCCATTTTGTCGACCTCGGCGCCTGTTACATCTTGGTTTTGTTTTTTTGTTATTTTTCCTTTGCCTTTTCCTTTTGTTCCTCTTCCTTTATATTCGTCATATAATGTTACTATTTGAGCTTCTTCGGTTTCGTTCATTGAATATTTTATTTCAATACTTTTAGCATTTTTTTTCTTAAACGTGACAATGCGCATTGCTTTTAACTGTATTTGCTTTTGAGAAGTGATGGTAAATTTTTCAGACACCAAGCTGTCCCAATTAATAAAATCAGAGTACTCCAAAACATTAATTTTGTATGGTTCAGGACGTTTTCTGGCAGATTCCATGTACGTCGGCCATTGACTCGGGCTCCAAACAATAATTCGTCTTACCTCGCGTTCAATCACCGCATGCATCGAATCGACGGGCATATAGGTGTGTCCGGGTAGTAAGTAATTTATTTGTACAACTTCTATATTTTTGGAATTCTGTATAAAGTGGTGCAGGGCTGTGAGAACTATCTTATTTTTATTCTGCCCAGGGCAAGAGTCGCAATAAAGTAAAACGTTTTTAATAGGACGTTTATCTACTTCTAATAGGAATTTATAAATACAAGTTGCAATTTCATTGCCGCCTCTATTTCCAATGCTTTCTCCCCATATGTAACAATGTCCTATTTTAGTTTGACTTTCATAAAATGTACAATTATAAACGGCGTATTTCCTGGCATAATATAGCAACATGCTCTCTCCGTGAGGAGTATTTAACACTTTTTGCAGGTCGAAACTAGCGGTGAGTGTATCGTTAGAATTTAATTTCTGATGGATTTTGAATCTTTGGTAGCTAGCCTTTTTTTCATTAAGATGATCAGCCATATCTTTGACTTCTTTTTCCGATAATAGTTCTGTATTTTCAGCTTTTGTGCAGGTTACACACTTGTCTTTTTTTGGTGTATGGAATCGAATATTGTAATCATCATTAAATATTTTTATAAAAACTTTTTCACTTAGGTGTAATTTTGAATTATTTTGGCAGTGTTTGAGATAGATTCTAAATAAATTTGTAGTATTTTTGAATTCTTGAGGTAAGTATAGACATGAACTTTTTTTACGGCAATAATGCGAAGGAACGGCTGGAAGGCTTTCGATAAAAGCTTTTGCGTATTCTTTATCTTCATCATTATACTTTTGTGCATGACTTGTTCTCTTTTCTACGCTTGCCATACCTTCGTGTGCATTTTTTACTGTGTATAAAATAAACTTTTGGGTGATGTCTAATGTGCTAATCAAAAACTTTTGACAGACTGTTCTAGATCCTTCACCTTCATTTATAGTGTATTCAAATGATTGGCCTCTTCTGCTTTCTTCACATTTAGTTTTTTTTCTTTTGATTTGGATTGGTTGTGCGCATCTTACGATCCAGTCTTTTCGACGTTGTACATCTAAAGACCAGAAATATGTAAATAGGCTCATTCTTCTATCTTCTGGTACTTCATAACATTTTCTAGCACATATGCCAGGTAAGCATGAGTTTATTTTCATTGACTTCTCCTCTATTGTATTTCCTGATCTTGTATCATACGACTTACCAGTGTTTTTTCGTTGTTTTCTAAGCTTGCTTTTGTTATCTTTTTTTTCTTTTTTGGCTTTATCTTTAACTAGGTTTTCTATGGTATTAGCTCCCTTTTTGCTGTTATCATTTACGTTTTGTTTCCTTTTAGTATACTTTTTCTTTTTATTCTCGCTATTAATAGAACTCTCAGACTCATTCATGCTCCACAAATCGGAACTACCTGCTGAAAAGTCTTCATTATCAGAAAGATAATCAACGTAAGATTTTAAAATTTTATTACGAAGTTTCTTACTAGGTTTTGGGTGTTCAGTATTCGTACCACGAGCACTGGAGTCAGTAGTTGGATCAAATTTGTTAACATTGTCTGTTAATATTTCAGTACACGATATGTCATGGGAATGATGAGCTCGTGGTTCATATATAACAACAGAAGTAGTAGTCGGAGTGATCTTTTTTGTTTCAAGTACAGGCGCAAAGACATCACCTGCAGGCATGTCCTGGATAACGTCAGCGGTAGGTACCTTCTTAATAGAAGTAGACTGATTCATCCTCTTTATTTCAGTTTCAGGCGCAAAGACATCACCCGCAGGCATGTCCTGGATTACGTCAGCGATAAGTATCTCGTCGATAGGAGTAGACTGATTGATCCTCTTTATTTCAGGTTCAAGCGCTAAGACATCACCCGCAGGCATGTCCTGGATTACGTCAGCGATAAGTACCTCGTCGATAGGAGTAGACTGATTGATCCTCTTTATTTCAGGTTCAAGCGCTAAGACATCACCCGCAGGCATGTCCTGGATAACGTCAGCGATAAGTACCTCGTCGATAGGAGTAGACTGATTGATCCTCTTTATTTCAAGTCCAGGCGGAAAGACATCACCCGCAGGCATGTCTTGGACAATGTCAGCGGTAAGTACCTCATCAATAGGAGTAAACCGAGTAACGCTCTTCATTTCAGGTTCTTGTGCAAACACATCACCCGCAGGCATATCCTGGATAACGTCAGCGGTAC
Organism: Eudonia mercurella; assembly: GCA_963082485.1. Taxonomy (NCBI): domain Eukaryota; kingdom Metazoa; phylum Arthropoda; class Insecta; order Lepidoptera; family Crambidae; genus Eudonia; species Eudonia mercurella. Next base: position 10,801,846 of record OY720040.1, on the reverse strand, counting down.
ATACTTCGTCAGTAGGAGTGATAAATGAGAGTGGTAATAATTGATTAATGGGAACTACAGACTTTTCGCCAATTGTTGCGGATCGTAAATAATTTTTCAGCTTCCTTTTGGAAACTTTTTCATTTAGTGTAATATTTATTTTGCTTTGTTGTAGACTTTTAGTAGAAAATGTGTTTTCGTCATCTGTATCATCTATTACTTCACTACTGTTAGCTGAAGATTGAAGAGAGTTGTCACTAGGACGCTGCGTGTTCCTGAAAATACAAACTTAATAAGTCTGCAATAATAGTATCAAAAGTTTTATGCAATTATTTATCGTTTGCCGGTTGTATTAGTGTATTGTATTATCATCATCATCATCATCATCATATCAGCCGAGAGACGTCAGAATCACATCATTTGGACAAATAACACTCACACACATAATTATTACTATCAAGATCGGAATAGAGCTATTAATACTTTAATTATTATTACTTATTCTTACTTAGTGCTAGTGTTTGAAAGTGTTTAGAACTATAAATTAATTAATTTATAATTGTAAAATTGTTCAAAGTAAATCAAAAAAAAATTGGTTGCCTGTAAAGTCGGTTTACGGACGATAATTTTACGTAATGACGTCATATTGCTTATAATCCTATAATCCTGGAGTTTTCGGGAAAACCGGTATCAAATTTGGTGGTATTAACAGCTCCATGTTATGTCCCGTCGAGAATTTCAGGTAAATAAAGTACCTATTCCGATCTCTGATTATTACATTATGTGCATACACACATATAAGCTTTTATATTAGTGATTAATCATGTTTATTTCTACTTACGTGACATTATTATTGTCGCTTTCATAATATTTATCAACGACGATCGGTTTTTCATTTTTAATGCTTGTACTGCTTTGGTCAGCGTCGACTCTGAAATAGTATTGAATAAATAGTTAGTAAATGTATAATAGACCGAGTGTAATGAAGGTCTTTGAGTCTATTAGGTTTATTATTTGGTTCGTCTTGATTACGTCGTAAAGAACATCATCGTAAACAAAACCCTATTATAAAGTCCTTTGCGCCCAATACTTTAATTCCCTTTCTTACAATTTGATCCGTTCGTAATTACGTCGTAAAGGACATCGTCGTATATCATAGCAAACAAAATCCTAATATAAAGTCCTTTGCGCCCAATTACTTGGACTCCATTTCTTATAATTTACGTCGTAAAGGACATCATAGCAAACAAAACCTTAAATAAAGTTCTTTGCGCCCAATACTTTAACCCCCTTTTTTGTAAGCGACACATTTCTTGTAACAACGCCCCGCGGTTTTACCTACGTAGATTGGGTTAAAAGTTGCGTTTTTATTAATCTAGAGTTTATCATTTTATGGTAACTATCTACATGCCAAATTTCATTTCGTTTTAGCGTCAAATAATAACAAACACAGAAGACATACTCACAAATTTTTGCATTTATTAATTATAATAATTAGTGTGATGATTAGGATGATTAACAGATAAATAAACTTTATTTTATTGTCTTTTCCCGTGACATAAAATTACAAAGTTGATAGACAGAAACAAAAGTTAACTTAGTCATCTATACTATATCTATACTAATATTATAAAGCTGAAGAGTTTGTTTGTTTGTTTGTTTGAACGCGCTAATCTCAGGAACTACTGGTTCGAATTGAAAAAATATTTTTGTGTTGATTAGTCCATTTATTGAGGAAGGCTATAGGCTATATTACATCACGCTATGACTAATAGGTGTGGAACAGTCGCTAATTAACGCGGGTGAAACCGCAGGGCACAGCTAGTCTGTTATAAGTACATGTTTGATATAGATAAAAAGTAGGTATGTCAAACTATGGCTGATACGATATTTTTTTAATTAATGATCAATCATCAATCATCAATGAGATCATAACTTTAGCGTTGCATTATACTTATCGAGATTGTAATTGGGACTAAGCGCGATGTAATACATTAGTTCGTAGGTACGTAGATACCTACTGCCTTTAGTTCTCGTAAACATCCTAGGATGTAAAATCCTAGTATGTTGTATGTTGAAAAATCCTAGGATTTTTCAAATGTTATTCTCAATATCTTAATAAAAAAGTAAAATAAATTACTGACTAACGGCATAAATTCTTGAGTATACCTACCTAATAACGAACATTATTTTTCACTGAGTCACTTTAGTTTAGTTAGGTAGGTACGTACTTTACTGACCTTAAATTAGGTTTAAATCACTTACCGTAACATTTTGCTTTGAAACTGTGATATTGAATCAACTTTTCTTTTTCTTGATTCTAACGAATTCCAAAGTTTGTGTTTTCTTTCCGCCATTTTTAAATCACTACACAGTACGTCCAATACGCTTAAAAGTATCGCATAAACTGGCCGCGCGCTGGCGTTGCGAAGAGGATCGTATGAGACACGGCCCCCGCGCACCTTTCCTTACACCCGGTTGGCCTATGCATCGTACATCCTCGCAACTGGTCGTCACAGGTCGTAACCTGTTGCAGATTTGATTTTTTTCTAAAAATTAGAGTCGTAAAGGACATTAGAAACCACACTTCCTTTACGCCCTTATTTTGTAAGTCGAAGGAAAGCATAGATAGGTCGTAAAGGTTTCAATTATTAAATGATCATGTTTACGACCTTTTGATTTGTAGTAGTAAACGATTTTAATAATGTCGTATAAAAAGTTTAATGCAAATATGGTGATTACGACCTCTTACATAATTAAAATATAACCTTACGCTCCCTATTGAGAATTATTATTAAGATACACCCCAAATAATAAAAAAAAATCGGGCTAGAGTTGTTGAAAATCCTTGTCGTAAAGGTCTTTTTTTTAAAGATAGATTTTTTTCAAATATACCTTTCAATAGAGGACACGACGCTGATTCCAAATATATATGTAACTCATTTTCGGCAAAATGTCCTTTACGACAATTGAAATTTCTGGTGTCGATTTGTTTTGTGGCGTAGTGCCCTGTCAAGGCACCGATGTTTAATCGGGCCTGCCTTCTACTGCCTCCGCATATGAACTTACTCCGTCCTAAGGCGTTTTCGCCTAGGAAGGATTTGGAGTGTTACCCGGCTGCTCTTTCCATTCGATGCTGTTCCTATTTGTTAAACTTACCTTGGCACTGTTTTTTTTTTTTTTTTTTATTTTCGTTTGTTATGAAACGAAAGAGCGGGCTTCTCCTAATACAGGATTTTATTAACTTAACAGGAGATTCCCAACCCTTGTAATGTCTAACGTTAAGAAAATAAAGAAATTTTGTATTTTTGTATTTGTATTTTTGTATTTACGATGTGATCTTTTAAGGCCTTGTTAATGGTATTTGGTGCAATGCCACGAACGGCTCAGAAGGATTATTAGGTTTACCAACATCATATATAGCCTACCATTTGCACAATCTCATGTTCTTACTACATACAAATTCTCATCAAGATCGGTCAAGCCGTTTTTGAGTTAGAAGATTATGTCTGTCTGTATGTCTGTATGGATACCTATGTATCAGCAAAAAATTTCAAAAATCGTAGAATTGGTGTCAGTGAGTCATAAAACGAATATTTATCCAAAAATTTGTCAGAAAAATTGCATGTACCAGAGCCTACAGACTTATATATAACTAACATACATACAAATTTAAATATTATTTGTATGTATGTTAGTCTGTAAGATATATATTCTATGGGCCTCTTTGTATTTTACCATCTTGTACACTGTTTGTTGCCTGAAATAAATAAATCTATTCCATTCTATTCGAAATCGGGGACTATAAAGTGTAATTCCTGGACACGGAACGAAACACGTCATTCCAGGACAATCCCGGATTTCCCGACCGTCTGGCGTTTCTCGCTTTAACAACTGCAATAATACTAGTTTAAAAGCTCATGGTAAGCCCATGTGTGTCACAGGCTATGTCGGAAACTACTTTATGGATATATATATATATTCTTGAAATTGAGATAATGAAAAACTCAGAGTTACTTTTGTGAAACAACTACGAGAGATATTATGTGCTGAATAATTTTAAGGTGTTCTTTGTAATTTCAAAACCACTTAAAAGAAATGAGAAAGAAAACGGGATACCCACCTTTTAGCTCTGTGACCACTATTCTCAAAATCCCTCCCTTTTCTAATGGGGGCGTATAATAAGGTAACTAATTTGAAATGTGAAATGGTTTATAGACCTTTCTGGTTCATACAGGTACTTAAATGTTAATCTAATTCAAAATTCAAAATTCAAAATCATTTATTCAGTTTAGGCTACAAATAGCTCTTATGAACGTCATTATGCCATCGGTTCGTAAGTCTACTTTGGGCGGGAGATCTTGTACTGAGAAGAACCGGCAAGAAACTCAGCAAGTGTCCAGATCTTTTCTCCCTTACATCGTCAAAAATATTGGAAAATGCCCTATCATAAAAGGACATTTTCCATCACAAATAAAAAACACATAATATAAAGGACAATCACATGAGGAAAAAAAAATTAGTTTGCAAAAACACCATTTACCAGTTGAATTTTTTACAATGTCATACAATACTAGTAAAAGTCAAAACCTGTCTAAGAAAAAACAAAGTTAAACTATAGTTGATAATAATAAAAATAAGACAAGTATGCAAGAGCAGACCAGCCTCCACAGGCGGCACCCGTTCACGAGTATGACATGAATCAGCCATCGCTTCGCTCAACCATATTTTAGGGAATGTAACGACCCGACGCACATGCCACCACCGCAGAGACAATAAAGAGAGCATGAAGCACCTAATAATATATCTAAAATATTAAAATTCATAAGTTTAAGGCATGACGATTGTATGCTTATCGATTTAGTTTCAGAGAATCTCCAAGCATAGTAAGGGCTATCTGCCATAACTTATTTATTTATTTATTTAAATGGCACAACTACAGAGTACAATTTCGGCTGCGTATGTCGTATGTTGTCAGTTTTAAAACTGTTTGACAAACGAGTCCAGCAGTGGACTAGTATAGGCTGATGATCATGATGTCGTAACGGGTATGACGTGTTGTAGTGTATTGTAGTTAAATAAACTTTTCATTTATTCGCTCTTCTATTTATTTATCTACAGAACCCTCCGGACGCTAGACTCTCACTTGACCGATTTTTTTGATGTACTTACATGTAATGTAATGAACGTGACGTTTCTTACGTCTCGGTTACTTCGATAACTTGAGGATATCATCATAATCTTTTCATTTTTTTAAATTGGGAACACAAGAGAAAATCGCTTGGCTTTCATCTGTTCTCTCAAAAAACCGAGTACGTATGTAATTACAAGATAAAATTTAACTTTTATTTATTTTATTTATTTTATTCAACATTAAATATATATATAAATTAAAAAATAATTAAATAATAAAATTACGAGTACGTATGCTTTTGTTTGAGTCAGAGTTTGTTTTAAGTCCGCCTAGCCAACTTCAACCATCTTACGTAAGTCGCTATAACGACGTTGTAAGTAGTCTTGTTGTGTTCCAACAGATTAAAATAAAAAAAATAAAAATAATTAATAAATAATTAATAATTAATAAAAATAGTTAATGACGGTAGTTGTTGACATTGAATGGGCGCCTTTGGCTTACAAAGTAAAACGTGTTGAATAATTTCGGCGGGCTGGTTAGAACCACGATAGCTCAATTGGAAGAGCACCTGACCCGGAATGTCAGAAGGGTGCAGGTTCAAAATAATATTGAAAATTCAGAAGTTCAGAAAATATATCACTTCGCAATTCCATTGGCAATTTATTACATATTTTAAGGGTCATATGATACGGGCTATTTTCATCCGCAAGGGTGGCAGATATATTCTCGTGGTGAGTATCAGTGTTTTGGGGATTCTTTGTTATATAAAAAGATACGAATACAGGTCAGGCAAAGTGTATTTCCGATTCTCGGTGCGTAGCCCGGGTTTGTTATCACCAACCCGCATTTGGCACGCGTGGTGATTAAGCCTATAGCCACCAACAGTGGTGATAACTTGACTTAAATTATGGAAGCCTTTTTACAGGTAAACACTTGGCTTTAATTTAACCTGATGTTAGAATAGAATAATAATAAAATACTTTATTATACACTCGAGGAGCTCGATGGCGCAGTGGTTAACGCGCCCGGTCTGCGAGTGCTGCGGTTAAGCAACTTTCGCAAAGGCAGGTCATCGGATGGGTGACAAAAATTTTATCATCTCGAGCTCCTCCGTGCTTCGCAAGGCACGTAAAGCCGTTGGTCCCGGCTGCATTAGTGCATGCAGTCGTTAACAACCACCAATCCGCACTGGGCCCGCGTGGTGGTTTATGGCCCGTTCTCCCTATCCATCCATAGGGAAGGCTCGTGCCCCAGCAGTGGGGACATAAAATGAGCTGATGATGATGATGGTGATGATGTACACATAAAAAAAACACATACCTACATGTTAAGAAAGAAATAAAAAAATAAAATTGGAGTCGTACAAAGGGCGGCCTTATCACTAAAAGCGATATCTTTCAGGCAACTTAGGGATGGAGAGGTTGGTAATAATAAAGAGGGAGGCGTTGAAAAAAAAGTGTACAATAATAATGTATTACATAAACTTAAATACACGTATATACACACATACATATATACATACATACATACATACATACAACTAACAGTAGAATGTAAAGTGATCATAAGGCTAAAGATGGACGTGAACTTCACCCGGAATCCTCAAAAAGTGAGATAAAGATAAGATAGCCAGCTATCTTATCGCGAAACATAACATTGCTTGCATATTGCGTAACATTTAGATAAAATGGTGGTAAAATATTTGACTATGACTTTGACTTTATTATTAAATATTTAAATAAATAAATAAATAATTTTTTAATTCACAGTTTTTTCAAAAAAACGCAACCAAAGCTGCATAAGTTTCAAACTTTGTTGCAGCGAAAAATAATAAAGCCGGGTTGAGGCGATCGACGTCTTCCTGAGTACACTGAACGAATGATTCATTTAAACATAAATAGCCTCGAAACTAGAAGAAAAATTCAAGATTTATGTTTGCTGCATAAAATATCTAACGGTCTACTAAGTGAACAGCTATTAAGCTCTCTATACTTTAATGCACCCAGACGAGCACTCAGAAACCTTCGGCTCTTCAGCGTTCCACCAATGAACAATAACGTGTCTCGAAATAACCCAATCCTACGGATGTGTGAAACTTATGACCAGTGATCGGAGTAGGTAGATTGATTTGGGGTCAATGAACTGGCACGTATCTATTAGTATGGATAAGCCTCCGGGATTTTGAAATTATTAAGATTTTATTACGGAATTTCAAATTTTGTAATGTGTAGAATAAAGAATACATCAATATGAATAAGAAATGTTTAACCCTTTTGCTGTCTTTAATAGTATATAGGTGATCGGCCTTCTATAGTAAAAAAAAACTATGGCATGGCTAAACTTGAGTATAAAGTAACAAACCTAAAGTGGGATTCTTTTAATAATACTATGTTGCGTACGACGAAAGATGGGACTTACCTCTCCGCTATCCTACTGACGCACGGTTCTATCAATGCTCGTCTTACTCACAAAATTCCGTGAGGCAAGTAAAAATTGACGATTTACCAATATTAATTTAACCAATTGTTTGTGTAACGTACACTTTAAATGTACTTTTCTTGGCAATATAAAGTATTTTTTGTTCGATCCAGTTATTTTTTATATAAATCCCGGAAAAAAGGCTTATCCATGTTCTGATTTCTATGACTTTCATGATGCGAGTACGTAAAATCAATCTACCTACTCCGATCACTGCTTATGACAATCTCGATTTCGATATATTTTATCAGAGTATTCAGAGTTTTAAGTGCTTACTAAATAAGAGTGTTACACTCTGAATCTGTTTTAATGTTTATTGTAAAAGACTGTGACCTCCCTCAGTAATACTGAACATTGGGCTTTCAGACTCAATATTCCTTGTTTATTTTTATGTTGTAGTTGTATTTTTTAGCCTGTGAGCTGTTTTCGAACCTATTCAAATAAAAATAAAAAATCATCAATATTATGTGTGCACGAAGCTGTGTATGATAAATATATTTTTCGGACATCGGTTTTCCGAATACCGGGAACAGTCGCCAGTGTTGCCAGCTTGACGAATTTGCCGTCATATCTAGCGGATTGGGATGGGTGAAAACGGACAAATTGGTCGTCTAACGGCTATCGGATTTTCTGGCGGAATGACAGAATGTTAAAAATTTTTGTGCATTTAGATATCTTAGAAGTTTTGGTCTGAAATTTGTGCAGTGTCATCAGTTAGGTCATACTAAAAAATGTTTTTTTTAAATAGCGCCATCTTTACCCAGTTTAAGGTCGACAACTAAACATAGTGACACTTTTATACAGGGCGTTTGGTAATAAATGTATAATCCCGAAACAAAGCTATGCAACCAAGGTATAAAGAACAAAATCATATTTACGAATTTAAAAAAAAAGACATCGTTGAGAAAGTGTTTTTTTTTTTCATTTTGTAATATATTCGTAACAATATTTGTAAAATTATGCATAATCATACATATTTACGAAGATTTACATTTCCATAAAAAAACTTAAATTTATTTTAATACATTTTTTTATTAACTCTGACATGTCTTAACTTCTGTTTCGTTAGAACCATGAAGTTGACAACGACGACACTGTATCAGCTTTACTTAGTAACAAAAAACTTCAATATCACGGCCGTATAATGCTTTTTAGGTATGTTTATAATTTTCCGGGGTTCTGATCATTATATCCTATCTGCCATATTCAGAATTATACAGGTGTTAACAAACATTTTATAGTAAGGTACTTACTATGAAAAGTGGTTATTTTCAAAAACTTTTTATTTTTATTTTATATTGACACGTCATAGTGACCACATCCTGCCTGATGGTAAGCAGCCGATGCAGTCCAAATAATGAGAGCGCTCCTCACCGTGGAACAAGCACGGTAACAAGCGCACCCATTCATGACGGCCTGCACAAATGCCGTTTCACGCTCCGCTTAAAAGACCCGGGACTATAGGAGCTGGGAAACACATGCGCCGGCAAAGAATTCCAAAGCCTTTTCAAATTTTTATTATTACCTCGTTTTTCTGATAAAGTTTTTAACTATTTTTAGCGGAATTTCAAAAATTATAGTTGGCAACACTGATGATAATGTTGAAACACAAATCGGCAGCTATTTTAGGCACTCGCGTGTTCAAGCTTCAAGCTCACGTGGCACGAAATGTGAACAGTAGTGCTCATGTTAGCGCTAACCAAACACTTTAGATGTCTCTAGATGTCCTAAACCGGTTCCCTATCCATTTGCCTACATTTATTACATTTTAAGACATATTATAACATGGCATACTTTTGTTTATGCTTATTACATTTACGCATAACATTATTTACGCATAACAGCTCACGCATATTTTTTTAAGCATAATGTCTCTAATCATAATATTGTTTAAGCATAACATGCTTAAACATACATTACTTAATGCATAATGATAACATATTTTTTAAAAGCATATTGTTTTCTAAAGTTTACGCGAACACTACACATTTAAATGAAACAACTTTTACGGATCTACTCGCGTCTATTTTACACATTACTTTTTAATGTTTATCCTTACGTTTCGAACCCTTTGCAGTGTCCGTGGTCACAGGGAGACTGAGGTGTTGGTCGTCTCATAATTAGTTAGTAGCTTGTATACCCTCATTTAAATTTAATCAGGTGCGTTCCGTATTACGCAGAACGAGCTTAGTATCTTTTGGTCTGGCAGTATGGTGATGGTGCTGGGATTCAATATTTTGTATGATGGGATCCCAGGCTGGTGGTAGATTCCAACCATCTTCTCTATTATATATATAATATTAATAAATAAATTGGTAGTCTGTAAAAATTTAACTGTACTGTAGCCCGATTACAATATTGTCTATGCCAGTCTTATTTGTTAGACCTTACTTTCGACTTTTACCAGGTACGTATTCTGATAGAAACGTATCGGAATTTGGTAAGTACTCTACAGTACAAACAAACCACCAAATAGAATTCATATCAGAAAGCCTTTTAAATCCCTGTGGAGTAGCTTTCAACGGTTTCAATCTAATGTTTCAGCTTTCAGGACTTTTATCAGTGAAACAACAGCAGTATGCTGCTACAACCGTGAAGCAGGATTTTAGTTGAAAATAGTAGTTTTCACTTTTAGAACATAATAGAAAATAATATAACATTTATTTGAACCACACTCTACAGTGCACCTATTTTCTTTTTAGGAATGCAATCCAATAAAAGGCAGTGGGCAGGGCACATTGCTCGCAGGACTGATGGCCGCTGGGGCGGAGCAGTCCTCGAGTGGCGACCGCGTACTGGAAAGCGGTGGGCAGGCCTCCAACAAGGTGGACCGACGATCTGGTGAAGGTCGCGGGAAGCCGCTGGATGCGAGCAGCACAAAACCGGTCGTTGTGGAGATCCTTGGGGGAGGCCTTTGTCCAGCAGTGGACGTCTTTTGGCTGAGATGATGATGATGATGATGAATCCAATATTATTTTTTTATGTCCATTCGTTATTAGATTTTATCGTGTATAGTTATTCATTTGAATTTAGTACAACGTACTCTTTTAAAGAGCGGTAAACCCGTAAATTGTACAACATATCACACAATAGTGTTTCCAGAAGTAGTAAAAGGAGTAGTCGTCATTCTATAACTGATAGAAATCCGACGGCAGCTAAAACACGAAGTTTGCCGAGAGACATCAAGAAAATAGATGCACTGTTTCTATACATACAAAGAATAATTAAAATTGAAATACTTACATCAGCAGGTGAAATAAAAAGGTGAAAAAACTTAATAAAAACATAAATACACTGCTCAATATTGCAAAAACTAATGCCGACTCATCTATCCTGATTCTGCTGTCTGCATGAAGAACTAGTGTTGTAAAGGGCTTGTCTTTTGAGTATTGTTTTTAATAAGACTCGCGCTGGACTCGAGCCTACCAAAATCAGACTCATAGACTCAAATTCCATTCAACACATAAAGAACTCATCAGAGCCCAACCGTTTCGTCGTATTTATGTGTTTATATAATAACAAAAAACAAACTACTAAATTAATAGTCCAAACAGAATGACGATTTAAATTGAATGGAGCATTTGAACTAGTAATTAGTGACATTCAATCATAGTATATTATGTTGGGAAACAACCCAAACTACTCCGTGATGAAATCACAAGAGCGTCGGAGTAAGACTAATTGAGTTACGCCAACACAAACGGACGGGCTCCCCGGGCGGGTCAAGCAACGAACGCTCAAAGCCCCGCCCAAACGGTCGCGGGCGGGCATGGTCAGCAACGGTCAGATGTGGTAATTTATCTTCATCATCAGCTCATTTATGTCATCAGCTCGCTTATGTTCTCACTGCTTGAGCTTGAGCCTTCCCTATAGATGGATAGGGAGAGCGGGCCGTAAACCACCACGTGGACTAACACAAACTTGTGGCATACAGGGTCCATAGCGTATCAAATTGTAACTGTGGTGGCTAAAAGCAAGGTCTATAGCGCGCTATAGAACCCTAAAGCAGCATATATGGCGCTAAGTGGGCACATCGCATAATAGGTCTATAGCATATTCGATTGTGCTTCAAGATGAAAATTGCAGCTTCTTTGCCACCTGAACAATGAATGACTGAGTGAACGAATTCGTCGTTGTTATTATGCATTCAATTCGATCAGTTCAGATTATGGTATTGGGATTTTTATGTCATCAATTATTTTAATAATGTAAGAATGTTCATTTCAAATATTTAGCATTATGTGCATCTTAGAGAAATGGGAACAATATTTTACCGTCAAATATGTATATGTTTTCTTTCAATATTTTTGCGCGCCATTGATTTAATGACATAGAATCATCTTTTGACAAAAACTATAAGTATTAATATTAACTAAATTTTCAAAAAAAGAAGTGGTGTATCATCTCGTATTGTTCATAATTTGCTGGATAAATTGTAAATGTATTCTATCAGTCGCTAACTATTGCACAGTTGCACAATTATGTAAACTAGTGGTCGCCCAGTGGTCGAAATTCGACCGTAATTTTATGAAGGCTGCACAGATTGTATCCTAAGCAATGAAAAATTAAAAAAAATAGAATGTGAGTTTGGATTGGCATTGACAGATGTCGGCCGCATTATCAACAAACAATACGTGTGTGTCAAATACATGGTAGTGTGTGTAATGTTGTTTTTGTTGTTTTAATGTATTTTTTATGCATAATTTAAAAAAAATATTAACATTCGGATAACCTTCTCTATATAAACCATAAGTGTGCGAAATTTCATACTCCTCCGTCCCGCGCAAGTTTTGTAAAAACGGGTACAAAGTTTTTGCTTCTCGTATTAATATATAGATAAACAGTCTGCTTTATCAAACGCCATAATAAAAAAATGGCGACATCGAAATGTGTTTGTTGGTTCCAATTTCCACCTGTTTGTTACGTCTCTGCGGGTCAAAGTGATAAAAATCACTGTTTTACCGTCATAAAGTCTAATCTGGGAGCACATGAGTGATTATTATAAACTAAAGTTTAATTAGGGGAAAATTGACCTTGTTTGTAACTTGTAATATCATATGACATCTTTCTGGGTATTATATAAACACTTAAGTGGTCTAGAAGTGAATATTACTTCCTAATGAAATGGTTGTACAGCAATGATACTTGCCACTGTTTTGCGCTTGTCAGATCTTCAAAGGTATTATTTGATCAATCTTACCACTGTTAGTGAATTATGACACTCTTATAGCATTATGAGATTTAAAAAGGTATCAAAATTAACTACTGTGTCACTTTAAGCGGCATTATCAAAAATATGCCACTTAAAATGATTTTTATAGGTTGCACCCATATTTTCCACTCGTGAGCAACAAGATGCTGCATTTTCCACCAATATAGAAGCTTTATGGACCTGTGAGTTACAAGATAAGCTGCAATATTCACTAATGTGTTAGTTGGGGGGGGCTAGTGCGGATGAGTGGTAGATAACGACTACTAATATAAGCGGGAACAGCTGTACGTGCCTTCCGAAGCACGGAAGAGCTCGATTAAATACATAAATGGTCACCCATCCGGTGACTGGCCTATGCGAAAGTTGGTTAACCTTAGCAATCGCAGACTGGATGCCTTAACCACTGCACCATCGAGTACCTCATGTAGTAGTTACTTTAGAATAGCGTTTTTTCAGCGCGTATAAGGTCGTTTGTGGAAACGCGTTGGCGCGTAAAGGCTCGCCTTTTACTTCCTCTCCTTACGCCTCTTACTCTTTTTTATTTCTGTCTTTTGTGAGAGTCAATAAATGTTTTTTCTTTCTTCTTTCTTCTTTCTTTTACCACACGCGCAACTAATACGTGCATTGACACGCTTATAAGCTCGTATAATTAAGCTCTAGCTGCGAGAGAAGCCTCCCCATATTACTAATGACTGGCCCACAGGTTTGAGCGAACCGTTTTTAAAGTGTGAAATGTAGCGCGCATATAAATTCAAATTCAAATTCAAATCATTTATTGCATATCACATTACAGTATAAGGTGGAATATTTATAAAGGTATTCATGTGACACCCTGCAAGGGCACAGCAACAGCATCAGCATAAGCGCGTATGCTGAATACGCGCATATAAAAACGCTAGACTGAAAGCGTCCATATGAAGTATGTCATTAGTTAAATAAGCGCGGGCTAGCCGCAATCTACAGGCGGGCGACCGCACTCCGTCCGCTTTGCCGCCTCCGCTCGTGTATATGGTAACGTGATAGTTTATTGTTTTATCCCTTAAACGCCTGATTTTTTGTTTATCATAAAAAACTTTTTTAATGGATACTATGTGATTCCAACACTACGAAAAAAAAAAAATATTATTTTTGGCACTGCACTTTTTAAAAAGGCTCTCCTTCGTAATTTATATTCTTTGTTTATTTCATATTATTTTTCACTTTTTAATTGTTTTCATAATTACGAATATATTAGAATTTTCATCATTACAATAGAACATATAGAAGTAATTTTATTTATTTTTTCAAAAAAAGGTTGCAATCTTATATCCAAAGAGGTTTCCGTCAAAAAATCCTTGTCTATGATGTTAAATTTAAAAAAATATATATTAAAAAAAAAAAAAAAACACAAATGTTGAAAAAATTTCTACGAGCAGGATTTGAACCTGCACCCTTCTGACATTCCGGGTCAGGTGCTCTTCCAATTGAGCTATCGTGGTTCTAACCAGCCCGCCGAAATTATTCAACACTTTTTACTTTGTAAGCCAAAGGCGCCCATTCAATGTCAACAACTACCGTCATTAACATCCGATCATAATATTTTTTACAAATATTAAAGATTAGTTAAGAAATAAGCAAGCTATTCTATAAAATGTTCAAAATGATTTTTAAAGCAAATTTTGTTGCGAACAAATTACAAAAACACAAATGTTGAAAAAATTTCCACGAGCAGGATTTGAACCTGCACCCTTCTGACATTCCGGGTCAGGTGCTCTTCCAATTTTTATGTTGTATAACATGTTTTAATCACAGTAGTGTAATCTAAATATTTATTTTAATTTAAATATAATAGTATATAACATATAATGAAAATTTTAAAAAGGCTTAATGTTACCGTTTCATTTTTGATACTCTAGGCGTTTAAGAGGGGGTATAAAGGTAAATCACCAATCGTAGATTTGATTTTAACACAAGAAGATAAACCACGATTTACCCGAAAAAAATATCATAGATACTACAGCATACTTGAAAGGGACTGGCTTAAGCGAAAACATAATATATTAAAATTTTATCGATAAAATAAAATCACAAACTTACGTCTACTTTTCAACTAGAATCAATTTATTTTCAATTTGACGCATATTACTGAGCCAATATTTTAACACATAATATCAAATTATATTACCGAGCGACTGTATTAGCGATTTGAAAAAAAAATGTATATTTTACGAGTAAATAAACTAAAACTAATTCGGCGCTTACGACATTCTTATTCCGTGCAGAACGCTGCAGTCTGTCGCACCTGACCCGAGGTAACAGGCATGTTTTGTTTCATCGATTAGTCGCGATCACTCTGTTGAGACGAGAGGACTGTGTTTCTGTGCTCAGGGCGCCGAGAAAATATTTCGTTAAAATATAATATTATTATCATAATATTGTTATTATTTCTTTTCATTGGTGATGAGTAGTCTCACCTTGAAATATCGACCCTTACGTATTAACTTTAGAGCTCACTATACAATGTATTAGAAGCGCTGAAGCAATGACGGCGACGCGGGTACCGGGTATAGTATATGCAAAACAGAACGATGCTTTTGACCACTCGTATTGGTGGCAGTATGTATAGTAATTTTTTTTCACAGTACATAATTAAGTTGAATTAGCTATTCTGGAAGTATTGTATCATACTTCGTATATTACCGTACAAACTTGTGATTTACAATTATTTTGTATTTCAGAACTGCTGCAGCTCGTAAATGTCGTAATATCTCACAAGCCGATGAATGCTATCCGGTCAAACTCGTACGCAAAAATCTCTCATCAACTCTGTTAGTTCGTTACAGTTGTTTAATTTAAAGCTATTCGTATATTTATTTTTATAAAAACCATAGAATGTAAACATAATATTGATTTTTTTATATGTTAACACATGAAAAGTCTGTCGTTGCTGACTGTACAATCCAGCTCGAAGATCTCGTAGATCTCGAAGAGCTCGCAGATGAAATGCCTCGCGATACCTGAAAAATGAATGTAAAAGCTTATTTCTATAAAAATGAACTTAAATTTGGTCCAGAATTATCTTTTCAAATATTTTACTAAATGTGGGTAGCACAGAAATTGGTCTAAAGTTAGTGGGGTCAGATGTGCTACCTGATTTGTATAATGGAATTACTTTACTGTGCTTCATTAGGTCAGGAAAAACACCCCAGTCAATACATTCGTTAAATATGCAAGCTAAAACTGGAGCTATTGTCTCAATAACGGATTTAGTGACGTCAACGGAATTACCCCACAAATCAGCAGTCTTTTTTTTTATTAAGAGTGTTAAAAGTTTTAATTATATCTCTAAAATCAATTTTTTTAAAACTAAAATGGTTTTCACTAGGTTTGACATTTTCCTTTAGAACCGCTTCAGCTACAGTGGGGGACGAGTCCAAAGTCTTTGTAGTTGAAACTGGAATATCAGTAAAAAACTTCTCAAATGCCGCAGCAACATCACCATCAGAAGTTAAGATTTGATTTTCGAAGCTCAATTTGTACTCATTGTTACGACTTTTGACATTTCCAGTTTCACTATTTATAATATTCCATGTCATTTTTATTTTGTTATCACTTAGCTTAATCTTTGAACTCAGGAATTTTGCCTTTGCTAATCGACATACTGTTTTAAATAACTTAGAATATTTTTTGACATACAATTTGAAATCTTCACTGGTGTTATAGTTGCGTTCATCATATAGCTCATAAAGTCGCTTTCTACTTTTGTGGATACCAATTGTAACCCATTCACTAAAAGTAACAGTACCACTAACCGAGATCATCTTTGGAATAAAAGTTTTATTAAATTCTAAACAATATTTATAAAAGAAATCATTATAAAATTTATTTGGGTTATCATTATATTCTACATAACATATATTATCATAGAGATTGTTTTGAAGCGTTCCAGACGACCTGCAGTTTTTGGTACAACAGTGATAATCTGTTTCTTCACTTGCTGACACTGATGTGGAAGGCTGACCATTTTGCCACAATGATCAGAGTCTAGTTTATTAATAATGAGTTTAGACAGAGGTACTAGATCAGTGTATATATTATCGATACAAGTGGCCGAAGTGGCAGTTATTCTAGTCGGCTCCAAAAATAAATTATTCAAATTATATGATTGAAATAAATTTTTAATTTTGATAGAACCTGTAGACTTTTCTAACAAATTAATATTAAAATCACCGCAAACAACTATCTTTTTACCTACATTGCGGATTTTATATAATGCTTCATCCATTACTTTTTCAAAATAATCATACAATGCTGACGGAGGCCTGTATAACTTAATACAACAAGTCGCTCCAGCTCCACACAAGCTATTTCTATTGTTTGCTCAACCGAGAGGCTCATTATGTCTTTTCTTTCCTTTAATTTTAACTTCTTATCAGCTATAATTAAGGAGCCACCATGAATTGAATTTACTCGACTGAACGAACTACCTACCAAATGATTATTAAAATTGAACATGAACTGATGATCTTTAAGCCAGTGTTCAGTAATACACAGAATATCAACTTTATTATCGTTCATGAACAATTCAATCTCTGGATCTTTGCCCATCATTCCTTGAATGTTCTGGTGAACCATACTGATTGACTGAACATTTTTAATAATTGTAGGTTGAGACGGGCTTTTCTTAGAATTAATTACACATTTATTTAAAATATTACCAAACATTTTGCAAGAGAATTCCTCTTTTGTCTTATGATTTAATTTAAAATCGTCATTAAAGAAAAGCTTTGTAAAAAAGCTTATTATAAAGTGTCTGATTACATTCAAGACAAAACAGCATGGGTTAAAAATGCTTTAATCACCCCAACAGGTATTTATAATTTAAAATATTTTTAAGTAATTTTAAACTTGTATAAGTTGATAACGGCATATAATTTTGTAAATGTCGTTACTTATATTAAAACTGTGGAGTTCTTCTCCACAACTAAAAAATAGACGTCCTGAATGGGTAGTAGGTAAAAAAAATGTTTGGACGATTCAAAAGTTCTTTTCTAAAGTTTATTTGAATACAAAATATTTGACACTTTGACTTTGACTTTGATTACAGAAAGTCTGTTTATCTTAAGTGTAAACAATATCTTAGTTTTTTTTACCATTAAAAAAACAATAAAATTTTTCATTAAATTTCAATAGTAAGTCCTATAAAGATTGTTACATTTTAAGACAAGTTAGAATGAACAGACCTTAAATACATAATTTAATGCAAAAATGTTTTTAACTTACCTTCTTTCTGTCTGTTCTTTGCAGTACAGGTACAAGCCAGGGAACGAATTCTGAAAAAAAAATGTAAACCTATGAATCTATGTAAATAAAGCGATATTTTTGTAATAAAATTAGACTTCTTTTTTTACATTGTCGACACTCTTTGAAGAAGAGATATAACAGTAAGAGCACTTACACACGAGCAGCACTTTGGTATCAATAGAGGTAACTGTAGCGTCGGATGGTAGGCCTTTGACCTTTAACGTGTCGACAGCAACCGCTGACTGTTGTAGTTACTTCTGTCGATAGCAAAGTGCGACTGAAAGGGATAATATAATCTACATGATACAAAAAATAATCTACATAATACAAAAATGCTTAAAGATTTTATGGCACCTACGCCTTTATAAAATAAAACAATATTAAATATTTAAAGTAGCAATATATAATAAAAATATATGATATCATTACTTACCTTTGCGTATTATTTACCACCAGCAAAGAGTATTTTAGTGTTTCGAAGTACAGCTAGGTGATCCGACTCGCACTTAGCCGGTTTTTATCTGATTATTTTAGGTATACTGTGCGGGATCGCACTAAACACAAGTACACACGAGGGAGCGACCTGCCAATCTGTTGCGTTGGCCGCCACGCCGTACGCACGGACGAAAGCGGGGCGTGAAAGGGGCGCGGGTGGAATCTGTTTTTTTTTCTAGGTTTATACGCCCTCTTAAGGGTCGCTACTGCCCGCTACCGCGCTAGCACAGCGTAAAGACTTAACAACTTCAGGTACTTTAGTCCCTTTCATTCCGATTACTGGCAATAACCTTACTGTCTCGCTGATTTAAAGGTTAGGTAGACTGTGGCGCTAGTGTGAACTAAACGAGACGTGGGAAGACCGCGACCGCCTCTCTTTTGGGGAGGCTTAATAAGGCCACCTACACGCCACGATCGACGACTTATTATATGGTTTGATAGCCTTTTTATATGAGCTCGAGCGCGCGAATACCAGACACAATAGAATTTTAATTGACGCTCAAGGGGATATCCATGGGGCATAATGAAAGTTTCTGGATTTGGCCACTTACCATAATGAAAAAACAATTGTGGAATTCGAAAATGGAACTCTTTGGGAACATGTTACTTTTTATTTTGCTAGACTGTCATTTGTTTTTCAATCGTGACATCCTTTCGAAAATTGTGTGTCGCTACCAAAATGAATTTAACTCGTGAACATTTTCGTTCAACGATTTTTTATTATTTTTGTTGTGGCTTAAGTCAACAAGAGAGTTGCCAGATACTTCAATTGGCATTTGGTGATAAAGCACCATGTCGCAGCTCTGTGTATTCGTGGTTTGGAGAATTTAGACGTGGACGAGATCATCTACATGACGAGGTACGTGAAGGTCGGTCGGCGACTGCGGTTACAGACTCTAATATTGACACCGTACGACAACTTATTGAAATTGACAAAAAAAATTAAAGCGAACCGATTAATTAATAAAATTGGTGTAAATTAGAATAGCGACCGTCGTCTAACGAGAATTAGAAGTCCGGACCATAGTAGCATATGATAGTAGGAAGCGGGCGTGTCGAAGAATTTACGTAAAGATGCCTAAGCTTACGCTTACGCATACGCACCTACCCCCCCGTTGCCCATTTACAGATTTTTAAAATAATATGTTTTTTTTTTCTTTTTTTATATAATTTATTTGTAATAAGTATAAGCAACATGGCCGCTGCTATGAATATGGCGCAAATGCAAATCAACATATTGTATAAAGATAATACATTCTATTATTAACAGGTTGACCGCCGGCGGCGGCTTGACACAATAGAAATTCAATTGTTTGTCCGTCAAATGGCGTTTAAGGCGAAGGGTAAGGCACACTAGCGCCACCAATTGATAATTTGACAATTACTAACTGACGGGATCTTTTTTTAAACATTGCGTACCGTCCCCGATCCTTGGGGGAGGCCTTTGTCTAGCAGTGGACGTCTTTTGGCTGAGATGATGATGATGATGATGATGATGATGATGATATACTCGTATTAGGTCCTTACTTATGAAGTTGCTGTTTTGTATAAAGACTTTTTATAAAATTATATTTTTCATTTTTACTTTTTATTTTTAATTGCTAATTGCTGCACTGAAGCTAAATAATTTTTTTTATAAAATACAGTGAAAAGAAATTAAACGCTCACCCGACCCAGCCAGGAATCGAACCTAGGTCTTCCGCAATCCGGGCGGTTGCACTGACCGCTATGCTACCTGGAGGGCTGACGTAAGCGCTGAATTTTGTCACTGCTTTTTTATTTATTTATTTTTTGTGCTAATGGAGCGGCACAGTGCGCCATCTATCCAACGGTTATTGCAACCGATGGCTATGCAGATTCATCTTTGCAGATAAAATACCACAAATTTGATAACACAACGCTTATAGTACATTTTTACTTTTTATTTTTAAGTGCTAATTGCTGCACTAAGCATCTATTTATGTTAACAACTATAAAAATTGTAGGGCAATATGTTTGTTTCACTAGCTAAATATAGCAGGCCTTAAAAAAAAGGCCCTTCAAAGCTACAATGAAACAAAAGGTCAATTCCGCTAACAGAAAAAGAAGTCAATTTAAAAAAAATCGGCCATAAAGATACAAAATTAAAAATCATTGTTATTACTAAAGCCTTACTGACATTATCTTAATTAAATGTGTATATAATAATATTAACAACCGGTATTGAGTTTTAGAAGTAATAAACTAACACCAGCATATGAACTTTCTTATTCTACAGGATTCTTCATAATTTTTATTATAATTATCAATAACCTTTAAAAAACATGTCTCTTCCCATTTCGCCCAAAAGTCCCATGTAACTAATTCATCAATAAACACAAATAATTAAAAAGTCAATAATGAAAACAAACCGTTTGTTCTAGAGAGCCATCCATAAAAAGCTTACCGTGACATTCTTCATTTGGAAGAGGACTTTTTATTAATTACATAACATTTAATTTTGTTGAATTTGCCATTTCACTAATAATAAAACGTGCGCCAAAGGAATTAACAACCGAATCGAGAAAGCAATTTATTTTTTAATTAAATTAGATAAAGTCGACAACACCTACCGTTGAAGATTCGAATTAAAAATCGCTCCGATTATTCACACCTTTCTCTGTAGTACAGAATTATTAGTTTATATCTAACGAGATTAAAGAATCTTATTAAGTATGAACAGAATAAATCTAATATGTATTTATTGAATGACAGAAACATAGCCGATTAAGTGATAGGATTCGCCCAAACTGTCTAGAAACATAAAAATATATTAAAGACTTCTTAAGTCGTCTTTCTTTATAGCTTAATTGCAAGCAACATTC
Source organism: Eudonia mercurella (assembly GCA_963082485.1). Classification (NCBI taxonomy): domain Eukaryota; kingdom Metazoa; phylum Arthropoda; class Insecta; order Lepidoptera; family Crambidae; genus Eudonia; species Eudonia mercurella. The sequence goes on along the minus strand of OY720040.1, from coordinate 10,780,422 downwards.
ATTATGTATGATATGTTGATTGACTAAAACGTAATGTTTAATATTCTATTTAATGTGAAACAAGATGATTTTATTAAGGGGGTGCCGCGCGGAATTTCGAAAATTTACGTGTTTTTAAGTCACTATTGCTAGGCGCTGAATAGGTCATATACATTAAAAGGACTAGTGTAGGTTAGCTTGATCCTTTCACAAGGCCATGGTTGTCTTGGAGTTTGAAAAAAAATCCCAGAAACTGCATAAACAATACGTAAAGGTAATGATATCTAAAAACTTATTTCTTCAGAAACTTTGTAAATATAGCACAAATAAAACGATGATCCGATATCAAAATGTTCGTATTGATATTCCGCAGGCCACTGTTGTCTTATTTTTTAATTAAAAAATATGAATATGAAAGTATTAAGACTTTTCTTATTTTTTACCCAAACGCCTATGATTTTACGAAAGTAAACATTGCTCTAATTAAATCACCAGCCTACTTTGTACAGATATTAGTGTTCGTGCGTATTCGTAGTCGTGCACCGTTGTCACACCACTGCCACGCGCAGCTCGCTCGCTATCATAAAGAAACTTGAAACTCGCAGTTTTGCGTCCGCGCTGCACCCCCTTAAGTTCTTTTAATTAATAATTCACTGTCTGTGATTTAGTAATCATCTTCATTTAATAATTTTGAGATGTGCTTTAAAACTTTAAAAAAACGCCTCATTAAATTAACATCATCATCATTCCACCCTTTTCATTATTAGGGTAAGTTCTGTATAAATGTATACCCACTACCTATGAACCTACCCACTACCCACAAAGCATACTAGGTACACTATGCGTCCCTGCCACATTTTTTTTAAGGACAGTTAGCTGATTGCCTCAGACGGCATTTTCAGTTTTACTGGGTTTTTTGGGGGCGGCGAGAAACTTAAAGGGTTCCGCAAGCCGTGTGAAACGAATCACCGTCAGAGGTTTTCTAGAAGGAACGGCATCACGCCCATTTTCCGAGGGGTTTGGATCCTATCGGATCCCTGCAACTGCTTCAATATCATTTATAATGGATATCCCCCTTTCTTCTCTCCTCCTACTGCTCAATAACAAAAAAGCTCGACGGGGAAGAGGACTTCCCACTTAAAACTCAAGTCATTTATTACATTCTCTACCGCCTCTGTGGTCTAGTGGCTAAGACCACCGGCTTAGACCCAGAGGTCCCGGGTTCGATTCCCAGCGGGGGGTACATGTTTGTGTACTCGGTTTGGTTGGTGGTAGGACTTGTTTGTCCGCTTGGCTAGCTACCACCATCTTATCTAAATATATCACCGTAACCTCAATGTTTATAGCATTGTTGTGTTCCGGCAGCTAGAGACTCTCTATCTATCTCTATCTTAATAGCCAGTGCGTCACTAGTTGAGGATCCCGGGTGAAGTGCGCGTCCAGTAAATGGCTTTATCATCACTTAACATCAGGTGAGATCAAGGCACTGTGCTAACCCATAAAGATAGGTAAAAAAAAAATCTGCCAATTTATCCAAACCAACATTTTTGTTATCTGTATTGTATCTTATCGCCACTCAACATCACAATTTCCTCCCATTATTTACTTATATCCTACATCTTCTTATTTTCGATATTATTTTCCAAGTATATATTACTATTATCGTATTATATACTCCGGACCCAAGTAGGCCTTTGCAGACAAAACATGCGCCGCTGGGGACTAGCTTCAGAGGAGCATTGTGACTGCGGAGCCCCATTACAGACTATGGACCACCTCCTCCATTGTCCTCTGTGCCCAGCCACCTGTACATTGGAAAACATGTGCGAGGCCAATAATGAAGCAATAGCTGTGGCTACTTATTGGTCCGATAAAATATAGCTGAACCCGCTGACTCAAAAAGAAGAAGATCGTATTATATAACTTTTCTATATGAGCGAAGGTAGACATGACAGATAATGGAGTAAGTGCTGAGATGGCGACTGACTGAGGAGAAAACATGTTGCACCGACCTCACATATGATTATTTGGAACTGGGCACTTGGCCCGACGTGGGAATTGAAGCCAAGACCACCATATATAAGGCCGAGGTTATATATTAATTGGTAAAGAAGAAGAGCTTTATATTTTAAGTTAACCCATCATCATCATCATGATCATCATCATCATCAGCTCATTTTATGTCCCCACTGCTGGGGCACGAGCCTTCCCTATGGATGGATAGGGAAAACGGGCCATAATCCACCACGCGGGTCCAGTGCGGATTGGTGGTCATTAACGACTGCTAATGTAACCGGGACAAACGGCTTTACGTGCTTTCCGAAGCACGGAGGAGCTACAGATGATACATTTTTGGTCACCCATCCGATGACCGGCCTTTGCAAAAGTTGCTTAACCACCGCACTGGCAGACCGGGCGCGTTAACCGCTGCGCCATCGAGCTCCTCCCTACCTCGCTATCTCCTACGCATATCTCAATTAAAGTGAGATAAATATCAGATCAAGACATAATCAAGCCATTCAAGTTATCTTAACTCGTACCTATCAAGTAAAAGAAAGACAAGAAAGCTTTAACCTACCATCAAGATCAACACTCATCATTTTCAAGGTATTTTAACTTTTACATTTTACCAAGTTATTGGTTATACCAAATTTTTTAATTTACTTACGAGATCCGGCAAAGCAAAAAGCCAGTGAGTTGGTCAATAGCTGAAAGCAATCTTTATTGCTTTGTGAATTTTATATAAGTACTAAATGTGAGATGTGATGTAATTTAGAATTTCACGAGCGTAATTATACATAAAAGATACCTAATGAATAATATAATACAGTTCTAGTAAGCTGGCAAGAGCAAATACTTATTATAATAAAACAACAAACTTTGGAATATCTATTAAGTTACTTAAACGTTAAAAATTAATACTGTATCAATATATGTACGCTAGCAAATTTTGAGGCCTCATTTAATAAATAAATAAAGCTTATATTATCCCTCGAAGTACCTACCTACTGTAAGTGGTACAGCAAATTGATCATAAAAGGCATTGGCACAGAAATGGCTTTCGCTCAGCATTACGATTTTGCATACATTCATACATATGTACATAATATACACTCTCACGTCCCAAAAAGAGTAGACTGAACATGAAAACCGCCAATTTTAGATAAACATACTTGCCGTTAAGGAGCTCGATGACGTAGTGGTTAACGCGCCCGGTCTGCGAGTACTGAGGTTAAGCAACTTTCGCAAAGGCCGGTCATCGGATGGGTGACCAAAAATTTATCATCTCGAGCTCCTCCGTGCTTCGGAAGGCACGTAAAGCCGTTGGTCCCGGCTGCATTAGCAGTCGTTAACAACCACCAACCCGCATTAGGCCCGCGTGGTGGTTTATGGCCCGTTCTCTCTATCCATCCATAGGGAAGGCTCGTGCCCCAGCAGTGGGGACATAAAAATGAGCTGATGATGATACTTGCCGTTAGTGATCTCGACGCCGCATTGAGCATAAGTAGGGCTCCGTGGTGGAATACATCGAATGGGGTCCATATTGGGTTGCATAAATTAAAGAGGCATATTTTAAGGCTGCATACATTTTTTTGGCGTTCTCTTCGGTTCGCAAAACGTTAATTCAGAATAAATCATTAGGCATACTTTATTCCCCCATAACTTCTTTTATAACAATGATATCATCATCAGCTCATTTTATATCCCCACTACTGGGGCACGAGTCTTCCCTATGGATGGATAGGGAGAACGGGCCATGAACCACCACGCGGGCCCAGTGCGGATTGGTGGTTGTTAATGACTGCTATTGCAGCCGGGACCAACGGCTTTACGTGCCTTCCAAAGCACGGAGGAGCTCGAGATGATAAATTTTTGGTCACCTACCCAAGGACCGGCCTTTGCGACGGGCGCGTTAACCACTGCGCCATCGAGCTCCTCGATGTAAGTATAATGATATATCAGCATCAAATGTTCATGCATAAATGTTTTTACAATAACGATTACTAATCATAACATACATAAATAAAAAGCCATGTCATATCATAAGTGATTGTGAAACGAGTACATCATCAAGATCATCATCTATTTTATCGCATCTGCCCACCAAAAATTTTTGTATGGAGCTAGATTTCTGTTGTTTTATAAAAAAAATAACCTCGAGATTCAAGACAATCGCTACGCTGCACTGCGCTTCGCGATTGTCTTAAATTTCTAACCTATCACTTGACCTACAGGAGTAGGTAGGTTTGTAGCATTGTTGTGTAGCTAGGTGAGGATTTCGGGTGAAATGCCCTTCCACCAATTAGCCTTATCATCACTTAACATTAAGTAAGATCAAGGCACTGTGCTTAGGAACTCGTTAAACATAAAAAAGTCTGAGCTGGTCTAACCACTGCCACTGGCGGTTCAAAGTTTCACTTATCATTTGTTGAAGGTTTCACGTAATTGAGAATGACCTTTAAAGAAATTTGCGAGAGTTTATTGTGTAGTTAGGGAAGAGAAATAATTGCCGGGATACCTTTTGTTGCTTGCAATTGTGTTCCCGGTAACAAAGCTTGCGTCTCAAGTCCCAAGTCCAAAGTCCAAAGTCCCAAATTAAAGTCCCGGACAAAAACTGCGATATTTCTCTTTATAACGCCGTTTGGTAGTATTCTACCAAACGGCGTTATAAAGAGGACACAATACAATAATATTGACAAAGTATATACTCGTATAAAGCAATTCTTGTATATGTATACCTATATATGCTCGATGATCGAGGAGCTCGATGGCGCAGTGGTTAACGCGCCCGGTCTGCGAGTGCTGAGGTTAAGCAACTTTCGCAAAGGCCGGTCATCGGATGGGTGACCAAAAATTTATAATCTCGAGCTCCTCCGTGCTTCGGAAGGCACGTAAAGCTGTTGGTCCCGGCAGCATTAGCAGTCGTTAACAACCACCAATCCGCACTGGGCCCGCGTGGCGTTCTCCCTATCCATCCATAATAGGGAAGGCTCGTGCCCCAGCACTGGGGACATAAAATGAGCTGATTGATGATGATGATGATACCTATATATAATCTGAATCTCGGAAACGGCTCCAACGATTTTCATGAAATTTAGTATGCAGGGAGTTTCGGGGGCGATAAATCGATCTAGCTAGGTTTAATTTTTAGAAAACGTCGTTTTATCCGTAAAAATATACCGAGCTATACTCGGCCCTCCAGGTACTGTACGTTATTGGCACAAGTGTTTTTTTATGTAAAATGTCAAAGAAGGCAAACGAGCAGGCGGGTCACCTGATGGAAAGTAATCACCGCCGCCCATGGACACCCGCAAAACCAAAGTAATCGCAGTTGCGTTGCCGGCCTTGAGGAAGTTGGATTTTGAGTATGGAGTAGGAATTGCTTTGACATGAACCAGTTATGATTATTTACCTATAATTTTACGCAAATATTTCTGCGAACAAACCACAATCTGAAAAAAGACAAAGTGTTGAGAGAAAACTCCACGAGCGGGATTCGAACCCGCACCCCATGACATGCCGGGTCATGTGCACTACCAACTATGATATCGTGGCTCAATCCAACTCGCCGAAATTAATCAACACTATCTACTTTTCAGCCTTCCCGGTAGCATAACGGTCAGTGCAGCCGCCCGGATTGCGGAAGACCCAGGTTCGATTCCTGGCTGGGTCGGGTGAGCGTTTAATTTCTTTTCACTGTATTTTATATAAATATTTAATTCAACTTAAGTGAAGCAATTAACACTTAAAAATAAAAAAGTAACTAGGTACTTATTTTAATAAAGTTCTTAACAAATTATGATGAAAAAGAAAAACAGATCGAAACAAAAATGAGAAACAGATAACTTATGTGAGTATGTGTGTGCGAGTGTTCGTGTAATGGATGTTATTTTTATAATTGAAAATCTGTGCTATTTTTTGGCGAAGAAGAAGAAGCGGAAATTGTGTCTAACTCTGGGACTAAAGGGCCGAGCACTGGAGCCACAACGATAAGCATCCATCTAATAACGGAGACAGCGGCTTATGTTTATGCTACAGTAAAATAAACATAATTCACGTTCAATATTGCGCAAGCAATTTCTTTGTCACGTTTCTGACACATAAAACAACAAGATATTGTCATATAAAATACCGCCAATGATAATAAAACCGTTTTTTTTTTGCGGGTAAGCACAGTGCCTTGATCTCACCTGATGATAAGTGATGATAAGGCCAATGATGGAAGCGCACTTCACCCGGGAACCTCAACTAGTGAGGCACTGGCTACCTTATCTCTAGCTGCCGGAACTCAACAATACTACAAACATTGATGTTATAGCGACATATTTAGATAAGATGGTGGTAGCTAGCCAGGCGGACAAACAAGCCTACTACCAACCAAACCATTACCTCTGTGGTCTAGTGGCTAAGACCACCGGTTTAGACCCAGAGGTCCCGGGTTCGATTCCCAGCGAGGGTACATGTTTGTGTACTCGGTGTTTGAAGAAATAAAATATAGCAAATGTATAAATGAAGAAGTTTATAAATGAAGAATGGTTGTCCAAACGCGATTAAATGTATGGAATATAAAAAGTTTACGAAACGCTACTTTTGTTTAGGTATTTTATTAGGGTTACCAAACGGGAAATAGTAAAAACTGGAAGTGCCCTTTATTTCTAACCGACTTCGAAAAGGAGGTAACTCTCAATAAAATTCGTCTTATTATGTTTATAACCACTTTGTTTGTGTGTTGTTGAGATTTCCTGGAAAAGTGAAAGTGCACTTCCGAATTCGTCGTTAACGTCCATTCACTCCACATAGTTTAAATACATCATATTATTTCTTCTGCTTTAGAGGAGCTCGATGGCGCAGTGGTTAACGCGCCTGGTCTGCGAGTGCAAATTTCGCAAAGGCTGGTCATCGGATGGATGACCAAAAATTTAACGTCTCGAGCTCCTCCGTGCTTCGGAAGGCACGTAAAGCCGTTGGTCCCGGCTGCATTAGCAGTCGTTAACAACCACCAACCCGCACTGGGCCCGCATGGTGGTTTATGGTCCGTTCTCCCTATCAATCCATAGGGAAGGCTCGTGCCCCAGCAGTGGGGACAAAAAAATGAGCTGATGACAATGATAATAATAATTTCTTCACTGTGTGCCATAACTTCATCTCATACCTACATATTAGCCGGCCTTCCTCACATCAAGGCAAGGCACATCTAAGTGTTTTCTTTACAAATAGCCCTGAGCACAGAATAATATACAGGACGGATCTACCGTGAGCGTAGCTAACCTTCGCAGGGGCTAATAAGATATACACAGGTGGGTAGGCACTCGTAAAGCAATGCCACGGCCCCTCAGATATTATGGGTACTTGAACGGTATACTATACCCTTATTTTAGCTTACGGAGGAAACAATAAAAGTCAGGGGCGCAACTCCAACCGTAATGTTGAGCGAGTTAAATATGAAAACAAAACTGCGTTGTTTAAATTGTAGCATTAGGTCACACTTGCTTGTTGCTTGTTGGTTGGTTGGTTGGTTGGTTGGTTGGTTGGTTGGTTGGTTGGTTGGTTCGTTGGTTGGTTGGTTCCTTTGTTCGCATGATTCCAACTTTCTCAGGAGTCAAACTTTTCTTTCATCCATACTAGTCTTCGCACGAGCCCAACTTTTATTTTTATGCGCTTTTATTAGCATTATTCCAAGTGTACGGTACAGTGACGCACATATAAAACTATTTGATAGAAACTCATTGTGGTTTTCAAAGAGGAAAATAATAATGTCATGTTTTTTGCCTTTGTTCGCATGATTCCAACTTTCTCAGGAGTCCAACTTTTCTTTCATCCATACAAGTGGTTGGTTGTTGCTGGGTGACTGGTAAGTATTGTCTGCTACTCAGGAGCTCGGAACAATGCTTGCCACAACCATCGATATGGAAAGGTGGGTATCCACTCCACTATGTTCACGAACTTCCGGCGTTTCGCGCTCCAGCTACTTCTCAATGGAAACGCTACGCGACATTTTCAGCGACACCAGGCTTTTTTGGGAGCAGCGAGAAATTTGAAGGGTTCCTCAAGCCGTGTGATCGAAACACCGTCAGGGGGGTGATTTTTGAACCGGTTACTAATTTTCACGCCATGTTATTAATTACGACTGCTCCCTATCGTATTCAAAGTCTCTAGTAGCTATTTTTTGACGCCGAAAATATTCGAAAGATTTGTATTTTAATGTGTTGTAACAACGATTTTGTGGTTGTACTATCGAAGTTTTGAAGAAAGTTCGAAATGAAAGCATATTTCAGTCAAGACTATCAACTCTCCAGCGTGTTAATCAAGAGTGTCGTCCGCTTCACCGACTGGAAGGAACAGCTCATTCTAACGGCGACCAATAACAATGCACAGTGATAGTTTGCAAGAATGAATGGAGTCGCTTTTATGTTTTACCGACTCTGTAGTCAAGTGTAGTCTTAAGGCTAGCCCGAACTTCTATCGAAATCGTAGTTAATCGAGACCTGTTAGAGATAATGCTACTAATGTCATATAATAAATGACATAATATTATGATGTTAGTCAGTTCAATTTATTTGTGGTGCTGTATCAATTTCCATGCAATACTCTTGTTTCATGAAGATAAATTTAAAATAAATTCAAAATTCAAAATCATTTATTCAGTTTAGGCTACAAGTAGCTCTTATGAATGTCACAATGCCATCGGTTCGTAAGTCTACTCTGGGCGGGAGATCTTGTACTGAGAAGAACCGGCAAGAAACTCAGCAAGTGTCCAGCTTATTAATAACATAGTTACTTCGTTAACATAATTTAATGGAGAAGAGAGGAGGACGAGGTATTTAATAAAAAATTATACTTACTTTAGATTTTAGTTTTAAAATTGCTTTATTTGCTTAGACGTAACACGTTTTCCATCCTTTCTATGACATGGAGCCCTTTAAACGAGGCGTGAAGAGGCCTTATGGGCCGGTATCGGCAGAGTGAGTGTGACTGATGCTGCGTTGTTTTCACGCTGCACCAGATGTCTTCGCGTCTGAACTCTATATCCACTTAACATCGGGTGGAGTGTAGTCATTTGGCATGACAACTATTTAAAAAAAAGCCTTTTTTCTTTTCTTAATTCGAACAGTGAAAAATTCTCACTCTACCCACAGTGCACCCGCTCGAATCCACAGCCGGCTCTGTTCCATCTGCACCTCTCCAGCCATCTGTTGCGACGTCCATTTCGCTGTCTAATAGCATTGTGGGTAAAACAATGGTCTCCCGCAGAAATAAGACCTTAATTTACCCATCTCATTGGACGGTCGGCCAAAGGGTGCAGACGCATTGGTTAAATTGAAACTTTGTAGCAGGTTCTTTTGTACGGTTCACAAGTTAATTTGGACGTTCCGTTTTTAATATTTATTTATTTATTTACCATATGTACCATATATAAAGCAGCTTACAAACTAAAAAAAAAATATATTTGAACAGTTTTACAAAGATTTCAATATAAATTTTAAAGCCTTATAATTTTACTAATAAATATTGGAATGAATGAACTGGATGAACATTGGAAGGTAACACAATAACTTTATGTTCATTTATTGAAGAACCGAGGATTTTAACCACGACTGAGGTCTAGTGGTTAAAACCAACGGCTTAGACCCAGAGGTCCCGGGTTCGATTCCATGAATACCTATTTGCGTTACCTCTCCGTCCCTGCAACACTACGGCAAAAGAGCTGCATAACAGAATACCGAAACGTCAAATTTTGCTCATTTTGACACACGCGACGCTGCAGTGTAGTTGCAGTTATTTAATAGAATCGGCCTACTGGACACTAGTCGTGGGAAAAACGTATCCCTAAAAAGATTGGAACATTTGCATCTGCAACAGTACAATGTTCCGAATCAGTCATTTGAAACAATTGAGACATTGAGTTTTTTTAAACAGAGTAACATAATATTCACGCAGATTTGTATGAGATGTGGAACTTGTGGCCAATATGGAATAAAAAATATCAGTTGACTTTATTTCCAACTAAATTGTATTAAAGAACTGTGTTTTTTAGCTGACCGTAGATGCAAACTAGCTCGAAAGGACCCAATCGGAGCAGACATTTTATTTGACGAGAAGTACTAACACATAGTTTATTTAATGGGATAGAAAAATGTAAATGTCCACACGATAAAGGCATTTATTAATTCCAACGGATAGCAATGAATTAGTGCACTTATTCATTGCTATCTTTTTGCTAGACTTACTTTAAAACCTGGATGAGGCTAATTTATTATTCAATACTGTTGCTGAAACCTCTAAGGATGTTAAGTTTTTTTTTATAAAATTTTAAAATGCATTTTAAAAGTGTATTGCCTTGACTTACGTTTGATTTTGGTTTGTTTTGACTGTTTAACGAAGGAGTGCCTGTAATATCAACAAAATTTAACATTTTTGGGGATAAAAAATTACCTAAATTATATATATTTTTTATCGGTCAAGTAGTTGACTGTATGGTATATGCTGTGGTTGCCTTTAATTGAGGTAGCAATTAAGTAATAGTTTTATTAGTAGTCATTATTGAATTTAGTTTTCATTTTGAATTTCGAACTGCCAATCCGATCCGAACCCCTCGGATAATCTAGTAGGGCACGTGGACACGCACAAATGTGTGATGCCATTCCCTGTAAAAAACCTCAGACGGTGCTTCGTTTCACACGGCTTGAACCCTTCAAGTTTCTCGCCCTGTGGCAATCAGCAACCTCTCTCAAAAAAATCCCCCTAAAAGGGGTAGACAGAGCATCGAATCGAAATCACCAATTTTACTTTTTATTTTTTAAGTGCTAATACTGCACTGAAGCTGAATTAGATATTTATAAAATATTTTATAAAATACAGTGTAAAAATTAAACGCCCACCCGACCCAGCCAGGAAGACCCAGGTTCGATTCCTGGCTGGGTCGGGTGGGCGTTTTTTTTTTTTTTCACTGTATTTAATAAAATATTTTATAAATACGAAATCACCAATTTTGAGTTTACTCGCCATGAGTGACCCGTCGCCACACATAACAAAGAGGTGGAATATAACATCAGTGATGAGTTGCTAGTGCGAGTATCTTGGAGGGACCCTTATCCCTTAGTCGCAATACGAATCTTTATCTTCTATACTAATATTATAAAGAGGAAACCTTTGCATTTTTGTATGTATGTATGTTTGCAACGAATAAACTCAAAAACTACTGGACCGATTTAAAAAGTTCTTTCACCATTAGAATGCTACATTAGCGCTAAGTAACATAGGCTATATTAAAAAAATGTATTAAATAAAATACTAAAAACAACAATTTAATTTTCCAATACAAAATGATTTGTTTGTTTTGTTGTCATGGAAACCATTGATATATATTTAACTCAATGATGGAAACTGTCAAAGTGGTACGAAGTCCGCCGGGTCAGCTAGTTATATACAAAAATCGTGTGTATGTTATTGAACTCCTTCTAAACGGCTGGACCGGTTTGAATGAAATTTTCTATGTGTGTTCAAGTGGATTCGAGAATGGTTTAGATTTACAATTGGACCCGGTAGGTGGCGCTGCTATAGGGGTCAGATCATTGGACCGGTTATCCAAAGGTCGTGAGTTCGATTCCCACTCGAGCTTGTTGATTTTGTCTAGTAAAAAAATTATCTTGTAAATCTATAAATAAAAAGAAAAGGGTAATCCACATTTCATGAGGACAAGCAAGCCAGTAATACTTCAGTGTATTTTTGTCTCCAGACCCCAACATACTAGAGGCAATGAGGCGCACTCATTACCCCCGAAATAGACGGGGCGAGGTGAAACTGCAACTTTTTATAGACCTTCAAAGAGTTTTTGGCCATTAATTGGATAATTATTTGGCATTTTCCTTTTAGCTAATTCGTAGTTTTTATGTATCTACTGTTGTTAAGTAGTAATTGAAGTTTAGTGATGCCGAGGTTAACGCGCCCGGTCTGATATTGCTAAGGTTAAGAAACTTTTGCAAATGCCGGTCACCGGATGGGTGACCAAAAAATGTATTATCACTAGGTTCCCTCTGTGCTTCGGAAAGGCACGTAAAGCCGTTGATCTCGGCTGCATTATCAGTCGGTAACAACCACAGATCCGCACCGGGCACGCGTAGTAGTTACTAGCCCGTTTTCCTTGTGTTTCCATCCATTAGGAAGGCTGGTGCCCCAGCAATCAGAACATCAGCTGGTGATGATGATTATAGTTTGTTCAATATAGCTTGATACCTGTGACAGGAGTCATCAAAATCGAAGACGTGACTTTGTAAAAGCGTATGAATTTATTTGACTGCATTAAAATAACATTATTTTTTATAATCCATCATCTAATATACTACACATTACTTTTGTGATTCTATTTTGTACGTTAAATTAGGTTTATACCACTAAAATCTCGCATAACACACATTTATCACAATTTTAAAACATTACAATAAAATAAAAACGTACTCCTTTACAAGGTCATTTCATTACAAATAAATACTAGTGTTGGGATAGTAAACGAAATGAAGTTCAATTGATATTCATTTACCAATCGATTAATTTAACTTCTCATCTTTCATTATAGCTTTATTAATGAATTTGTTAGTCTTTATTTATTTTTCTTGAGTATATGACGTTTATATAGAACTTCTAAATATTAGATAAGAAAATCAAATGGCACATTAGATAGGAACAGTACTTTATTACGATAATATTATTCAATTAATAACTTCAATTATCATTTGATGCAATTACGTCAGTATTGTCTCAACGCTAGGCACGACAATTTGACATCTGTCACGGGTATCAAGCTATAATGAATAGACTATAGTAACTAAATAATTAGATCTGCTTCGAGGAGCTTTGACGATTATTCAAGTAAAGCAACGTACGCAACGCCCGCCGATTTATCGAATGGATGACCAAAATAAAATGTCTTGAGCTCATCCGTGCTTCGGAAGGCAGTTGTTATCGTGAAAACCACCTCTGTGGTCTAGTGGCTAAGACCACCGGTTTAGAGCCAGAGGTTAGAGTTCGATTCACAGCGGGCTGTACATTTTTGTGTACTCGGTTTGGTTGGTGGTATTAATTACCTAGATACGCATATCAGTTTTAAAGGTCTATTGAAGTCGGGTGGGACTTTTACAATAAAAAAGTGGAGATAATGAAACAATTATAAAAGTTTAAATGAAACAAAATTGTCCCCCAGCCCACCACCAACCACCCGACTTCAATGACCTTCTTTAAAACTGATATGCGTATCTGGGTAATTAATAATATGATTTCAATATTATTTCTTGGCTTTTTAAAGCCGTTTTTTGTATACTTATTTAATCATTTCTGATTAACTAAATCAAAAAACCGAATTACTTACCTTGTGCTAAGTAAATTTATTTTTTACTTTTTTTACTTTCCTTTTTGTGATATAACACGATAATTGAAGCATTGATATTCACACCGAGCCCATCGTTACCCCGACGCCCACACAATGCGCGCCACATTAATTGAACAAACAAATATCACTGGATTGAATTCACCGGCATTAATTGGAAAAATGGCTTGAATTTTCACGTTTCGTCGGGTTATGTAACGACCGATATTTTTTTTATCATATTGAGATTTTGTTTGCTACACGTCTTCTATTTTTTCGACTTTTATATTTTTGGCTGTTTACGGACTTTACAGCGTCACCGGGCTTTTTTAGGAGCGGTCAGAAACTTAAAGGGTTCCTCAAGCCGTGTGATTGAAACATCGTCAGAGGGTTTCTAGAGGGAATGGCATCAATGTCAAAATCAATGTAACAGTCAATTTTTTTTTTATTAAATAAACTTTAAAAAAGTACTTTTGAATCGTCCAAACATTTTATTACCTACTACCCATGCAGGACATCATTTTTTTTTAATGTGTGAAAAAAGAGCGCAAGAAAGTCCACATCTTTAGGTAATACTAGCGGCCCGTCCCTGCTTCGCACGGGTGGACATTTTTTTTTAATATAGCCTATGTTACTCAGCGCTAATGTAGCATTCTAATGGTGAAAGAATTGTTTAAATCGGTCCAGTGGCTTTTGAGTTTATTCGTTGCAAACATACATACATTAATACATACATACAAAAATACAAAGGTTTTCTCTTTATAATATTAGTATAGATAAGTAACAACATTTTGCTTCGGAAGGCACGTAAAGCCGTTGGTCCCAGCTGCATTAGCAATCGTTAACAACCACCAATCCGCACTGGGCCCGCGTGGTGGTTTATGGCCCGTTCTCCCTATCCATCCATAGGGAAGGCTCGTGCCCCAGCAGTGGGGACATAAAATGAGCTGATGATGATAATGATGACTGCACAACTTATTGTGTTAAGAGTTTACCGAGCTACTGCGGACCTCTGATCCTGCGGACGTCCTACTTTAAAAACCCTGTTCTAGGCTATAACTATTTAAACTATCATGGTCACTAGCATTAGAGTACTTAATTATTAATTATTATTTATTTACTTACTTGATCATTCATGGCGCATGCAACTGCCGTGCCGAAATATCGGTAAATATCTCAAATATAATAGGCATGGTAAGAATCCCGTTAATAATGTTCTAGGCTGTTTGTTGATAAACGCTTAGTCGAGCGGGGCATGAGAAATAGGTCAGGTTAAACTTGGTATTCTCAAGCTTTGATCACAGCAGTCGCAATTAACTTCACTTAGACGTAAACCTAGTCCTGACACTATTCAAAGGGGACAAACGTTCTAAAAGAACAATGGGAGATCTAAAAATAAATCTCATCTAAAAATAGAGACAATTTATTTCTTACCTACAGTCTATTTACAGGTAAATGAGATAAAAGCTCTTTTCGTCCGTCGTAGGCACCTTCAAACGTTGATCCCGGTTGTTGTATGTATGGACTTCACTCGCATGTACTCTACGAGCTCTTTCGCCTTCGTAGAGTAATGAAGTCGAGACACGTACAGCAGCGTCGTCGGTATCGCTAGACGCAGCAGGTGTCTCAGCCCCATCGGTGCAGGTTGCGCAGGCTGGTTTCTTCTTCTTCTTCTCCACCTTGATGAAACCCTCCTGTAATTGATCGCCGCTCAGTAAGCACGCCGAGGAGTCTCCGCCGCAGCGGAGGGGCGGGCGGCAGGGCACGGTGCAGCGCACGCGGCGGCGGCGGCGGCCGGTAACACATCCCTATGCGCCGACTCAAAACTGCCGATGGATGCATTTTGCGACGTGCATTCACATTAGAGGCATCGGGTGACCTACTTACCGAAGCAGCGTAGCTTAATAACGCTACTTGGGCACACAACTCACTTACGGTGTTGTTTGTTGCCTCTAATTCGGTATGCACTTCAGCCAAAGTCGCTTTCAGGAAGGTGATGTCGTAGCAACCTGGTGACATCGACATGGTCAAAGTGACGGGAGGCAGCTTGTGGAGCTCCTTCGCCACAAATAAAGGCACGTTGTCCGGGTCGGTCTCCTTCAGCAGGCTAATGATGTCCTGGAGACTCTTCTGGGTTTGATCCCTCCGGCGAGATGGCATCTGGTCGGCCTTGCCAACGGTCTGGTAAAGCAGCAGCTTGCCACTGCAAATCTCGTCCTCCTTAAAGTTGGACTTGCAGATCTGCAATATGCTGACCTCATCCATGGTGTCGATGGCGTTTTGATTAAATGCCACTAGCTCGTTGGCTATGAGTTGTTGGGAACTCATAGTTGATACACGCGCTGCAAAATAAAACAAAACCGCAGACGTGACTCTTCACTTTCCCGCCAAGAAGTCCACCATCTATTATCTGAGTCTATCAATTTTTTTTTTTAATTTTGTGATATAAAAAACAAAATGTACCTAATATTTGCAACATTTTACCATTTCTGTTTACTTTTAATCACGGCAGTCTGAAGTGTTTCCGAAACACGAGCCATCGGAGCGGGAGCGGGCGGGCGGCTCTGTTGAGGCATTTTTTACGCGCGAGGGCACCGATACTCCCGTCACAAACGCTCATGTTTACTGACTGGCACAAGAAAATGCATGGACTAGCCTATTTCAATAATGCGGACTCTGAAAAGAGGGCTTTTATGAACATTTATTTAACGTCAAGAGTTCTGGCGGCTCATGACGTCTAAAAACGGGCCCACATAGGACGATGGTAACTAAAGAAGGAGTTATAAAATCCAACTTCACAAGTGAAGTTAGAACACTTTATAATATTATACTACCGGTTTCACACACCTGACAACGTTATTTAAGTAGTTCCCAATAAGGAATTTGTACTGCGCCAAGTACATTTTATAAGATGTTCGACTGTTACTCGTAAACTTGTAAAGTCTACTTAGCTGTACAACCATTTAGCTGGCAGGGGGGGGGGGGGGGGGGCACACTTGACTCTAAGAAAATTTTGCACTTTAAAGCATAATAGTTCACAAACGGATGCCTCAATCAAAAAACTATTTCCACAAACCCGCAATATTTTTGAAATTGCTATCCAACGACACCCGACACTATGCAGTAGACAAGGAGGTAACCTAAAAAAAATATTTTTCTAAACTTTACTTCACCACTTTGTCGGCGTGATTAATATGTATATGCATGCCGAATTACAACTTTCTAGTAAGTACTAGAGTCTATGAGCTAGGCTGGGGACAGACAGACAGACAGACATGGCGAGACTATAATGTCTACTTCCTACAACATCCTTTAAATGAAGTGTGAAGACGCAAGTTGCGGTCTGACAAGGTAAAGATGGCTGGTGAGGCACTATGCTGCTCCGCTCCACTAGCTGTCTTCGCATCTGGACATCATAGAGCGTTATTTTGGCATTCAGATACATTTTTCCAACTGAACTAACCCTAGTTCCCCTATGGCACCCTTCATAACCCTATGGCACCAGTGTTTGACAGGACCCAGTAATCCACATTTTTTTTCTATAATCAATCACAATAGGGGTCAGCAACTGGTGATGACTGATTTTAGTATTTACCAACCATTAAATACCGACTGAGGAGCTCGATGGCGCAGTGGTTAACGCGCCCGGTCTGCGAGTGCTGCGGTTAAAGGCAACATTCGCAAAGACCGATCATCAGATGGGTGACCAAAAATGTATCATCTCGAGCTCCTCCGTGCTACGGAAGGCACGTAAAGGCGTTGGTCCCGGCTGCATTAGCAGTCGTTAACAACCACCAATCCGCACTGGGCCCGCGTGGTGGTTTATGGCCCGTTTTCCCTATCCATTCAAAGTGAAATCTCGTGCCCCAGCAGTGGGAACATAAAATGAGCTGATGATGATGATGATGATGAAATACCGACTACCTGCTTCCTAGCTATCATCCCGTAAATTTTCAATGAGGACCAATGCAATTTTTTGGCGATGAAACATTTGTGGAATGGTCTTAAAGTGTCGAACAATAGAGCCACTTCTTTAGGGGGGTAATTATTTGCGAAACTTTCTATTTAAAAAAAATATTATATATATATATAGGTACCCTACTCCTCGCCTTTCTCTGTCCCGATACAGTCGTCTGAGCAGTCATTGTTTTCAATAATGAACTGCGGCTGCGAGCGACGCTACGCTACATAAGGAGTATAAAACTCCATTACAGTAGACCCGCCAGATTTCTGCCAACGTATAAAGCAGTCAACTTATAGTCAATTAGAGTCGATTTCACCTTGGCACTTGCACAAACTCCGCTGGTTCTTGTTAACTTTCAATCGTTAGGACAGGCACTCTATTTTTAAAAGAAATTAATGGTCTTTGAATATGTTTAAAAAAACTAATATTGCTATCGAAGGTTCATTTTTCACCTCTACGGGTTAGTATTTGGTAATAAGGCTGAAGTAATTTTGTACCTATAAAATGTATTGTTGATAAATGAAAAAAAATAATAACATATTGATGCATGGTCCGGCTTTATTACACAGCAAAGAACAGCTTTGTAGTAGAGAGGTAGAGAGGTAATTATTATTTTAATAATTATTACTTATATTATATTATTAATCGATTTTTTTAGATAATAATTTGTCATTTATCAAATTATCATTGACTTAAGGTAAAAAAGTCCCTTGCGTTCCGCTCACTGTTGATAAAAAAAAAAAATTTTTTCGATGTGCCTAATTTATTCACTAATACATAGTTTTATAGATAAAAAAATTATGTAAGTTATATTGATTATGTGTATTTTTTTGTGTAAACAGATACGTAGGTCACGGACATGAAGCTGTAGTCACGGATCAAAGAGTTTCCGATGTAACCGTCAAAACATCGAACTTTACCGAAAGTGTTATGTTTGTGACAAAATATCAAACTTTTTAATTTGGTTTTACGTTAATTAAATGAAAGAAAAAAGTGAGCAAACAAAATTAATGACGAAAAGTTTTAACGAGATCTCAAGACGATGTCTATAACACCTACCTATTTTAATTAATTCTCAACGGCCGAGATGGTCTGTCATCCTAAGTCCTAACAGCCAAACTACGCCTCTGACAATCTAGTAGGGATCGGGAGCCGCAGCACGGAGGAGCTTACAGATGGCATTACTATCCCTTGGAAAAGAGTAATTATTAACGGGATTCTTACCATGTTTAATATTTCGGCACAGTTGCATGCGCACAGTTGCAGTTGCATCCGGAATATCAGATACTCATAATAATATACATAGTAAGAATCCCGTTAATATTTACTCTATTGCAGCTGACCATGATAGTTTAAATAGTTATACTTAACCCTTGGAAATTCTATTAAGCTTGTTCGACACTATGACTTGAGGAGCTTTAATTTCTCGTTCCCCCTTAAGTCCGGTCCACTGTAAAGACCACAGATACGGAACATCTGCGATAAAGTATACTTCTTAATTTTTTATTTGTTTAACAACAAGTGTACAACGCACAGCATACGCTTGGTCCATGTAAGCAATCCAATACAATCAGTCGTTCTCTTAATGCTGAGGATCGTGACTCTCACATCTGGTTTTTTTGGAGAGTTTGCTCAGCAATCAGCAAATTTTTTTGCAGCAAAAAATGCCTCAGTCGACATTTTCGGCATCACCGGACTTTTTTAGTGGCGGCGAGAAACTTACGAGTATTTCTTAAGCTCTGTGAAACGAAGCACCGTCAGAGGTTTTCTAGACGGAATGGCATCACGCATTACTGCGTGTCCCCATTCCCAACTAAATTCGCCGAGGGGTTCGGGTCGGATCGGGTGACTATCATGTCTGGTGGTGGAGACAAGCGCTTTCCATCTAACCCTGTCACCTGCCTGTGGATGGACTCGTGTAGCTGCTGTGGTGATAATATCAGCCCATTCATCAGTAGTGGCACAAGAACTGTGATCGACATTTTTCCTTTAATCATTAAAAATCGGGATCAGCAACTGATTTTAATTCAATGAAAATCTATGTTATTTTGGGGCTCCGTAATTTTAAGCTTAACATTTATTGTCATAATATCATGTTCCATAATTTTAATAGTCATAATCATCACGTTGCATATTATCGCGACGCATAATTTTAAAAGTCCTAATATAGTGTAGGCTAAAATTGTTTGTCATAAATATTAAGAGGCATAAATTTGAAAAGCATAATGATCACAACGAATAATATCTTAACGCATAATTTGTTTAAAGTATAATTAATGCATAGCATAACAATCACAAGGAATAATAGAATTAGTATTTTTTTAAACATTACTTTATAAATAAATAGTTGATTTGTTATTTTTTTATTTATTTTCTTAACCGTGTAAATTAGCAGCATGCAAGCAGGCATGCAGCATGCATGGTATCTGTCACGACTCCGGCGCAGCGGGACGCCGAGGGGCGCTTTTTTTGGCGACTAAACTGTGTCGAACACTGGACTTATAGTGTCGAATACTGTGCCACTACTCTGCCACCCCAATTGAAAGTCAATTACACAGCATTCTGGGACCTGCCTATGTGTCGACTTTTCGTCAATCTCATAGGATAGCGCTCATTTGAGTAAGCCCCGACTAATCTTTGTGAGGAGCTCGATGGCGCAGTGGTTAACGCACCCGGTCTGCGAATGCTGAGGTTAAGCAACTTTCGCAAAGGCCGGTCATCGGATGGGTGACCAAAAATTTATCATCTCGAGCTCCTCCGTGCTTCGGAAGGCACGTAAAGCCGTTGGTCCTGACTGCATTAGCAGTCGTTAACAATCACCAATCCGCACTGGGCCCGCGTGGTGGTTTATGGCCCGTTCTCCCTATCCATCCATAGGGAAGGCTCGTGCCCCAGCAGTGGGGACATTAAATGAGCTGATGATGATGATGATGATGAATCTTTATGGGTAGGAAACTTTTTTTAATTCCTTACAGGTACGCACTTGAGCTTCATCTCGCTTACATAAGTGATGATAAGGCCGAAGGAGGAAGCGCACTTCAGCCAGAATCCACAACTACTAGAGGAACTGGCTGTGGTTACCTTATCTCTCTAGCTACCGATACACAACAATAGCACTAACATTGATTGGCGACATATTTACACGAATATGAACACAAAAAAGCTCGATATTTGGGTACCTCACGATCTCACTGGAAGAAACCTAATGAACCGTGTACTCATTTGTGATTCTTCATTACGATGACGTAATGAATCCGAATCCTTTTTGAAGAAGCTGATAACTGGTGATGAAAAGTAAATCACGTACGACAAGAACGTGCAAAAAGTCGTGTTCAAAGGCCGGTCAGGCTTCACAGACTGTGGCGAAACCCGGGTTAACTCGCAACAAGATGATGATGTGTGTGTGGTGGGATTGGAAGGGCATTATTCATTATGAGCTGTTACCACCAGGCAGGACCAAACTCTACTGCGAACAACTGATGAGATTAAAGCAAGAAGTTGAGAGAAAGCGGCCGGAATTAATCAACAGAAGGGGTGTGGTTTATCATCATGACTAGACCTCATACATCTTTAGCCACTCAGCAAAAATTAAGAGAGTTTGGCTGAGAGGTGTTAATGCATCCGCCGTATAGTCCTGACCTTGCACCTTCAGATTTCCACCTGTTTCGGTCTCTTCAGAATTCTTTAGGCAGTGTCAGGTTAACATCACGAGAGGACTGCCAAAACCACTTGTCGCGTTATTTTGATCAGAAGCCCCAAAATTTCTATAGCAATAATGGGATCATGGCCTTAATACCTACAAGATGCCAAAAAATTATCGAACAAAATGGCACCTACATTTTAATTAAATGTAATTAAACTATATTAAAAATGTTTTGAATTGTCTTAAAAAATGCGAAGAAACTTTGTCATCAACCTAATATTATTTTTATTTCTATATTGTTGTCTTCGCCCAATTGCATCTACCTACCATGTTATTTCTGCATCACCCTATGGTTGACTGGTAGAGAATGCCTCAGGCATTAAGTCCGCCATGTAATATATGTTGCAAAAGTTTTAAATAATTATGGTTTATCAATTATGTATGAGGCTCCAAATGAAGTTCAAATTGGTAATTAAGACATTTTTATGAAGAGCGCTATCGTGGTGAATAGGACTTTGCGGAAAGTTATTATTTAGTGCTTTGGCTCGTGAGATTTCTCATTAGCACACCTAACTTCAATTTGTTCGCGCATAAATACAATCAAGGATACACCAGTTCACTAACATGAGACCTACTCCTTCATAGACGTATTTCATCTTATAATTACTCTAATAATTAACAAGATCTAACGGTTCCTTTCTATGTATGTTACATAGGAAGGAACCTCATTGCATTGCATTCCGTATTTGATATTCTTGCCAGTATCAAAATACTAAATGTCACTGACATTTTAAATTTAAAAAAAATTACCTAAACTTCTAACAGTAACCAGATGTTACAAATTAGAATGAAAATATATAATCTACTAGCAGTTTGCCCGCGACTTCGTTCACGTGGATTTCATATTTTTTCGTAAATAAATCAATACTACGTTTCCCAAATCATTATAGAAGCTGATTCTTTTGCATGCATTCCGCATACCACCATGTTTGCAAAAAAATGGCGGTTATGTGAGACTCCCATTCCCCCAAGATGGTACGGGAGGGAGGGGGTGGGAGGGTTCATCCAAAACTCAGGATGGATCACATCTAATACAGCTTTAACAAAACTACCCATCACATAGCGCGCTCGCTCTGGCCAGCGAGCGTGTAATTGGTGTAATGTCTGTGTGGCTAAATCATTCTCGAATTCACTTGAACACACAGAAAATTTCATCCAAACTGGTCCAGGCGTTTAGGAGTTCAATAACATACACACGCACAGAAGATTTATATATTTAAAAATAATCATAAAATAGTGTTGAACTTGACATTTGGATTATTTACTCTCTCTTCATACTATACTAGTATTTATTGTTATTTATTGCTGTTAATTATACTATAATTATTTATGGTGCACCGACGCGACGACGAAGCCACTTCAAATTCAAATATTTTTTGTCCATCCAAAGGTTGTCTGGAAGAGATCACTAGTAGTGATAAGACCGCCCTTTGTACGTGTATTTTTATGTAATTTTTTTGTCAAATGTTTTATTTTTGGTGTACAATAAAGTTTATTTATCTTATCTTATCATATCTAGTCTCAGAATAATAACTAAAGCTTCTTACTACTAGTATATTAGGTCACATTTTATACACTGCAAATATTTTGAGGATAAATTCAACAACATAAAACCTTAAATTTTTATACTCTAGTTTTCAAGAAAAAAGCCAAAAGATATTTTAATTTAAAAGAAAAATAAAGCACTTTCGGTAGTTTCAATTCAAAGGAGCCGAAACAGAGAGGCCGCCATGCCTTCACACATGCCCCTAGTTTCATGCAAAAGACCCGACAGAGACGCCGCTCTTAAAAATATTACAATTTTTGTGTCAGGAAAAGTTAAAAAAAAAAACAAGCCTGAACCTATTTTTCTGATATAATTAGATGTTTTGTCAAAATATTTGCAGCTGATAAAAAGTGACCTTATATAGTTCATTTATTTTTTATCATCACTTGACAGACCCCCAATAGTAATGAAGCAGTCCTCGAACATTGTGCCAACTGAATTTACCAAATTCCGACAGCTCGTCGACAAACTCGCTACCTATAAAATTGGATTTTGACTGGAGAGCTAGTAAAATAAGTTCAAGACGAAATTCTTAATGGAGTCGGCCATTGTGGGCGTTGATCTTAATTACTTTATTCCTAGTCACCCATAAAAATTGGTCGCGGTCACCTTAGCGATAGGGTAACCAAATACTTTGAAAGGTGATTGCCCTCTATTGCATTGAAATCGAGTCTCTCAATAATTGTTGACTAAAATAGTCAATTAAATTATTGATATAATGAACTGATGATGATGAATCTAATAGCTGTTTCGTCTTGTGAGTTGTTGAGAGCCTTCAGTTCAATTTTTTCAAACCACTAAGCATAGAACATAGCAAATTAATTATTCTGTGGCAAGACTTCACCATACAAACCAATAATATATAGCTAAGCGTGAACGTGTTCTAAATAAATGTATAGTGAGCGATATTGTTGTGCTATAAACTATATGCTATATTATATTTTTCTCTCAGAGAATACTTCGTGCCCCTTAATTATATATAGGTAATCTAAGAGTAAGTTTATATGAAGGAGTTACGAAAGATATTTATGTATAGTACATGTAATGTGTTACATTACCTACAACGTATATTTCGCAGTGCCTACATAAGTGCCTACAAAAGAGAAAGAAAGTAAACGAATATAAAAAATCCATTTCAAATCATTTATTAAAGAAAAATAAGTATAATGAAATATACTTAATACAATGAGCTGGAGAAAAATCAAAAAAGAGTAAATTTTTACTCTAAAGCATAGTAATACACTGTACATATTGGTAATAACGAACAAGAAAACTAGAAATATTGTCCTAGAAAAACTCGCAAATTTAAATAAATATTATTTTGAATGGAATTATAGATCTCCCTATTGCCACAGATTAGGTTACTTCGTCTATTGCTTTATTACACATCCTGGACACCATGTACTTCCACAACCACGCACTACACGTTTATGAATCATTTTACTTAATAAAATAATTTATTACTATTACTTACGTGAAATTATCAATATAAAAAACTTGAGTAGACAACTAAACATGAGTGACAGTCAGACATTAAAACATTACTCTCCTCTTTGCATTAAAATATTAAATAGCGGCCAGTATTGCCCACATGACTAGGTCCCTAGAAGTCGGTATACATTGTAGATTGCATACAGTTCACGGAACAGGGTAATGTTATAAAAATACGTTTAATACCAACAAAAGGTAAAATCTACAAAACGTGAGCCCCGTTTTTATGTTGTCATGGTAAAATATCAAAATTATGAGT